>BTHU01000001.1:162199261-162948011 GCA_036184795.1 Tokudaia tokunoshimensis | reverse complement strand
TTTTGGTGTGCTGGCAATGGGGACAAAGTCAGCAGAAAGGGAGATTTAGTGAAAGCATTGAGTGACAAGGTTTCTTGAAGGTTTGGTGATGGGACTTCACTGAAGAGCTAAATCCACAATAGAAGGCATGAGGTAATTATCCCAGGACATTGTAAGAGAGTCCTGGGGCTGAAGTGGAGAAGGGTTTGGGGTACCCCGATACTCCTGGGGTACTCATAGGGAAGGCAGGTCCAAGAGAGAAGCAGGGTTGTCAGGACATTAGCTGCAGTCACCCTTACAGGGAAAGACCCTATGAATGAAAGTAGACCGGGAACACTGGAGGGAGTTTCCAGGGCAGGGCGGGGATCTGAAGCACATCATGGAGGAGGTTTCATTCCATCAGGAGTCTTCCTCACACCATAATAGTGCCCCTGCCCCAGCCGGCAGGAGGTCCCAAGGCTGGCTTACCACAGGCTGGGGTGCATAGTTCTATCTTTGCAGAAACCATATAAAGAAATGAAAGAGGAGGGTCAGGGATGTAGTTCAGTTGGTAGAGTACTTGCCTAGGAGATGCGAAGCCCTGGGTTGGACCTCAAGTACCACATGAACCAAGGTTATGCAGTACCTCTAATCCCAGCACTCAGTGGGTATCGGTAGGAGAGTCAGAAATCTAAAGTGACCTAGAAAGTTAGAGACCTGTCTGTCAGCCTAGGATCTATGAAACCTTGCCTTTAAAATAAAAGACACGTGGGGAGCAAGGGGTCAATTCTGCTGGCCTGGGCTCTCCTCCTTGACTCATCCCCCACCTCCCCACTCCCTAATATAACCTCCCCTAGCCCCGGGGTTTTCAAGGCCTGAGCCCAGGGGTTTTTAAGACCTAAAGAGTGGACCTGAGCCCAGTATGTCCGGTCAAGACCCTGCTCCAAGAATTGCGACTTTGATGGAGCTATCATGAAAGTCTCATAAGAAGTAGCATCACTCTGGCCTTGATGAATCGTAGAACGCCAACAGGCAGAGGCAGGGTAAGGCTAATGTTGGTTGGTCTCTTAGACAGAAGAGAGTGTATTGTACCATCAAGGGGGAGGGGGTGATGGAGAAATGTTTAGTTTCCGTGCTTGCTTACACGCACTGAGGGGGCGTGTGGGTAGCTTGGAGGGACCTCCAACTGCAGGAATGTGGACATCCTGGCAGTGGGGAGCTATGAGTAGTTCTGAATTGTGGAAGCAGAAATCGGAGTTGTGGTTTGGGCTGATGACACTGATGGCAAATAAACATGGGGCTAAGGTAGGAGGGTCCTGGGCAGGTGATGCCTTCTTGTTGAGCATCCTATCCCATAATATGCATGCTGAAGAAGCGCTGTCCAGGGAGCGCTCCCAATGTGTCTCTCTACTGAGTTCCTTTCTCTTGAGCGTTCATCCTGAAGGTCTTCTTCCCCGGACCTCCTAGACCTGGACCCTCTGTCAGCTTCTTATGGATGGTATTGAGGAGGAATGAGAGCTTATCTGTTGGTCTCAGGGTAGACTTACTTGCTTGGTGCTATCCAGGTTGACTGGCTGGCTGGCGAGAACAGTGAAAGTGACCATCTCTCTGAAGTCTGGGACTGCACAACCACACTCAGGGAGTCAGTTCCACCCTAACTCCTCCCGAGCTCTAGCCTTCAGAATTCCAAAGCCAAAGAGCTCTCCCTGGGGGACTCCAGTCCTTGATAGGTGAGTCTATCTCACCCCCACCTCACCTGTTGCCATCACTAGTGCAAATAAGAGTAACCTTCAATGATGTTAGGGTTTCTTCAGTGATGACTGGTGTGCCGTGCTAAAGCAAATAGTGGCCACTTTGCTTAAGAGGGGGTGGGGCTTTGAGGAGGCGGAGCCTTGAGCCTTGAGCCTTGAGCATCCACCTATCACCTATTCAAGACCACATTTGTTCAAGCTGTATTCAAGGAGCAAGGTCAGTTATCCTGCTATTGAGGATGGAGTGTCATCAGTGGGTACTGACCTCTTTAGTCCTCGTGCATCCTTGCTGTAGGAGGCAGGAGACAGTACCCAACGCTCCACAGCAAGAACGAGGAGGTCACACAAATAGAGTACTGGGCAACTGAAAATGCATAACGCTAGGCTTACACAGAAATCCACGGGCTTATGTAGCAGGGGTTCTTCCATGAGTGCACACATATAGCTATTTGTGTTTTCTGTTGCAATGTGTGTCTACGGGAGTCATCGTTCCAGTTGTAATAGTGTGCGATTGTCAGTTTTACAGGGACACACGTGTGCTTGTACATCAATGCACATAGAAGTGTAGTTACATATACATATATCATATCCTGCCCTTGTACCCCCAAAAAGGAGAGAGCAGACAAGGTGGGTAAAGGCATGACAGGGGTAGGTGGGAGTGGGGGACATGGTGGAGAGCCCTTAAAACCATAAGAGCTATAGGGAAGTAATGAGCTAAAAACTCATGCCTGGCTCCTTCCCACCCCCACCCCTTTATAGACCCTCCCAGAAGGGCCCGACGCCTCTGTCCCCTCACCTCCCTTGGAGCCCTAGTTTTAATTTGGGCGGTGTAATTTTGGTGCGAACGGTTGGGCGCCTTTCGTTGGGAAATTGGGAGGAATGCAAACAAGATTTCACTTCATTAAACAGGGGCAAACAGTAGAGAAATTGCACTTACTTATGGAAATGACTTTTAAACATGCACAGCATTTACTGGCACTGCCCGAGCTAAAATTCTGTGAGGATTATACATGTGAATAATTCACCACGGGCCAATTAGATCTCACTCTGTCCCTAACCCCCAGCAGACCCCACTCTACTTCTTCTCCATTATGACTCAGGCTCCGCCCCCTCCAGCTTTTTCCATCCCCCCCTTACTTTTTGCCCATTGTTTTGGAAACCATGCTGAGAACTAGGTTATCACTTTGACTTTCAGAGATGCCTCAAGCACAGTCACTCCTCAAATTGCTTCCCATACACATAGACACGGGACGAAACCCAGATGCAGGCTCATGGGGTGAAACATTGATGCTTCTACCTGGCAACACACACACACACACACACACACAATGTTTGACAATCCAAACACACCATTACACATTAGGAGCATTCAACAATTGCCAAGAAGAGTTTGCGATGCTCCCAACATGGCAATACATACTATGACAACTTAAATATGATACTCATAGACACACATTATAATCCCAGAGAGGTGGGGTAGACACAACTCATGTGATAACAGACAGCCATGCAGTGTGACAGTTGAAACACGATTCACACAGTCACACATCATATCAGCACAAACATTTGATAGCTCAAATGCGGTGGCATATACGCCGTGCCAACTCAGAGAGACATGCCATGCTGTTAAGATGCAAATATATTGTCACACAACAATAATCTACAACAATTCAAAAATTAGAGTCACACACAGAGACACATTGTGATCATTCAAACTGAATAATACCATCATAATTTGGGGACAATTCAAAAAGGTTACACATTGCATGTAATTGTGCCAAAGTTGATTCCATACCTGATAGCCTCGAGAACCCAACCCTGGTGATGTACACAGCCTTATGTCGTAGAAACAAAGCACAACACAGGATATAGGCATGGTGCTGATTCAAACAAAACAACAACTCATATCCTGCCGACTGAGACACACGTGGTTTACAAGAACACATGGTTGGGTCATTCCGACATGGTGACATGGATGTAAGCACATATGATGTCAATTGAGAGGTCACACTAACTCTAGTGTTCTGATTCATGTATCTTGATGACTCAACTATAGCAACACACAGAGAACATGTTGCCAATCTTCCAAGGTGATAACTTATCAAGTACTCATGGAGTTGCCTGCATATGGAGTAAAACAGAGGGGCATGCTCTGTGACAACGTGGACAGGCTGACACACAAGAGAAGATGAGATACATACACAGGACACACGTAGTGACACTGTCACAGCAAAATACTCTGAATTGAAACAGAAATTATAAACTGAACTGGCAAACACAAACATACGTGGACATACAAAGGACACCCCAGTGACAAGGATAAACTCTGAGACATAGTGCCACTTATAATGGATACAGCCTAAGATCTACACACCAGTGTAGATCTATTGCTGTGTCTTTACCAGCAACTAGGTCCGGACTCCAATCATCCACCTACCTACCAACCCAGTCACTTTATCGACACTGTAACAGGACGGAGACCAGCAGAATCAGTCCCCGCACCGCCCCCAAGAATGAGGGAGAGCAGAGAAAGGCGTAGAGAGAAGGAACACATGGCTTATGAATACAAGACAGAACTTTGGCAGGAAAGGAAGCCATGATGTTGATGGGTGATGCTTAGGGAGCACTTGCTCACACACATGCCTTAGGCCAGGCTGTGACAATGTTAGTGGTAGATGGGGATTAGGGAGGAGGTGAGATTATCTGAGGAGCTGGTCAACATCTGGAGCCATGAGGAAGCTTTCTGAGATGTCCCTCAGTGGTTAATGAGCATCCAGGGCTTAAGAACAGTTTCACAGTTATCGCCTGCCCCATCTCTGCACAGGGCAGAAGTTTCTGCTGGTCATTGCATCGTGATCTTTGCCCTACTGTAGGCTACATTGGAGGCAGAACCCAAGAGAGGGCTAGCAAAGCCCTTTCCAGGAAAGAGAGGAACCTGTCCCAACCAGGAACCTCCCAAACTACTGAGTGGGCTTTGAGAACTGAGAGGGTGTATCCGTATCAGGGCTGAATCTTCTAACCTCACATGTCAGGGTGTGCTGGCTAGTTTTATATCAACTTGACACAAGCCTTAATTGAGAAAATGCCTCAATAAAATTGGACTGTAAGCAAGCCTGTAGAGCATTTTCTTCATTCGTGGTTGATATTTGAGGAGCCTGTCCATTGTGGATGGTGCCATCCCTGGGCCGGTGGTCCTGGGTTCTATAAGAAAGCAGCCTGAGCAAGTCATGAGGAGCAAGCAATAAGCAGCATCCCTCCATGGCCTCTGCATCAGCTCCTGCTTCCAGGTTCCCGCCTTGTTTGTGCTCCTGTCCTGGCTTCCTTCAGTGATGCCCTACCATTGGAAACACAAACCAAATAAACGCTTCCCTCACCAACTTGCCCTTGGTCATGGTGTTTCATTGCGGCAACCGAAACCCTAACTAAGACACAGAGTTTGTAAGAGTTTAGTTACTGGTATCAGCAAGTGTTGAGATCTATCTGCCTCATTGTCTCTGTCCCGCAGACTCAGATGTGTCCAGATGTCACACTCGCCCCCATACTAGATGTCAAAGCAAGGGCCTTGCTAGGTAAATAAGTGACATTTTGAATATTCATGTGTTGGAAGCTTGTACCAGGGTGCTTATAAATGCTTCGCACTGGAAATTATGCCGTGGTTATCTATGTACTTGGTTTATGTGTGTCTCTATGAGGGCTCAGATTTGACTGACTCATTGTATATGTTTGTGCCATTGTAGCAAAGCCCCTTCCAGGAAAGAGGACCAGACTTATGCCATTTCTGTGGCTTGCCATCTCAGGTGAAAATGTGTTACTCAGTGTGTAAATCACCTCCCTGTTAAGCTTGGCATCTTGTTCCTGGAGGTAAGTGGGTAGGATTCTGTCATCACATGGCACAATTCTTCTGCTAAGACCTTAATACCATTGAAAGCAAGAAAAGACCACCATACTCTCTAGAGCTACAGCAGGTCACCTGTCATAAGGCCGAGGACCAGGAGACCGACCTCTCAGGACCATGCTTTATCCTGAGTCTTGCTTTCATGAGTAGTAAACTATTTGGGGGATATTCCCATTTCACAGGAGACTGAATACAGGCAACCAGCAAGGTCATGCTTGATCTGGAGAGGGGAAGGGTGAAAGTCTAAAAGGGCGAGAGGGGCAAAGAAGGTTGAGGTACCAGGTGGAGGTATCGCGCATCCTCTGTTCACGGGGGTGGAGAGCCCCTGGGCTGCTGCCTCTCCCCCAGTGCCCAGTCCCAGTTATTCCATTCTCCCAGGTTTAGCCTCCCTTCTCTGTCCCCTCCCCACTTTCTCCCTTGCTCTCCCTCTCTCCAACGGGCACATGTCAGAGAACATTATGTGCACTGCGGATTTGCATAATTCAAGAAGCATCAAATTAAATTTGCATAATTCCTTTGATTACACTTGTTATTAAATGTAAGTGACATTGATTTACAAAATGGCCCAATATAAGGTTAATAGCAAATGTCACCTTCCAACAGGGTGAGTGTGTGTGTGTGTGTGTGTGTGTGAGAGAGAGAGAGAGAGAGAGAGAGAGAGAGGAAGTGTGCGTATGTGTGGCAGGGGCAGGGGATTGCTGGAGGATGGACCGGACTTCTAGCATTTCTTTTCTGCCAGGCTCAGTTCCTCTTCTGTCTGCCATCCCCTGAGTTGCTGCAGGTTCTAGATTTTCCTCCCCTGGCTCTGAGTCCTGACATAAGAACATCAATTCACTGTACAGCTCACTGTTTCTCTCCATCTCCTTCAGTGTTGGGTGCAGTTGAGCTAGATTGTTAGTAGATGCGACTGAAGAGAGTCTCCGAGCTGTAGGGTTCCTGGTGAGGTGGTTGGGGACCAGAAGCTATAAAGCATGGGAGTGTTTTTTAGAATTGTTCCAGAAGATATTAATGCCACAGGGAGGGTCCTGAGATGAAGGCAGTCCCTGGGTTCCCAGAGGACCCAGGAGATAGAGCAAAGGTTGGGTGGCAGAATGATTTCTGAGGCTTCAGGGGGAGGACAGTAGGGACACCTGAGGGTAGTGTGGATGAGGAGACTCAGGTGCAAGGCTGTGAGGACTCAGGAGCACAGCAGGAATGCCAATGGAACATTGGAGATGGGTTCAGAGTTCCATACCCTGGCATCTGAGACACCAGAGTCTACTTTTGAGTATAGAGAAGAGGAGCATGGGAAGTCCTTCCTTCAGCAGCTCTTCAGGAAGGTGTATGGCCAAACCTCAATACCCAGAGAAAGATGAGGACACAGACGCCTGTGCCACTGTGAGAGACAAGGGCAAAAAGCCACACAGAGCAGGGACCCTGGCAAGGTGTTTAAATTCAGACACAGTGTTCACGTGAGGCCACATACACAAAGACCGACAAGGGCATGTACCTGGTAGACACCACAAATAAATATCTAAGACTACAGGACAGACCCAGGTCATATTACCACCCCCATTATATACACTCACACCTCTACAAGATGCATGTCTGCATATGCCCCAACCTGACACAAGTGAGGATGTGCATGTGGGTACAGACATGGATAGCCACATCTGATCCTGGAGGCCTGAACCTAAAGGACCACATGGACTTGGATACCTGAATCATCAATGTGGTTCAAAATGTAGCTTCCTGGTCATTAAAGTACAGCGTTGGAAACTTGCACACACACACACACATTTACACACTTCTAAACATCTGGTAGTGACAAGGCAGACAGGCATGCTCTACCTCAAGAGGGGTCTTCTCTCATGAACCTCAAGATTCATAGCCTCCCAGAACCTGGGGGTCTTGGAAAAGAGTGGCTGAAGGGAGTTAATTCTGCCCACAGCTGTTACCTTTGTGAAAGCAACTGAAGGCTCCCAAGAAGGGACCCTTGTAACGTTCCTGCAGGGCCTCCCCTGGAGCATCCTGCATCTCAGTCCTCTTGCGACAGGGCCCCTCCTTCATCTGCAATCTGCTGCAGTATATGTGCGTGTGCAGGGGCGGGGGCAGCGCTCACCATCCATCCTCTCTCTGGGTGAGGATATCGACAAGGCGGTAACTAATCATTAAACCCACTGGCCCTTTTAAACAAGGGAGTAGAATTATGGGCAGAACTGTTGGGGGCCAGGGACCCTGGCAAGGGTCCTTTGAGGTAGACTAAGGGCTGACCTCTAAGCATACCTGAGAGCCAAACTCAACCATCATTGTCTTGAGTGGAGAGAGCGTGGGTGCTCAGGCCCAGGGGACTCACAAACCCACAGGGACAGGTATGTGGATGCAGGCACAGTGTTCACGTGAGACTGCATACACAAGGACCATATACAAAAGTGCAAATACCTTGTAGACACTACAGATAAATAGCTAAGACTGCGGGACAGATATAGGTCATAGGTCATGCCTGTATTTATTTCCACTGCCCAGACTCACCCATCTTCAATAACTAAGGCCCTAAAAAATGTTATGTTCAAGGATCATAAGGAATTGGATTACCCCTGTCTCTCTCACTCTCGCTCTCTTCTCTCCCGATCTAAGTAATTTACTTATTGAATGTGAATATGATCTCATTGTATACCTTACTCACAATCATCCTGCCTCAGCCTCCTGAGTGATGGGATCACGGGCTTGTGCCACCATGCCTAGCTTTGGGTTCAAATCTTGCTTCAGCCATTTCCTAATGCATTGCCTTAGTGAATCTTTCAGAACTATTTTCTTTATGCAGAGATGATAACAGCACCAATCCATGGAACTGTTGTATTCTGTGAGACAGGAAATGAGAAGTGCCTGGCTTATAGTGGGTGTCATTATTTCCTGTCCTAAGGGCTGCCCAAATACCCTACATGCGCCAGGTTGGCTCAGGTTAGGGGAGGGGCAGAGTAGGTGCAATACAGAGATAAACAAGGCAGGTATGGTAAGAAGTTCATGAGGACTTCAAGGCAGAGGCATCACCCTCCTTTCTCATTTGCCCCCAGTGGGTGCCGTAAGAGTTTCTCCACCTTTTCTGAGCAAACCCCACATCCTGACTCATGCGCGCACACACAAGCCCCACCCTCTGCCACTGTGTATTCTGTTTTTGGCTTTTCCTAGGTGTCATAGAACAGCCAGGTTTATTCAGGGTAAAGAATGCAGGGGTGCATGCACACAGTAGGTGCACAGGCTCTTCCTTCTTGGTTCTTTGCCCTGGTGGACTCACCTCACATCATCTCGCCCTATCCAGATGGGAATACAGCTTGGATGCCAGCCTCCTAGTTAGCAAATTCACAGGTTCCCCTTAATATTTCTTCTCTGCAACCTCTGCGACCTCTGCTCCTTTGGCAGCAGCCCCACCCCTCCTCCTTGAGACAGTCTCCTTTCTCAGTTTCCATGACATCGCGCCTCCCCATTCCTCCCTCCTTCCCCCCCCACCCCTCCTCCCCCTCCCCCCTCCTCCCAGCTCTGAGGCGCCTGCCTTTTCAGTCTCTTCCCTCTTCCCTCTGCTTTTCCCCACCTCTAAACGGAGCTGCTGCGCCTCCCACCCAGATCCCCAAGCCCTCTCCTCCACCCTCCCTGCCTCCTTCTCACCAACTATCAATCACATGCGACCTGTAATCTCCCTGGGACTAAACACCCAGCGGAGACTTCTAGCTCACACTCTATCTTCTAGGTGACAGGGTTGGATTTCCACCTGCCTCTGATTGGCACATCAAACCCACCTCTTTGCAGAACTGAACGCACTACGTTCTTTGGCCAGCCTTCTTGAGAACATCTGACTTGACAATCAAGTCAGGAGCTTATACTCAGAGAAGCACATAGCTGCGCCCTTGGACAGCTTAGAGTCTAGTAGACTTTCCTCCTTATCCTCATGTTTCTTCTCACCCCTGCCCTGCTTTCTAATCCATCCATCTGGCCACACAGCCCCAGGATCATCCAGACACCCCTTTCCCGCTGTCTTCCCACCCTGTCATTTGTCAGCTCCAATAAAATCATCATTGTCCCAGAACCACTGGCACTAATCATGGCCTCTCACTTCTTACCTCTCAAGCGGTCTCTTCAGCATCTGTTTCCCTCGGCTGTAGTTGGTCCCACTCACCCCTACTAATCAATCTATTCAACATATAGCTTCCGTTGTGGCTTGAAGTGTACCCCCCCCCATCGCTCCCGCCTTACCCCAATTTGTTGAAGTCCTAACCCTTGGCACTTTATGAGTATTAACTTTTGCGGAAATAGGGTTTTTGCAGATGTAACTACGACGTAAGTTCAAGTCGAATTTTACTGTGTAGAATGACTTTTAGTTCAGTAGAGGTCATCGCAGGGTGAAGCAAGAGTCTGGTGAAGACTCAGATCTATAGGAAAGATAGCCTTAGGAAGAGTCAGAGACAGAGAGATGCTGCTACAAGCTAAGGATATCCTGCCCTTCCAAAAGCTAGAAGATACAGAGAAGGATTCCCACTACGGGCTTCAAGGGTACATGGTTCTGCAATACATCATCCCCACATAGTATTAGAGACTGAAGTCGGGATGTTAAACAGGCAAAGTCAGACCTCCTCAGCTGAGCTACACTATAAGCCTTTGAACTCGAAGCCTCTGGAATAAATTCTCTAAATGAGAGACTAAATTCTGTTGTTTCAAGCCACACAGTTTGTGGTACTTTATTACAGTCCAACTTTGAAATACTCAGTGGTTCCCAACATGAATTACTCTAAATCACTTACGATAATAGCTATTGCTTCAAAGCATTATTTTCCTATATTATTTCATTCAAATTTCAGCACAGTCTTAAGTAGCTATTTCAATTTCATCCCGTTTTACTAACCAGGAAACTGAGATAAAGTCTAAATAAGTCCTTTGGACTACAGCCCTTGGACTGAGGTCCCAAGCCTGTACTTTTAATCTCTGGCAATTTCATCTCCAGTCCAAACTGGTCACAATTTCTTCTTTTGTCTCTACTGCCAACCCATTTCCTGCTTGTACTCTCAGCCTGGGCCAGACTCTTTGATCTGTTTGCTGTTTTTAAGGATCAGGTCAAATGCCACCTCACTAACTGATCACAGGATGAGAAGAGACCCCCTCTGTAATTCCCTTCTTGCCACACATAACTCCACTGTGACTGATCCCTGACAGTCCCACACAGCTTGCAATGTGTGGTATATACCTGGTCTATTAGATACATTGACTGGATGCTCCTCCCCTTGAGGAAGTCAGCGTCACCTTTGTCAAAGGTATAGGCTTTGTGGATCCAGGTTCTAGGGCTAACTGGGCAGAGACTCAAATCTCATTTAATGCATCTGTAAATGGGGGGTGGGGGTGGGGGTGGGTAAGAACTCTTTAAAAATTAATTAATTGATTTATTTTATGTGCATGAATGTTTTTTCCACATGTATGCCTGGTGCTCTCAGAGACCCGGAGTGGGTATAGCACCCCCTGGTATTGAAGTTACAGATGGTTGTGAGTTGCTATGTAGGTGTTGGGAATCAAACACAGGTCCTCTGGAAGAATAGTCAGTGCTCTTAACTGCTGAGCCAAATCTCTGGCCCTAAGGCTAACAATTCTTACTACATAGACTTGTGAAGATTAAAAAAATGTGTCATCTTGTGGAAGGCACCTTGCTGGCAGAGGCCCCTGGAATATGGGCTCATTGTTTGGAAATAGAAGCACAGTCTTGGCGAGAGTCTTCTAACCCTACACCACCCTGGAGAGTCTCCTGGTTCTGATAGAGCAACTGACCAATGGGGACCAATCTAGACCCATCTCTGGGCTTCTTCATGAAGGAACTGAGAGTTGAACCTTCCCCATGAGAGCTGGTGAATCTCAGAGATGTGGCATTGGATAACCACTCGGGGTCTGCTTTGTATGTCCCCAAGGCTCAGGAAGTCTGCTCTTGCTTTCTTGGAATATTTGAACCTAGTTCTGATCACTTGCAGATTTCTCCTTCCCTTCTGGTAGATTCCATTCTGTGTTTAAACTAATTCAAAGTGGTTTCCCATTACTCATAGCCAAATGAGAACTGACCCATGCCACAAGCAAAGGGTCTAACACATAGTAGGACCAAGGTCCTTCCCCCCTAACACATAGTAGGGCCAAGGTCCTTCCCCTAACACATAGTAGGGCCAAGGTTCTTCCCCTAACACATAGTAGGGCCAAGATTCTTCCCCAAAGAAGAATCTTGAGTGGTCTCTTATCCTACAGAGGTGCTCTTTGGGCCTGTCCCAGAGAGGAACAGAGCCTGGCTGTATTTTCCACAGGGAAGATATGGGATGACCTGGCTGGGGCTTGTACTCCAGCGTCTGGCTCTTGACACCACCGTGAAATTATAAAATTCTTATTCACGCTTCATACTCCCTCCCCCCAAATAGTGTATGAGCAAAAACCATAGAGACAGGGAGGGTCTTAGGAAGTCAAGAAACAGCTTGCTTTAGACACATGGAGATGATAGATTTTAAAAATGTCTTATATATAACAAACTTGGGTAGTAGCAAAGGGCTCCTTATAGATGATCCAAAGCCCAGGATTACTTGGCAGCTCTTTCCCTGGTGGGTGGCAGGTGCTGGGGGCCATGCAGAAGTCTCTGTTCGCTCCAGCTACCCCTCTAAGGTGTGCTCCAAGCATTGCCTAGTGCGGACTGGCAGTCAAGTCCCATATAGCTGGAAGAAAAGTCCTCGTGGACTCAGCGTGAAAGTGGCCTTTCTGCTAAAGTATTAGAAATAATTGTCTATAGAAAAAAACAAAGTTGGAAGGCTGGTGGGCTCTAGGGGATCTCTGAGCCTGTATAAAGACGATCTAGGGAGAGTAGATCACCCTAATTGGGTGCATATGAGGGAGTATTATGGCTACCTCCCCCTGGCTCTGTGTCCCCATGCCATTGTGGGAATTTTGGTGAGTGGAGTCTTTATTCGGCAACTTGTTCAGAAGCTCAGTGTGCTCGGCTTCTGGGGTACAGCTTCCCAGGCTCAGGGTTCAGGCGAGAGAGCGTTGCCTGCTGCACAGAGCCCCGGGACTAAGAGGGCGGGGTGGCTCCGTCTGCTTCCCATATGGGGACATTGTCTGTCCCTGCCTGAGGGGCCACCTCCCTCCTGCTTCACATTGTCCCTTTGCTGTCTCCTGCTGGTCCAAGCCCCAGCCTGCATCTTCCCTTTTCATTAGCCTCCTAGTGGTAGCCCCAGGCAGGACACGGAGTCTGTTAGCGTTTCTCCAGACCTGAAGCCCCTTAGCCAGCTCTCCCTGGGCTCTTCTCAGTCCAGGGTCTCACCACACACACACACAGTGTGTGTGTGTGTGTGTGTGTGTGTGTGTGTGTGTGTGTGTGTGTGTGTGTGAGTGTGTGTGTGTGTGTGTGTGTGTGTGTGTGTGTGTGTGTGTGTGTGTGTAGGGGGCACCGTTCCAGGAAGGCCTCCAGTTACTCTGATGTCTCTACTGGACCTGGTTCAGACCCCCTCACACTTTTTGTGAAAGCCCCACATTTTATGTATCTAAGCCTGATGGGAACTCGGAGTCATTCGGGACTGGGACCTGCCACTTTGTGGGAAGTCTAGGCATGAAAGGGCACTCCTAGTATGGGACATGCTCTTTTTAGGAAGAGCTCAAGAGTTTGCCTTTAAAGATAAATTCAACAAAGCCCCCCCCCCGAGATATTAAGAGAAAAATCAATTAATAAGGCATGGTGTCCAGGGACACCAACCCAGTGGCCCAACGCAGTCTCTGCCATGTCCCCAGCTTGAAGTGTCACCTCATCAGCTGGATTCTTTACCTTGTCAAAGGTAAAGTCAAAGGGCATCGGCCACAATTCTTTCCCTATTTCCCTCCCCCACCCCTCTGGTTTTGCGTTCATTCGCTGTGGTCTAGGCCGGCTTGAGCTCCGTTTAGCCTCATAATCAGAGCGATTCTCCGTCCCTAGCCTCCAAAGTGCTGAGATTACAGGCATGCCCTGCTCACCATACCTGGTCTCCCTTTCTCTAGAGATTCCTCCTCCACCCAACATTTAAAGCCTGGGCCAACATTCCTCTCTTGCAGAAGCTTCCCTCAGACCCTGCTGTTCCCAGAGTCTTTCCAGGGCTCCTGGCCGCCCCCTGTCTCATTTCTGATTCGGTGGTTGGGCTGGAATCTGAACACCTGCCCTTCAAACAAGTTCCTAGGTGAAGCTGCTAGGGCAAGTTCAGAGATTTGAGGACCACCTGCTTAGAACACTTCTTAGGACTCAGGATTCTTAAAGGGCCAGTCTTGGGGTGCAGGAAGCCTGGTGAGTCCCAAGAAAAAACCTCTTTGGCATCACAAACACACCCGGGCATCTGACATTTAATGTAAAGGGCACACGCCGGGCAGTGGTGGCACACACCTTTAATCCCAGCACTTGGGAGGCAGAGGCAGGTGGATTTCTGAGTTCAAGGCCAGCCTGGTCTACCAAGTGAGTTCCAGGACAGCCAGGGCTACACAGAGAAACCCTGTCTTGAAAACAAAATAAAACAAAACAAAACAAAAAAACCAAAAGAAAAAAAAGGGCACAGGTCTCAGAGTGAGGGACTGGGCTATCTGATGCACTTGCTTTCCTAGCTGCTGCGTCAGACACTAACCAGTTTCTTTCTGTGTCAATTTCCTTGTATAGAAAAGGAGTGCCAGGGGCGGGGGTGGAGTGAGGTGGGGGTGGGGGAAGGGCCGTATAGTTGTCTCAACTGTTAAGAAAACTTCCTGTTTTTGCAAAGGATCTGAGTTTGGTTCCTAGAACCCAAGTGGGATGCTCCTGCCCTAGGGACTCTGATGTGCTCTTCTGGTTGCTTCAGGCACCTGCACACATGTGCACATAAACATGCAAATACACAGACACACGTATACACATACACACATACAAAGGGTCTGGAGAGATGGCTCCGCAGTTAAGAACACGGGTTATGACAGAGGACCAGGGACTCAGTACCACCCATGTGATGGCTCACAGTGTCTATAACTGCAGTTCCAAGGGATTTGCCTTTGCTGGGCATAGTGGGGCACACTTTAAATCACAGCACTCAAGAGGAAGGTAGATCTCTGTCTGTTCCAAGCCAGCTGGAGCTATATAATCAGACCCTGTCTTAAAACAGCAACAGCAGCAGCAGCAGCAGCAACAAAAATAACAATAACAACAAAGAGATTTGACTTCATCTTCTGGCCTCCTCAGGCATCAGGCACACACAAGGCACACGTATGTACATGCAGGCAAAACACCCCCATGAGTAAAGGTAAATACAAACAAAAATTAAAAATAAATCACACTGGGTGGTTTGACTCTCAGACTCCTTGTGTTTCCTGTGGGGTCTCACCATGTTTTCAGCACCTTGTACATATTCAACTGATTTGCTCTTCATAAGAATCCTATGAGGGAGAAAGCATTATCATCATTATTATTCCCAGTTAATAGATAGGAATGCTGAGGTTAAATAACCTGCCCAAAATCACATAGCAAGAATAGCAGGAAGTGGGAGTATAGCTCATGGCAGAGTATTGCTTAACACGCTTGAGACTCTGAGTTCTCTGGCACTGACAGAAAAATAGATAGAAGTTATCAGTGGTGAAGCCTGAAGGTGACCTCCGTGTGACTCGAGCCACCTCCCTGTGCACCTCTCTACATACTGGATCCACAGGTGTCAGTTGCTGGGAGTTGCATTTTCATGTGCATTCACTACATTTATAAGAGGTGCTGTTTTGTGTAAGTGCTTACAAGCGTGTGCAAGGTGTGCATAAAGCAACGAAAGCAACAATCAGGTATTGAGTACTTACCGCAGGCCAGGCAGGCTTAACCGAGACCGTCTGTTTGCCACAGGCCCACAATTCACATCCCGTGTGGCTTAGTTAAGGTTTCCACTGCTGTGATAAAATACCATGACCAAAAGCAACAGTTTGTTTCATCTTACAGCTCTCGGGTAGCACTCCATCATGGAGAGAAGTCATGTCAGGATCAAACGCAAGGCAGGAACAGAGAGGCAGGAACAGAAGCAGATGTCATGGAGCAGTGTTGCTTGCTGGCTTGCTCTCCATGCTTCTCACCCAGCTTTCTTATACAATTCAGGTCCACTTGTTCAGGGTGGCACCACCCACAGTGGACTGGGTCCATCCACATCAATCATTTATCAAGAAAATGCCCATAGACTTTCCTATAGCCCAAACTTTTGTTTTGTTTTGTTTTTTTTTTCAAGACAGCGCTTCTTTGTATAACAGCCCAGGCTGTCCCGGAACTCACTCTGTAGACTAGGCTGGCCTCGAACTCACAGAGATCTGCCTGCCTCTGCCTCCAGAGTGCTGGGATTAAAGACACGCACCACATGTCCAACCTATATAAACCAATCTTATCAAGGCATTTTCTCGATTGAGGCTCCTCTCCCAGATGACTCTAGTTTGTTTAAGTTGACAAAACCAACCAAACAAACAGCAAACCCAACCAGAACACTGTATTATTCTTGTTTTCCTGTTGGCAATGCTGAGCAAAGTTAGCACAGTTTGCTGGAGTCATACCTAGAGTAGGTTGGTTTCAGTAAACACAGAACCACTCAAAACCTCCAAGCCTCACCGAATGTATGTATGTATGTATGTATGTATGTATGTATGTATGTGTTCAGTGTGGGGATAACATATAGAAGAATGTTTACAAGTAAGTATCTATCTGTCTCTGTCCATTCATCTCTTGATTCATCCATCCATCCATCCATCCATCCATTCATCCATCCATCCATCCATGTCTATCATTGGTAGCTAGGATTGTTGCCCTGGATCAAATTATTTTTGTTTTGCTCTATTCTGTTCTGTTCTGTTCTGTTCTATTCTATTCTATTCTATTTTGAGACAGGGTCTCACTATGTAGCCCTGGCTGGCCTGGAACTTGCTATGCAGACCAGGCTGGCCTCAAACTCCCACAGATCTCCCTTCCTCTGCTTCCCAAGTAGCAGAATCGAAAGTGTGAGACACCATATCTAGGGCTGGGTCAAAGTTTTGAGGAACTGATTGTGAGAGATCGGAGACCTGAAAGGGGAAAGAACCGCGGCTTCTCTCAGCCCCGAGTTCCTGGGATGGGTTCCCTTGATCCGAGTGACTGTGAAGAACAGTCCATCCAGGCATGCAGGGAAGGGAGGTTCCACTCCAAAGAGAAGAAGCCTCCTCTTCCTCATTCTTACCTCACCAGGCTCTGATGGGCACATTCTCAGAAGACAGCTTAAGAACTGCTCCCTTCCGGCTGTTTGGCCCTCACATAGTGGGTCAGAGTCCCTGTTGGAATCCAGGTTAATTTATATCATCAAAGGTGACTTCCATTGTGTACCTCCTCTGTCCTTATTTTCTTCTGTGGAATGTGTGTGTGTGTGTGTGCACTCAATCTGGGTGTGGACAGAAGGAGAGAAAGTCGAAGGGATCTGCTGATGCTTCAACAAACCCAAGACTGGTGGGCCAAGGAATAAAAAAGAACGGAATGGTGTGACTAATAAGTTTCTTTTAGGAATGGGGGCAGAATTACCTGGATCTGCTGGGGTAAGTATTACTTTCTATCTTGAAGAAAAATGTGTGATGTTGATACTGTCTCAGAACAAATAGGCCTGTGACTGATGGATAGTTTACCGTTTATGTAGCTGCTTTCATGTACTTTTGACAGCTCAATCAGGATTCCAACAGTTATAAAAAATGATTTTATTCCAGGAAGTTACAGGAGGGGAGTGTGTGCCCTTGCCCCTGCCCTGGGCCCACTGGGCATTGCATCTCAGCTCATAGGAAACACACAGATGCTGACCAGCATGGGGAATTGAAAAATGCCTGTAGGGACAGCTGACCCTCTCTGGTAGGGCATGGGGGATGCACTTTCAGGAACTATTTGGCAAGACTAAGGAAGGATACCTGGGAAAGTCCACAGTCCTTAATATCTCTGGGAATGGGGTGGGGGTGGGGGTCACTGGCATGTGGACCAGAAGATAAAGTCATCAAGAATCCAGGAGAGCTGGAACCAGACAAGTACTACCATATGGAGGTTCCGGACCTGAATGTGGCTCCTCTGTCCTGGGTCCAGCTTGTAACCAAGCCGCTCTCTTGGCTGACCCACTACTCTGAGGACAAGAAACAGCTCTGTGGCCCTCTGGGCCCTCAAGCGGTGGCACACAAAATGACAGTGGCCAGAGCAAGAAGGTGGAAGACACCAGACTGGCTTTTTACCACTGGACACAAGCCGGGAGACAGCTTTGGGTGGGGCTCACCTGCTTTGAGGGGATTTTAGTCTGGCAAAGTCCAGATTTGTGTAAACAATCACTCAGCGGCTGACGGTGATGACCCTGAGAGACAGGATTTTCTCAACCAGGTTTGCAGGATTTGCTCACATCGATGTAGGTGACAGGCCCGAGAGGCAGCCAGAGCTGGCACTGACCTGTCATCAGAGGTGTCTCCAAGCTGATTTACCACTGTGCTGGGATTAGGAACACTTTCTAGGAAGTAGCCCTTCAAGGTGTAACGAATCTACCCCATGGGCTCAGGGCTTCCCTTAAGGGCAAGGCTATTCATGTATGTATATGAGTTCATGCATGCATGCACCCAGGTCTCTCTCTCTCTCTCTCTCTCTCTCTCTCTCTCTCTCTCTCTCTCTCTCTCTGTGTGTGTGTGTGTGTGTGTCCATTTTTCAGCATGACCCTCCTAAGCAGGATCTGGAGACAGACCATTTGGGTCCAAATCCCTTCCCTTTCACTTCCTAGCTGTGTGGCTTTGGACAAACCTCTTGACCTCTTTGTCTCACTTTCAAATCAATACACATTAGGCCAATCTCCACTGCTGTTGGCAAGATTTAAAGAAATGGCACTGTGTCTGTTTACCACAGTGCACAGCACACTGCGGTCACTCACCTGGTGGCCATTTGTTCTCTTCCCCTTTACATAATTCCCAGGGTATCAGTACCGACAATACGCTAGGCAGAACCAAACATACATTTATTTAAAAACGTACAGCAAGTAGATCTGAGGACACAGGACAGGCTGACAATCGCGACTGTCACCTAATGTGTCTGAAGCACTTACTCCAGGCCAGAGTAATTAAACACTCAGCATGAAGAACTCATTCATGAACATCTCTGCCCCTATGAAGCTAGCAGTTTCAGGAGAGCTTTGTGAGGGCTAAGAGATGGCCCGGTGTTGAAGAACACTTGCTGTTCATGCAGAAGACTGGATGGAGCTTGGTAACTAAGTCCCACAGCATGGGGCTCACAACCACAGGGGAGCTGATATCCTCTTCTGGCCTCCATAGGTCTCTCTCTCTCTCTCTCTCTCTCTCTCATTAGACTTCATATGTCTCCTATCTGAAGGGGAAGAAATTAGAACTAGGCTTTAAAGCCAACTGTTCTTCAACCAAGCATAACAAAATATATGTCCTTGCTTAAGTTCCACCTAAAGGGACTGTGGGTGCATATCAGTCACTAGAGACCCTCTGTTTGTTAATTGTGTGGAAGGAACTCAGTTTCCAAGCTTATGGGACCTTGGGCAGTTTGGATGAGTATACATTGTGTTGGATTATGGGAAGGGAGGCTGTGCATGTTGGGGTGTGGGGCTGTAGGGCTTTGGACAACTCAGGGTAGCACAGGTAGAGATGCTGGAGGCTGCCAGGCTGGCTTCCGGGGTGGGTGTCTCCAGGCCTGGGCCGCAGCTTTGCCCCAAGGCTTCTCTGCGTGGTGCTGGAGAGAGAGAAATGGAGCTGCTCACTTCCCCTTAAACACCACAGATTAAGGGCCCGCGGTGGGCACAGGCGGGAGGGCGCGTGTCGCTCATGTTACAAATCAATTCATTACCGGCACTCGCGGTAGCCTCCGATCTTCAAGGATCGGGGGTTTGATGAAGAGGATTCATTTCAAGAAATAAACCTTTTAAATTAACCACGAGATGAGGGAGATTTCTTTATTTAAAAAATGCTCAGGCCCCGCCGGCTTGTTTTCTCACTCTCTTATCAGTGATGTTATTAATAAGCTCTCCAGGGGATAGTCCACCCTTGCCTGGGAGGCAGAGCACTGTTAGGGGTGCACCCGCACCCTGGCACAGGCCATGAGGTCTGTCTTCACCACCAGGTCTACAGCTCCCAACCATAAGCACCCTCCAGGTGCCCCATTTTGACTCGGGCATGTGGCTGGGACCCTATGAAGTGACCTTGGTTAAGTCATTAGCCTTCTCTCCCCAGCAAATGAAGACAGAATAATCATTTTCTACAGCTGTCCTTGACTGAGGAGTTCAACCTTTGCATGCTGTCAGTGAGCTGACGGGTCCAAAGAGGCTAGAGAGAGAAATGACTGAGAGGGCAAAGACACTCGCTGCCAAGCCTGACCTGAGTTCAACCTCCAGCACCCCCATCATGGCAGGAAAGAAGGAATTAAAAAAAAAAAGAAGGAATTGAAAGTTGTCCTCTTGACCTGTCCAGGAATCTTGTGGTGCCACACACGCATGTATATAATACACACATATATGCATATATGTAATAAAAAATTTTTTAAAACAAGCCAAGCAGTGGTGGCACACGCCTTTAATTCCAGCATTCAGGAGGCAGAGGAAGGTGGATCTTTGAGTTCAAGGCCAGCCTGGTCTACAGAGTGAGTTCCAGGACAACCAGGGCTACACAGAGAAACCCTGTCTCAAAAAACCAAAAACCAACCAACCAACAAACAAACAAACAAAAAACCCTTAAAATTTAAAAATTTTTGAAAGAAAAAAGAAAAAGACACCTCCTCACTCCACCCCAAAAGAAACTTTCCCGCCCCCAACTCCATGTAGAATCTTCTTAAAAGAGGTGGCTTTGTCTGCCCAGCCGCCTGATCTGTCAGGATCTGGTCTCATCCTGGACACAGCATCTGGACTTGTGATCTACAAATCACAAGGCAGGCTGGGGGTCATGGCTCGCCAGGGCTTTGACCCAGCATTCCCAGGGTCCTGGGTTCAATGTCAGGACTGCAAGGAAATAAATTCCAAGGCACTCTGACCTGGGCCATCTTGCTGGGTGTGCGCTAATACCTTGGCAGTGCATACGTTATTCCTGTTTCACGTGTGGACGGCGAGGCGTGCCTGGAGTGTACCCCAGAGCTTCTGTGGAAAACTCGCGACTGCACCAATGGATCGTCTGTGGAGGGTACAGAAACAGGTGTTTCCAGGGTATGGGCAAGGAATAAAAGAAGCAAAAATGACGGTGCGGTACCTACCCTGGGGCAGGAAACGACAAGAAGCGGAGACGGAGGGAACCAGATCCAAAAGTAGATCCAGAGTAACAGTATGGAGAGGCGTGGACAGCTCTGTCTGTCCATCTGCAGCCGCCCGGAGGAGCTGGACCCAAGGAACTTCTGTTTCCTTTTACTCATGACTCGCTTTGGTCTGTTTCAAAGACGCTAGTTGATGAGACCACGTGGCTAGTCTTGCAGGGCCCAAGCAGATATAAGGGGGGAAGGGACCTGCACAGGCAGGCACTGGCTCGGGAGGATATGATCTGCCAGTGAACCACAGAGAAAGCTCATGTCTCCAGGACTCCATTCTGCCCCAGTGAGACCTGGTTCCTTTAGTTTAAGCTGAAGAGTGAGATTGTAGCTGAATCTTGGTATGAGGGAAAAAAATATTGGCACCCGACAAGGACAGGTGACAACATCTTGCCTCCCATAGAGATTGCCTGTATCATAGCCAAAATATTCTAGAAATGAAGGCTTCAACTCAGTAGAAGATAGACCGTGGGCTTCCTGCTGTGGACCTACCAAGGAAACAAAGTCATGGCCTAAGGCTCTGCAGGGTATAGAGCTAGTCCAAGGATCAGATAGAACAGACGGCTTAACACACACACACACACACACACACACATGTGTTCACTCACAGCACAGGAAGTTTGTCTTGGTCCACTCGGGATGCTATGAGGAAACGCCCGGAGAGCTGATAATCTAGAGAAACTTGTTGCTCATTTTGTTCTGGAGGCTGAGAACTTCAAGGTGCCAGTAAGTCAGTTTCTAGGATTGACTTAACCTTTGCTTTTTGAGAGCACGTTTTTCTTGCTCTCTCCTTTCAGTCTCTGGGACCAGGCTATCGAGCCTTACCGAGTGACCCCGCCTATCAATATGATATCATTAAGTATTAGAACCTAGCATGAGGAGCACCAACATTCAGACTGTATCAGAGGGAGAAGAGTGAGGTTTGAGAAGACGCCGGCCACGATTTCCTATGGCTTAATAGTTTAAGAAAATCTAGATTAAGGCTTCCTGTTCCTTGCCTTTCCCTTCTAAAATGAAGCTACATTGATGGATTAAGGTAATAGAGAAAGATAAGAAGAGCCAACTGGATCCAGGCAGCTGGAAGCTCAGAGCTCTGGAGCACTTATAGCTAGAGGGATATCAGGGTGTTTGGGGTTCCACACCGTGGGAGAAGGGAGTATCAGAAGCATCAGGGTGGAGTGTAAGTACAATACATCTTAGCTTCCATCCAACTGGTCTCTGACCTAAGAGTCCTCTCAAGGACAGGGCTGGGTCCATATTCCTTCACGCTTGTTACCATTAGCCGAGAGTGGAGCTTTAGTTCATCCTCCGTGAGGCCCAGGGTTTTCTCCTAGGTGTGTGTGTGGGGGGGGCAGAGGGGTGTTCAGCTCAGGCATCTGAACCTCCCCATCTAGGAAGAAACCAACCCAAAAGGCTCTCCTGCCTTCCGAACCCCCCCTCCCAGCATTCTTCTACAGAGTGGAGGAAGGAAGGGAGGGAGGAGAAAAAGGCCTTCCCAGCTTAGGCATAGACCTGCCCAGGTGTGTGTGGGGGACCAGTTCACCATCTCATTAATGTGGAATTGTTTTTAGGTTAATAATCTCGCGTTAATTTTCCCTTAAAATATTGTCTTTGACCGTTAAATGCTCACACTGTTATAAAAAGAACGTAATAAATGATCTTGAAGCAAATTCTCCTGCCAAATGTCATAATTTATTTGCATAATTAGCTCTTAATTTTAATTCAATATGCAAATCCACGCTTCCTTTCCATTGCTGCCGCCTGTTTCCCAGCCAGGCAGCCATGAATTTACTGTGAAGCTTTCTATGGTTGTCAGAGGTGGGGGTGGGGAGGATGGCACCTTCTGGGGCTGGTTCTTAGAAGAAGGACTTCGAAACACAGACTTAGATGAAGAGAGAGATTCGTGAGCGCCACTCCACAGATGCAGGCCTTCACAGAGGGACTAACATTGATGGACCTGGGTAGAAATGCTTAGAAACAGTTATACAGGGTCCATGAATCCAAACTCACAGGCTGCTATGTGAAGTAGCCCATGGCCACCCACTGAAACACATTATACAGATAGAAATACTGCCATGCAAGAACATACTATCATGAAGTCACAGACAAAAGGCGTGCCCAGAGACACCTACAAAGACAAACATCCAGACACACTGATAGATAGGTAGATAGATAGATAGATAGATAGATAGATAGATAGATAGATAGATAGATAATAGTCTTAAAAGAGCTGAGGATATAGCTCATTGTCAAAGAGCATTTAGTCCAGCATGAAAGACACGGGATATATATGGAGAGAGAGAGAGTTATTATTTAGGTCAGGGATGGTGGTACTCACTTGTAATCCCAGCACTTGGGAAGCAGAGACAGGAAGATTGGAAATTCAAGGTCAGCCAGGACAACACGTGGAGTTCTGAACCAGCTCAGGGCACGACACCAACCCTGTCTCCAAACAAAGCAAAACAAACAAATTTACAGCCTTATTAGGGTTCATGTTCCACACAATTTACCTATTTAAAACAAACAAGACAATGGCTTTTAGCATATTTACAGGATTATGCGACCATTCCTATGACGACAGTCACCTCTCTTTAACTCCAGTACACACTCCTTAGCCCTAAGCAATCACTAACCTATTTCCTCTATGTGTTGGCTTATTATGATAGTTATATATTCAAGAAATCAGTTCGTGTGTGTGTGTGTGTGTGTGTGTGTGTGTGTGTGTGTGTGTGTGTTTGGTTTTGTTTTCCCTCACTTAATGTAACAGCTTTTCTTTCTCCTGCCCCTTGCAGTGCTGGGATCAAACCCAAGACTTGGTGTATGCTAATCAAGTGCTCTCTCCACTGAGCTAAACCGTTAGCTTTGATATTACCCTTCAGTCTTATGCTTTAGCGTGAATGAGTTGTTCTCTGCTTTGACTAGGTGGATAGTATTCCATTGTATGGAGAGAAGTACATTTTATTTATGTATTTATTAGCTGATAGATATTCAGGAACTAGGGATGGAACCTTGGTTTCCTGTATAAGATATGTTTCCACCGAACTACACACCAGCCTGGTTCCTGTATTTTAGTTATAAGACATAGGAGTTTTATGAACACTTTTGTACAAATCATTCTGTGAAACCTCTTCATTTCTCTGGAGTTTATTCCTAAGATTAGAACTTCAAAGTTTGGCTTTCCTGTGTATTCTAGAATAAGAAAAACCTGTCCCAGCGGCATCTCAGAGAATGTCCATACTGTTTTTGTCTATGATGGACATGATATTCTCCATAATAGTTTTTGCTTTCTTCCCATAGCCAGAAATACGCAGAAACTCAGATCCTTGCATCATGTACTCAGGTATATTCACACACACACACGCACACACACACACACACACACACACACACGAGAGAGAGAGAGAGAGAGAGAGAGAGAGAGAGAGAGAGAGAGAGAGAGAGAGGTCATACTGCACAGTTACACACTAAGTAGTTATCACAGCCACCTGGGCACAAAACATAATCCCCAAAGCACAAACAGATGTGCCCAAGGTGATCTAGTCACCCACAGAGAGACCTTGAGGACAGGGACTAGAGAAAAAGATAGAACTGCTGTCAGAGGGAGGGTGGCAGCTGGAGGTAAGAGCATCCTGATTCCAGAGGGGAGGCCTGTCACAAGGCACAGAGAGGGACGAAGCTAGATTTTGGGCGGCTGAGAGTCAGGCAGTAAGGTAGAGAGAAGCAGCTGGACAAGACTGGTTGGGGTGGGCTCGGTTGATGGGGGCTCTGTGTTTGGGTCAAGTAGAGTCTGAGTACCAAGACGCTGGGGTCCCACTTCCCCATCTGTGCCAGCCCTACCCTTCCCATAAGCCGGGTGGCCTTTTGTCCCCTTGCTCCCCCCACCAAGGAAATGTGACCCCCTTCTACCCTTTGCCCCTACCTGACAAAAAAAAACAAAACAAAACAAAACTCTGGAGACAAAAGAGATCTTTTTCTGGGCTAATTAAGCTTCAAAGACAGCGGCTCCTCCCAGGAAACTGATCAGGTTTGCCCTGGCAGGGGCCCTCTGTGTGGGAGGGGAAGCAAGGACAGCCAAAGAGGCCAGGGGACCAGAAAAGCAGAAGACAGTGCTCTGAGATCCCTGTGGTCAGAAACTGTTCACCACAAAAGTGTGAGCTGTTTCTCTTCAGGAAAGGGCCGTACAGAGCTGGGAATCTGACTAGCAATGGACTGCAACACTGTCTTCTTAGACTCACAGAAGTCCTGGGTGTGGGTGAAAAGAACACATGTGTGCATGTGAACATGTGTGCGTGCGTGCATGCCTAGTTATTAAGAGTGTGGGTGTTGCTACTGCTATTGAGACTCCGTGCAAGTGTGAGGATGGGCGCCTGTCCCCATCTCCCCCGGGGCCCACCCCCACCCTTGGCCCCCCTGCAGAAGACTCACTGTGCGGCCTCAGCTGAGTTTTTAACCTGGAGTGATCGCTTTCCTGATTTGCCACTTTAGTACTCTTGTTAATGAATTTTTAATCTTCTTAATGACATTAAACACGGAAAGTAATTAAGGAAAACAAGTTTGAAACTGCTGACTTCAACCCTTTATTCACAACTATTTAATGTAGAATTAATTTGATTTTGCCCATTATTCAAATGAACGCACTACCTTCTTCCCGGCCCCAGGCCTGTCCCCTTTCCCCCTCCCCTAAATGCCCAGAGACCCCCTGTCACGATCACCCAGTTACCATTGACCCGAGTGGGTGACAGTTTTCTTGTGACGCGTCTGTGCTTTGGGCCTGGGCGTGATGACTAGACCGAGCCCCGGTGGATGGGTGGTAAGAAAGGCAGAATGGAAGTTGGGAGGGTCAGGAGAACTGAAGGAAATCAAGAGGTCCTCAGGAGGACAGAGGAGCACCTCAGAGAACCTCACTGGAGCTGGGGGGTGCCGAGCCCTTGCCCTTCCTTCTTTTCAGCTTGTAATCACCCTTAGGTGCTCTGTGATCTGCACACTCAAATAGTTGGTGTTGGACGCCTTGGGTATCTAGAAGTTTGGACATTCCGATTCATGAGTGTCTGGCTTTAGAATATATAAATCTGTGGAACACAAAAGAATCTAATGTTTTGAGGTTCAGGGCCCAGAGTGGTCATGTCCTTTTTTTCAGAATTGTACAGATCAAGAGGAAGATGGTCCCCCACTCTCCAAGCCTTGGGATGTCATGTTGGCTGAGGCTCCAGGCAAGGAGGTTCATCTCTTTGAAGCTGAGCTATCAGCCTTCTCCTTCTGACTTTGGGTCTGAGCTATCAACCTTCTCCTTCTGACTTTGGGTTTCAGGGTCCTGCTTTACGTGAACATCTGTGTGTTTGCGCAGAGGCCTTCATAGGAGGTGTGGAGTGGCTATGACCTCTTAGGTGGCAGCAGAGATAGTGGAGCCAATGTATCAATGACCTCAGACAGATCTGACTGCAATCCCGAGTGGGACAAGCCCCTGTCCTGTTTCCTCCTCACTGAAGAGGCAAGTCACACTCAGACCTGAAAGAACTATTGTAATGAATACACAGAATGAGCTCTGGCCGGGGTCCTAGCACCCTGTCTCCTAGAAGATGACATTCTTGCCCCATTGTCCCCAGACCCCCAGGGAGTGAAAGACTCCAAGATTTGACTGACAAATTGAAAGCTTCTGGGTCTGGAATCCAAGAGGAGGCTGTAGGAAGCTGAGGACCTGCCTTGCTACCCAGTGTCCGGGAAGAGCTCCTAGGAGAGGTTGGCTTGGAGACTCCCTCCTCTACCCTTGAACATCTCTAGAAAATTTCCTTCCCATAATCTCCTGAATTATACCCCCCAGGGGGGGTTCTCTCTCCCTCTTTACCCCCTCCTCTTGCCTCTTTGCTCCAAACAAGCCTCCCCCAAGTCATTTCACTTCTGTCAGCTTCTGGAAGATAAGCCCTTTCGGTCCTACCCACCCCCAGCCCCAGGCACTGAGCCATGACTGGGCTGATCTGAGGCAAGACTCTCCCTCACCCCTTTCCTCCATTCCGGAGACTTTATGGTCTGAGACACTGCTGGCTTTCCTCTCTCTCTCTCTCTCTCTCTCTCTCTCTCTCTCTCTCTCTCTCTCTCTCTCTCTCTCTCTGTTTCTCCTCTTTACATCTTTCTTGATGCTCTCTCCCTGTTTTTCTTTCTTTCTTCCGTGGCAGTCCAAGGTTTCCCTGGCTTTGCTGTCTCTCTGTAGCTCCCTGTCCCCGCTAGATCTCTCTTTCTCAGTACTTGAATGATCATGAATTCTACTATGGATTTCTGGCTATAGCTATCAGGGCTCAGGGTCTGAGGAGGAAAGGCAGGCAGAAGCAGGAGACACAGAAAGAACCCTCCCTTGACATAGGTAGGTTCTTGAGATTCTGTCCAATGAACTGCAGAGCTGGTATGGGGTTGCGTCTGTTATCTCTCCCAATTTTCCTGCCCCCTGTCCCCTTCCCGTTGCCATCCTGGAAGGGCCAGTAAGGTTCCAAAGAGTACTTGACCAATGGAAATCACCTGAGTCACCCCTCATGCCCCCCCATACACACACACCCTATCTCATAGCCCTAAAATCCTCTCACCAAGCCCCACATTTTACCACAACACCCACCAGAATAACAAGCTTGCACACACCACACACACACACACACACACACACACACAGGTAAACATGAATGCAGATGCATGTGCAGATACACACAGCTCCCCCCACCACACACACACACACACACACACACACACACACACATGGGTAAACGTGAATGCAGATGCATGTGCAGATACACACAGCTCCCCCCACCACACACGCACACACACACACACATACACACACACACACGGGTAAACGTGAATGCAGATGCATGTGCAGATACACACAGCTCCCCCCACCACACACACACACACACACACACACACACATGGGTAAACGTGAATGCAGATGCATGTGCAGATACACACAGCTCCCCCCACCACACACACACACACACACACACACACACACACACACGGGTAAACATGAATGCAGATGCATGTGCAGATACACACAGCTCCCCACCCCAGACTGTATGCACACGCACACACAGATGCATACAGGCGTGCGCGCACACACACATATACACGCAGAGATCCCACAGGCGCCCAAAAGCACAGGGCAATGATTAATGTCCCCTCAGAAAAAGAAATTATATCGAATAAATTAAACTACTGTGGCAGCAAATTGAAAAATAAGGATGTAAATGAGGTTTGAATACTTAATATCGAAGACAAGGGGGAAGGAAAAGGGATAGCTGGGTCCCCTGAGAAAGGAATGGATTGTCCCTCTTGCCCTGGTGTGACTAGTTCCTGTCCACAGACCTCAGAGACGGTTCCGGAATGGTACAGAGGGTTCAGTTAGCCCTGGAACGCTCTCCCCAGTGGTCATTGCTGAGAAGGTTCCAGAACCTTCAGGAAAGAAGCCCACCCCCCCGAAAAACTCGAGGGGAACAGGGAGGAGGTAGAGTGACTACCTGGCAGCCCCCACTTACAAAGTGGACACTTGCTTTCAGATCCAACACACTGCTCGGAGGCCTACCTGGCTTAGGTGTCTCACTGTGACCCAGACACATTCCTGCTAAGCCCTCGCTCTCAGGATGTTTGAGGGATCTGATCACATGGCTGAATTCCCCTCCAAGCTGTTAGCTCAACTCCAGAGGTCACAGAGCTTAACCACAAGCTCTCCTTAATTTATCCTAACCCAGAAGACTACCATGTACTAGAGACAATGTGTCTACCATATGCCCACACTCAACCTCCCAGTGACACAGTCCTGCCCTGGACAAAGCCTCCAGCCGCACACCTGTACACACACACACACACACACACACACATTCAGAGGGAGAGAGAGAAATTTTTTATGGCACATCTGGTCACACACACTGTGCACACATAGTCACAATGCACACACAGTGGAGGGTAGCCCATGGCTGTGCCCCAGGCCCTTGGTATAGTGGACTGAAAGACTTCTCCCCCTCCTCGAGCTTTTAGCAACCTGCCTTCCTTTTTCTCACCCTCCTCTCCTCCTGTGGTTCTTCCGCATAGCCTCTATCTCCAGCCCCTACCTCAACCACTCTCTCAGTTTCCCTTACTAAGCCTGTCAGATGCTTTTCCCTTGCTGCCTTTGTCTGGGGACACCCCAAAGGACTCCTGCCGCCTCCTCATTCCTGGCGGTCACAGGACCCTGGGTCCCCCCCACCCCCATCCCCATGCTCCCCCACCCCACCCCCTCCTCCGCCTCGCTCGCTGTCGTCTCTGTTCATATATATTTAGTATTTATTTACAAGGCTGGGTTTTTTCCCTGGGCGGGAAGCCAGCCGTGCACAGAAATCCTTAAGATGCTATAAAGCTGGTGAGGTATAAAATGGAAAGTGGTTAGTGCGCTGTTTGGAGATATCTCACCGGCGGCCGGGGGCCCGCGCCGCCCAGCCGCCCGCTGTAAATCTCCCGGAGTTTAGCGCGCTTGTTTGTACGTGGCCGGGAGGGGAGGCCGCGGCGGGAGGGGGCGCCCTAGCGCCCCAACTCTCCCGCACAGACTGTCGCCAAACTAGCGTCCCTCCCTTCTCAAAGGGACAGGGGCCAAGAGGGGCAGCGAAGACCCGCCTTGGAGAACAAAGGCTTTTCAGTTGGGCCCCATACCCCCAAGTAACCCAGGTCCTCCATCAGTGTGTGAGTGCAAGGACTGGAACTTCACAGGACTCCCAGCCCACCTATGGCTCTCCTCGCTAGGAGTCTACTTTATGTGTTCACCTATCTCCAAAAGGCAGGCGATGTGGGAAGACAGGACACCACCCAGGGGATCTTGCTGGAAGGTGCAGAATTTAGGGAGGAGCGGAGGTGTTTCTGTATGATTAAAAACTAAGGTACCCTGGGTGCCATCACACCAGTCAGTTTATCTTCCCGAACTTTAGCTTTTCTTTCCTCAATGGGACCTGAACAGGGTCTGCTCACAGGGTGGAAAGAAAGAAGAAATCGAGCTGAGGTAGGGAAATGATTTAGCACAGTGTCTGGCACACAGTAAGTGCTCAGTAAACGCAGGCCAGCGTTGTTTGTGCCAATTGCTCAGCCAGTTGCTTGTTTCTGTGCTTAGTGAGTTGCCCATTGACTCGTTTATCCAGTTAACCTTAGTTCGTGATATGTCTTCTCATCCATTCACTAGGCGTAAGCCGTGCAGCTCTGGACTCTAAAATGGGGGACCTGCCCAAGGCAGGGGAGGAGCTCCAGTCTGGACAGAACAGTAAAGGCTAACCCAAAAGGATGAAAGCTACTTCTGCATCTGTATCATCAGGCATTATTTTGAGGTGCTGGGAGGAAAACCCTCCCCCCCCCCACCCCCGTCCTGCCCCAACACACACTCACCAACCCTCTGGCTCCAGTCTGCCTATCAGCCACTACTGAAGTTCCTGGAGTCCCTGTGGGTAGCAAGGAGCCAGGAGCAGCTAGACTGTGAACCCCGAGAGAGCAACTCTGGCCTCCCTTTACTCCCCCCCCACCCCGCCCCAAGCCTGCAACATCCAAACTGGCTCTCAGGAGCTGTCAGTAAGTGCCCTCTGATGGATGAGCTGCGAAGGCTGAACTCTGCCACGATTCCCTCTCGTTCTGGAGGGAAGACACACCTGTCATACAGCCTGCACACGCATGTCCCAGCTCACCTGGATACATGTCAGGAGGGTTGCGAGTAATGACGGGAAACTCTTCAGCGGTCACCGTCCAGAACAAAGGCCCTGAAGAGCCAAGTATGTCCCTGCCACATAGCCAGATCCTAGCAAGTTCTGCTGCGTTAGTTCATTCATTCATTCACACATTGAACAAATGTATGCCGAGTGTTTGAGATAGGAGCACAAGTGGGCATTCCTCAGTCTATGCTCTGAAGAAGTTTCTCTCCAGGACAATGGTAAAAAGCCATACAAGCAATGATTATACTTCAAAAACTAAGATCAGAACCAGGAAGTCCATCCAGGATGGTAAGGTCCTTAGGGAACAGAGAAGGGACTTGTACATATAGCCATCGTGGCAGGCCCTACCCCCAGGCTGTAGGGGATATTCTGCAAGACAGCTTTCCTTGTCTCAGTTCTTGCAAGCAAGTTGATTTGGTTGTTGGAAGGGGGTGGGTGGTGCTGCTCCAGAAGGAAGGTGATGCTGGCATGGGAAGAACTTGAGTGAGCACAGAGAGGTAGGCGACTGCTGGGAGTCCTGAGGGGAGCCACTCTGAGTCCAATTTAACTGGCTGGTAAGAACGTGAAGGAGAATGACAAGAAGTCCTGGAGAGGGGCACCAAGTAGGGGCCAGATCACAAAGGGCCGTGAACATTGGAGTAAGGAGTTTGTGCTTTATCTAGTAGGCAATGGGGAGCCATGGTGGGCTTTTGATCAGGGAACTGAGATGGCCAGAGCTGTGCTTTAGGAAAATTGATCTGGCAGCAAAGTATAAGCCAGCTGGAGACAGTGCAAGTTGGAGGTAAAGAAAGATGCCTCACCTGGTGACTGGCGTGTGGAAGGCGCTCTGTAAGTATGCCGGTTGGCTTTTTGAAGTGGCCGGGGAGAGCTGCAGTAAAGGCTTCCACTCGGACACTGGTGGTGGTGAAGCAGAAGTAGATGCGAGAGATGTCAAGGAAGGGTTGAGGATCTGGAGCTGTAGAGCCCTGGGGTCAGCCCTGAACATCACATAAACCAGGTGTGGTGGTATGGACCTATGATCCTAGCACTCAGGAAGTTTAATCGGAAGACCAGAAATTCAGGGATATCCTTGGCTAAATATTGAGTCTGAGGCCAGCCTGGTCTACAGGAGATTCTATTTCAACAAAGCAAAATCAACCAACCAAACCAAAACAAACAGAGAAGAGACACCAGGAAGTGTCTCCGAAATGGTTCAGTGGTTAAAGGGGGGAGTTAAGAGAGAAGAAACAGAGACCTCTAGATTTCTGTGACAGATTATATGCGAAATGGGGGAGTCACAAGCTGTGACTGGTCATAGGAGAGATTCCTAGTAGCCTCTGAGCACCCCGGCCATACATCATGGACTGGGGAAGGGTCAGAGGCCCCACAGCCTGCTAGAGCTGAGGACTGAAGGTCAGGAAGCCGAGAGAGCTGCAAATGAAGCTTTTACTGTCTCTTCCCGTGGGAGAGTACGTGGGATGCTGGATACAAGATAGGGATGCTACGAGTGATGGACGAGCACCAGGGCGCAAAGGTTGAAAGGCCTCTAGGACTGAGTTCTCACAAGGTCTCAGTGTTGACTGTGCTCAGCAGGGCCAGAGGCTGGACACAAAGTGTGGCATCCCCAGAAGGGGCATACTGCTGGAGGGGAGGTAGCTGGTGGGGGAAAATCCTAAGCACAAGGGATGCTAGTATGTAGATGCCCTTAAGGCACAGTGCTCTTGGGGCGGGGGGGGGTCCCCATCAGGTGCTCACTGCTCCAACCAAGGCCTAGACTGTCTATTTCTTTCTTCCCCTCTCCTAGTGACTGTCAACTTAGACCAGGGGTGAAAACCAGAATCAATGAGAGACACTGATTCTCAACTTGGGAGTCCCCAAGACCCTCAGTTCTCACAGACAGGGTCTTCCAATGGTAGGTTAGAATAGGCCTTGAACTCGTGATCCTCTTGCCTCTACAGGGTACATGCTGAGATTCTAGGGATGTGCCACTGTGCCTGGCGGCTCATGTTCCTTATTTGGCTGCAAACTATGCACCATGTTCAGCTCTTCGATGCAGGCGAACCCGTATCCAGATTTCTTCTGGCCAAGCTTGACTCACTTCCCCTGGTCCTGGAGATCCCGCTTACCTTCCACCTTTGTCCTCAGTTACACCCCCAAGTGCTTGAGATGGTGATGCTTGGGGGTCCCCCAGGGCCTGCAGAATTCCAGGATACAGGAAGTGGCTGGGGGAAATCAGGGAGCAGAGGGGTTGGGACTCAGAACCTTGCTTCCCACTTAGGAGGGGCAAGGCACACGAGGTGGTGTGGGCCCCCACCCTCCCGGAGGGGACCCGCAGTCCTAAATGCCCCCGCGCCTTCTCCATATTGTGGGAAAAGCTGCTGCATCCATCACTGTCAGGCGCCGAGTTTGAATAAATTTGAATGCACTGAGCCGTGGGCTGCAGTTTCTATAATATCACTTTCCAGTTTGAATATTTCACTTACTTTTTTTTTTCAAATTTCTTTTTATCCAACAGTTTCTCCTTTTCATCCACCCCCACAGCAGGCAAGCTCCGTATACAGAGAGGACGGAGCCTCGAGGGCGTCTGAGATGGGGAGAGGCTTGGTCCTCAAGAGCATTAGCATCTCTGGTTTCCCCACTCGTGAGATCCCTGCCTGGCACATGCGATCCCTGGACTTATGCTTACTTTTCCTTGTTCACACAGACAGAGCAATACCAAGTAGAGTGTGCCCTTCACCTGTGCCCACACACCTGCAGCCAGCACTGCTACAAGGGCAGGCAATGGGTACCAGGGCCCCTGTATCTTCCTACTGGGACCCAGGCCCCTTATCTACTGACCCCCATTATACACACACACACACACACACACACACCATCATCATCATCACCACCATCATCTGATATATTAATTTTTGCCTAGGTATTAGAGGATGATTGTAATTTCCCACTCAACAACTTGCCTTTTAGGCCCTCTATCACCATGTTGTTTTCCTCTGTCAATAAAGACAGTCGTCTGGATCCTGTGGTCTTCCCTATCCTACCCATATGGCCAAGCATCCTGGATAAGGGCTGCAGGAGTGCATAGGACAGGAGTCCTGATGAAGCACTCTATAGATCCCCTAGTCCTGGCCACTGGTCCAATGACTTGCTAAACCACGCCTTTAAATACCTCCTCTGATCACCCCGAAATCAGGTCCAGGGAGTGCTAAGGAGCAGACAGGGAAAGAAAGCGCCCAGGAATGAATGAGTCAGGAATGCATTTGACATGAAGACCACATAGAGAGATGGAGACAGATCTTCTAGGGCCAAGGAGATGGCTCAGTGGCTAAGAGCCCTTACCTAAGGACTTAGTTTTCTGTGGGGCTCTTCAAGTCTGTGTGTCTCTCCATAGGAAGGTCTAGCTATGCCACCCGCTGGCATGGCGGTCACATCAACAGTCTGTAGAGGACAGTGGCCATCCCTAAGACTCACGATGACACTGACCCTTCGTGAGGACCTTGCTACATGGGGCACACTTACCGGGTGGACATTAAGTACATCAGCCAGTGCTACTGAGCATATCGGGACCATTTTCTTTTGGTTCTCCAAGGAGCCACCAAGCGTCCAGGCCACCCCTCACAGTGACATCACTCATTGGATCATTGGCAGTGCTGCGTGCTAAGGGTGGGTGTGATGAAAGGGATGGGGACGGGAAGCCAGAGGCTCCAAGAATCTTCGCTTTGTTTCGTCTTTGTTTTTGTTGTTTTTAGGTGGTGATTCAGTTCCCACTAAGTGCCTGGCCCTCCATGCAGATAGTTGGCTGGTAGAGAAACAGGAGACAGGGAGGGATGGTCCGTCTCTCAGGGGCGCACGGTATAGGTAGGGAGATGAAATTCTCATCAGGGGAAACATTTAATGATCTACTTACTTGTTTATAGTGTGCACGTGTGCCTGTGTGTTTGAGGCAGACTCAACTACGTATTTCTGGCTGGCCTCGAACTTGCTATAGAGGCCAAGCTGGCCTCAACTCACAGAGATCCACCTGTCTGTACCTCTCCAGTGCTAGAATTACAAGCGTGAGCCCCCACACCCAGCTCATAACCTTTATTTTTTAACTTTTATTTCTAATGTCATTTTGCCATATTTGAAGGAACATAAAGGAATTTACAGAGAATGCGCACGCATATCAAAGCGACTTCAACAACAACAACACGAACAAAAGAGGACATTTGGAAAGAACTTAGAGGTAGGAATCTGGTTGGCAGTATGGCACAAGGTCGCATAACCGGCGCAGCCGAGGCCTGTGCGATGGCTGGGCTTGCTCTCTCGGAGCTCGTACGCTGTGGGTTTAGGTAGTCAGGGAAGGCTTTCTGGAGGAAGAGAAACCAGTCAGGGCCTTTAAGGGACAGCAGAAAGCCTAAGCAGGCTCAGCATCCCAGAAGCAGGACTAGAGACGGAGCTGAACCTGTGGCCGGGGCTGGGTCAGGTAGGACTTGGAGTAAGCAGGTCGAAGAGATACAGTCTATTTAGGGGACAGTAAGGAGACAAGAGAGGACATGGACAAAGAGGTGGTTATGTGGTCAGTATGCCAGCAACACGGAGAAGGTCCCTCAAAGGAGCTGGCCCCACCCCAAACCCACCTCGTTCCAGCCCAAGCCCCTCTGCACCCTCTCTGGAGGCCCCATCACCATGAGCTCAGACTTGGCATCCTAGTACGCTAGGACTTGTGGGGGGAGCCATAAAAAAGGGGGCCCAAGGAAGATGAAGAGATGGGCCTCCTGTGAGAAGGGTGGTCTCCCTCCCCTCCCCGGAGTGCCCCGGCCAGGCCTGCGGCAGGAGGGAGTGTGGCGTGAACGGAGGCTCGCCGGCGCACCATGACAGATGATTGACTCGAAACAATATCTAAGGCGATCAGGATAAAGTGCTGGCCATTTCAAGGCTCAGCAGAATTCAGATTCTAATTAGACTTCTCACCACATTCCAAATAAAAATGGTTCCCCTGGTATCCTCTTTGCCTATCAGGTGTCTCTCCCTGATCGCTGGAACAAAACGCATAAAGAAAGTGATTAAAGCCATAACAAAGGCATAAAATTGGAATTATCGCTGCCACCACATCTGGGAGCACAGAGTGTCACCACACCGCCCCCTCCTCCCCAAACCCACACACACACACACACACACACACACACACACACACACAGAAGCGCTGCCCCATCCAGGCTGGGCTGGGCACCCTGCAATGACAGCCTTCTGATGGGAGAGGAGGAATGAGATAGGGGTGCAGGAGTCAGGGCTTGGAACGAGGGTACCTAAGTTGCTAGGTGTTGAAGACCCTGAAGGAAGTGAGTATTGAGGAGGGGAGATGCTCTAGGCCTAAGGAACAAGGGGAGTGAGCAGACCTAAGTGAGGTGTGTGTGTGTGGGGGGGGGGGGGGAAATGGTCACTGCCTTGTGTCTAGACATTTGCTAGTGAGGAGGAAACTTGGAGCTCTTACCTTAGCTTAATTCCTCAAGGCACACACACATGTACACACACACACACACACACACACACACACACACACATACACACAACATGCTGTGCAGTCTATAACATGCCATATGGTATATGTGGCATGGGGAGACACATGGGGAGACACCCCGCCCCCCCATCCTGTCAGCAGATTAAAAGTTCCCCTTAAGACCCACTGCCCAGGTAGCTTTCAATTGCCTTCCCTTGCCTACTTGCAGGATTACCTAGCTCTACAGATGGCTGAGTTACTATCGGTCCAAACATGTGTGTGTGTGCCACAGAGACCTCAGTATCTCACGGCACACATTTGCATGCAGGTGCATCGCCACACACCAGGCCTATAACAATACCCTCACACAGAACCCACGCTCTGGAAATGTAGTGATGTCCCTCACCATTTCAGGGCCAGGGGCGTCGGAGCCAGAGCGGTGCCTCTGGCCTCTGCAGGCCTTTTGCCCTCCTGGTTGCAGCTTCTACCTTTCCCACAACAGGCAGTCTGGTACCTGGTACCCAGCATCCTTCTCCCTGTGAGGGGTGGGCAGGCGGGCGGGAGGTCCAGAGGAGGGCGAAGGAGTGGGAGCGGGGGCTCTGAGCGGGGACGATATAAAATTAAAAGGTAAAAAGCAGGAACGCAAATGGAGGGTGCTTTCAGCTTCCACATTATTAATGACTCTTCAAAAAATCGGCGAGTTTTCCAATCTTCTCTGAGAAGCGCTTGAAGGAGCTCACAGATGAAACTGACCTTCAAAATGTTCTTTGGTCTTTAGTTAAGAAATTCGCTCGCCATTATGGCGTCATTAGGGAAACAAGGATAAAATTACTCCATGGTTAATGACCTATAGTATCTCCCCACCAAAATTTGTTTCAGATCTAATAAAACTGTGCTTAACACACTCGGATGAGTTATGAGGACTGTTCTGCAGGGTATTAAAATGTGGAAAATAGATTTTCCGAAGCTGGGGGGACTGGACTTTTTGAATCAGATAGCAGAATGGAATTTTCTGGGCAATAAATTCTTCCATGTCTCAATTTCATCTCGCGCTCTCTCTCCTGCCTGCCTCTGCCCCTGTCTCTCTCTCTCTCTCTCTTTCTCTCTCTCCTCTCTCTCTCCCACTCTCTGTCTCCTCTCCCTCTCTATGTTTCACATCTTTTCCTAAAATCCTTAAGCAACATGGAAACCTTTAAAGTCTGAAGCCTCCATAAAGTTTGGGGGGGGGAAGGCACGGAGTACAAAGGCCACCCATGAGAGAGATAGTGGGAGACGGAGTGGGTGCACATGCTCCAAGGTCCCCTCCTCCCCTGCATCACCCAGGTGTTCTGTGCATATCCAAGGTGGGAGTGATGCCGTCGGTCCCACCGCTGGCCAAGCTGGTAGATGACATTCTCTACTCTCAAGCCTCAAGACTGACCCATGCTGGTTGGTGGATTAGTGGTTCCATCCCAACACACCTCTTCTCCCAGGTCACGCCTCTGTGCAAGGTGTTGGTCTGTGAGAGAATACACCTGTTCTTGTTCACTCCAATGTCAGGGGGTGGAAGGGGGCCAGCCCTACTGGTCTTGTGAGGGGTCAGAATGGCCCTGTTTGACACGCCTGCATGCACGCACATGAGCACATGCTGACATTACCGATGGTCACACCTAGATGTCTGGGCCGGCCAGGCTGGAGACTAAGACCTGAGTCCCTGGCCTAGGCGGTGGCCGGAGGTTTTCAGGGGCTGGATACTGCCGCGGAGAGAGGTGGCTGGCGAGGTAATGGCATTTTGCTCTCTTTAAACTTTAATCTTTCCTATTAATTCCCTGCAACTGGAGAATGTGTGAGAGTTAATGTTCCGTGAACGTGTTTCGCACTCGGCAGTCTCTTCGAGCTAATTACCTTCAGGTGCTAAATGGAGGGAAATTGCAATCCATTTGGATGTGAAAAAATTTCGCCTTCCCGTCCCCTGTGAGACATCCTTTTTCCTGAGTGCTGCAGAAAGAAGGCTCTCTGGGTGGGAGTATTTTTTCCTAATGTTTTTTTTCTTCGGCCCTCTCCCCCGCCCCCTTTCTCCAAGACTCTAGGCTCTACAGGACGAAGGTGGCCGGAGCCTGGAGGAGACAGGGCCTGGGCACTGAGTTCCAGCCCTGGTGGAGGACAGGTTGGAAAGGGACTTGTGTGCAAAGGAGACACCGTCACTGTGGACCTGGTCCCCACCCCCTCGGAAGCCCTGGGGTGGAAGTGTATTTACACGCTTAATAACACGCTTATTACCAGTGTTTCTCAGCTGCTAGCTTTTGAACACAGATATAATAGAATTTTACAAGCCACATAAAAGCTGTCCTTCTCTTGGACCCTGAACTGGTGGTTGGTGGCCTGGAGGACAAAGAATAGAGGGTGAAGATGACAGAAGCTTCAGGAGAAAAGGTGTGAGACTGGGGCCAAGAGAAAGGAAAGGGGAATGGACCGGGAGGAAGATGGGTGTGTGCTGTGTGAAGATTCGAGAGGGGGGTGATGGGTCAGGTGATAGTCCCATGACGAGGGCCACTGGATCACCAGGAAGAAGGCACTAGATGGCAGTCAGCTCCTGAAACCCTTAGCTCTCAAGAGAGAACGCCCACCTCAGTCATTAATGAACCCATTCCTTCACCTTGGACCCTGACCTGACCTTGGGCAAAAGCCTCCCAAGGAAGACATCTCAGCTGCCTGCCTCCTCTGTCTCAGCTCCAACGGAGTGGTCCTTTGATGGTTCCGTTCTTAACCCAAGTTGGGGCAAAGACTACCTAGACAAGACATAGCTTTCTCGGTTTATAGAATATCAAACTGAGTCCTTCCAGGAGAGGTTGAACCCTCGTGGTAGCCTGTGTTTTAGCCTGCCCTTTGGGGTCCTCTCTGACCTCATGTGTACCCTGCTTAGGATGGGGAGAACATCCATTCTTTACAACAATCAAGAGTCTAATTTGGGAAAATAGTTGGGGAAAATACTGAGATGGCTTGAATTTATTTATTTATGTAAAAAAGAAAAATAACTTGGGGCTGGAGAGATGTCTCAGCAGTTAAGAACACATAAAATCAAATTAAATTAAAAAACAAACTTATTCTGGAGAATTTCAAATTATATATATATATGTATATATATACACACACATATATACACATAATATATATGTGTGTGTCTATATATTTAAATCTCTATAGATTTATTATTTAGCCTCAACAATTATTAACATATAATCATTATTATTTCTTCTACTCCCCATTTTCCTCTCCCAGAATCATTTTGAAGCAAACTATAGAGACTAAATCAGTCCATCCATGAATATTTCAGATGTATTCCTAAAAGTGAAGATTCATAGCCTTAGCACAACATGCTATCATTTTATCCTATGGAAACCAACTGTAATTTCTTACTCTTGTCCAATCACTGCTCAGTGTTCAAGTTTCCCTGTTGGGTTTTTAATTATTTTATTGTTTTGTGTTGGTGTTTTTGCCTGCATACATGTCTGTGCACCACATGCATGCAGTACCACTGGAGGCCAGAAGAGGGCGTCCGAGCCTCTGAGACTTGAGTTACTAGAGGTTGCGAGCTGGCCATGTGGGTGCTGGGGATCAAACCTGTGGAGGAGTAGCCAGGGTCCTCGACTGTGGGGTCATTGGGCCAGCCTTCCTCTGTTTGCTTTAACCAAGGTCCAACCATAGTATATGACTCACGTTATCCATACGTTTCCTTTTTTAAGAGATTACTTCCCCTTCCCTCTCGTCCTCCTCTTCTTTCTTGAGACAGGGTCTCACTATATTTCCCAGACTGGCCTTGAATTGCTGGGCTCAAGAGACCCTAGTTCCTCTATGAGTAGTTGGGAGGACGGCACATGGTACCAGGTCTAGCTTCTTTCTTCCCTCTCAAGGTTTACTGAGGAAATTGTACACCACTTGTCCTACGGAATTTCCTTCATTCTAGAAGAACCAGTTGCATCCATTTGGTACCCATTCAACGCGTCTCTCTGTCCCTTTAAGTTGGTGGATTCGAGAGTTGCTTGGCTTCCGGTCTGGGTTTTTGGCAAGAGTATTTTACAGGTGGGGTGAACATCCTGGGGCCTCCCATCAGGACAGTGTGGATTCCTCGTGTCTTTCTCTTTATAGTATTAGGATTAGTCAGTGGGCTTGCTCGCTATCAGCTGGCTCTCTAGCCATTACAAAGTTCCTCTCCGGCTTTTCACCGCTATTCATAGCTATTAATGATTTGAATAGCTATTTACTATCATTAACTAAATCCACTATTTCAGTACGGTTGTTGGACTTCTTTTAAAGCTGTTTATTTTTTCCAACTCTTCATTTTGAAAAGTAAAAAACCTACAGAACGGTTCATTGTTTTAACGGACACCCATATCCCCAGTCACAATTCACAAATTTGTAACCCCCACATTTGCTGTGTTGGTCTCCCTATTCCCCAAGACATTCCTGTGCCAATTGCTGACACAGGGGTGACATTTCACCTACGTCCATCAACATTTATCTTTATCTTGTCAGACAAGGATATTCTACTATCACTACACAGTGCAATGATCACTTTTAGGGGATTAAAAGATTGCGTTCATTTAGTTACTGTGTGAGCACGTGTCATACATATTCATGTAGAGGTCAGAGGGCAACTTGTAGGAATCAGTTATCTCCTTCTACCATATGGGCTCTGAACTTAGGTCATCATGTTTGGCTGCAAGTTTTACCCAGAGAGCAACACCACTTTCAGGAAATTTAACATTTGTTTGTTTGTTGTTTATCTTTTAAACAGTTATTTATTTTTATTTTATGTCCATTGGTGTTTTGCCTGCATGTATGTCTGAGAATGCTGGATCTTGGAATTACAAACCATTGTGACCTGCCATGTGGGTGCTGGGAATTGAACCCAGGTCCTCTGGAAGAGCAGCCAGTGCTCTAAACCGCTGAGCTGCCTCTAGAGTCTCATTCATTTTCTGAAATTTAACATTTATTTAATACTGTTTGCATTGTATTTTTCTGATTGTCCCAATAACATTCTTTATAGTTACCTTAACCTGTTCCAAGATCCCACATTGCAGGTAATCATTTGCCTCTTCATTTGGAAATAGCTTCTTAACTCCTTCCTTCCTTCCCTCCATCTTCCTTCCTTCCATCCTTCCTTCCTTTCTGGCTTTCATGAATTTGACAGTTTTAGAAAGTCCCCAGGATGAACCTGTCTGATGCTTTCCCATAAATAAATATAAGCTAAGTGTTTGGACAGGAATATCATCACCCAGTAATGTGCACTTCTTAGAACGTTGGAGCACGTTTCAGTTCTGCCGCTATAGGCAAGAATGGTCTGGTCATTGTAATGTAGCATCATTGTCTAGATTTCTGTAAGGTGGTGGGATTTTCTGCCTTTATGTAGTGTATTTTCTACAGATAGATTTTTGGCATTGTGTGAATGTCCTGTTTCCTTTCATCCAGTGTTGGGCATTGCCTGTTTGTTTGTTTGTTTGTTTGTTTAACTTGCTATTTGATTTTTCTGTCTGTTTCGTCTGCATGTATGTCTGTGCACCACATGAGTATCTGGGGCCCACAGAGAGCATTGGCTCCCCTGGAACTGGAGTTATAGATGGTTATGAGCTGTAATGTTGGTGTTGGGAATTGAACCTGGGCCCTCTGGAAGAATAGTCAGTGCTCTTAACCACTGAGCCATCTCTCTACCCCATCATCTAGTGGTTTTAGCATCCACCAATGATCAGTTAGGATTCCAAGGGTCCCAATATGATGAATTTTATAATACTAATAATGATTCTACTTTTATTAGTTGGTACTCCTCTCAAATGGTGATTATTTTTAATAAGGAGGCTATTTTCATGGCAGAAAATAAGGTCTAGGCATGACTATGGACTTTAGAGGTACCATAGCAATGGAAGCCACCAACTAGTGCCCTAGCCATGTCTGTGGCTCCTCAAGGACACTTCACCCCAAGGTCAAGTATCCTTATGGGCCTATTAGGGACCCAATAACTTCTGTTTTTCTGGATCACAACCAACCTATAGACCTGGATACACAGAGGGTTTCTAAGAGTCACCGTGTGTGTGTGTGTGTGTGTGTGTGTGTGTGTGTGAATGTGTGTATGTGAATGTGTATGCTTGAAGGTGTGTGCATGTGAATGTGTGTGTATGAATGTGTGTGTGGGAATGTGTGTGTATGTGAATGTGTGTATGTGAATGTGTGTATGAATGTGTGTGTATGTAAATATGTGTGCATATGAATGTATGTATATGTGAATGTGTGTGTGTGAATGTGTGTATGTGAATATATGTGTGTATGAATGTGTGTGTGTGTGTGTGTGAATGTGTGTATGTGAATGTGTATGCTTGAATGTGTGTGCATGTGAATGTGTGTGTATGAATGTGTGTGTGGGAATGTGTGTGTATGTGAATGTACGTATGAATGTGTGTGTATGTAAATATGTGTGCATATGAATGTATGTATATGTGAATGTGTGTGTGTGAATGTGTGTGTATGAGTGTGTGTGTGAATGTGTGTATGTGAATATATGTGTGTATGAATGTGTGTGTGTGTGTGCGTGCGCGCGCGCACGCGTGTGCATGGGTGCGTGCGAGTGTGTAAAGGTAAAATGCAGGATCAGATGCATCCAAGTCCACAGGAACACTGTTCCACAGGCCTGGGCCAGCCAGTGTCCTCAGACTGCCCTGCCTCTGCCTCCTCAAAGCACAGATGCTCATCACAGCTCTTGCATGGTTCCTCAGGTTTTTTTTTTAAATAATAAAGGTTTATTTTTATTTTATATATATGGGTGTTAGCGCTCATGTGTAGTTGTACTACATGTGTACCTGGTGCCTGCAAAGGCCAGAAGAGGGGACTGGACCCCCTAAACTAGAGTTACAGATGGTTGTGAGCCACCATGTAGGTGCTAGAAACTGAACCCTGGACTTCTGCAAAAACAACCAGTGCTCTTATCCCCCAGACCCTCTCCAGCCTCTCGGTAATTAACATATTTAATGTCCTGGAATAACTTACACTTCTGGCCTAGAAAGAGTCCAAGCTTGCCTACTAGACATGGAAAGGCTGGGGTCAGAACCTCTGGCCACTGCCCCTGGAATGATCATGACAGCCCTACCATGTGGATGAAAGGCAGACTCATGCCTGCTCTGAGCAGGGATGACCTGCCACTATGTTGGAGCCCTTGGGTCACAATGAACCAGAGATTCTGAAATGGGAGATAAAGGAATCTCTAGAAGACACCTCCCACTGAAGGGATGAGGGAATTCCTTCTTTAACTAAGCCGTGTGAACAGACCTGTGAAGAATAGAGGGTGACTGGCGCTTCAGTGCAAAGTAATATTTCTTGAACATAGCCAGAAGTAAGCTTCCAGAACCTGTCACTGGTGCCGGATGCTTTTGAGTCCCTACAAAGACGCTGGTTCTTCTCCAGTCCACCTTGTTACCCTTGCGAGCTGCTGGGGAACTCTGGTTACTGTTCCTCTTCTTGCTCCTGACTCTGCAAAATATACAAGTGGAAAGTTTGCAATAAGCATGAATCTAAACCAGATGGTTGTGATTGATAATGGAGGAAAACAGCACATTCAATTCCACAGGCTTGGTGCTCAAACGTTGCCTGGGCACCTCTGCCCTGGCAGGGAGAAGCCAGTGTGAATGCAGTCAGGACCGACTGCATCCTTCAGCCCATGCCCATTGCGGAGGGGCTTGACCTGGCTAGACTCAAGTGGCCACGGCTGTGTGTCCCAGTCTCCTGACTAGCAAGTTGCCTTACTGACATGTTCTCTTTATCAATAACTACTGCCCTAGTTTTTCCTTGTTAGTGTTTTTCTCTTAAAGTCTTGTTTGATATCAATATTGTTAGCCCAACCTCCCTTTGGCTAATAGTTGCATAACAAACCGTTTTTGTTTAACTTGTTTGAGGCAAATGCTGATTTTGCAGTTCAGGCTGGCCTCAAACTCATCCTTTATGGCCTCTGCCTCTGCCTCTGCCTCTACATACAGGAACCGAAGGTGTTCACTGCTATCCCTTCATAACACATCTTGCTTGACAACTTGTCTTCTCCCTTTCTGCTAATTAATTTTTTTCCCTCTCAACTCAAAAAAAAAACTTCAGTATTATATGGTTCATTCCAAGTTTTAGGAAACTTTTGTGAACAGAGTAGACCTTGATTATTATTTTATTACTGAATTTAAAAATTTACTGCTAATACATGTATACAACGAAATATCACGCACACTCCTTTTTTCTCCCTCTACTTCCCCCTGTAACCTCACCAACACTTCCTCTTCCTTCTAACTTCATGTCTTTTTTTTTTTTTAGATCCTACTAAGTTCAGTTAGTGCTGTCTATGTGTATACCGTCCATGGGAGCATGGGAAACACCCCAAAAGAAGAACACTTCTCACTCCTCACAGCTGCCAACTGCCAACAGTTCCTTAGTTAGGAATGGGCCCAGAGGTCATTCCCCATCTCGGCAGGCTTTTGCCTGGCTCCATGCTCCGTAGTAGACCTGGATAATTCCCCTTCATAGGCACATGCTACATCCCTCCTTTCTCGTGACTGATGCACTGCGACGGACTTCTACCATCTCGTTCTTATTTTTTATTTTTTCCATTCGATCTTGTCTTTCTTTTTTTTTAGATTTATTTATTTATTATATGTAAGTACACTGTGGCTGTCTTCAGACACTCCAGAAGAAGGCATCAGATCCCATTGCAGATGGTTGTGAGCCACCATGTGGTTGCTGGGAATTGAACTCAGGACCTTCGGAAAAGCAGTCAGTGCTCTTAACTGCTGAGCCATCTCTCCAGCCCCCACCCCACCCCCCCATCCCCCACCCCGATCTTGTCTTCTTTTTCTTCCTTGTTCTTTTCTCTTTCGTGCCAATCTTTTCCCTACCCTTAAAAAATGTTCTTGCCTCCTCGTTTGGAAATTAAACATTATAATTTTTAGAGAAATGAGATACCCTTATCTTTTGAATGTGTGTGTGTGTGTGTGTGTGTGTGTGTGTAGCCTTGGGTTTTGAGATCGAGTCTCTCATTGCTTGGCGTTCACCTTTAGTCTAGGCTGCTGGCCAGAGAGCACCAGGGGTCTGCCTGTCTCTGCCGCCCCAGCTCTGGAACCCACCACGCATCTCCCCCCCCCCCAGATTACAGGACTGAACTTAAATCCTCAAGCTTGCAAAACATGCTCTCTGATGACTGGATTATCCCCCTCTCCAAATCCTACCTTTAGCTTTTAAAAAACATTGTAGTTTACTTTACAGAAACTAAAGTCGATTTGATTTCTAGCCAGAGGACTTAGAAGGCAAGGCAAGGCTTCCCATTTTTGTGTGTTCATTGATTTTGATTTCTTCATATTTTCAAACTCTTCCAAAATTTTCATTCTTATCCAGGTTTACATAAACAGTTACCACATTATTTACTTATTATTGTTTCAAATAGCCCAGCTCTTCTTTTAAGGCTCGATATCCTTCTTGCTGGAGCACATGTGTAAAATATTACTCTATTGTGTTTCTTTGAGAATGTATTCACTATGTGTGTTACAGTGTGTGTGTGTGTGTGTGTGTGTGTGTGTGTGTGTGTGTGTGTTCATGTGTGCATGCGGTGGCACAACTGCATGTGTGAAGGTCAGAAGATAATTCTGTGGGGTTGAGCCTCTCCCCTCCTTTGCATGAACTGAGGCTTGTTCTCAGGTGATCAGGCTCGAGCAATAAACACTGTCTGCCCGGCCATCTTGTAAGCCCTACACGTTCTTTTAACTAAGATCTGTGAACAGGAAGCTCTCTTTCATTAGATACTGAAATTGTTTTTATTTTATTTTTTCCGTTTATGGAGTACATGTGTGCTGCAAGGGTAACTGGGGATTGAACTTGCAAGGGTCAACTTGCTCCCAGCCCTAGTTATGTTTGCTTGTTTGTTTTTGAGACAGATTCCTATTATGTAGCTCAAGCTGACTTTGAACTTGCAAGTCTCCGACCTCGGACTCCAGAGTGCTAGAGTTACAGGCTTGGCAGTCATCTATATCTTTCTATTGTTTGATGATTGTAGTGGATTGGTCAGATGCTGCTTGTATTCTAATGCTGAAACTGGTTCCTCAAGGTGTGGTTTAACAAGCAGATGCCCAAGTACTCAAGTGATGCCCTGTGAACTTTCTCACCAATTTTGCTGGTCAAGAAAAGACTAAAGCCTGTGATTAGGCAGTGGAGGGAGACTAGAGAGAGAGAGAGAGAGAGAGAGAGAGAGAGAGAGAGAGAGAGAGAGACTGAGACAGAGAGAGACAGAGAGAAAGGAAGAGGAGGAGGAGGAAGAGGAGAGAGAGGAGGAAGATGGAGGAGGAAGACCAAGGAGGAGGAAGCTGCCATGGACCAGAACCACGTAGCCAGGAGTAACAGCAAGTAACAAGGGGCTTTATAGCTGGGGAATAAGTTAGAATAGCCCTAGATCTGCCCAATCTAGGCATATGGCTTATAAATAAAATATCTGGACTGTGTGTCTTTTATACAGGCTTATTAGGACCATAAATTCCATCAACAGATGATTGTCTGGGTTTGGGAGTTTAAGTTGACTATTACTTTCCTCCAGGATTTTGAAGCTGTAACCATCTATTTTCTGGTTTCTGTGACTCTTGGGGCCTGTCTGTTTGCTGTTATGCTAGTAGCTGTAAGTCTGTTGCTGTCTGTGTTCTGTAGTCTGACTATAATGTGTCTAGGTGTCCATCTGTTTTTATTTTTTTTTTTAGCTCAGAAATCCAATTGTCTGTCTTTCTCCCTCCCTCCCTCCCTCCCTCCCTCCCATCCTCCCATCTTCCCTCCCTCCCTCCTTTCTCTCTCTCTCTCTCCCTCTCTCTCTCTCTCTCTCTCTCTCTCTCTCTCAACCAAGATTTCACCCCTATATCCCACACTAGAAAACTCTCCCCACTCTGTTTCACAGCTCTCTGCTCTCTTCTGGACTCTCTGATAACTGTTAGACTTGTTTTATCCCTCACATCTTTTAGCTTCTCTTTCATAAATGACTTTAACTCTGTGAGTTTTGTTCTCGGTGCTTTCTGATACAATCTTCCAGTTCGCCAGCTTTCTTTTCAGTGATATTGTTAGATGTTTAACCCTTAGACTGAGTTCTTTTTACTTAAAACATTGTTCTGTTTTGGACATTCTAATTTTTTATTTTAAAGTCTTGTTTTTCTCTTTTTCTTTTTGAGATGGGGGTTTCTCTGTGTAGGCCCTAACTGTTCAGGAACTGGGGTTAAACTACCACCCCACTGCTGTCTTATCTTATTCTTGTCTTTAAGACTTAGTCTTTCCTGTTGGGATCACTCAATATGTTTAATTAGATCTGGAAATCCTTCTGTCAGATATATCTCCAAAGGAAATAAACAATGTACTAATGTTTCCTTCCAAAAAGGAGGAAAGATTGATTCTGGAGTTAGATTGCACAGCAGTGTAACTAACAATAATTGTGTGTGTGTGTGTGTGTGTGTGTGTGTGTGTGTGTGTGTGTGTGTTCTAAAAGAGAGGATCCTGAATGATTTCACCAAAAAGAAATAGTAAGTGTTGGAGGTGTTGGAGGTATAAATATTGTAGTTACCCTGCTTTGATCACTATAAAATATATACATATATTAACATACCACCTTCTATCACACAAATATCTATGCTCATCCTATCAATAGCGATAGAGCATATTCAATTTTCCCCATGGAAGTTCCTTGTCCACTCTTTCCCACAGTGACTCGTGTCCTCCTGTAGTTTGCAGTTTTTATTGTGACCCATCTCTAACAGGAATTAGTGTCTCGTACTCTGGAGACTTGCAGAAGCATTGTGTCGGAGCCTGTGAGTTCTTCATTTATAGGCAAGTTTATTATCTTTCTCCCACTGAGTTCCCACCTCTTTTGAACAGGGAAAATCTGGCCTCCCTCTTGTGTTTGTGACATAGGCTCAGGAAACTCAAGGGTGATTCTTTCCCACCTTTAGGTCCCAACAACAAAAGCTTCTTCCTCACACTCCATGTCCATCCGGAAGGAAAGTCTTTGGCCCTCCACAGAGCTGGTAGCAGTCGGTGGCTCCTGACCTCAGGAAGGGGGCCCTGCTCTAGCTTCCTTACACACAGAGACCTGGCTCACTCCTCTGCCTCCTGTACTATTAAACTAACTCGTGCTGTTGGCTCCTGAGTCCATGAACCTCCCCTAAGGTATATCCCCTTAGGCATTGTGGGTTTGCGTTCTCTTTTTATCCCTGTATACAGGGACTTCTGTGTATTGCTTTAGAATGTGGTTGTACATTTCCCTGTTAATATACTGAATGTATTTAAAGCGGCCCTATGTTCAATTATTATTCCATGGGGTTTCTATTTCAAAGGCAAGATGTCACACTACATCAGCTTCATCTGCTGAGTTAGTTACCTGGTGTCCCTTCAGACCTCAGCCCAACCCATTTCCCCCACTGTGATGAACTCCTATGGGACTATTCAGTCCCGTATCCCACTCAAATGCCCCAGCAGTAAATACTGTTGCTGTTATTCATATTGTTTTTATTATTTCAAACCCTAATGTTCAGTGGTGACAGAAAGTCTGATCGTGGGTCTGCTACGAGCATTTAAAGGGCACAACCAGGCAGCTCAGCCTTTGGTATTACTCACCCGAGTTTCATTATTCACGGACAGCATCTTCCTCAATCACCTTCAAGGACAAATCATCCATTAGACCAACGCTTCTTAAAGTACAGGTTGCAATCCGTTAGCAGTCATGAAATCAATTTAATGAAAGAGAATAAAATAGAAAAATCAAATACCAGAGTGCATCATATATGTAGTAAGGTACCGATTAATGAAACTTTTGGCTCTGTGTGTGTGTGTGTGTGTGTGTGTCTGTCTGTTTTGCTCAGTCACCAAGCAACATGTATTTTAGGTTATAAGTCAGGGTGGAGTCAGGAATTCCTGAGCATCCAATTGCCTGCCTTTCTCTGCGGCCTTCGTTCAAGCCATCACCCATTTCTAGGAGGCCCATTTCCTTAAGATCAAAGACATATACAAAGCCAGCAGGGATCTATGCTGATTTTTTAGAATGTGTTCAAGCCCTAAGGTGGGTGAAGGCTCCCATGAAGGCCCACACTAGCTTAGATTAAAAAGATCACAGATGGCCCAGGATCCTCAAAGACCCACAGTTCGTACATGTTCCTTGATGCTGGACCCGCAAACTTCATTTATTATTCCTTCATAAGTTTCCTCGATGGACCTTTAATTTTTTTTTTAAGAAAAAAAAAACTAACAACCAAACCCCCCAAACCAAGGTCTTACATATCCCAGCTGGCCTTGAACTCTCTACGAGAATGATCTTAAATATCTGATCTCCTGTGCCAACTCCAAGTGTGGAACACCATGTACGGCTTCTATAATACTGAAAATCAAACCCAGGGTGTCATGTGTGCTCAGCGTGCGCTCTACCAGCTAAGCTACATCCCAGCCCCCAGCAGAACTGTTCCATAGATGTTTAAGAAGCCTCTGGGACCTTTAAGAGCTCCTTCCCGAGGCTCTCGTTCTCTCAGACTGATCTCACGGCCACTGTATAAGGACGTTGGAGGGACAGCTGAAGCCACACACTTGCACTTAGCTCCTGGGCAATTGCTGTCTGCAGAACTCCCTACATAGACTCAAAGAAAGAAACATCAACTCTAAGTGCTTCAGGTTGAACGGGAGCTTCCTTACCAAGAACAATCCCCGTCCTCACCCTCCTCAGCAAACTGCACGGGGACGCAATCCATTTCACATACAATGAACCCTGTTATGAAGGAATCTGAGCTTCATTTAACTCCTGCGTTCCGTGTATCCCACACTGCCCAAACACAAGGAAGCCTATCTTCTCTCTTTAAAAACGGAAATGTGCTGATATGTGTTGAGCTCCTACTACGTGCCAGGGACGTTAACATCCACTGCCCCGTTCGACTGTCACGGTAACCCGTGAGTTAGGGTGATCGGTCCATTTTACAGCTAAGGCTTGAGAGCATCAAAGAAGTTAAGCAGTGTGGTTGGAGCTCCCTGGCTGGTCAGGCTTTACCAGGCTGCGATTTAGCCCTAGCAGTTAAACCGGTGTCCTGGTCACAATCCTCTGCTAAAGGGCTCCACTGGCAGCAAGGACCCAGACTCTGGGCCCAAGCCACAAAGAGGATGCTCTGGATGTAGATGTTTCCCCCTGGCTGCCTCACTGTGCATCCTTAGGCAAGTCATTTACCTCTCTGAGCCTCAGATTACCCATCTGCATCAGTACAGGACTTTGTCACCAGAAGGCTGCTGCAGGAGAAGCTGTAGGTTACACTGGGGAGACACTTTATAAAACACCAAGAGCCACACAACGGAACAGCTTAGCGTAAGCAGCTGTGGAGCTGACCTGCTCACCGAGTCTCCAGTCTCTGTCGGTTACCAACTCCCTCTGCCCCAAGGATAAAACTCAACAGGTTGACTTGACCTTTGACCTTTGAGGCCAGCATGATATGGGCTTTGTGTTCATTCCCGGGTCCTCATAGGGTTCTGTCCTCATAGGATTCAGACTCCATTGGTACAGTTGTTTTTGCGTCAGTCTTTGCCGGGACCCAAGCGCTGCTTCCTGCTCCTGGGGTATTTTCATCTGTAGCTACAGCCCCGCCCCACACTCTCCATCCCCACTTGGCAGACGAATTTGCTCATTCGGTGAGTAGCATTAGTCACTGGAGTGGGTTTCCACCGTTTTTCACACTCTGGTAGCGTGGGCTGCGTCTCTTCCGCGGCACTTAAGAACACAGTTTCTTTCTGTACTCCACGGGAGCGGTTGCTATGGTTCAAGACGTGTCTTCCTTGCCTCCGACAGCTGGCAGAAAACTGGGGGGGTAAAGCAAGGGTTGCCCAGGTATTTGCTAAACATGTTTTAAGAACCCAGGAAATATGAGGAGAGACTGCTTCATTCCTATTGTATCCTCTATTACAGACACTGCGTATTTCTTACCTTGTATACATTCCAATGCATTTCTTACATTGAATGTGCAATGAAAGTTAATTTTGCCGTAGCTTTATTATTTAGTTTTCATTCCTGTGTTGAAATAATCCCTCCTGAACATGTTCAGAAGTTGGGCCCTTGGGAAACAATTGTGTCTTGGGGGGATCTGCCTTCGCTAATACGGTTAGTGCCCGTAGAACAGCTTTAGGGAGAGACTGCTGCCTGCTTTCCTGCTGCGCAAGGACTCAGCACCAAGCGCCATCTTTGTTTCTGTTGTTGTTTTGTGATTATTATTATTATTATTTGAGACAGGGTCTCCTGTAGCTCTGACTGGCCTTCAACTCCTGATCTTCCCGACCCCACCTTCTGAGGGCCAGGATTCAGGCAGGTACCACCGTGCCCAGCGCCTAGCACACGTCACTACTGCTGAAGACCCTCCTCAGACAAGGAAACTGCCTGCATCCCGACCTTAGACTCCGCAGCCTCCAGAACTGTGAGCAATACGTTTCTCTTTGTTTGTAAAGAAAGAGTACAGGCTTAGGGGTGGCCCCACCAGGACTGCCTCTAAACAGGTATTGCATTAAAAAAAAAGCCTCCTGTGGTCTAATACTTTATTAAAAAGAAGACTGAACAAATATATGTGTGATTTAAATTGTTTATTTAATTTAAAACACATTTTTTTGCCAATTTCATACGTGTTTACAATGTATCCTGATCATACCCACCCCACCCCCACCCAGACCCCTCCCCCACACTTCCTCTCAGCTTCATGCCCTTTTTTTTTCTTATAACTCATTGAGTCCAATTAATGCTGCCTAAATATGCATGGGAGCAGAGCCATCCACTGAGGCATGGGCAACTTACCAGCAGCCACACCCACAAAGGAAATTGACTCTTGTTTCCCTGGAGCTCACCAATTACCACTAGCTGAGGACAGCTAGGTGTGGCCCCTCTCCGTCCATGCTGGGATGTGGACCGGCTCCATAGGTCTTGTGCAAATAACCATAGCTGCTGAGTTCAAGGGCGCAACAGCCATGCTATGTCTAGAAGACACTATTTCACAGCGCTCTTCTGTCTGCCTCCCCTAATTCACTGTCCCCTAAGCCTTGTGGGGGAGTTGATATCCATGTCCCATTCAGAGCTGAGCATGCAGTCACTCAGTCTCCGCTCTTTGACCAGTTATAAGTTTCTGCATTAACCACTGACCATTTTTTTTTAAAAGTGCTTCTAGGACCAAGTTGGTAGCAGTACTAGTCTCTGGACATAAGCATAAATATTTAGAAGGCAGTGCTGTCCTTATGTGGACATCGCTGACAAAGAACACTTTTACAATGAGATACAAGATGCCAGGAGCTCTCTGGGAACCATGAAGAATGCACCCATTGGGACAGCTAAGGAAATAGGGGCAGGGTGACAAGACTTGTTCATTCACAAGAGTCGTAAGAGAAGTGTCAGTCTGCTCTGCATGCAATGTGGGAAAGAACTATCTGTATACAGTGGATGGATGCTAGGGCTAATAACTCCAAACCTGAAGAGGGCCAGTCAAATACAGACTAATAGAGAAAACAGACATTTGCTTGCATAGCAACCAGCTTTAGGTGCTGAGGACACAGTAGTGAACACCTCAGAGCCCAGAGGCAGGCAGTGTACAGTCAGGAGTTAGCTTTGTGAGTCAATACCACTGCAGACAGAACTACCCCAGGTGTCAGCTGAGATCTGTGCGAGAAAGCCCTGGTCTCCTAGAAACCAGGCTTTAACTACGGCCAGTAGTGCTCTGGGTAACCAGGGCCTGGGAGAGGACTTAGGTTCTCCTGGGTTTGTCACCCAGGCTGTGAGTGAGCATGCTTTCCCTGCTGTCTGCGTCCATTTGCTCACCATTATAAACAATCAATGCCATGTGCAAAAAGTGCAGGTTTGAAATCTGACAGAAATCCTGAAATGTGCAAAGGACTAAGACTCCGCTGAGCCTCCCTTTTCTTATCCATAAAATGGGGCCAGTGTGAGGTTCTGCAGGTAACCATTAACTGAGATACCTATAGGAGCGTCTAGCATGGTGTCTGGAAGAGTGTGAGCCTTCAGTAAGTTTTCGTCATTATTACTGATATCAAGACAACTTTTAGAACAACCTGTACTTACCTGGCTCACTGGCTTAAGTGACACCATCCATCCTTTTGTAAAACATGCTGCCTGGGCTCACGGCTCATCAAACGCTCACAGTCAGGATGCCGTGCACTGTGCTCCTCCCATTTGGCTGAATCGCAAGCTCACCAAGAGTCATTTGTTTTGAACTCAGCCTGTTTATGCCAGCTGCACATATTATTCTTAGATAATTTAACTAAATGTTACAGAAGCCGATAAAATATGCGTGTAAAACCAACGTTGCTGTTTGCAAAGATTTCATAACAGTAGGTTGCTTAAAGTTTGTATCAAATTATGTGCTGGTGGGAAGATGGAAATAAGAGGCAAGTCGGAGAAGACCAAGGACTCTGCCCTTCTTGTTTAGCTCGGTCCAGTTTTCAGTCCCTGGTGAAGAATTCAAAGCCAAAAGGCAGGCTGAGGAGGCAGAGAGATCTTTAAAATTAAAATGTATGTGTGTGTGTGGATATATATATATATTAAAGATAGTATAATATATTTACGTTTCTTATGTGAGATCAACAAATACAAAGCTGTTTTAATAAGCTGATTAACCAAGGCATTGTGGGTATACACCACGGGAGAAAGATGCCGGCGCTGTGCATTCAGTATAGACATGTACAAAGAAAGGCCTTAGCCCCAAATCTGAACAGTGAGAACTAGTCATTTGTTTTAAGCTAAAATAAAGTATTAGTGGAATGTGAAGTCAAACTAGAAAGTAACCTCAGGCTTTAAGAACACAGAGAGGCAGACGAGTTGCCGAACACTGAGGACCATCACGGAAGTTAACAGGGGAGGTGAACACAGAGGATGCTGAGTGGGCGGGGCCTGAGCTGGCCCTGCCTTCCCTCACTTCCGGCTCTCAATTCCTTTCCAGATTTCCTCCAGCATAAACGGGTGCCCACGTCAGACACTGCACACATCCAGGGACTGGCTAAAGTGTGAGCCCAGTCAGAGGACGGTTTGCTGGAGTCAGCCCTCTCCTTCCGCTATGTGCGGTCTCAGGGGATCCGACTCAGGTCGTTAGGCTTGGTGGCAGGCACCATTATATGTGGAGCCATCTTGTCAGCTCTGTATGTAGCATGTTCACACATTTGATGGGTGTGGAGGCCGTAGTGATATTCTGTTCATTCCTAACGTCGGCAGCTTGTGTCTTCCTTTATCAGTTTTGTGAGAGGATTGTCAATTTTATTGATTCTTTTCCCCTCTGTGTAACACTGTTCTTTTTCATTGGTTTTCTCTGCTGTCTTTGTTTCCAATTTCAGTCATTTTTCCACTCTTGTCTTTATTACTTCTTTCTTCTGCTTGGTTTAGAATTATTTTGCACCCCCCTCCCATACTCCCAATTCTTAGTAAGAGCTTAGATTGCTGATTTGGAAATTTTTTGTCCTCCAATATGTGAGTTTAGGGGTATAAACTTCCCATCACCGCTGTTAAAGTTTGTGGCCTCCAAGTTTTGATATGTTGTATTATCATTTTTATTTAATTCCATTAACTGTGTGTGTACGTGTGTGAGTGTCTACACATGTGGAGGCTAGAGACTGACATCATGTGACTTCCTTGTAAGGCAAATCAATACTCGTATGTCATTAGCAAAGAATCCTTCATTACATGTCCTTTCACGTGCTTGTTTTAGTAGAACATCCTCTCTCCTGTGTCTGCTTCAGTGAAACGTACCTTCACGATTCTACCTTAGCCTTTCACACCTCTGTCCACTATAACGAACCGTTTCTTCACGTGTTCGTCCCAGCAAAATAGCATTCAACTGACTTTCCAAAGAACCCTTCAAGTTTCCACTTAACCTTCCTCAATCACTTTCCAGTTTGTTTTTTTAAAATTTAAGATCTATTATTTCATTTTTATATTACGAGTGGTTTGCCTGCATGTATGTATGTGCACCACAGGCATGTCCAGTGCCCCAGATGCCAGAAGAAGGCATTGGATCCCCTGGAACTGGAGTTACAAACGGTTGCGAGCCATCCTGTGGGTGCTGGGAAATGTACCTGGGTCCTCTGAAGGACAACAGGTACCACCTATCCAGCCCCTCCCCTTTTTTTGGAGACAAGATCTCTCACTGAACCCTAGCTGTACTGGCTGGGCGACCCTTCTCTCCAGTTCTCCAGAGCTGCGGCCATGGACTCTCTGCTCAGCCCAGCCTTTTCACCCGGTGCTGGGGGACAACCTGAGGCCTTTGTGCTTTGTGCAGCTCTTTACTGACTAAACCATCTCCCCAGCCCCCAATTCAGGATATTTTAAATTTCCTTCATGACTTTCTCTTTGGTCCCTCGATTATTTGCAAATGTGCAGCTTTGTTGCCAAGTGTTTAAAGATTTTTCTTGTGGGCTAAAGATAAATATTTTTAAATTCCATTTGTGGTTGAACAACACACTCTATATTGTTGTTAATTTATTTGAAACTTGTTGAGGAGTTGTGGTGTGGACATCTTCCCAGCTATTTGGAAGGCTGAGGCAGTAGGTTTGCAAATTCAATGTCAGCTTGGAAGGAGAATTTAGTGAGACGATGTCTCAAAGGCTTTTACAGGGTTTGGGATACAACTCACTGGTACAGTGCTTGCCTAGCATGTATGAGACCCTCCGTTCAGCCCTCAGTGTTGGAAAAAGAGAAGTTCAGTTTGCTTATTGGTCCAGGACATGGTCCATGGTGTAAGTCCTAGAGAAAAAAGAAAAATTGTATGTTCGGTGAGTAGGTACGTGTGTCACAACTCACACGTGGAGATCAGAAGACAGCACTGTGGAGTCAGCTCTCCTTTCCACCCCTGTGTGGGTTTTGGGATCGAACTCAGTTCCTCAGGTGCTCGGGAAGCACCTTGACCGGCTGAGCCAGCCCGCCAGCCCTGTAGGAAATGGAAAGGATGAATATTAGCTCTGGCTCTGTGGAGTGCTCCAGAACATGGGTTGGTCCTGCTGGCTGAAGGCATCGCTGGGCCCTGGTTCTCTGTCCAGGTCTTCTGGTGGTCGCGAGAGGGGCTACTGCAGTCTTCAGGGGCAGTGGTGTTCCTGCTTCTTCCGGTTCTGTCAGGCTTTGCTTCGAACCTCACAGTTCTGCAGCTTGGCGCACACACATTGAGGACACCTAGGTCTCCCTGGTGGGTCGACACTCATATTACACAATATCCTATCTGTCTCTGATAACTTTCTTTACTTGAAAGCCCACTTTGCCCGGTGTTGACATAGCCACGCTGCCTCTGATGAATGTGTATGTATGTGACATATCTTCATCCATCCTTTTGCTTACAGCCTGCCTTGCTGTGTAGTTAAACTTGAAGTGAGTTTCTCACACACAGCCTATAGTTGGGTTTTTACTTTATCTTTTTTTTTCTGCTTGAATCCAGGCCTTGTATATATTAAACACATGTTTTACTCATGAGTTTTGAGACAGAATCTTACTGGGTAGCCCTGGCTGGCCTGGAACTCAATATGTAGACCAAGCTGACCTTGAACTCATAGAGATCTGCCTGCTTCTACCTCTCAAGAGCTGGGATTAAAGGCGTGTATTATTATGCTTCGTTTTTCCTTTTAATCACAATTTTAAATCAATTGTGCCAAACTCTGTCCTTAAAAACTATTTATATTTAAGGCAATTATTGATATCTGAGGGCCATTATTTATTCATTTGTAGAAAGCCATGCTTGGTCACACATGCCTATAACCCTACCATTGAGGGTAGGAAGGCAGGCAGATCCTGAGAGCTCAAAGTTAGTTAGCTTAACCAAAATGGTAACTTGGTTCCTTGAGAGAGCTTATCTCAAAAGCATGAGGTGGAGAGCAATATACCCAGCTGAAATGCCCAGCCTTGTGGGACTGAAAATTACTAGATTCTGGACTTTCCATTCACAGCTGGCCGTTGTTGGATTAATTGACCTGAAGCCTGTAAGTCATTCCAATAAATTCATATGTACATACATACACATATGTATATGGAGAGAGAGATTCACTGGATAAGTTTTTTGACTCTAGAGAATCCTGACTAATATGGGAGTATATGTATACACTTGTGCATACATGCTTGTGTGTGGGGTATATGCCCATGTGTATGTGCATGCTTTTGAGTGGAGTATATGCATGCTTGTATGAGGGTATATGCACATGTGTGTGCAAGCTTGTGTGGGGTGTATGCACATGTGTGTATACATGCTTGTGTGTGGAGTCTATATGTATATGTGTGGTATATGCGCATGTAAGTCCAGACAGCGTCAGGTGTCTTCCTCCATTGCCCTCCACCGCATTCTTTTGAGATAAGTTCTCTCACTGTACCAAGTTAACCACTTTGGCTAAGCTCACTGGCTTGTGAGCTCTTGGGATCTGCCTGCCTTCCTACCCTCAATGGTAGGGTTATGGGCATGTGTGGGCAGGCATGTACTGGAGACTTGAACTCAGGTTCTCAGCTTGCACAGCGAATACTCTTACTTGCGGAGCTCTGTCTCTCTCCAGCCCCTACTTTACTTTTTGCTTGTGTGTGCTTCTTTTACTATGGGTAACTTGAGCACTTTTTAGAGTTTCACCTTTATTTTTCTACAGTGTTTTTGGCTGTAATAGCTTTGTATACTCTTTTTTTTTTTTTAGTATTTCGCCATACATGTGTGTGTATACATATAATCACAGCCATAAGTCATCATAAAATTATCAGCACAGATAAAAGTAGAAACTATTTCCCTTTAATATTTAATATTTTCCTATGTTAGATTATAATCGGCTTAAGTATTATTAAGTATTACTTCTACACACATAAGAGAGTATTATCACTTTTAGTTAATAGTTAAAAGTAATTTGGAATGTTTAAGAGGAAAAGAAAAATCTTTTGTACTTATACATAATTTTGCCCACTGTGTATTCCTTCTTTCTTCTTCTTTTTACTGTTCCAACAATCCTGTCTATGGTGTGTGTGTGTGTAGTATGTGTGTGTGTGGTGTGTCTGTGTGTCATTCACACATGTATGGTGTGTGCATGTGTATGTCCACATGTATGCAAGTGATTGGAGAGGTCAGAGGTCAGAGGTCTCTATTGCTTTCTAATCTTTTGAGTCAGAATCTCTAGTCACCCCACGTCAGGGTCCAGAGCAGAAGCCTGTGTCTTCCAGTCTCTCGGTCCGGATCACACCAGTGCTCTCCACTTCTGGATTGTAGCTCATTCCAGACAACTGCGACTAGCCATTACACCCTCCCTCCTCCACTCCCCCCCTCCCTCCCTCCCTCCCTCCCTCTCTCCCTCCCTCCCTCCCTCCCTTTGAACCCAGAACCTCTCATGGTGAGGCATGAGCATCCTCGCTGAGCTCCATCCTTCCCAGCACTGGAGATCCCCCTAGGGATCTGCCCTGAGTTACATCTCCAGCATCTCTGAAACATTTTGTGTGTGTCTGATGGCTGCTTTAAAGTCTTTGTCGGATAATCTTCACATTTTTTCCCATTTCACCGTTGACATCTGTTGATTGTCTTTTTAAATTCAGTTTGATATCTTCCTGCTTCTTAGTATGAAGAGTGATTTTCATTTGAAACTCAAGACATTTGGGGCATTATATGACTCTTGATCTTATTTAAACTTTCCCTTTAAACACAGCTGCGCAGTTAAGGGATATGACCATCCTCTGGTCACTGGAAAGTGAGGGAGACATTGATTCCCGTCTGGCCCCGTCCAGTGACCGCTGGGTGAGAGCGGGAGTCTGAGCCCATTTTAAGCCTGGAATGACATCACCCTGGCAAGGAAAATTGTCAACCAAGTCTCCTCTGATATCTCCCCAATGTAGAGAGGGAAGGAGGGGTGCCTCACTGCTGTTGGTCTCCCCCCCCCATTCCTCTAGTGAGTATTTGTTACCTCCAGTGAGATGAATATCCCATCTTCTCAGTTGCCAGGATTAAAGTGCAGGCTCATGTCTCCATTCTTTGTTGGTTTGGGTAGGAAGTAAGTAAGTTACAATGTTTCCTGTGGTATTTGCTGAAGCAGAGCTATTATTGTCTAAAAGGTGTCTCCTTAGGTTATTTATTTCATAATCCTTTGACTAGAGAGAGAATAATGGACAACCATTATTGATATATTTAATCTGCACAGTGCTGGTTTTTTTGAGCTTGGGCTATTGATGTAAGACATAAAAGAAAACTCAGAAAATTCACCAGCAAGTTGTTAATAGTATTTTAGTAGTAGTTTGTGGAGAAACTAAAGTGTGTCCATCTTCCCAGGAGGGAAAGAGTCCTTTTGATCAATCTGATGCTAAAGATTCTGTGGAGACTTCCAGGCACACTGGAGACTTCTGGACACAGTGTGTAGGTGCTGCCGAGTGAGCAGAAATAAACCAACCATGGCTCCTGAAGGGCGGGTACACACCATTTTGCAGGATAGACAGCTATGCCTCATACAGCCTAATGCATGGCTAAGGACGCGGCTCAGAATCAGTCAGGATGGATTCCCAGTTCTAGCTCTGTCTCTTCCAAGTTCTGTGACCTTGGGTAAGTTAGTTAACCTCTCTGAAACCATCTCATTTTTAAAAACAGAGGGTAATTACCAGCAACCTCATAGGCTGCTGGAAGATTTGATGAAATTGTGCGCACAAATCACTTTGCATGGTGTCAGCATGTAGCAAGTGCTTAGTAAATATTTGTTGTTGTTGTCCGTACAAGGCAGCCTGTGCCAAGTGCAATAATTCTCCCTTAGCCTTGTCCTCTCTAGACAGAGGCAGCCTCTTGCCTTTGTGTCTATGTCCCTCTCTGCTCTATCATCGGTTATGAAAACCTTCATAACCTGTAAGTCTCCTTGGAAGGGTTGAGACAGACAAATGCACAGGATGAGGGGTGACAGAGGTTCTGTTTGTTTTCATTCCCTCATCTATCTGTGTATCACTTCAGCAAATCCTTGTTGAACGCTAACCCTGAGCTCGGCACTTTGAGTCTGGTGGGGACAAATATCTGAGTGCTGGGACCGGAGTCTCAGTGCTAAGGAAGTAGTCGATACTCCCCCATGTTCACGACAGGAAGAAATCACATTTAGTTTGCAGAGTCAGCAGAGGGTTAGTGGCGGAGAGGGCATCCCAGTCTGACTTCAATCAGTAGGAAACGAAGAAACAGACAGAAAGGCATCACTTGCCCTCAGAAAACAGAAAGTGGTTGGGGAGATGGTGCCCTTGGTGGAGTGGTTGCCGTGCATGAAGACCTTAATTTGACCCCCAGTACCCATATAAAAAAGCTGGGCATGGTGTCGGGTACTCCCTTATAACCCCAGTACTGAGGGGCAGAGGCAAGTAGACCCCAGAGGCAAGATGGTTGGAGCTGCAGTTTCGGATCAGCAGTAAGAGCTTTTGCAGAGGACCCAGGTTTTGCTCCTAGCATGTACACGGCAACTCCTAACAGTGTGTCGCTTTAGTTCCAGGAAATCTGTCACCCAGTTCTGACCTCTGAAGACCAGACACGCACTTGGTACACATTCATACGTGTAGACAAAACACTCAAATCATACACATAAAATAAAAATAAATAGAGTGAGGGGGTGATGGTGACCTAGTGCTCAGGAGGCAGAGGCAGGAGGATTTCTGAGTTCCAGGCTAGCCTGGTCTACAGAGTGAGTTCCAGGACAGCCAGGACTACACAGAGAAAGGCTGTCTTAAAAAAAAAAAAACAAAACCAAAAGAACAAAAACCAACCAAACAAACAAATAATGTAATGGAAAAACAAGGTAGGACCGTAAGACTGATCACCAGGAAAAGCCCTTGCTGCACAAACCTGATGACCTGAGTTTGGAGCCCACTGTGGAAGAGAACCAACTCCTGAAAGCTGTCCTCTGACCTCACATGTGCTATGGCGTGCACAGGCCTGCACACGCAGACGCACACACATAAACCTAATGTAAGTGAAGTGAAATAAAATAAAAAAAAAAAACCGAGGCGGGTGGTGCCTGCCTGAGCTTGCCCTCTGGCTTCCACACACATGCTCACACTGTGCACACGCATGCACATCCTCCCTTCCTCTCCCCCACCAACCACAGAATCAAGATAAGAAGCAGCACAGACTGACAAGAACCTTATGCCTTTGCAGGGGGTGAGAATCAGAGGAAATCAGAACGTATTCGGAGGCCACCAATAGAGAGCTATGAACGCCAGGCACATCAGTCTGGATTGGAGGGCTATATGCAGACAAATTACAGAGGCTTAACCGTAAAAAACTTATATTTCTTTTCTAATAACTTTACCAAATTCTTTCCTTTTTTTAATTTTATTTTTACCCCTTCCCTTCTCCCTCTTGCTCTGGGATCACTCGCTCCAGGTCCCACTTGCCCCAGCCCATAGGTTCTTTATTTGTTTCTCATTTTGGATGGTTGTGAGCCACCATGTGGTTGCTGGAATTTGAACCCATGACCTCTGGAAGGGCAGTCAGTGCTTTTAACCGCTGAGCCATCTCACCAGCCCAAGGTTTATATTACTGTAAGCAAAATCATCTTAGAGCCTGGCATTCTTGGACTTCTATGTTACCAGGAGCACGATCTCTGAATGTCCTCAGCAAGTGCTTGCAACTTTAAGGTTGCATCATCGTCCAACATGCCTCTCCGAACTTCAGTGTATCAGACATGGAGGAAAACAAAGAGAAGGCAGTCCACCCAGTTCTCTGCCTTCCTGTGAATCTTGTATTGGCTTATAATTTAATCCCACAGTGGTTTATCTTCAAGGTGTACTGAGAAATAGAATTTTAGAATCCTGGATCATTTTATACTGTGGGCATAAGTTCTGTTGCCAAAGGCCTGATATCGAACAGATACTGGGTAGATAGCTGAAAGTTCATACAGCATCAGAATGAGGAGTATAGATTCCACTTGGAAGGAAGCGAGAGCCTTGCGGTGGATTCTTTGCCATGAGACAGACTCCATTCAAACTGTGCAGAGAACTGGGTGGATTCCTTCTCTTCCCTTGAAGTCTAGGCTGCAGGAACTCCAGTCGGCATCTTGGACTGTGAAGTAGGCTTTACGGTGGGAGAAGAGATTAGACCCAGAGATGCCAGTTAAAAGATTGTTATGAACAGAGGTAACCGTGGAAGAGGAAGTGAGGAGCAGTGGGCACAGAGCAGGTGCATTTCAGGACTGCATCACACGGGCAGTGGCTGATAGCTGGCCAGTGGTGGTGGAGCTGCATGGTGGGACTATTGCTAGAAGGGACCAGAGGAAAGACTCATTTGGAGCCAGACACCTTGACTTGGAACAAGTGGTTCCGAGAATGAAAACGGAGAACCAATGGCTCACCAAGGGAGCTCCCCGGATAACAGAATAGGCCTCCAGGGAAATAACGGGAAATGCAAAGCCTTAGCCCACGGGCTGTACTAAATTAAAAAAAACTGGGGCAGGAACCCAGAAAACATATATTATGTGTCTGTGCATTAGCCTTCAACAATAGGAAGCAGAGAGCTTATGATATGGCTACTTACAACAGCATAAAAGTAGTAATATTAAATATGAGAGACTAATTAGATCAAAAGCATGAACGACCTATACACCCAAATCCACCAACTAGCCAGGGATATAGCTCAACAGTCCAGTCCGTGTCTATCACGGACTAGTTCCTGGGTTTAATTCTCAGCACAAGGGAAAACAAAATAAAACATTTCTGGGGCCAAGGAGATAGCTCAGTTGGTAAAGTGTGCAGTCATGAAGACCTGAGTTCAATCCCCAGCACACACATAAAAGCAAGTGCTGTGCTCTTATAAACTGGGGAAGCAGAGGTAGGAGGAGCCGCGGGTTCAAGTGAGAAACTTAGTCCTAATAAACAAAATGGACAGCTCCTAGGGAGCTTCTGAGACTGACCTGTAGCCTTCACATTCACACATGTGTACCTCCCAACACATGCCACATGCACACATGTGTACCCCCCAACACACACTTGAGAAACAAATTAATTCCAATAATGTAAAACATTGTTGAAAGAAGACCCAAATAACCTGAGAAAAATAGTATATCTACTCACCGTACGACTCATTCTTGTTGAAATCATCGCAATCTACAAATTGATGTATGCAATCAGTTCCATCTCAAAGTCTCAGCAGACTCATTATTTTTAGAAATTGATACATGGATTCTAAAATGCATACGGGAATTGATGAAGCCCTCAAAAAGCAAGACAAACTGCTCAGAGAGGGAACAAAGTTGAAAGGCCTTCACTACCTGATTTCAAGCTACAGAGTCTAATATTGACAAAGATAATAATTCAATGGGAAAGAATAGTTTTGAAATAGAAACTGCACAAAGGGTCAACTGATTCTTGATAAAGTCGGGGGGGGCATTCAATGGGAGAAGGATAACATTGTCAACAAATGACGCTGGGACAATCATGGCCACTGACAACAACAAGCCAGTTGGTTGTGAGCTGGAGGTGAATCTCTGACAGCAGGCACGGCGTTTCTCCAGTGTGCTTGGAGCTCCGGCTTTGTCCCCTGGTGCGCACACTCCGGTCATGAGGTAGCACATGCCTAGAACCTCAGAACTCAGGAAGAGGAATCAGTCCTGAGGGTCAGAAGTTCAAAGTCATCCTCCCTACAGCAGTTTGGGACCAGACTGGGATACTTGAGACCTTATCCAAAAGAACAAAAGCAAACAACAACAACAAGAAACCTTCCATAAGAAGATGGAAAAAAAAAAACCTTAGAGCTCAAGTTCGGTAAAGATTTTCTCATGAAGACCAAAAAGATAAACTATTTTTAAAAATCAATAAATTGAATTTAATCAAATTAAAAACGTTCATTCTTCAAAAGATACTGCTTTTTAAGAAGATAAGCCGGGCGTTGTGGTGCTTACCTAGAATCTCAGCACTTGGGAGGTACAAGCAGGAGGATCAGGACTTGGGGGCCAGCCTATACTGTAGAGTCAGACCCTGTCACACACAAACAAAACAAAACAAAATAAATACTGAAGGTGTGAACCATGTAAGGGAAAAAATATTTGCGAAATACACACCCGGAAAAACACTTGTTAACATAAGAACTCAGTGAGAGGCTGGGAAGATGGCTAAGTCAAAAAATTCCCAGCTATGCAAGCATGGGGACCCGAGTTCAGACCTCCATAACTACACGAAAATCTGCGTGCATTATAGTATATCTAACCCTAGTGCTGGGGGCAGGGGAGGCAGCGGCATACCTCAGCTCATTAGCTGAATCAATTGTCTCCTGGTTTGCTGAGAAGCCCTGCCTCAAAAAATAAGGTGGAGAACAATCTAGAAAAACCCACACTGTCACCTGAGGCCTCGTGTTCACAACTGTGTGAACACACACACACACACACCCATCAGTGTGCACATGTGCCACACACACACACACACACACACACACACACACACACACACAATGAAGATGTGCATGTGCGCGCGCACACACACACACACATACAGATGCACATAGGTATTAAAGAGAGAACACAGTAAAACCACAAGACAACTCATTTTTATTGTATTGAAACAGGAGTTCATATGTTTGAGGCTGGCCTCAGACTTTCTGTGTAGTCAAAGAGATTATGAAGGGGAAGAAGGAAAGCTGGGTGTGGTGTGGGTCTCAAGAGCATGCTCACAGCTCAGAACATCTGGTTGTTAACTGTCTGCTGTAGGACAGTTCTTATGCTGCCCTAGGAACCAAACCTAGGACTGTGTGCCTCCAATAGTACTCAACTAAGAGAGCCACACCCTAGCCTGCTTTTCAAAAGCACAGATTTGAATACGTAACTAAGAAGAGAAACAGATAGCTAATACACCTGATAAACAGATAGCAAAATGGTTCTTTTCATTAATTTATTTATTCATTCACCTGAAAATGTTGACAGAATTAGTTACAGGCAGGGAGTTTTCTAGTTACTACCCACCCCCTGCTCACCTGCAATGTATGCAATATACTGTGAATTCAAATATTTTGAAATTTGTATTTGCTATTATTATTGTTATTATTATTATTATTATTATTATTATTATTATTATTATTATTATTATTATTATTATTGTGTGTATATGATGTGTCTGTGTGCATGCCGGTGCAAGCATGCTATGGCATGTGTGGAGGTACGAGGACAAGTTTCAAGAGTCAGTTCTGTCTGGGAATCAAACTTAGGTCACCAGGTTTCTGTGGGAAGCGTTTCTACCCACAAAGCCATTCTCCTGCAGAGACTTAACTTTTCTGATATGCTGTTAGATATGAGATAGGATTTCTTTCATGTAGCCTAGGTGAGCCTGGAGCTAGTTAAAGCCAAGGTGACCTTAAACTCCTGGTTCTTCTGGGATGACAGGCCTGGGCATTAGCTCCGGGTCTAGAAATCAAACTAGGTGCTTTGCAGCCAGAGGCCAGCACTGTACCCACCGAGATATTACCCCAGCTAAAACTAAATAGGTACAAAGAAATGGACTAAAATCTCACCAGGATGTGCTACATGCAAAGACCGACTTGAAAGGCCAGCCTCACTAGATGTTGGCGAGAGTGATGAGCAGTTAGAACCTTATAGACAGCTGTTGATTGTGTCACATGGTACAACCAATCTGGAAAACAGTCTGACTAATGCCACTGAGTGTGCCATACACTTAGAATGGCCACAGCATTCCACCTTCAGAAGAAAGAAAAGCACACACATTTCAGCAGCTTCGTTGGTTAATAGCTCAGGCTGGAAACACCCTCAATCGACAGAGGAATGGATAGATACTTTGTTGTATGTTCACATGATGGGACCACTTCTTCAGTAATAAAAAGGAGAGAGCCACTTATATGTGCTATCTGTCCCACAGGAGAATTTCAGTGTAACTGTGAATGTGTGAGATGACCAGGAAAGAGTCAATAGTACATATCATATCATTCTATTCACATAATATTCTAGAAACTACAAATGAATCCACAGTGACAGAAACGGGTTCACAGGCTGGAGAGGTTAAGATTCTGTGCTGCTCTTACCGTGGACCAGAGCTCAGTTCCCAGCACCAGCACTGGGTGGCTCACAACTCCAGGGAACAGACGCCCTCTGCTGGCCTCTGTGGGCACCGCACTTACATGCCTGCGCTGGTGGAAGGAGAAAAAATGACTCCTGAAAGTTGGTCTCTACATACATGTCACACTGTCACACACACAAGTCTTAAAAGAAATCTTGAGCAGAGAGATGGCACAGCTGGTAAAGGCGCATGCAGCCAAGAGTGACCTGAGTTCCATCCCAGGGATCCACATGGTAAGAGAAGAAAACCAATTCCCTTAAGTTGTCCTCTGACCTCCACAGGTGTGCAGTGGCACACCGTACCGATCCCAGAATGAATGAATGAATGAATGAATGAATGAATGAATGCAATAAAAAGAGATCAAGTCTTGGAAAAGAAAAGAAACAGGTTCATGGCTGCTGAGGGGTAGGGTTGGATACTGAGGGAGAAAGGATCGTGAAAGGAACTTGAGCAGGTGTGGGGTGAGAATGCTCATCGTCTTGATTGTGGTGTTGTTTTCATGGGTGTGTTCACACCTCAAACCACTGAACTGCTAACTTGAAATTCATGCAGTTTGTGGCACATCAGCTATATCTTAAGGTGCTGCAGAAGTGTGCTCTTTGACCTCTCCTTGGGACTGAGTCAGAGACTCTGGGAGGGGACCCAGGAATCTACATGTCGAGCACGTGCAGGTGTTACTGATGCACAGCGAGGTCTGGAGATCCGGGTTTGGGCTTAAACTGCAGTGGACCCTCAAGGTAAAGCTAGGCCCAGAGCTGAGTTGCTTGTGTGGACATCATGTGCTCAAGTTGTAAGATGCTGACCTTGTGGAGAGATTCAGAAAAGGAAAGAACAAGACGAACATGGGGGGGGGGCTGCAGTCTGATATCAGGGAAAGAGCCGGAACAGATGTCCAGGGAAGGAGTCCAAGCGGTCCAGGCGGTTGATAATGGTCTGCCATTTACACAGGTACCCTCCAGTCTCAACCGGTTTTCATGCCCAGTGGTGCCACATCCTGTGTGGTCCTGGAAACCTCACTAGGGTGATGCAGGAAGCACAAGACACGCATGCAGAAAAGCTGGGGTCGGGTGGGTTGTGCTCACTCCGGTGGAGGGCGCGCGTGCTACTCGGGGCATTTATTCTACAGTGCAAGGAGGAGGGGTTAGCTCATCCCAGCGTGAGGTCGCTGGAGGGCTGGAGGCTTCCTGGAGGAAGCTGAGGTCATGCTTTCTGCGCATGCCATCACCATTCAGGTGCGGGCCAGCCAAAGCTTTGTCATTTCCATGGGTCTAAGGCCCTGGGGATTTTGCCATAACTGTGCTCGTGCCAAAAATAAGCACTCAGTGGGGATTTTATCCTCCCTTACACAGTCACTCGGGCCTTTCTCTGCTTCCCACACACTAGTAAACTAAGCACAGAGGGTGGCCAGGTGGACACGTTATTCCCTGGGAGACAGCACAGACAGATGAACCTGGCGGTCGATGGAATCCTGCCTCTACTTACGCACGGTCACATTAAGGCACGTTTCTCCAACAGTCTTCATCCCCTGTTTTCAAAATGAGGATAAATTAGAGTAGAGTCTTTATAATTTACCCTCCCTCCCCGCCCCCCGCCATCTTTCTTACCATTTGTGGCACCTAGGCGGTGCTGCCTGGTACCTCTTTGAGTCTCCTTCTCCCTCTGGTGTCTGTGCTAGTGGCAGCTCTGTTTCCTCCTCTCCTCAGTTTCCTCAGCCTTCTCCATGGGACGACATTCCTTCCCCACACTTCCTGGTGATCACACGCAGGCCCACGGCTGCTTCCTGCTTCCAACTCTGAAGTGAACAAAGAAACACCATTCCCTCATGAAGCGCCCCCCAAAAAGTCAGCCTCACCTCACGCTGGTGAACTTCACCCTTCAGCTGCCTGGAGTCAGTCATCCGAGGTGTGAGCTGGGGTCACTGTGATTGCCGGCCATCTTTTTTCTTCTGTGTCCTCCATCCTGGCCTGTGAGTTGTGCCCTTCGTCTTCAGCACCTGTCACCACAAACTGTCTCCTATCAGTCCAGTCAGCATATGAAGTGTCTCCCCTCAAAGTCTCATGCGTTGAAGGCTTTATCCCCAACACAGCACTCAGAGGTAAAGCTTTAAGGTGGCGGCCACACTATGATCTACTCCATCATTAGAGTCAGACTTAGATAACGTTATTGGGAGCTGGGAGAAAGTAGGAAGTAGGGCCGAGTTGGAGGAGCAGGTAATGAAGGGGCTGGGCTTTGAGGGGTGTACCCTGTCCCTCCCCCCTTCTTTGTTTCTTGCTTACTGTATCCTTCTACTATGAAGTCTTGCAAAAACACTGCTATTACCTTTATTTTACAGATTTGGGAATTGAGGTAGGGCGTGGTTGAATAACCTGGGAAACAGCTTGAGGAAGTATCCTAATGCCCAACTGGCAATTACAATGCCGTACGTCTGTCTTCAAAATCCCCTCAATTAAAAACTCAGGCTCTTCAGCAGAGCAGAGCAGAGCAGCCACACCCCTCCCCCCCTCTTCTATGGCACCCTGGCTGCTGGGTTCTAGTACCTGCTATACTTTTGTTGGAAAGTTCTGTTCCCTGTATGCCCTGCTCCTGCCCGTTTGCCTGTGTAACCTTCCCACCTTCCTCTAAAACCAGTATGGGCAATGCCTCAGATGGAAATTTCCTGTGTCTGCCCTGTTCTCCCCAGCTCTGGAAGCTTGTGTGTGTGTGTGGTGGGGGGGTGTTCTAAGAGCTCACCCATGAGCGTTTCATGAGGACCCTTATCCTCAGGGGTTGGGAGTACCACACAAAGGTGCTTCCATAGGAGCATAGCTTCAGCTAAAGAGAGTGGCCTTGCCCAAGATGACATCTGCTTCTTGTGGCCACCACATCCCATGAACTTTCTGCGTGCGGTACAAACGCTGAGCTGTCCGGCCCCAACTGGGAAAAGCTGAGAGGCTGTTCTAGGTGCACTGTGCCTGGGCCCAGCTTGATTGCTTCCTCTCCACCGATTTTCCCCAAGGGGTCCCTTCACATTAATCTTCATCTCAGCATCTGATCGTGGGGGGCGAGGGTAGGCATCAGGACTTATGTCTCCCCAGACAGGCTCTGAGATCTCCAAATAGTCAGAGAACTCAGGGCACCCCTGAGAAAGGCAGCAGTCCTCACGGGCTCTAAGGCAGGATTTCTGGGCGCTCCAGCCCCAGAGGCACAGCATGGCGATAAACCACAAAGCCGGCCTCCATTGATCCACCCGGTCATGGCTTCTTAACCAGATAATTCATCTCCAGGTGGTCCTGGACTTCCTGACCCCAGGTGAGTCATTAATTTGGTGACTGTTGGTGTTCTCCTGTACTCAACTGACCCCCTTCTCCCTGGAGCCCCCAAACCACACTCTGAGGCCAGGGGATTGATTTCAGCGGGTGGGAAGCGGGGCACCTGGCAGTGAGATTTCAGCACCCTGTCTGTCAAAGGCCACGACCACTCTGAGAACTAGTTACTCATGCTCAAGTGGCGTTTAGCCAAGGCAACTTCATGTCTGAGTTACAGTCTCCAACACCAGGCCCTAGGGCTGCAGGCAGAAAGGGCTTTTCCGGGTCTCGAATCACAGGAGCTGGAGGTCAACCAGCATCTTCTACCTCCTGGCTCTGAGGGCTTCGGCCTGTCCCTTCAGCTGCCAGAAGCCCTCTGTCCCCAGGGTTTGTTTTCAATGATACTACAGTAGGCTCCTTCGTGCACAGGGGCCACTCAGTAGCACTGGCTACCCCCCGCACCTGTCCCCAACTCCCACCTCCCCCCCCCAGCCCCGCTCCAAACTCAAGAGCCTGTATGCACAGAAAAGAACAGCAGAAGAGTGGCTTTTGCATAAGACCGTATGCCAGCTTGTTCTAGCACCTACTTCTCCCGACTGCTTCGATCTTCCCAACAATTCTGTAAGGTTGTCCTATTGATAACCTCATCTTGCAATAAGGAAATGGGGCACCGAGAAGTTAATTGATTTACTTGCCTTCACACAGCTGGCAAGAGGTGAAGTGAAGCTTCGAACTGTGCCTGAGAGTCTGGAAAGTCCAAAACCTGTTGGTGGGACTTCTCCCCTCTTGAGGAAGATAGCCCCAACAGCTGTGGGGACAGACATGGCACAGGTGGGACCATGCTGTGGGCGGAGCTTCCAATGCCACACCGACCAACACTTGATAGGAAACCTTTCTGGGTCAATGCTACCAAAAGAAACAGCCGCCTGCGGGATAGGGGCTAAGAGGAGGCCTGAGGCTCTCACGGGAGCGCGTGGGGATGCCTTCTGCCTGCATCCTTGTCAAGTCTCCTTTGCCACTTACCAGTCCCTGACAGACCATTATCCCGTGGAAAGACTCGGGGGCCTGAGACTCATCTTGGGGTGGCCCTTAGAAGTGACCTACTTCAGTGCCTGTAGTGGGCTGGAAGCTGCTAGAGGGAGGGTGGGGGAGGGACAGCAGGCAGAGCTGGAGAGGGGGACACCCCCCACGCGGGATCCATGGAGAGCCAAGAAAAGGGCTCAACCAGCTTCCTCATTGTTCTCAGAGCACGGGGTCCTCTCTGGTACACACAGGGGCTCAAATAGTTAATTACTGCATTAGAGACTTAGAGCACAAAGTGCTCAGTACCTGAGGTAGGTACAAAAGTGGAGGCAGCCGCCTTAGGTGGGGAGGGTGGTGGGGCCCTCCCTGCTGCTTGTGGCAACCATGTCCCTGTGATTAAAAAAAAAAAAACATTGGAAGAAAGCAGGAAAGACAATCAGGAGAACCCAGGCTGAGACTCTGCCTCCAGATACAGAGGACTACTTGAAGTACCCAGAACCAGGGCAGAGGTGGACAGTGGCCCCCACGCCCGCTCTCACCTTCCTGCACCCAGGCTCTGCTCTGCAGTGGCACTGGTCACTCAGATAGTGAGCTATCTAATGTTGTGGGGGGCGGGGTGTGACCCATCACTGTGGGGACACCGAGAGACAGATGAAGACCGGAAAGGGGAAAGAGAAGGCCCGGAGGAGAGAGAGGGGGACAGAAGAGAAATCAGAGGTAAACAGAAGGAGCTAGAGCGATATTTTTCCAAACAAGAAAATGGCATAGTTAATAGAAATATTTAACAGGCAATAAACACGGCCGCCAGGATCGGTGGGTTGTCGTTAGCCTTCCAACCCTCTGCTCCTTGGTTTACCCTCTCTGTTCATGCGTGAGTCCATGCAGTCAGATGCCCATTTCTTTCCTTTTGCTTTTTATTTGGTCTAACTCGCCACATATCTACAGCGATTAGCCTGACCACGTGCCTGCCTTTGTCTACCTGCCCACCGAGTTCCCTACCTGTTCTCAAATCTATTTAACCATCTGGCTGACCATCCATTCACCCATCCATAATACATCTGCCTGCCTGTTAGCGAACTATGTGTCCCTATCCATCCTCCGTATACCGTACTTGCTTTATCTGTGCACTGATCAGCCTGTTTCTCTCTTTGCCTGCCCAACTGAAATTGACACGTTGGTACATACATGACTCAGCTATCAATCTCCCTCCCTGATGGCCTGTCAACTTCCTGGCCAAAGTATCTGTCTATCCACTGTTCTCTACAATACTCTGTCTACCTTCCGGTTGCCTGGCCCTCCCTCCTTCCTTTCCTTCTGCCCTTACTTCCGTCCATCTATAACCAATCAGTCCTAAACCAAGCAGTGGGCACTTAGCTCTTCACTGGTCTAAAGGGAGATATTGAAGGTAGATCAGATCAGATGTGATTTCTGTCTGCGAGGAATCTGTGACCTGGGACATATCATGAAAGAAAATGACAATGATTATGGACTGGCATTGGGTTCTGCACAGGCACACAGAGGAGGGTCTTCCTCAGACTGAAGGTTTCCTGGAGACAGTGGCAAGTGCCTGGATGTCTACCCATGACTCCATCTGTCAGTCCTTTTATTTATGCCTCTGTGATGGTTTATATATGCTTGGCCCAGGGAGTGGCACTATTTGGAGGTGTGGTCTTGTTGGGGTAGGTGTGGCCTTATTGCGATGGGTGTGACCTTGTTGGGGTGGGTGTGATCCTGTTGGACTAGGTGTGTCACTATGGGCGTGATCTATAAGACCCTCATCCTAGCTGCCTGGAAATCAGTATTCTGCCAGCAGCCTTCAGATGAAGATGTAGAACTCTCAGTTCCTCCTGCACCTGAGATGCTGCCTGGATGCTGCCGTGCTCCTGCTGATGATAATGAACTGAACCTCTGAACCTGTAAGCCAGCTCCAATTAAATGGTGTCCTTTAGAAGACTTGCCTTGGTCATGGTGTCTGTTCACAGCAGTAAAACCCTAACTAAGACACCCTCCATGTTCCAATCTGTGTTACTATTCACCCACTGTGGCCACTCTGTCTAGAATCTATCCTTTTTGCTGTAGGCCTGTCTGTCCGGTGAAGAGCCTGCTTCAGTCTAAGTATTGTTGGCAATCTCTTCTAGTCTGTACTGATCATCTTCCTACCATACATCTTCCCTAGACTCACCCATCTCTCCATTTATTTTGTTCTTTACCAAATTGTTGGTTGTTCTGTGCAGTGTTAGGATGTTCTCAGCTACAAAAAGCAAATAGAACTTCCAAAAGGAACTTAAACTTTACTCAGGAAATTGTTCTCTAATATAGCAAGGTATCTGGGGACAGAGAGCTCCTCAAATTCATTAATGGAGCGAGAGGTGTCACCAGCTCCTGGATCCTTTTCACATCTCTCCTCTGCTGTTTTTTACCCGCTAGCTTTTGAACTCAGGCCAAACCTGAGTTTTGACCTCGGGATGTCAAAAAGGCTGCAGCGGCTCCACACATTGTATCTTCAAAGAGCAAAGTACAAAGTCCCCAAACAGGGAAAAGACTCAGGTCTCCCGTGTGATTTTTTTTTTTTGAACAGTCTTTGTGTGCGTGACTGATGGTGTGGACATGAGGTCATACCTCACAGTGCACCTGGAGTGGTCAGAGGGCAGCCTTGGCCGTTGCTCTTCATTTTCCACACCATTTGCCAGTGTGTGCCAGGCTCGCTGGCCTGGGGACTTCCTGGCATGTTCCGATCTCTGCCTCTTGTCATTTTTTTTAAATTTGTATTCATTTATTTACATATATGAGTGCTCTGCTGCATGTACACCTGCCTGCCAGCAGAGAGCGCCAGATCCCTTTGTAGACGGTTGTGAGCCACCATGTGGGTGGTGGGGACTGAACTGAGGACCTCTGGAAGAGCAGCCAGTGCTCTTAACTGCTGAGCCACCTCTCCCACCCTCTTGCTCCTCTCTTGAATGTTGGAATTACTGATCAACACTATCACTTTCTGTGGGTCCTGTGACCCCAGACTCGGGAAAGCACTTTGCCTACTTACTCACCTCCCCAGCCCTAGACCAGCGGCCATTTCTAAGACTGAGGTCAAGTTTCTCAAAGGACTGCTACACCAACAACCTCCCATATTTCAGTAGTCAGAAGTTTAATGTTCCATTTTTTTAAAAGTTTTATTTATTTTATTTTATGTGTGTGTCTGTGTTTTTGCTTGTACACCACATGTGTGCCTGGTACCAGAGGAGGAGGTCAGAAGAGGGTCCCCTGGAACCGCAGTTACAGATGTTGTGAGCCACTGTGTGGGCGCTAGGAGTTGAGCCCAGGTCCTTCTGCAAGAACGACAAACATCTTAACCACTGTCTCTCCAGAACCTATTACCCCATTTTTTTATTTAAGTATTTTTGTTTGCTCTTTAGGATAAGGGCAGGCTATACAGCCCTGGCTAACCAGGACCTCACTAAGTAGTCCAGGCTTGCTTTGAACTCACAGAGATCTTCCTGACTCTGCTGCCTCCCGAGTACTGGGATTAAAGGTGTGCTCGGCCATACCAGGCTGTTTATTCTTAGTCTCTAGCAAAAGACACAGACTTATAAGGATACTCCATTGAGCACTTGGGATTCATGCTTGGGGCAAGGGAAGCATTCATTCTTCCTTTTGGAGTCCAAACACCAATGGGTTCCATTGGTAAGGAGAAGGCAGAGAATGAAACAGTGCTGTTGGGCAGGCCGCTCGTATAGCCCGCTCCATTCTGTACACCAAGCTGGAGATCCATTCTCTGAGAAATCAGCTGCCCATCTATCCATCTGTCGATTGATTAGTCTGCCTGTCGGTTGTCCCATCTGTCAATCAGTCTTCAGGATTGTCTCTCTGCCTGCCTACCCATGTCAGTCTATCTGTCTATCAGCACATCTCTTTGTGTCTCTATTTGTCTTTTGGTCTATCTAGAAACAAATCCACTCATCAATTGTGTGTTTAGTCAGCACGCCCATCTATCTGTCTTGTGTTTCTGTCCACTGCTGTCCTTCCTTCTTTTGCCTGCCCCACATTTAACAAGTAGACGGTTCTTTTGTTTCTTTTTCCCATGGAACCTTCTAAAATAACTCATTACCCTAGTCAGACCACGGGCCATGGGGTCCAAGCAGGAAGGACAGCAGCAGGGCCAGATCCCATGGTTATCTCCCTGCTCGATGGTGCATGGTCCCCTTCTGTCTTGTCCAAAAGCTGAGCATCTCTGGTCTGGTCCTCACAGGATGGAGGTCCTGGAGAGCCCCTTCATTCTTTATGGGGCGGCTGGAATTATTTATTTTATTCATTTTTAATTACTTTTTCCCCAAATAGTGGGTTTCATGGTGACACTCATTTGTTCTTAAATAAATATTTATTGGGGGCCTACCCTGTGCCAGGCCCTTTGTTAGGTGAGGAGACTCAGATGTGAACCAAATAGGCACACTTCTACTTCTATGAGCTTTATACTCTACGCACAGATGTGACCACACTTATACAACCTTATTATGACTCTTTGTTTTGAGGCAAGGCCTGACATGTAGTCTAGAACTTCCTATACAGCCAAGGCTGACCTCCACGTGCTATGACTAGAAGCACAGGTCTCTATACTTGGCTCTTAAACAGCTTTAGCTACTGGTTTTTCAGATATACACTTACACATTTACAGCCACAGTCAGTCTGTGTGAGCCTCTGCCAGTATTGAGCCTCATATATGGATGGCACTTCAGGGCTGTTCCAAAGCAGTGTATCTACACACACACACACACACACACACACACACACACATACACACACACACACACACACACACACAGAGAGACATACACATACACACACAGAGGCATGCACACATACCACATATACACATGCACACACATGCCATACACACACATGCACACATACCACATACACATGCACACATACACATACCACACATACACACACATACCACACACACATACACATACCACACACACATGCACACACACACACACACACACACACACGGGTCAGGGAGACAGACACAGAGACAGAGGTATAGAGACACAGAAAAAGAATGTGTGAGAGGATACTTACTACCATGGGACCTCCAAATGGTACAGAATGTACCCACCCTGCTCTTTTCCCACCCCATGTGACCTTGAATAGCCATTCCTGACCACACAGGTATAACCAGGACAGCCCGTGGGGTAGAGATGGTCAGACATCCCCCTCTCTACTCTCTTCACATCCCTGTCTGGCACAGGAGTCACCTCCCATCTGTATCTCACTGTGAGTGCGTCTTTCTCCTTCCCTGTCTCAGGCTGCCTGACTCCACATGTCCCCAGAAGGTCCCCTGTGACTGTTTCTATTGAGTGAGTCTTTGGATCTAGGATGGGCTTTCTGTCCATGTGGGGTGTTTTAGTATTAGCGTGGAGTGCTTGGGGTCATGTCTTTGTGGACATTTGGACTGTCGTGTGTTTGTATGTCTGTCTGCTGTGGAACCCTGTGTGGCTAAGTGCACATGCACACACACACGCTCACACATACAGGCACGCACACGCCCGGCTCCCCTAATATGCTGAACGGGCCATTACACCTCTTGCGTGCGGGGCTGAGGATGGGTGGGGGACAGAGGGAGGCAGCAGGATTCTGTGAGAACATTAAATCCCAAATAAAGTAGAAAATATTTTTTAAAATTACCGACTTCCCGTTTTCTCCGAAATGGAGTGAGACGAGGCTGGTCCCGAGGCAGGGGCTCCGCGGGGCCAGCCACTGGAAAGGGGCAGCGCTTTATTTTTTATTTTTGTAATAAGAGGAACTGAATTAGAAAAAACGGGAAGGAAGAGCAGAGTCAGATTGTTAAAGGATTCAATGAGCTGTGGCCAATGTATTCGAAAGGTGCTTAAGGCAGCAGAGCCGTTCACCAAACACACTCAAGCTCGCACATGCACACACACACACACACACTGTCACACACACAGGCACACACAGCCACACCAAGCCCCATACCCTGCCATCACACTCACGCGGCTGAGACAAAGGCACATTCTGCCAGACTCACACTGGGACACAAAGACACACTGTCCCACACAGGCCCCGTATGGGCAGTACACACTCTGAGAGGTACACATGTCCATCCAAGGCTCCGGGGTGATCAGATGGACCCCCAAGAGGCACAAAGGAGTCTCACGATCACGAACTCACACTCACAGTGACAAGTGACACACCCTTCTGGTCACATACACTCACCACCCTGGATCCCCATGAATATGCTAATACACCCCAGAACAGTCACAACAGGGACATACCTGTACCCCCACCTTCACTCACCCCAAAGAACCCACAGCCCCATACCTCCTATTCTCTTGGCCAGATGCCCCCATGACTGGTCCACAAAGACTCAGACCTCCAAGACCTCCAACCTCACCACTCCTGGCCACCCAATACATCCTACACACAATTATTAACGATGAGGCCAGGCCCAGGGGTGGGGTCCAGTGGGAGCATACCTGTCAAGCATGCAAGAACCGCATGTTTGCAGTGATGTCTGTTGCACATTTCTGTCTATTTAAGCCCCACAAGCCTCCTGCGAGCCAGTCTTTACTCTAGAGATGAGACCACAGAACTCAAGTGGGTTAAACAACCTGCCCACGGCCATCCATGGGCAGCAGGCCAAGCCAAAACCCGGAGTGGGTTTTAAAATTCAAATTCCAACATACAGACACGTCTCATGGTCTTGCTTGGGCATCCTCATGAACTAAGCCTGACGGGTGTTTATTCACTTGGGATCGAATACATCTGTAGACAGGAACCTGCAAGAGTGTCCCCGCACCCCTCCACAGAACCCCCTGGCATTCTGCTTCCTTTATTTCTCCAGCTGCTTTGCTCCCCTGCCTCTTCCAGACAGACTCGCCAGAGTGAAGGCTCCAGGGGAGGGAGCAGAGGCATGCACAGGGCTCGTCCACCTTCAGAGAGCATTCCTCCTACCCCACAGAAACCACACCTCCTGGGGCCTGGGAAAGGTGAGCCCCAGCTTCTCTGCCCCACCCCTCCCACACACCCTAACTAAGGGGACATTAAGAAGTGCTGACAGGGCAGGAGAGAGGCCACCTGTCTACGCCAGCCAGGCTACTTTCATCTTATGGGACTCCTGCCTACTGCAGCCATAGCCGTCTGCCCTGCCTTTCCCTCTGCCAGGTCCCTTCTTATTAATCTGTCCCATCTGACCAGCCAGGCCCACCCCCTTCACCCCATTGTCTCTCTGCCCCCAGCGCCCATAGGGGAAGCTCCCTCTCCCCAACATCTCAGAGCTGATAGGTAGGGGCTTCTCAGTCACCACAGGTGCCATGGAGGGGAACCCTCCAACAGTCCCAGGAAGCTCACACTCTTCTAGATTAACAACAGGAGTCAGAACTTTCCGCACTATAGTCACAAGGACACATGACACCAGCCAAACCTCAAACCTCGCTCTGAGACACACACACACACACACACACACACACACACACACACACACAGAAAGAGAGAGAGAGAGAGAGAGAGAGAGAGAGAGAGAGAGAGAGAGAGAGAGTGCTGCACAGCTATACACATACCTACTCCCTGAGCCACTATAGATATCAACACAATGTTACACACAACAATCTCGGTGATGGCCGTACATTAAGGTATCTTTACATACACAATGACATGGTACACTAACACCACCCAGGAACACAACGACCAGTGATGCTTACTTCATAGTGACTCTTGATGACTTAAAAATTAATGAGTAATGGTGGCCATACATTTGCCCTGATGATACACACATTATAGTAGGCAAGTGTGATGACCTCTACAGTATAGAAACAATACATTTATAAATCACATATGTCCTAAAACTAAAACACATATCCCACAAAGATCAAGACAGGCCCAGCTAAGAACACTCCAAGCAGGTCAGAAAATCAGAGAATAGGAATAGAAATGAGGGCGCCAACTCGGGTGGTGGTGGTGCATACCTTCAATTCCAGCACAGAGATCCACCAGGCACAGGCAGGTGCATCTCTGAGTTTGAGGCTAGCCTGGTCTACAGAGAACAGCCAGGGGTACAAAGAGAGACCCTGTCTCAATCCCTGCCCTCCCAAAGAAGCCTAAACTGGGACCAAGTTGAGATAGAATATTTAGTTACCTTTGCCAACAACTTTTGAAACACAAATTTAATACTAAAATAAATCCCCGTGTCTGCCATGGCTCTGGAGCTCCAGCCATGAGGACCAGGCGTGGTTTTCTCTTCTGCTCTCCTAGCTTACCTTTAGTTGTGGGTCATGTCCTAACCAGGAGAGATCTACTCCCACAAGGCTTCCCCAATGCACGCTCACCCTCCCTCAATGACCCTTCTCACACACAGAGCTTTCCTGATGCCCCAAGCATAGCACTCTGACTAAGAGAACTATGGGGTCCCGCCGTGTCTGCCTTTGCTTCCCACTAGTTGTCAGGACTGGCACTTAGTAGTCCCAAGACTACTTGGAACACAGTAGGTCCTCAACAAAGTCTGCTAGGTGCATGAGTGACAAGCACAATGCACATAAAAGAACATCAGAGAGAGCGCCTGACCGAAGTCTAAGTCCTAGACTAGGAGAACCTGAAGTAGTTTAGTGAAAGCCCGAATTTGCTCCTGGTGTGTGACCTTGAGCGAATTCCATCACTTGTGCAGGCTTCAGTTTCCTTGCCTATCTGCGAAGCACTTGGCTTTGCAGAAGGGCTCTGTGATGCTATGGAGCTCTTCACCCCAGAGCTATGCCTGGAGCTAAGCATGGAGCAAGGGTGAGCACACTTCAGCCCTGGTACTTCTGTTATTGCTGCTGCTGCTGCTGCTATTGTACAGCCTCCTGTAAACCAGGCTGACTTTGAACTTGCTGAAGATGACCTTGAACTCTTGATCCTTCTGCCTCCACACCCCCAAGCACTGGGATGTCAGGCAATGCTCCACCAAGCCCAGCCCTTCTGCCATCTTGGTCCTTGTGTTGATGCATTCAGGACTAAACAGAAGGTTTATAGTTAAAAGTAGCTTTGCAGCCTATAGGCTAGGTGATCTCTAGTTTCCCCTCCCGGATGTTGCAATGCAACGGAAACAAAAGATGTTCAAATATGGACCAGAACCCACACCGCATTTTCTCGGCAAGGCTCTTTCGGCTTACCCTCATCTGCAGACTCAGCCGAGGAAAGGGGCAAATGCGCATTGAATGAGACCCAGTTAGAGGGGGATTCCTAGGAGAGGAGTTTCCATCGTCCCATGCAGATTCCTAATTCTGATAACAGACTCAGAGACCAGCACCCTAATGGGCTGAGGGAGGCAGGGTACCACTTCCAAGAATGGACAGTGATCAAAACAACAGCTTAAAAAAAAAATTAAAAAAAAGCAAGTGAATTGGGGCCAGAATAGGAGTGGCAGATGATGGGGAGGATGGTGGGAGCTGTGAACTCTTTGAAAAGGTCCCCCACACACCGAAGGTGACAGACAGGACACGCTCTTAATGTCATGTACCTAAGGGAGCTGAACGGCAGGGAAATACCAGGAAAGACAGGTAAGTGAGGACCACATTGCTGCTGCTGCTTTCCTCTGGGTGTCTTGAGTTTCCAGCAAAGGAAGTCAAGCTGGGTCTTAAGTGTGCCTGGGGTGGGAGACTCTTGCTTTTGTCTCCTCCAGCCTCAGAGTCCGCCACTCAAACACCTGCCTCCTGGGCTACGGCTCTGTCCTGCTTGCGGAGCCTCTCTGCCCCCCAACCTCCATTCATCTTCTCCCGTCTCTTTCTCCCCTCATTGGCTCATCTCCACTGTTTGCAGCCGTGATGCTTCCATTCTCTCAAGTCACAGGCTCTGGTGGCAGTCGGATCCTCTGCCCTTTTCCTGCAGCAACTGGGCTGTCCACAGGAAGGGAGCTGCCTCGGAAGCTCTCCTAGGCCTCCATATGTAGAAGCCTACACTCTGTCTGAAGGTTTTCAGCGCTTCCCCTCCATACCTCTCCCACCGCTATCTACAAGCAGGATGTCAAACTCAGCTAGCATCTTCATGATAGGAACAGTTCTCAGTCCTCAAAGGGGCCCCACCCCAACAGTGAGTTGAACACGGGGTACTCAATGAATGTGAACTGACTCCCCAGTTGGCACTTCCGTCCTGGCTCCCAGCCAGTGGCTCCAGGATCTTTCATACTTTAAATTCACAGTAATCACCTTGAGCTTCAAACGCCCATTTCTCTCAGAACCACACCCCCTCTCCTTTCCATCATGCGCCTGATAGATCCGCCCAGACCACTCCGCATTCCCATGTGCTCACACTGGCTGCCCTCCTTCAAGCCTCTCACACTGTTGCTTCTCTGCACACTCTGATCAGAACCCCAGGCCAGTTCATGTGCCACTGCAGACAGGTTTGTCTACTCTACGAATGGGTGCTAGATTCACTCCTCTAACCTGCCCTCTTCCCTGGCTCCCCAAGAGTCCTCACCTAGAACCCTGGGTTTTCCACTTCCGCTCAGAGCTTAGAGCCCAGCCTTCTTAGATCTGGCTTGCCCCCAGTCTTGTTCTGTCTCTGCTGGGTACCATCCTTCTTGGATCCCAAGTTCATGTCAATGTGGATATTTACCCCGGAGCCCCAGGAACTGGGATTCCAGGGAGCTAAATTCCAACGGCTTCTGACTGTTCCTCATGAGCATCTTGACTGAGGTAGAACTGATCACTAACACTCCTGGTTCCTGTCCTTCAAAAGCTCCTTCTGGAAACTATGACAACATAAATGTCCTTGGATGGACATCACCAGTGGATGACCCTCTCTTAATTACCAGGGACTTTCACCTGCCTCCACATTCCTAGATTTGGCCAGAAGTGAGGTCATAACTGTGACATTCTCTAAAATAGGAGATACTGCTGCTACCATCCTTACTTCCAGATGAGGAGATGGAGGAACTAAGCGACCTGCCCAGGGTCACCTATAGACTCGTGTTGAGAGAACCCTTTCCGGTATTGACTCTTGTGATCTTGGCCAAGCCTTCCTCTCTGAACTTCACCTGCCTGATCTGTAAACCGGCCAGGACAAGATGCCATCTGGCTCACAGGTGTTTGAGAATTAGTAATGGAGAACAGCTCTCAGCACAAAGAGGGGTCCCTCCCTGCGCCTCCCTGTAACTCTCTGTGCTCTGAGCTGCTCCTGCACACATTCGCCCCACCTCTCGGCCCACCCGTGAGGCATCACATCGGACCATGCTTGCTAGCCCTACTGTTTTCCTCCTGACCCATGTCGCCCCAACATGGCAGACTTCTCTGATTCCCAGCTCCTTACAGCAACCCTTCCTGTCACCTCCTAGCCACAGCCTGGGTTGTCTAACTGGAAAGGGCTGACCTCAACCTTGACTGGTTTTGGAGATGGAAGCCTGGGTTCAACTTGAACCTAATGGTTCCATCCCTTCCTTCCCAGCATTCCCAGCCTTTGATGTCTTCCAGCCCCCATCCTGTTTCCTCAGTCTCCTTCTTGGACTCAGATCCTCCAAGTACAGACCTTTGCCCTCTCCAATGGCTCCTTCTCTCTAACTGCCTAATCCTTCTCAAAATACCAGCCTGCCTCCGGTCCTCCGTACCTCTGGAAGATTAGCCTGCAACCATCTCTACCTGCAACCTCCCCTTCCTCTCCACCTTCTCTCAGCTGCCTTCCATCTAGCTGACTTCTCAGTCACCAACTCCAGTGTACTTTGCTGAGCCAAACTGCTCCTCAGAGTTGACCTTGCACTGGGCGTGGTTAGACACACCTTCAATCTCAGCAGTAGGGAGACAGATGCAGGCAGATCTCTAGGAGTTCTAGACTAGTCTGGTCTACATAGTGAGACCCCATCTCAGTAAATAAACTCAGAGTCGATCTTGGTGTACAGACCTCCTGCTCCCTTCCTTCTGTCTCGGTGACCTCTGCTCTTTTTAACTGGTGGTTGGGATTGAACCTACATCCTTGGGTATGCAGGGCAAGTGTGCTTACACTGAGCCATAGACCAGGCCATGAAGGCCCTCCACTCTCATGGTCCCACCCCCACTTACTTAGCACATGATTCTCGGCATTTTCACGTGTGTATGTGTGTGTTTATAAACCATCTCTTTCTTGGGTGCTTTCACCTGTCCAGTGTTCTCCATTCCTATTAGGCTGAGTCCAACCCTGAGTTTCCTCTGGTAATAGTCATACAGCACCTGCACTAGCCCTCTGGGCCCTTTTCCCTTACTCTACCTCAATAGCGGCCTCTGCTCCCTGTCCTCCAGGCCTCAGGTTCGTCCTCACTTCTGTCATTTTGCTCTAGTAAACTACATCCTACTGTCCCTTACCTGTTGTTTTTCCTTCCTTTCCATTGGTTAGCTCACACACAGAACACCTCCTCCAATAAACCCTATCCATTGTCAGCGTAGCTACAGCTGCCCTCCACCTAGGTATCCCCTCCACCCCACAAGATTTACTTATGTGAGTGTGCATGTGCCTGACGTATGTGTGAGGGTGATACAGAAAACGGTGTAAGAGGTGGTTGGGAACCGCCTGATGTGGGTGCGGAGACGAAACTCGGCTCTTCTGGAAGAGCAGCACGTGCTCTTAACTGCGCGTGTCTGGCGGCTCCAGCCATCCTTAGTAGGGCTGGCCGCTCACACCTTTGCCAACAGACTCTCTCTACTTGGCTATCATGCCTCCCTTTTCTGTGGAGAATGTGTCTCATGTCCCACATCAGACTGTGCGATCCTCAGAGGTATACAGTGGTGTATTTGCATGGGCATCTACTCCTAAGGTTAAGCTGGAGTAACATCCATCACTAGGGGATGCAAGCTCCCTCTGCATGCAAGCCCCATTGATCAATGATCTGGAAATCAAGGGATCTTTCTGGGATGTTGCCCTGCAAGAGTCTTCAGAGTTTCTTGACAGTATCATCAGTCAGCAGATGGCCATGCATTCGTGAACTGCTAAAGGGGTGCTCACTTTCAGGGAGCTGAGCCCTACAAGAAACTAGGAGAGTAAACTGGTAACTGTGGGCAAAGGAGATGGGAGCGCTGCCCTTGCCTGCAGTCCATCAACAAATCCAATCTGGGAGGAGGCTTCTGGAAATCTTCTCATGTGAGTCAGGCTTCCAGAGCACATATTCAGCTTCACTCGTCCCACGGTGACCAGGTAAGTTCTCCTAGATACTCTTAAGGAGTGTCCTTGTCCCCTCTGAATCCAGAACACCGAATAATCAGTACTTGGGGCTCAATGCTTCTGCACAAACCATAGTGAATGGCTGTCCCCAGGGGTTTCAGTGGACATGGCAGTCTCCTTTTCCAGTCCCCCTGGCACCATCGGGATATGGCAACCCTTCCTCTTCAGTCCTGCAGTGTTCTCCTTCTCGCTTCCTTCCGGTTCTGCCTCCTGCTCCTCACCTACAACATTCTGAGCACATTTCTTTCAACAACTCATTACACTCAACAAACACTGGTACCATTACCCAAATATCAAGTGTCCCCTACCTGGGTGCCTACATCCAAGTTCCTCTTTGGCTCTTCCATTGGCCAGGGCTCAAACTTTGGGAGACTGTCCCCACACCCAGACTTACCTGGTTACCTGGAAAGCAAGCTTGTGTTCTTTTTTTTGCCAGTCCACACCCATGATGGCCTCATTGTGCCCAGCTGGGCTCTGAGGCAATGTAGTCAGAGCACATTAGAATCACCTGGGAAACTGGCTAGGATTCAGGCTCTCGCCAGAACTTCGAAGTGATTCTTCAGATGTAACTAGAAATCCGAATTTCCCAGCCCCTCCTCTGGAGACCCCTGCTCCTGCAGGCCTTGCCCTAAACGATCTCTTGGAAGACCGTGAACTTCATGGCAGTGTTATTGAACAACCACGATTAAACACTCCGAGACATAACAGAGCTGAGGGGAGCTAGTGTCAGTCACATGACCTGTCACTGACATTTAGGGCCTTCCATGACCCCACAGCTGTGGTGCCCCTGATCTCTAGACTCTCCTGTCAGAAGAGTGGCCCCTGGTATGGTGGGCCATGTGACATGTAGCTCATATTAGGAAGCATGGCACCAGTAGGTGCCACAGCGAGGGCCCAGGGCCTGGGCTGTGGATTCATCTCCAGACTTTTCTTTTTGTCACACAGGAATCTCAGGCCTAGCTGACCTGTGCAGATCAGACTCTCAGGCTCCTCCAAGTGGGCAGTGTGGGTAGCACAGAGCCATCCTTGCTGCCCACTGCAACACCCAAGGTGGCTCCGGATCCCTGCATGGAGCAAGTGCGCCACGCTGTGGCCGCAGCAGGCGCGGCTCGCCCCGAGGGAGCACATTGGCGACAGAGTGCTTGAGATCTGGATATACAGATTCCCTCCCACCTCACTACCTCCTAGACTCCCTTCTGTTCCTCATCCTGACTTGGGAAGGCCGATGTGTCCATCCTTCGGAAGTAAGGGAATGCAGAATTACATCCTCTCTTCTTCTTCATCTCAGAAAAGTGCTTCAGTTACAGCACCTTTGTGCGGATCAGAGTAGACTCTTGTCCATTCCAAAAACCTCAGCACCACAGAGCCTCTGGCAAGCTTCTGACAGTATCTATGCCCATGGCCCCGCAGGCTGCCTATCAACTGAATTCCTTCATCTGCACCCACCCTTAGAAAACGGAACAAAATGCAATGATCATAGAATTGGACCCTATATTCCAGAGGTGACTTGACCATCCCAGCAAACAGCGTCCCACAACAGCAGGACGGAAGAAGGAATGTCCCGCTGTTGTGTCGGTTAATGCTACATACGACTATATTAGGGTTTTAGTAATCACATCACACAGTTGACTCATATTGAGCTTTCAGTCAACTAAACCCCCCCAGGTCTTTTCTCCGTGAACTGCTGTCAAGCTGGGCCCACCCCCCATCCAGTACTTATGCCATTGATTTTGTTTTAACCTAAGTGCAGGACTCTACATTTATCCCTGTTAAATTTAATCTTGTTGGTTCCAGCCCAGTGTTCCAGCCTGTTGAAATCGTTTTGAATCCTGATTCTTTCATGCAAAGTACTAGCTGTCCCTCCTACCTCCTAGCTCTATCTCCTGCAGATTTGATGAGCCTGCTGCCTCAGTCAGCTGTCAATAAGCATGTCAGACAAGACGCAGGCCTAGACTGAGCCCTAAGGTATACTTCTGGAGACTTCCTTCACATTCAGACTGATGTGGGTTCATTAATCAGCTCTCACTGCATCTAGCTCTTTGCTGAAACTTCATGGCCTTTTGGTTCAGATGTATCTGCCACACCTACAGTCATCATGGGGAACCGGTCAGTGGCTTTAGAGACTTCTCTTGCCCTGGGATCACACCTGCCCTCTTTATGTACCCCAAAGCATTTGTTCAGTCACAACCTCAGGAGATTGTAGACTTCCCCTGGTAACCCCTCCTTCATGAATCTGAGATCAGGATCTCCTGGCAGTATCTTTGCTATTTTATATCCTTCTGAGTTTCAGAGTCTCTTTGCTATTTCATATTACCGCTCTGCACCTCTGGAGATCTACTTAGAGTTGTGCAGTGGCCTCCCTTGCTTACAAACTAAAAAACAACTCTACTAGCTGCCCCTTAAATGGTCATTGGAGTCTATCAAACACTTCCAAATCCACTTCCTGTCTCCTAGGCTGCAGTCGTCTGCCTTCTACACTAGGTAATGACCAAGATGGAGGAAGAAGATTCACAAGCCCAAGGAGACTAAGAGAGCCTGTTAACTCTCAGACCAGTCAGGCTACATCAGACTAGGCAGGTGGACAGAAGTCCACTGAGTTGTCTGGTCATAGACTGGAATAGCACAAGCCTAAGCAGGGGATTCTCTCTCTCATGTTTCCTACACAGGCTGGGAGCAACCCTTTGACCCACATGAGATGGGAGGACAACCGCGTTGGAGGTAACAAGAGCAGAGAGATGTACAGGGGATTGCACTCTTCCAGGGCCCTTATCCTTGGCTAGACAGTATCACTGGCTAGGAACCCGAGAGCTTAAATTAGGGGGTCACCCATTCACTCCTGTCTATATGGGGCACACAGGTCACATGAGACAAACCAGGTGTTAAGGTCCAATGAGAATGGAGACTGAGCACTTGGTATGAACACAAACAGGAGTCTAGACAACTGCCGCTCAGCTCCAGCCAATCACTGTCATGAAGGGAACCTTTGCATAGAAGTCAGAAATCTCTTTAGATAGGGATTTCTAACTTAAAGGCTATCAATTTTGAAGACCTTTAAAGCAGTTATTGGCCAACACCTGTGCTCTGACTAATAGTGGTCCCCCTCTTGGCTACCCTTCTCTCTAACAGTGGTACCCCTCTTGGCTTCCCTTCTCTCTAACAGTGGTGCCCCTCTTGGCTTCCCTTCTCTCTAACAGTGGTGCCCCTCTTGGCTGCTCTGTGCTCTCTAACAGTGGTCCCCTCTTGGCTGCCAGCTGTGTGTCCTGAGAGCTCTCAGGCCATGGGGATGACTTTCTGTTCCACAGAAACAGCTACTCAGAGGCTAATTCAAGCTCCAGTTCTTTCTGTAAGTGTTTAAATTTAGCTTACAAGTCTCTGAATTTATTTGCTTATAAAACAGGGTATCCCGATTACATTTAAACCCCTTAAGTATGAAAATGGCAAATATTATTTGATGTACTTACTCTCTGTTATAGCTGAAAGCAGTTTCAGTTGTTATAGCTTTCAGCAAAGCCTCCCAAATGCCATGATTATAGGTGGCACATGCCAGCACAACCATCTTGGATTTCTTAAGTACTTCATTCGTCTGATCCAAACTAACTTTTGTAAGGATTTAAGACAGGTCTTAGTCATTTTAGATGTCTCCAAACTACACAGAAAGAAGTGAGACTTCAACTTTTAAAAAATCAGTTTAAGCACTCAGTACTTTTAAAATGTTGGCATTACACAGCAAACCTGCTTATCCTAACAAACTGTCTTCTGTATGTCAAGGGCTTAACCAAGAGAGCACGTGAATATGCACACTTAGACTAGCACTTGAAGGCTGAGGCAGCAGGACAGAGTGAGTTCAAAGTATGTCTGGGTTTCATATGAGGGCATCTCAAGGAAAAACACAAATCAAAATCAAAACCAAACCCCCAAACCTACAGATTATTTGAAGCAAACAGTAATACATTGGTTTGATGCAATTTAAACATGCTTACCCTTGTCTAGCAAGAACACAATGAAATCACCCCCATGTATTTGGGATAGTGTTTCAGATGCCTGAGACTGCAAAATGGCTAGAAACCTTGGTGAGGCACCAACAGGATTGTTAAGGAACCTAGAAACTCCTACTTGTGGATGTGTAAAGCACAGTCACAGGGCTCCCAGAACAAATCACAGTTACCATCGGCTCACACGCTGGGTCAATGCTCTCCTGCATCCAGTTGTACTTGCTCAAGAAAGTCTAGAAGCCAACTTAGGTTATTTGTCCTACATCTTGACTATGTGGTGCAACTTCTTGACTCTAAAAATAATTAAAACATCTTCCCACCTTAATAACGTCTGCTTTCTAATGTTTCCTTCCTTGGTGGGCCACAACTCCTGGAGGTTTGCAGATGCAGCCTGGCTGGTCGTAGGATCTCTCGCAGTCTTGACCTGTGGTCAGTTTCTACAGCTCTGCTCAGAGTTCTTGTCTCCTCGCCCTTAGCTGAGTTGTCTTTACCTGGCTTTTCCTTACAGCACACAGTGGTACCTTCTTTCTCCTCCTCTCAGTTTGCTGTATGCACCCTATCCCCATGAGGACTAGATGATCAAAGACACCCCACCTCATGTTCAATACTGTATAGAGTTCTACACTCCCCTCCAGTGAGTCTATTCATACTCCCTTGGGACCACAGATCTCCCCAAAAGAGAAAGGAAATTTTGGCACTGTTCAAGCTAAGACACAAACAACCAAGTCTTTCCTCCTCTGCTGGACAACCTGCCTCCAAAGGAGCAAAGGAAGCTAATATATCCTGAGCACTTAGTGGGTACCAGGCAGAGTTCACAATCTCACTTCATTAATTTCTAGTAGCCATATGAGGGCAGCTGTTAATGTATTCAAGCTCAGAGATAGTGATTTAACAGTCAAGGCAAAGGTGAAACCAAAATTCAAGCTCAACTTCAAAAGGCTCTCTTGCACACACTGCTTTTAGGTCTTGAGAATTCTAGCCAGTCAAATGTGGCAGGATGGCAGGATTTAGAGGGAAATGCTGCCTAGCTGATGTCCAGCTAAGGCCATGGCAAACTGTAATCTGAAAACCTCTGAACTTCTGTGGCCCACCTCTCTATAAAAGCTTCCCTAAACCCTCGCTCTCAGTAACAACTCAGGAAGGAGCCTCTACAGTGTTCATTTTATGTAACACTTTCCATAACTGGTCCAGTGGAAGTAGTGAAAGATGAGGACCGAGGCATAGCAGGCCTAACTAGCCACCCGCCCTGTGCCTTAGTCACCAGTCCTGACATTTAAGTTCTTCCTACCCAGCATCTGTGCCCTGTACACACACCCTCTTGTCCCTTAAACAGCTCTGGGTCTCCATCCCTGCTCCCTGAGATCCTGTCCTGGTAGAACCATCTTTGACCCCAGCCCTGTCTTACGGATTTCCAATCTCCTCCACCACCTATGATCTCCGTTTTTCTTTCTTCACCTCAAGTACACCTCTTCTGTGTGAATTCTTTGAGAACTGTATCTGAAGAATCAGGGTAGAGTAAGAAAAGTTCTGCTATCAGCAGATTCCTGCACCCACAAAACACTATAGTTTCCGTAATAAAACACATTTCCCAAGTGCTCTCGCTGAGCTGGGCCTGAAGCTCGCCTCACAAACTCTCAATGTTGCAAGCTACCTGTTATTTCACAGACCAAACCAGGAAGTTGGGGCCCAGAGAGGTTAACTGGTTAGAGTAGGAAGTGGTTAAGTGGCGATTCAGACTCGTGTGGTGTCCACAGTGGTGGGCCACGCACGTGCTTGGGAGAACAGCAGCTATGCTGACTGTAAAGGCAGAAATGAAATTTCAAAGATATGCAGAAGCAACATCTTCTAGCCTGGGGTGATGGGCCTGAAGACTAGCACAACAGCCTGTGACAACTTTGTTTGCATCACTGCGGTCCTACTGTGACACCCTGCACACATCAGTGTCTCCTATCTCCTGTCATCAGCTAGTACAAACCTTCAAGCAATTATCTTTATTCCTGAAGAGAGGAAAATAGATCTAAGGTATTGACTTCACAGTTACGTATTTGTATAGTGTAGAAAATGAATTCTGTAAAATCACTGCCTAGACATGGCAAAGGTGCTAAGGGCCTTGATACAGCTGGAAGGCACTGACGAGGGGAAGGGAGACTTGAGCAGGAGTCAATGCTCACCCCTGGCCCTGCTCAGGCGCTGACAACTAGGCACACCTTAAGACTAGCTACAGTACCTAAGTGGGAAGCTGGATGGAGAAGAGATCCACTCTGGGAAGGACAGAAGCCTGGAGGATGACTGAGCTCTCACCACAACCATCCCTCTGCCAAGCCTTCTTTCACCTACCTTGTTTTGTGTAACCATCACAAAGTATGCAGTTATGAAGAAGTCAAGTCCAGGCAACTTGTCATTTCTCCAAAGTCATGCGGAATGGCAGATCCAGTGTCTTCTCAACCTCTCCCTACACTGCACTACATACTATATACTCACACACACACACACACACACACACACATATATGCACACGCACGCACACACACTCACACACACAAACACACTCACACACACACACAGGCGCGCACACACACACACACAGGCACACACACTCACACACACACACTCACACACACACATTCACACACACACATACACACACACACACACACTCAAACACACACGCACACACACTCATACACACACACACACACACTCATACACACACATACACACGCACGCACACACACTCAAACACACACACTCACACACACATACACACACACACTCAAACACACACACACACACACACCGATTTTGGGCTAATGTACAGAGCTTCCCTAAAGACAGGATTAACCCTAATGACCAAATGAACAGGTTTTAAGCAAAAAGAATAAACCAATAAATTTGGCTGGTTCAATGGGGAAGACAGCCAAGGCCCACGATCAAGTTACATACAAGGGGTGACTGCAGGTGACTCTAAATGCCCTGCTGCACAGAGGGCCGGCTTAGCATAAGGCATCTTCCCTGATGGGGCTAGTGCCAGAGCCCGGACAGGCTGCACAGCTGCAGAGGGAGCCAGGGGTGGTGCAGACTCCAGGAGATCAGTGGGATCCCATTGCAGGAGGTGCTGGGAACCCTACGCCCCCACATACATTTCAGACTGAAGCCTGAGTAACCTGGTTAGCGGCTAAGCTGTATGTGAGGACAGCGGGCACTTTAAATGGCCCAATCCAATCTATCTGCCCTTCACAACAAATGCAGCCCAGCAGCCAAACAGATTGCCAGATTTCTGTGACTAACCAAAGGGTTTTATTCTTTTCCTGTTACTATATATATAGTCCTTTCTCTGGCAAACTCTTTTGACCAGGTATAAGAGAAAGCCAGGCAGAAACATCCTTCTGCTTTTTCTACAACCTGAGTGCTACATATATTCCAGTTATCAGTTCAGGCTGCAGCATTCCATAGAAGGCCCACCCCACTGTGAGTATCCAAATTGAGTGAGGGGCTTGTCCAGTGCATCCTTAATTCCCCTACTGAACTGAGAGCACTCAGTGCAAGGGACTAGCACAGTGCCTGAACAGCACTTAACAAACAGTATGTTAACACCCACCCATTTTCTTCAATTTGAATTCCCTACGCCCTCGAACCATCTTGACACACTTGTCATTTAAACAGACTGAATATCATAAAAATGAACCACAAGGGCCTCAACTGTCATATTTTCTCCCAGAGGAATTTAGAAGGGAGTGGCGACGGGTCCTTGGGACAGTTGGGAGACCAGTATGAGCAGGGGTAGGTGCTCACACCTATGCCAGTGCCTCCCTTTGTGAGGGGCAATAGCTCCTCCAGGTGGAATGAGGAACAACTGAGCCCCCACTGCGTGCCAGTGACCACCAGGCGGCAATGAGCAGGAGTCTGGCTGACCAGGCATGGGTTTAGAGAGGATGAGTGACTGGAAATCTCATCCATCACTGAAGCCAAGTGTTTAAAATAAGTCACATACTGTAAACCACCACCACAGCCGTTTATTAAGTGCTTGCCAGGCACCGGGCTAAAGCTTTACAGACATTATTTCAGTTAATCCAGCAACCCTGAGGTAGATATTTTCAAACCCCCACCCCCACAAGTCATTATAGTAAAGGAAACCGAGACTCAGGTTAAATCAACCAACCAAGGTCAAACCCAGCTGGGAAGTAGCAAGTTAGAAACGTACCGAAGGGACCAGACCGCAGATACATGCTTTTAAACACTAGACTGTCTTCCCTTGAAAATTATGGACACACATTCCTTCCCCAAATGAGAACAGATTTTAGGTGAAGAGGGTGGGCAGTTTTAAAGTGACTTCTTGAGTCAACTGTTGTACTTATTCTCGTGGAGGAATGGAGAGTCATGCGGTGAGAAGCTGACCACTGGGCCCTTTCTCTTGTCCCTACCACTCCAGGCTTTCTCACGGGAGGCCTCCACTCTTGACACCAACTACTGAACATGCTGCTTCCCTTCTAGCAAGCCCAGGAATGAAGGGGTCTGTCATAACTTGGTGACACTGAGCCAAAGACCTGAGAGAAATTAGGAGACATTCAGAAAATGCCCCTCATCCCTGAACTGCTGGGCCCTAAGGCACAAGGACACACTCAGATGGAAACACAAAGCCTGCTCCTGCCACCCTGGTTTCCCAAGCCTGGCCTCTTTCTCCAAGTCTCCTCACCAAGTCCTTCACCTCTCCAAGTTCCTCCCCAATTGTCTCCAAGGCATCGCTAATCACAGGCCCATGGGTCTTAAGGACCCAGTTTCTGAGTCTCTGATCCTCCAGAACCATTCCCAAAGTGCTCAACAGGGCTCCAGTCAGGACCCTATGGGTCTATAACTAAATAGAGCTGGCTGAAGAATAAATAGAAAGGACCGCCAGAGTGAGACAATGAACCAGCATGGAAAGACCAAGGAATGGCAAGCGGACAGAGCAGGCGGACACAGTAACAGAGCTACCTGAGGTCAGAAGTGAAGCGGGGACAGGGGAAACCCCGTGGAGCGGGATCCTCCAGCCAAGATGTCCAGCACTTGGAGCCAGAGAGCTTCTTTGAGGAAAAGAGCCTTGGTGAAGAGGCCACTGGGAGCCTTGGTCAGAGAAAGCTCAAAGATCCACTTAAAGATGGGTTAAGAGGACAGACACCAGGAGAAATAGGAACTGGAAAGGCCTGGGTCCCTAGAACCCTGAGCTATCCCCATCCCACACCTGCCCATCTAGGTAAAACTGGCCAGAGGGTCACTGCTGGTAGCCCTTGCTAAATTCTGCACCAAGTTTTGAAGGATGAAAGACGACAGAGGTAGGGAACTTAACAAGGACTGAGATAGCACCATCCTTGAGAAGTTCACATTATGAAAGGAGACAAAGGAGCCCCCTCCCCCACAAGTCTTGAGGGGGCCTGGGGTCTAAGGAACACACTAATGGTGAGGACTACTACTTGGTACAGACAAATATTCTTAGGCGTTTGAAGGGACGGGGGTGAATGGTGAGGTAAATCTCAAACACTGGAAGATCTAAGCTGGACTCTCCACATCACTGGGTCACTAAGCCTGGAACCTCTATGTTCCCCACAGCAATGGCTCACTGATCCAGGGCACGTCAATGCTGCTGAGAGGTGACAGCCGGTGCTGTGCACAGCTCTCCCTCACAACATCCCTCCTTGCACACACCTGGGCTCTGCTACTCCTCATACGGTTTCCTTTCCAGCTTCCACCAGTGGCTGGGGCTTGATAAAGACCAGGCTTCTCACACAAGCTCAAGTGCTGGGAAGTGGGAGATCCTTGTCACAGGTGGAGCTCCCCAGTGTTGACTACTACAGAAACACTTCCTGTAACTAAGCACACACGGTAACTAGCCTATCGTACTGTCCCAGGGCTTGTGTCCACTACTCACTCATCTACTTTCAACTTGGCTGGCTCACGCAGAAAGATGTCTGTTTGCAAACCCACCTCCAGCTGGGACTGGACTCCTAGTCTATGAAGGCATGCAAGCTCTACCCACACTAAAGGGTACTTGGCCCAGAAGTTGCTGGGGTCAGAGATAGGAAGTGTCTCCCCATACTAGGTTGGCCCACTAGTAAGGATCCTTCCCCCCCCCCCCTGTCTCCTAACAGATTCAGATTAATGATGGTTCATTCCTAATTGTCAAATTTCTTTTCCTTCATCCTGTGTCTAATCACCAGTGACAGAAACCATTACGCAAATGAGAGCAGACGACTTCCCCCAACTGTTCGCGTTGGTAAAAACCTTGTAATTTAGAGCTCTGATTTGTAGGGGAAGCTGGTCTCCCCCAGGCATCCTGGGCATCTGCTCAACTGATGCCCAGAACAGCCCCTCCTCCACCCCATCACTCTAACCCCCCAGCAAATATTTGACTTCCCAAAACAGTAGTTTTCACTGTACTGCTGGTATAAACATGAGAGCTTGCAACATGGCTGCCCCCTGGACAAGCCTGAGTCCACCTTCCTTGGCCCGTCTGACCCCCATGCTGCTGGCTAGAGTGGGCACACTATAGCGACACCTGCTCTGTTGCAAGTACAACTGGAGCCTCAGCAGCCCATACCTAGGTGAGATCCTGCATGTCATCCCCAGAAGGAAGTGGCCCAGCAGAACATGAATCGAGTGACCTAGAGCACGCAGAGGTGTGCTGAGAGGAGCTGCGGGACCTACATTCAAGAGTACACAGCACCCCCTTCCCCAGCAGGGCCAGAACTCATTCTTCCCAGAACCCTTCGCTTGTTAAGATGGCTTTCCAGGCAGCTTTTCCATGTCTCTAGCTGGAACCCCCAAAGCCTTTCACCCTTCCATACTCTCTTGCCTGAGCCTGTCTGCACACTGCCTAGGGAACAAGGCTTGAGGTGAGGTAGAGAACCAACAGCATTTGGAAGAAATGGAGAAGCAGGGGAGGCGTGGGTTTATAGCCAAACAGCATTAGGTTTGATCTTGACTACCACTCTTCACCTACTCTGAGTGGTTTCTTCATCTGTGAAGACAGACGCTACCATGCAGCATTGTGAGGGGCAGAGCTAAAAACAATGGGTACACATCAGGTGTTTGAAATCAGGAACAGCTATGACAACATACCAGCATCGGGGCCAATCCTGTGATGGTCCCCAAGCTCGCCTTTTTTCTCCTTGCCCCAGCCACCCTGGGTCAGACCTGTGAGCAGAAGATACTGAGGGACCAACCAAGCAGAGCCAGATCCCCTGCTACACATCATGACACCGCTGAGGACGAAATCTGCCGTGGTGGCCAAGCTGACACTGCTCTGCCTCGCTCTTTTGCTGCGTGCGTTCCGCTTTCCCAAAAGAGGTGGAAGCATGAGTTTATTGCAATCACATTGTCTAGCACTGGCTGTATTTAAAGAGCTATACTCAAGAAGGTAGCAAGTCTCACACCCACACTGCATCAGAGCCCCAGAACGGGTACTAAAGATCCCTCCCCTAAATGCACACAGGGGTGCACAAGCTTATACATGCATCTTTCCAGTCCATGGGGCACTGTAAGCTAAGCTTCAGGGCTAAGCCCCACAGCTTAAGGCCAAATCTACAGGGAAGGGGATTAAAAGGTGACAGGAATAAAATCAGACTTCCAACTCAGATTTTAGAGAAAAGGATGATGGAGAAGGGACTTGAGGTAAGTGGACACAAGGCCACCATTCTGCCAAGCTGCAGGGGCCCCATTCCCTCTTAACAGATGAGAATGACAGTGCTCTGTGTTGTGTAACGCTGAGCTGCTCAGCTATAAGCTGCAGCCCAGAGGAGGGTTCCCATAAATAGCTACCAACAGAAAAGTAAGTTCTCTACCAGTTCTACTCCAGCTGTCATGCAACGCTTTGTTGGGTCTGGCAGAGGCGCTGGCTCTAAAAGGCAAGAGGACATTTTTCCCTTGCCCTGAGGTGGATGAAAGGTATTGAGTTAGCTGCCTAAGTCTGACCCCATTTCATCTACTCAGCCAGGAAGCTCAGCAGGAGCAAGGGATGTGGCCTGGACAGGGAAAGACATAGGACCTGGAGGCTTGAGCCAGTCAGCTCTAGGTAGGCTGCAGTAAGATCTGACCAAGATAGGATGGCTAAAATCCGAGTTTAAAAGCTATAGGCTAAGTCAGGCAGTATCTGGGGTTCACACTGTACTGTCACACTGGACAATGTAAGCAGTAGAGAACCTTAGTAAGCAAGAAGGATGGCAAGTGTGAACACACACACATACACGTGTGCAGATGTGTACACACACATGCAGAGGTTCATACCCCTGGAGCCCAAAGAAGTCAGAGCTAGAATCCCCTCGATGCAGCACAGGGACAAGAGCTGGTACTGAAAGAGAACAGCTGCATCTGCCTGTATTTGGACATATGCACAATCCTCTGTTTTTAGGTCCCCAAGTTCTCCTTCTATGTATGGCTTGAGGGTGTAGTTCTCAACTGGAATCCTATCTAATCCTCTTCCACTAGAAGGCTACCTAGGCTCCCAAAGATAAGCCTCCTTCTCAATGTTCCCATTAGGGTCCCAGCAATTATTGCCACCTGGTTTGTAGCCTGACTATGCTGCAAAAACTGGCAGAAGGCAGACTGATGTGCAGATTCATTCTGGCACCACAGCCCAGATGTTGTAGGGACACAGGAGCATCTCCCCTCCCAGGCTGAGGCACTGAGGCTTCAGGAGACAGGAGCCAAGAGCCAGAAGTGACATCCTGACCCAGGAAGAGGGGACAAGGAACAGATACATGCATGTGTGTGTATACACATGCATATGCACACATGTACTCACACACACCCTGAGGTTAACAGACTAACACAGACATGATTACAACCAGAAGCTGGGACTCCACACACTAAATGCAGGACTTCAGGGGGGCAAAGAGGGAAGGTTCTGGGGCTCAAGAGGCAAGGGTGAGAAACCTTTCCAAATGGGAGTGGAGTCAGCTACCCTGCCTCGCCCCAGACACCTGCCTCCAGTGCCATGGCAAGAGTCCAGTCCAGTAAGTGCAGCGTGCAATACTAGTGCTTGGAGTGTCCTGTCCTCATCAATGAAGCACATGGACAGGAGAGCAGTCACCTGGCACGAGGCCTTGACCTCTGGCAGGTTAGTTGTAACGGCCTTTAATCATGGTGTTCAACAAAGGCCCCACCTGTAAAGAGATATGAGAAGCCAGTCAGAACCGCCTATCTCCTGAACCTGGCGTAGGACTGGGTGTGCCCGGAGACATGTAATATTCAGCTAAGGGCAGGGACAAATGATCATCAGATCTTGTAAGTTTTCTAATCAACTTTCCTGAATGTCAACTTAGTATTCTGGGGCAATATACCCTGTGTATACCTGAAAGTGTGTCTGCAGGTTTCTCCAATGTGCCTGAAGAATTTTAAATGCTTCTCCGAGCTCAACAATAGGCCACCTGCAGTTAGTACTGACGCTCTCCACCCCACAGGCACCTCTGATGTTGAGACTAACCACAGGAAGGAGGTAAGGCAAGTAAAACACACACCTCCTTCTTTTAGCCAAACGACCAGTAATGTACCTGGGTGATAATCGGGACTCAGCACTACCTAGGGCTGCCCTGGCCCCGCTGGGGGAGCACAGGAGATGCCTTATTACACACTTCCCATTCCGTAAGAATCCGCTCAGGGGTCCCCAGATGGCACACACGCCCCAAGGCAGACATTACTACTAGCATGGAACAGATTATAATGGATCCGCCAGTCATGCCCCACTCTCATGGAAAACAAGATTTCCTAAATATACAAATCAACTCTATGGAGAAGACAGCAGCTACTAAAACAGAGGAGCCCTTACCTCTTGTGGGTTCCCCAAGGCCTCTCCAAGCATCTTCTCAATGTTTCTCATGATGGCTACCTTCTGATGAGCTTTGAGAGGATATTCGATTCTCTTAGGGGTGGGAGCCCCCTACAAAGGAAGCAAGAGCTCAGGAACTACCTTTAACCAGGCAGCATTACCTCTCTAGTCCCAGTCTCCCTTCTAAAACAGAACAGTTCAATTTTATTCTTCTCCATTTCCCTGCAAATCCCTTCCAGGGATAATCAACAACCCCAGCTCAGCCCAGCCCACTTACAATCCTATGACTACTTCACCCCAGCCCCAGTTCCATATGGATGGACACACACACACACACACACACGTTATGTCTCTCTGTGTGTATATATATCAATAACAACAACAACAACAACAACGCCCCACTAATATTCACCTTATACCAGAAGTTCACAGTGATGGTAATTCCCCCATTTAGTAATGACTCTATGTGATGCCACCTATTAAAAAGAAAAAGAAAAAGAAAAAAGGGGGGAGGGGAGGCTCCTGATTACTTTCCAGGGACAAGGATGAAAAACTCGTACAGTCCAGCTGAGGGAAAGAGTGAAGACAGGTGATTTATGCTCATCCTGTGAAACACACAGTGGGCTGGGGTTGGGGCATCCAGGCTCCAAATAATGAAGGGGTGGTACGGGGAAGACAGAGCTCTTTGGAGTTGAGGAATTGTCTTCCCTGCTGTCCTCTATGCTCAGAGTGCTCAGTCTGGACATGCTAATCTTCCTGCCACAACTGAGAAGGGACTCAGATAAAGCTTTCTGGAGACAGGAAAGGAAGTATTTCAAGAGGTCCCCATCCCAGACTCCTCACCAGTACATTGGGATGTAAAGAACATCACCAGGGCCAACCACTGTTTCATAACCAACCACATTTCGGAAATTGGGGAAACTCTCGTAGTCAGGATTGTCAAAGTCCACCTAAGGGTCAAGAAAGAGAGAAAAGGTCAGTCCAGTGACTGCTATAGCAGCTAAAAAAAAGAGACTTAAAAAATGATTTCACAGTTTGCATGGAGAGGATACAATGGATATTAACTGGCCCTCTCAGAAAACATGCTCGCATGTTACACTATAAAGAATTCTAGACTTCAGTGCTCCTGAGCTCTGAAGAACACCTCAAAGCCTTAAGACACGAGGAGTAAGGATTCATCCATTACCCAAACCTTTCCAAACGCTTCCCCCAAACAAATTCTAACTGGAAGCCTGCTACATGAAGTAGCAATGCATCTTCCTCCTCAAGAGGACGTCAGCAGCCAGAGACGGCTCAGCAGCAGTTAAGAGCACTGGCTGCTCTTAGGGGGCCCCAGGTTTGTCCCACACCAATGGCGGCCTCACAACCATCCATAACTCCAGTTCCAGGGGATCCAACCTCTTCTTTTGGCCTCCACAGGAACCAGGCATGCACATGGTGCACATACATATATGCAGGCAAAATACTCATACACAGAAAATATTTTATTTACCTATCTCCCTATCAAAAAGAAGCATACACAATAAAAGAGAACAATTGTTAAAGTCGGAGGTATTTGTAATTGATAAAACCAAAGCAAAAACAACAAACAAAAGCAAAAACAAACTAAGGAATCTAAGTCTTCCAACATTAATGATGGAGTCTGACCCCCAACAATTTGCTCTGTTTATACTTACAAATATCTGAGATCATCACGGGAGCCTGGAACATGTAGGCTACACTGTGAAATTATTCTCTGGGCTTGTTTGTAGACAAGACCAGCGGTAAAGCAGACCCAACGCACCCCCAGAAGGAAGGGCAAAAGTATTCCAGCCTCTGATCTCAAAGACATGCTTAGAGTTATACACCGTCTTCAACCACATTAGCTCACCTGGCTCTGCCTGTCACAGGGGTGATGGACAGGGTATGGGTAGAGGCACTCGAACTGATCCGGGGGGAATAAGATGCATCTCTTGTGGCCTTTTATCTGCGCAAAGAAGTTCTGCTGCTCATCATAGTGAGCGGGTGTCACATTCCCTGCAAAAACCAACAAGGACATTTTCTTAGCTGAGGTAGTGGCTCCCACTGCACAAGTGAAATGCAGATACAGCCTAGTGCTGCTAGCTGTCCTCCCAGCTAATTGTTAACTCGTAGTGAATCAGTCAAGTGTTCCACTTTATGTGTAGTAAACTCGAGCCACCATCACTGGGCAAGGTCCATCAGCAGCTAGGAAATTACCCTCCATGGGGGCTGGTGCCCTACTGACAGCAAGAGTTCATGAAATAAGTCTGACAGGCAACAAGCTTACACTCTTCCTGACTATGGCAAGAATCCAAGAGCAGCGAAACAATGAGGACAGACTGACAGGACTGGCACTGACGGCGCGCACACTTGCCTCTGAGGAGTTCTTCTGGAGCCCAGAAACTCTCAACTGCTCTTCTCGCCTCGCCACACCTGTGGGATACAGCGTCGCTCAGAGCAACACTGGGCTGCTGATTCTCAGGGAGAGAAAGATTACTGAATTACTGGAGAGGGCTGCAGAATTTAAGAGACATTGCTTAGAATGTCACCTTGGCCAGGCCTTATAATGCAGGGCTGTGATTCCAGCTACTTAAGAGTCTGAAGCAGGAGGATCACAATTTCAAGGCCAGCATGGACCACTTAGCAAGACCCTGATTTAACATGAAAATGTTTTTAAAACAGCTTAATGGTACAGTACTTGCTCACATGCAAGGACCTATGACAATCCCCAGTATCACAACTGTAAATATATATACACATACATATACTGCTCCCTTGAATTAGTTCGCCCTAATGCACATCTCACGTACCCTGTATAACTAAGTCACAGGTGTACCTTCTGTATGATCTGAGCCGAGAGAACTTAGTGGGCACAGCTCGAGTCCTAGCACTAGGAAGTTGGGCAGAAGCACTGCTGTGGGTGCCGGGCTACCCTGAGCTATGCAGCATGTTTATAGCCAACCAGGGATATACAGTGAAACCCTGTCACAAACTAAACACCTAGTGTGCCAAGATGGCTGCCTTCCTACTGTGGACAGTCCAAATGCATCCTCAAAGTAGCCCCTGCATCTCCACCAGAGGCACCTGGCCACAGCAAAGGAAAGATTAACCCAGAGCCAGGGAAAGTAGAACTGTATTTTTTCTAAAAAGCCAAAGTTGGTTTTAAACAGGCAGGTGAGTGTCAATTCATAAGTTGCATTGTGCGAAACCTCTTTAATAGTGCTATCAAAGGTCCAAATCTGAGGAAATACCAGTTAAAGGAGAAGAGACTTAGGGGCTCAATCAGGTCAATGACATCATTCTGTTTCTTTGTTCACCAAGTTTACTCGGCAATCACTCCACGGATGTTGATGGTGTAGTGCTGAGCTGGAGCTGGACACAGAAAGATAATAACCCTGCAAACAGTGTTCCTTCTCCTGAACAGCACTTAAACGCTTCTTTCTACTCAAAACAAAAAAACCAAAGAGCTAAAGAGATGGCGCAGCAGTTTGGAGCACTTGTTGCTTTTGCAGAGGACCAGGGTTGGATTCCTAGCATCCACATGATGGCTTACAACCACACTAACTCCAGTTCGAGGGGATCCACTGCCTCCTCCTCATATCCACCCACACCAGGCACACAGAAGGTGCATATACATACACACATACATGCATGTACACAAACCATTCATACACATAAGATTAAAAATTTTAAAACCATTAAAAAAAATCAAAGCACATTTACATATTTACTTGTGTATATATAAAAACTCCCAGCAAGAAACACACACAAGTGTGCCATGAAGTGTCTCTGGAGAGGAAAACCGAGCCGCTGAGAGTGAGGGGAGGAGACTGATGGCTAATGCCTATTTATATCCTTTCAGTTTTGAGCTCCATAAATATGCAGTTAAGAGATAAGGTTTCACCATATTAGAAAAATAGTCCCTGCCAGGCACAGTGGTACACGCCTTTCTTTTATCCCAGCGCTCGGGTAGATCTCTGTAAATTCAAGGCCACTCTGGTCTATATACTGAGTTTCAGGCCAGTCAGAGCTACATAGTGAGAACCTCTCTTTAAAAAAAAAAAGTTTCCATTTGTACAGGAATAGATCCCTCAACATCCTGCAAGGCGATGGAATGTGGCAGCATTTCATGGAGGCCTCCCTAGCTTGGCCTCTGTGCTCACAGCTCAACTGAGAGGAAAAGAACTTTCTCCAGACTGCACAGCACTATCCACATGACTTAAATCACACATTATCTCAGGCGACTGTGGCAGCTCCTTATAAAATGTTATCTTGTTCCTTCTGCAGATGAGGATGCTGAGGCCTTAAAACGTTCAGTGACTGGTGCCCAGTCACGGGGCTAAGAAGTGTGGAGCCTGGGTTAGAAATCAGGTCTGCAGGAAGCAGGGCCACGCTTTTGGAAGCACTTCTTACCTTCCATGCCGATGAGTAGCAGGTTGGAGGTCAGCTGCCCCCAGCCACGCTTCCCCTGTTGTTTATTAATCCAGTTCCAGTTAAAACCCAAGAAGTCCATGACAATCTTTCTACCCACGGTGTCATTGAGTGTTTGCTGCAGATACAACCTACATCCCCCAAGAAAAAAGTTCCATCAGTATATGTGTGCAGTCCCTGGTAACACCTCTCTACGTCTGGAAACTCAAGGCTGTTACTAGCATCTCCAACAGAACGGCTGTAGCCATGCAAATAGTTGAACAGTAGTCAAGGAGCTGAATTCTCTCTCCGGAGCTCTGCTCCACAACAAGCTCTTCAAAGACGTGATTCTTCACCCTCGGGATCACAATACAGACTACCCGAGAATTCAGGTTTCCTATGAAAAGGTCCACGCACATGGAAATTTCACACAATTTAGTTCCCTGGAAGCCTGTCTACAAAGTCTATGATGAGTCTGACTTCTTTCAGACTCTCAAGACCTGCTACACCTCTGGCCCTTGATGACCACTGTGGCTGATTGAACACTGCTCACCAGCTGCCCTTCTTTGTGGGGGAACTTGGTATGACCGATACAATGTCGCAGAGGGATTTCATCGCTTCCAAGTATGATTTTAGGAAATAGTCCAGACTATTCTGTTTTTCCCTTTACTATATCCAACTGCAAAATTCCAGATTGTAACTACTGGGACAATTGTGTCAGGGGATCAACAAGATGATGTGACCCAGGACAAGCATGTGTGAGTGAAAACAAGGGGCTTCACTGCATTAAATCCTAACAGTTATGGCAACATTAATCAGAAGTCTCAGGAACTTGGAAAAAACTAGCTACAAGGAACCTCCTAGGCTCTCTCGTGATGAGAGAGGCTGGCCCTGAATTCCCAATTCTTCTGCTTCCACCTCCTGAGTGCCACGATTACACACACGCACCACCCTTCCAGGTATAGCACACCTTCTTACCAAAAAACCAAAACAACAACAACAAAAAGGTAAGCCACAAATCTAAACCATATTCCTATCACAACTGAGTTATAAAAGCTCAAAATCTCTCTCAGTGAACGTGTGGAGGTCACGGACAACTTGTGAGATCTGGTTCTATTTTCCACCATGGTGGTCTTGGGGATTAACTCATGCTGTCGGGCTTGGCTCTTAGCACATTTACCCAATGAACCATCTCATTGGCCCAGACATTTAAAATCTATTCACTTAGTTACATTCTGATGATAGGAAGTTAGAAAGAAAATCAAGATAGGAGACTACAGAGTACTCCAGATACGGCCACCAATTGTGGGACAGTCATTCACTGTTAAGTACTCAGCGAAAGCAATTCTCCAGGGACAATTTTATAATGTGGGAGTGACTGCTGCCTGGAACTTATATAACTGGGCTGTCCTCAGAAGTGGAAATAAAACAAAGAGGAAGAAAGAATCACTCTTCCAAATGATTTTTGACCAATGGAACAAAACAATGTATCAAGAAATGTGTTCTGATCTTCCCAAAGCTAGAGGATCCTGATATCCCTTAACCCAAATCATAAACGACTACTGAACTTTTCAGCATGAACTGTCCCCAGCTAGGACAGTATTTGAGAATCAAGGCTGCAAACTGTCAATTTCAGGGCTAAATACAAGAAGCAATTACTGTCTTACTCTGTGTGCATATGTGTGTTGCGCGCACGCGCGTGTTTTAAATGTAAAAGGGCTGCAGAGATGGCTTATCAGGTAAGAGCTGCAGTAGGAGACTAGGGTTCAGTTCCCAGGACCCATATGGTAGTTAACAACTATCCAACTCCTTTGCAGAGGATGAAATGCCTTCTGCCCTCTACAGGCATTAAATACACATGGTGTGCAAGACATACAGGCAAACACCCAAGCATGACTTTAATCTCAGCACTTGAGGCAGAGGCAAGAGGATCTTAGTGAGTTCGAGGCCAGCCTAATCTATATGGCAAGTTCCAGGCCAGTTAGAGCTCCAGAGTGAGTCCCTCCCCCTTCCCAAATAAACCAAAACCCAAAACAAAACAATAGCAACAAAAAAAACCCTAAACACCTCCACACATAAAACACAAGTTGTTTTCACTAAGTCAAAAGATTTTAAGGAAGAATCTTTCATTTTGAGCTTGAAATTTTAGAACCCTGGGACAGCCCTCCCAAACAGAAACGCACAATGACTTCTAACTTTGAACAGGACGTCTGCCTTCAGCCTATTTTAAGTCCCACGTAGGCATGGTCATGCTTTTCTTTCATCCGACTAACCCTGCAAGGCAACCGTCCCTCCTAACTACCTAAAACAGGAAATTCGATTCACAGTTCAAAACCAATACTATTCTCATCCACTAAGCTAAAAAGAACCATCAAGAACTCGAAGCACAGAGCAGAATATTCATTCGTGGACCCCGGAGGCTGGAGATGCCATGCTCTTCTTACCCAATTCCACCACACCTTCAAACAAGTACAGGAAAGTGGATGCCCTAGTTCTACTGACTGGGCAACTTACCGCTCTTCTCCCCCGCGCTGCTGTATAGCTTGTAGTTTCTCAACGAACTCATGAAATTTAATTTCCTCCCTGTTGGACCTTGGCTTAAAGTTCTGGAAATTGGCCATCTTCTTCTCATCATAGTATAAGAACTTATGGGTGCTGGCACTGTACACAGAGAAATCTCCGTTGCCAATATTCTCTTGCAGGTATTCGAGGTCCCACTTCAGAGCAGGATACACAAGGTTTGTGTCGGTCAGCACCACAGGCTCCTAAGCAAAAACATCAAAAATAAAAAATCAATCAAGTAATTCCAAGGAGCTAATATGTTCTTTTCGACGATATCTGTACTTGTCAAATTCACAACAATTTCTCCTGTCAAGCACTCCTGACCTACCATCTCTCTTTCCCGCCTCTCAAGTCTCGATCCACGATCCACAGTCCAGTTTCCCACCTCTCCCCTTAACTGGGTCCCTTCCTCCACCCCTTTAGCAGCAGCCCCGCCCCCCACCTCATTTTCGATGAGTTCTTCCGCCCGAGGGTCACTCTGGCTCAGACGTGGGATGGGCCTGGTCGGAAAGCTGTAACTTCGTAGCTGGGACTCATCCCAGGCCGGACCCGGAGCTTCAGCTTCTTCCCGGGCTTCTCCAGAGCCAGAGGCCGCAACCTCGGCTGCCGTCGCCGCCATCTCTACCCTAGGGACGGCCCCGCCGGAAGTGGAAGCTCCGCCCTTTCCGGAAGCAACCCACTACGAACACCATAGAGATGAACTGCAAGAGAAACCGGTCCAGACCTTTTAAGTAGGTGGGAGCCTAGGTTGAAGGAGCGCTACCTAACGGTGACCTGCAGCACTACAGCCAAAGCTCCATAAGGCTGACCTGCTTAGTTCCTTAGAAAAGGGACACAAGCCAATAAAATATTGCTGCCTCCATATGTTCAAGCCTACAGAGGCAAAGATGGAAGCAAGTGTAATTAAGCTTTAAACTTTACTCTCATGGGTGGAGAGAGAAGCCAACGCTTAGATCCACTTAAGAAATCACTAGAAAAATCTTGGGTAAAGCTGTCCTGACGGCTTAGACAGATGATAAATGGCAAACTGAATTCATTCAGAATCTAGAGAAGATCAAGGGCTTATAGTTCCAACTACTCCAGAGGCTGAAGCAGGAAGGCCACTTGAATTCAAGAGTTCAGAGCCAGTCTGGATAACACAGCAAGCGGCGACCATCTCTTAAAAAAAAAAAAAAAAGAAAGAAGGAAAGAAAGAAAGAAAGAAGGAAAGAAAAGGTAAAATAAAAACCAGAAAAGGATCCTTTTTGTTTAGTATTATTTGATTTTTCTGCATATAACACTATCTCTCCTACTTAAATATAATCTTGCAATGAGAAGGATGTTATTCAACCACAGATATCCACATCTTCCAACAATACATACTGGTTATAAGAGATGGTATTAATTGCTTTGTTTGCTTACTGGGTTATTCTAATGGATACCTATAGGAGACCAAGATTGTCATTCCATGGTGTATTTAAGTCTCGCCTCTTAAAATGACATCAGGAACTGCAACTATGACAGGGTAGTGTCCCTGTAATTAGGTTATATTATATGGGCAAAGATATAGTCAAAGTCCCTAACCAGTCAAATTTGAGATCATCGAAATGGAGACTTATCTTGAGTAGGGCTGACATCATCTCTCTAGCCCTTTAAATCTGGAAACATTAGTCAGAGACAAAAGTCTTGGTGATTTAAATCCATAATACCTGCCGTCTGGTTTGCCTTAAAGGAGTGTGTGTGTGTGTGTGTGTGTGTGTGTGTGTGTTTATAAACCATCTCTTTCTTGGGTGCTTTCACCTGTACATATGCTAATAGCCAACAAAAACATGGGAAAGGTAGTCCTATAAATTTAAGTAATTGAATTTGACCAATAACTGCGATGCTTATACAAGGATATAGAGCTTCGGATGGCAAGGCAAGGGTCTTGATTTCACACTGGTGAGAGCCTGAGCCGTGGACCTGACTAACTAGAACCTATACTCATGACAAATGTGAGATAATAAGGCGGTGTTGTTTGGGCTGCCAATTTTATGACTTCTTTAAAGAACACTCAAAATTTAACTGAATACGCAGCAATAGAAATGAATATAATTAGTTATATACCTATGCTACCTAGTAACTATGATATAACAAACTGATTAACAGGGTTATCTCCATGAAGGGGCTTGGCAGCAGTCAAGTTCGTTTGAATTTTTTTTTAACTGTAAAGCCCCAAAAATTAAAAAATAAACCAGACCTAGAAATTCATATTACTAAAATCAGGAATGAATGCAAGAACATAACACCGACTTTACAAATATAAAAAGGAATATATAAAATACTACAAGTGAATGTTAAAAGTAGAGACTCTAGTTGAAATCAAGGAATTCCTGTAAAAATGACAACTATAATAACTGATTCAAAGAAGAAAAAGAAAAATCTAAATGGACCCATATCAAAGCTACATTAGGAATTTTTTAATCCCATAAAGAAAAGCCTGAGACAATACGGATTTATTGATGAATCCTACCAAACACCTAGAACAGAATTGCTAACCAGCCTTCAGAAACAGAGGGGGAGGGAAGACTTCCAAATTCATCCTATGAGGCCGGCATTACCCCGATATCAAGATGAGAAAGCAACAGAGAAATCAAATCAATATCCCTTATGAATAGACATACAAAAGTTCCTAGCGAAACAAATCTAACACCATACAAAAAGGTTTACATACTATAACTAAATGAGATTTATTTTTGGAATGCCTATAGCCTGGGCTGTGGAGTGCCTTTTGGGTCCTTACCTGTCTTCAAGACACTGGGCTGTCCTGGAACTTGCTCTGTAGACCAAGTTGTCCTTGAACTGACAGAGTACCACCTGCCTCTGCCTCCTGAGTGCTGCGATTAAAGGCATGAGCCCTGCTTTAGAGTAGAATCTTTTGACAGACTTTAACACGATACTTTCTATGATAAAAGTAGAGTGCCAAAGGACATCATGGAGACAGTAAAAAGATAGGAATGGTGATATATCCCAGTTGGTAGAGTGTTTGCTTCCATGAACAAAAGTCCTGGGTTTGCTGCCAAGCACCGTACAAACCAGCCAGGTAGTGCATGTCTAAAACCCCAGCGTTTGGGAGGTAGACACAGGAAGAGGGAGGTTTAAGATCAACCTTAGCTATATAGCAAGTCCAAGGGCAGTCTGCTCAATGGGAGACTCTGTCTCAACAAGTGGAAGGAAGGGGGAGAGGGAGGGAGGAAGGGAGAAAGAGAGGGAAGGAAGGAAGGAAGGAAGGAAGGAAGGAGAGTGTGCTTAGGCAAAAATTTTTACAGATGATGTATCTAATAAGGAAACTGCATCTAGAGTTCCATAAAGAACTCTCAGAACTCAACGATAAAGAATAAAACTCGGTGAAAAATGAACAAAAGACTTGAACAGGCACGTCTCCAGAAAAGATCTACCATGGTCAAAACACATGAAAAGATGCTCAGGGGAGAAGAGGACAATTTGTTACAGAAGAGTCTGAAGGGTCATAGAATTTCTGTACTCAGGAAACAAAACAATCATTTGTGCAAATGCAGCTTGCTTAACAAGGTCCATATAAAGGAAATCCAAGTCTGGGTGGGGAGCAGAAAGGGGATTCCCAGTCAGGGGTGGTGACTCGGGCCAATACTCTCAAGCACTTCAGAAGTTTAGGCATGGGCTTGGAGAGATGGCTCAGAGGGTAAGAGCACTGACTGCTCTTCCAGAGGTCCTGAGTTCAATTCCCAGCAACCACATAGTGGCTCACAAGCATCCGTAATGGGATTCGATGCCCTCTTCTGGTGTGTCTGAAGACAACTACATGTACTTATATAAATAAAATAAGTAAATCTTTGAAGAAGGAGGAGGAGGAGGAGAAATTTAGGCAGGAGCAGAATGAATGAGTTTGAGGCCAGCCTAGGCACATGGTGAGTGGTGAGATCTCCACAGAAAGAAAAGAATCACAGAGAAAAAGAGCAAGCAGATTCTTGAGTCCTGTCTCATACAGTCTACTCATTAACATCAGCATATGTTCACGGTCCTGGTCTCAGGAATCCTTCCTTCCCTTCTGTATTAAAAGCTGGGACAAAAAACAAACAAACAAACAAAAAAACTGACAAAAACAACGTGCAGGGTTCCTTCAGATTACAGTTCTCAGGGCCAGGCTGCCAAGGCGTAAAGTTATGGTGGCCAGAACTTGAGAGAGTTGGTCACATTGCACCCACTGTAAAGACACAGAGTGATAAAAGCTGTCCCTTGGTTCCCTTTCTCCTTTTTATTCAGTCAGCAACTCAGCCCATGGGACAGTGCTGCCTACATTTAGAATATGCCTCACCTGGATTAATTTAATCTGCAAAGTCTCCCAGAGATGCCTGGAAGTTTGTTTATAGTTGATTCTAAATGCCATCGAATTGAAGATTAACCTATCCCCACACCACCCCATTTTTATCTTTAGTTTTTCATTCTCTTTGCTCCATATCAGTCTTGTCATCAAAGTTAAGCAAATGAAAATGAGATACTGTCATGGTTTACTTGTGTTCCTCTAAAAAGATATATATTGGAAATTTACCCCCCAATGTAAGTATTGAGAGGCGGAGCCTAATGGGAGGAGTTGGAGTCTCGGGGCCCCACTTTCATGAATGAGTGGCCCCTGTTATCCAAGGGCTTGGGGCTGGAAGTTCCACCAATGCTTTTGCATGTGCTCTCTTGCCCTTCGCCTCCTGCCGTTTGCATTCCAGGAGACTGTCACCAGGCACGGCCCCCTCAACTTTGGAGCTCTCAGCATCTGGAAATGTAAAAGAGAAATCTCCATCCTTCTCAAAAGTTCCTGGTCTCCAATCGGAGCAAGAAAGATCCAGCCACATCCACAGGACTAGTTGCAACAGAAAAGTTAGTAGCACGTGTTAACCAGGGCAGGAAGACACAGAGCTGGCTCTTCAGCTGCCAGGAGGCATAGGAAATGGTGCGGCTGCTTTGAAAAGCAATCTGGGAGGTTTTCAGACAAGGTATCCCAAGTGTGCAGATCTATTCTAAGGACATAACCAAGAGAATTGAAAATATATGTCCAAACTGGACATGATGTGCGTCCCTATAATCCCAGTGCTTAGTAGGTCAAGGCAGGAGGGGATTGAATTTGAGGCCATTCTGAGCTTCAAAGTGAGTTCAAGGACAGCCTGAGTTACAGAGTGAAACCTTGCCTCAAAGAGCCAGCCAACCAGACCAAAGAGTAAAACAAACTCAAAAAAAAAATACGCTGTGTAAACTCAGAAAAAGATGTGTACAAGCATATTTACAGTAGCATTATTCACAGTAGCCCCAAAGTGGAAACAACCCAAATGTTCATTAACTGATAAATGTACAAAGTATACATTACATTATCATTTACTCATAAAAATAAATGACATATTAATACATATTGGAATGTAGTCACATCAGGAGAAAAAAGATAGACCCAAAGGCCACATATTGCAAGAAGATTCCGTTTTTATAAATATACCATGTCTTAGTTAGGGTTAGTTAGAGGCCATGATAAAGAACAACATTTAATCTGGGCTGGCTTACAGGTTCAGAGGTTCAGTCCTTTGTCATCAAGGTGGGAACATGGCAGCATCCAAGCAGGCATGGTGCAGGAGGAGCTGAGAGTTCTACATCTCCGTCTGAAGGCTGCTAGCAGAATACTGGCTTCCAGGTAGCTAGGGTGAGGGTCTTAAGCCCACGCTCACAGTGACACACCTACCCCAACAGGGCCACACCTTCTAATAGTGCTACTCCCTGGGCTGAGCATACACAAACCATTGCATAATAGTTAGGCAAAAACATAGAAACAGAAAGTAGATTAGTGTTTGCCAATGTGCAGAAGTAGAGGAAATATGCTAATTGGCATGAGATTTCTCTGGGGCTGTGATAAAACATTTTAGAACTAGATAGATGTGATGGTCACACACCGTTAGTGTACATTAAAAAAATATCATTATACACTTTTTCCTCCCAAGACAGTCTCACATATCCCAGATACACCTTGAACTCATGATGTAACTCAAGCTGGCCTTAACTCCTGATTTTTTTGTCTTCATTTCTTAAGTGCTGTCATTACAAGAGGCATACACCATCACATAAGAGTACATTGTGGGGTTGGGGAGATGTCTCGAACTTATTAAGAGTACTAGCTGTTCTTCCAGAGGACGGAGGATCCAGGACCAGTGTTCAATTCCCAGCGCCTGGATAAAGGCTAACAATCCCACTGTAACTGTGGATTCTTTGAAAGTCCAGTTCCAGGGGGATCTGATGCCCTTTGGCCTCCTCCAGCACCACATGCATGTGGTGTGCAAACACACACGTGGGCAGGACACCCATACATAAAATTTTCTTTATAAACTGTATTCTATGTAAAAGATATAAAAATAAATAACTTAGACCAATTCTGTTTCTTGGGCCACACGGGATTAGGGCTTGCTATTAGTTAAATGCAGATGTCAAATTAATTCTGATGATGTCTAACAATTCTACAAGAGAACAAAATGCACTACAGTAACTCCCCCCCACACACACAATCTATACGTTGAATACTACATGTCTGTGTTTGTCACTCTGATATACATTTGAGAACAGATTCTATTACAGTGATCGTGTCTAAAGACCCGATGGATATAGGTGCATACTCACAGTGTCTGATATATCCAAACCCTACTTGTGTAAAGCAAATGAAAACTTAATAGTATGCAAACCTGTCTCCCAGTCTACTGTGTTAAGAGTTTGTTAATTATGTTCTTTCTGTTTGAAATCTGTTTTTTTCTGACAAATGGAAGGTTTGGGGCTGTGTCAGGAGAGCCACCTCCAGTAATAGGCTTGGTTTTGTATTTGTTGGGTTGAGGTGACTGAGACATTTAGATGAACGGAGACTAAAGAACCAACTTTGAGTATATAAGGAAAGAGGTGAACCTATTTGGGGAAAGGATCAAACAAAACCAAGAGCTAAATGTGAAAAAGAACTGCGTGTGAGGACGGAAGGCTGATCTTATTTTGCTCAGCCGGCTGAGATATTCGGCGGGAACAACCCTGAAAGGGCCTCAGTCAGCTGAAGGCAAAAAAATACCATAACTCGAAACATCAAGTGAGTAGTAGCTTTGTTTTCTCTCCTTGCTGTCTGTCCTGGAACCTCACCAGCCGCTCACTGCCCAGGATCTACAGCGTATTTAAAGCCCGCCCAGCTTGACTCTGCGGGCTTCAGCGATCGCATTTGGCCCGGCTCAGCCACCGTGACCCGCCTTTGCGCATGTGCAGGGTGAACGCCGGAGAAGGTGAAGATGGCGGCGGCCCGGGCTGCGGCCCTGGGAGTCCGGTGGCTGCAGAGGACAACCCGCGGCGTGGTGCCACTGGAGGCACGGAGAGGTCTGCACGGTGTGGGAAGCGGGTCCCTGAAGTTTGCTGCTTCGGGAGGGAGGCATCCTTGGAACGGTGGCGGAGGTGTCCTGACAGGGGTTGCGGGGACTGGTGAATTAGTGTGTCCAAAGGATAGCTGTGGTCCGGCAAGGTGCGGAACTCCGACCTCTGCAGTCACTGCGGCTTAGTCCTTTCTGGGTGGGTGCCTACAGAACCGTGTCCATCTGACCCGCAATCCTCTGCGTCCAGCCTTCCACATGACCAAGGACATGATGCCGGGGTCATATCCTAGGACCCCAGAAGAACGGGCCGCGGCCGCCAAGAAGTATAATATGCGTGTGGAAGACTACGAGCCGTACCCAGATGATGGCATGGGGTGAGATAGAGGAGGTGTACTCGCATCAGGGGCAGTGGTGGGTGAAGACGGTTGGATTGGTGGTGCGACTCTGACGTTTTCTCCGGGATCCTTCTAGGGACCCCTTAGAGTCATTAGTGTGGGTGCTTTTCATGGTCGCGGGAGGTGGGAGTGGGTGGGTGAGCAGCTGCAGCCGAGAGGACTTCAATTTTTTTTCCTTGGCTCAGGCCGTTTCCTCAAATGAGGAAGCCGAGGTTATAATAGCTCCCTCGAGGACTGCAGAATAGCGAAATTCTTCCTCGACTCCATCCAGAGCACTGGGTTTCATTTAGATTGAGCATCTGCTGGGCTCAGGTGCTGTCATCTAGGCACTTGACCCGGCCGGAGCTGGACTCCTGTCATGAGAACCTTGCCGAGGATGGGGTACTCTATATTTGTGTATTTATTATTTTTTATTTTATTTTATTTTTTTGTCATTAGGGATATGAAAATGCCACTGACAGTTAAGCAAATTACACGATTACACGTCAACCTTCGTTCTTCAGTTGGTGTTCGTCCCTTCTGGCCCTCTCTATCCATGTAGCATAGTTAATTATGAATAGTGGTTAAACATCATCTTCACTTCCTGTGTTAGAATTTTTCTTTTCTTTTTATTCCAGTCACTTTCTTTGACACGTGTCCAGTTATCATTGGTCTTTACTTTGTTGTGGACTGGAAAGCCTGGGTAGTAGTCTGTATAAGGTGAACTTAGATCTTTATGGGGAGAACCCAGTTAAGCAAGACCTCCAGTGAGGTGTTTGAAGCATGAGGGTATATATCAACTTGTGGTTAAGAAACATAGTAGCTATGGAAAAGAAAAGCCTTTTCTAATGTGTATCCATTTTGTTTTATCCAACAAATGGGGATGTAATTGATTGCTAAATTCCCTTTAGTTCTGAATTGTGGGACTTTTCTTTATAAATGAAGATAAGGCCATGTTGTTTCAGGATCTGACATAACCTCTAACTATATTCTGGACTTTTTTGGTTCTGTGCTTAGTACTAAGACATCTTGGTTTTGGGGTAAGTTCTTCTATCCTAAGTGATATAGTTAGGTATGTTGATTTGTTTCTGATCTTTGGGATGAGGGTTTTGAATTGTCAGGGACTACTGCAGCCCTTTCTAGAAGTCCTTGCTGTCTCTCTCAGGTATGGTGACTACCCGATGCTCCCCAACCGCTCCCAGCATGAGAGGGACCCATGGTATGACTGGGACCACCCAGACCTCAGGCTGAACTGGGGCGAGCCGGTGAGAAAGCCATTACCCGTTTCACTTCCTCTCAGCTTCCTTGTGTTTTCCTGGAACTCTTTCCTTAGTGCAAACGGTACTTTTTTCGCTAAGCTTTTCTGCTCAAGGAAGCAAGGTCCAGTGATCTGAGACCTGAGGTTCTGCATGTGGCACACAGGATGGAACTTAGAGGAATCCCCAAAGTCCTGTGTACTGTGAACATTGTGCAGGTCAGGCTTGAGCAACCTTTGGTGGAGCCAGCTTTCATCTTTAAGGTTGGCCCTGTGTGTCTTGGACCTGGCTCAGAATATTACCCTAAGAAGGGTAGTGCCTTTGAAGCCTGTGTCAGGCTCTGGCCATTTCAGATTGCCTGTTGTCTTAGTTAGGATTTCTATTGCTATGCTGAAACACCATGACCAAAAAGCAAGTCAGGAAGGAAATGACTTATTTGGCTTACACTTCCATATCACTGTTCATCATTTAAGGAAGACAGAATCTCAAACAGGGCAGGAAGCTGGAGGCAGGAGCTGATGCAGAGGCCATGGAAGGATGCTGCTTACTGGCTTGTTCCCTGCAACTTACCCAGCCTACTTTCTTGTAGAACCCAGGACTACCAGCCCAGGGATGGCACCACCCACAGTGGGCCCTCCCATCCTTGATCACTAATTGAGAAAATGCCTTACAGCTGGATCTTATAGAGACATTTTTCTCAATTGAGGTTTCCTACTTTCAGATAGCTGTAGGTTGTATCAAGTTGACCCAAGACTAGCCAAAACGCCTGTCTCTTGCAAGAAGAGTTTGTGACAGTTATGTGACTTTCTGCCTCAGATACACTGGGACCTAGACATGTACATCAGGAATCGTGTGGACACATCTCCTACACCTGTTTCCTGGGATGTCATGTGTAAACATCTCTTTGGCTTCGTGGCTTTCATGGTTTTCATGTTCTGGGTAGGGGACACGTTCCCTACCTACCAGCCTGTGGTGAGTATCTTGTGTGCTCTCCAATCCTTTCTTGAGGGAGTGAAGTTGCAGGGGTAGGAAACTAGCCAGTGCCAAGTTTGGCTTCCTAGAGTTTTAGAAGAGGAAGATGAAGGACTTTACCCCCTGGCCCACACAGACATCAGAGCACTGCTCTGCCCTGCTTCATGGACCAGATAGCTGAGGAGACAGACTTGAGCACTAACTAGCAGGTGAGAATGTGGAGTTTCCATTTGAGGACAGTAGTTCCCACTTATATTTTAGTGGTAACCAAAGACTCTAGAGCTGAACCCTTATCCTGTACTGCACACACGAAGGGCACTTTCTGCAGGGCACTGGAAGGAGTTGTCCATGATAAGCATAGACAGCTGTGATTCAGAGCATTCAAAGGACATAGAAAGTATACTTCCCAGCTGAAAGGAGGTATTAGGACGCTTTCGAGAGAAGACATAATGAACATCATGTGAAGGTGTGCGCGAGCCTGGCATGGCGTGTGCGTGTCCACCTACAGTGAATGTACAGAGTGGGGTGAACTGTGGGGAGGGAGCAGGATCAAAACTAGGGGCTAAAAAGGGATCTGGGTCCTGAGGTGGTCAGGGAAGCCATGAGGGACGGATGGTGAGTTAGGTGACATATAAACTAGGACCAGTGAGTTGGCTCAGTGGGTAGAGGCACTAGCCGCCAAGCCTGTTGACCTGAGTTCAGTTCCTGGGACCCCCATGGTAAAAGGAGAGAACTGACTCCTGTGAGTTGCCCTCTGACTTCCACATGAGTGCCACGGTAGCAGTGTGCCCACACACCTAGATATTAAATAAGTAAATGTAATACAAATATCCAAACATTTAAATCAGCCTTTTAAAAAGTGGGTTTCCTGGAGAACTCCCATACACTCACATTCCTCATGCCTGGTTCTTGGAAGTCCTAATTCTATGGCTCTACAGTAGGGTTCGAGAATCAATATTCTCAACAGTTTCTAGGTAATTATAAAATGCATTTAGAATTGAAGATCACTAGATTAGGAGGTGAACTGATTAGCTCCATTGGGCAGCTTTTATTGCATAGCTGAGGATTTGAACTTGATGACAGAGTGGTGTATTAATCAAACAGGTATTTATATAACCTCTGCTATGTACCAGAGGCAGACTGTGCCAGGGGTAGGGATGCAGGTATTTCTTGGGCTGCCTCTAGTACGAGGGAGCCATCTAGAAGCCTGGCATGACGTGGGCCAGGCCCTTAGGAAGATTAGTCTAGGAGTGTCTCCAGGGTGTGTTGAGACGGGAAGAACTGAAGGCAGGGGCTACAGTATTTGCAGTCGGCTGCCCAGTGCTGCCTCTGCCAAGATGGCATCCTGAGGGGAGCTGGCAGAGCGTGTTCACTGACACGAGCCTTGCTGAGCCCTGGGGACTTTTGCTGGAGAGCGTGTGGGGCTGTGGTGAGCACTGACTTCACTTCAGGAGAGCAAGGAGCAGTGTGGCTCTTCCATTTTTCAGTTCTGTAAGCACATCACCCTTTCCTCCTCCCTCTGAGCTGTGTCCTCTGACAGCTGTTTGTTGGTAAAGCCAGCAGCCCCGAAAGCACGTCCCAGCCGAGTCTCTGCTTTCTCCCACCGCCGCTCCTGCATGCCTCATTTGCCAGGCCACTTTAGTGGTGGAGCCATTAGAGGCTGAGTGACTTAGAGGAGATTGAGTCTGTCTCGACCCCGAGAGAGAGAGCGAGCGCGAGCGGGATGGATGGATGGATGCACCATCTCATTTGAGAGCTTTGGCTTGGCCTCCCCCTCCACTGCTCACTGGCAGGGCAGACACCACTTCTCTCACAGCCTAGGCTCTCTCTCTGCTGCGGGTTGAGCAGGGCAAGAGCATCCCTCTGCTAGTTTAGCTCAGCTGGGTCTGACCAGAGGCCGCTGTCCACCCGTTTGCTCTGCAGGACTGTTAACTCAGGTGGGGTGTAGTCAGGTATTGGCTGGCTGGCTGTTGTCCTTGCTGACCCTTGTGCTTTCTGTTTTTTGTCTTCTTCCTTAGGGTCCGAAGCAGTACCCTTACAATAATCTGTACCTGGAGCGAGGTGGTGATCCTACCAAAGAGCCCGAGCCTGTGGTTCACTATGATATCTGAGGAGGCTGAAGGGCTTTTGTGTCCTCCAAATAGGACTCCCTCGTTCAGAGGCTTAACCTTACTGAAATCCCTAATAAAGCCCAGTGCTGTGGTATCTGTGTCTCCTTTCCCCAGGAATAGTCATTGCTATGAGGAGCTGGGTCCTTGTTCTTCCCTCTACATGTTCCCTGCCTGCATTCCTGTTTTCCTGCTCTGAAATTGGAAGGATGGGAAGGAAGGTTAGGAAATAAGCGTAAGAAGATCATAGGCCCTCTCACTGGGACTGGGAAAGTGGTTTCCAGCTGCAGTTGCACAGCAGAGAGTAAAGGATCGATCCTTTCCCATTTATAGGGCCGAAGAAGGTGTACGCTCACTTCCCAATTTGGGACAAGATTCATTTTCCTTAAAAACCATTTTTTGTGGAGCATATCTATAATCTTAGCATATAGGAAGCTGAGGCAGGAGGATTGCAAGTTTGAAGCCAGTCTGGGCTACATAGTAAGGCTATCAAGCAACCCAAATTTTAAGTAATTGTTAAGTTTAAAGATATGGTGCATGCCTCTAATCCCAGCACTTGGGAGGCTGAGGCAGGAGGATCTCCATGAGTTCAGGACTAGTCTAGGCTATCTAGTGAGTTTGAGGCTATCCCTAACTATATATAGTAAGGTGGTTTCAAAACAAAGACCATTTATTTAAACTCTTAAATAATTAAGTTTTAAAAGACAGTAAGGCATTTCGAGTGATAGAACAGTAGGAAGTGCCTGGCCGGAAGCTGTGGCATTTCTTCACTCCTCCTTTCAAAGCAAATTTCCTATAACAGCTTCTTAGTAAGTTAGCATTGTCCCTACTTATGAATTAAGGGCTCATCCAAGCTCCTGTGACAGTCTTTAGAAGAAAGCTATCATAATGCATCTCTATTTTCTAAAGCATATGTTGTTAATCACAGGTAAAGAGTATATACAGACATCATTGAAGAACATGCAAGAACATCATGATCACTTTGCCTAAAGGGTACATGTGTCACTGAGAACTAAACCAACCCTCACCTTTAGTTGTCACCTTTGGAGGTGACACAGTTTAAAGTTCTCAGATTTATAGTGTTTGGTCAGATGGCTTTAATCCCAGCATTAGGAGGGAGAAGCAGGCAGATCTCTGAGCTCTAAACCAGTTAGTGAGATGCTGTCTCAAGAAGCTGGCTGCACTGGGGAAATATGACTTAAGGACATTGGGTGCTCTCCGATCACACACATGATGGTTCACAACCATCTGTAACTCAGTCCTCGGGGATCTGACACCATCTTCTGACCTCCAGGGACACTGAATGTGGTGCTCAGATATTCAGGCAAGCACTCATAAAATAAAATTTTTAAATGTTGGTTGTGGTGATACATGCTTTTAATTCATGGTACATGGTGGGTGGGGTAGAGGCAGGTGGATCTCTTTGTCCTGTAAGAAGACCCTGTCTCAAAAACAACAAAAACTCAAAAGGATTAAAAAGTATAGCAATAAGATTAAAACTTATAAGAAAGCAATACCAGTCACCAGGTGGCTGTGGAATAATGGACAAAGTAGCCACTTTTATAGTCTAAGCCATAAGGCTCGTTGAGTAGAAGTGACCAATGCAACCAGTAAAAAGTCTTGGCTGAGTGGGCTTCAAGGCGGTCCAAGCAGATTTGTTAACCTTCAAAGAGGGTAAAAATTGGCGGAAGGAAACATGGTGGCTTATGCCTGAAACTCAAGCAAATAAGAGAAATGGTATAAGTATCATTTCTGGATTTTGCAAAATTGTGTGTTAGAAATATCCAAAGAGGATGATCTAAGTACATCGCCTATCAAGGAGTTTCCAGTGACCCCCAGTGTCAGTGCATCTGCAGTCTCAAGTGAGTCAACGAACACTCTGTTTAAGGGGTTGCTTTTTGACAGAGTCTTACTATGTAGCTTTGGCTGAGATTAAAAGTAAAACATTTTCTTAAGTTAACCTCATTTCATTTGGAACCCTGACCCATAAGAAAAGGTGTTTCTCCTGTATCAGTACAAATAAACCCATCAGATTTATACACTTATTGCTCCAAAGAAAGACCATGACCATAACAACTCAGGAACAGTTAATTGGGGGTGTGCTTACAGTTTCAAAAGCTCGGTCCATTATCAGCATGGTGGCAAAGCACAGTAGGTATGATGATGGAGACATAGTTGAAAGCTACATCCTGATCTGGGAATGTGTGTATGGGGCAGACGAATGAGAGTCTGACTGGGCCTGCCATGGGCTTTTGAAACCTCAAAAGCCACCCCCATTGACATACGTCCTCCAACAAGAACATGCCTCCTTACCTTCTAATACCTCTAGTTCTTTCAAAGAGTTCAAATATGTGCTGTATATAATATGTGTGCGCCCACACATGCACACAGAATAAATGTCATTTTAAGAAGTTCCTTTTACAGAGATATACTCTTTAATCATCTCATTTTTAAATATTTATTTATTTACATGAATGAATATAGCTGTGTGCCACATTTTATATTTCATTCGTTTATTTATGTGAATGTATATGGCTGCGTGCCACCAGGAAATGACGTTGTATACTCTGGAACTGGAGTTAGAACGGAACCTTAGGACTTTCTTAGGATTTCTTTTGTGGTACTCCATCCGTGTGGTTGGTACTTCTGCTTTATTCCCTAATTTGGGGGTATTGTCCAAGGTTCAAGGTTCAGGGGTGTGTGTGTGTGTGTGTGTGTGTGTGTGTGTGTGAGAGAGAGAGAGAGAGAGAGAGAGAATGTGTGACAAGATCTCCTATAGTCCAGCGTGGCCTTGAATTTGTTGGGTAGCTGAAGATGACCTTGAACTTTTGATCCTCGTGTCTCCACCTTCTGAGTACTGGGATTACAAGGTAGCAATCTCCTGGTTTCTGTGGCTTTCAAGCCTTAGGACAAGCACTCTCTCAGCCAATCCACACCTCCGGCTCCTAAGGACAAGCACTCTCTCAGCCAATCAACACCTCCGGCTCCTTAGGACAAGCACTCTCTCAGCCAATCCACACCTCCGGCTCCTAAGGACAAGCACTCTCTCAGCCAATCCACACCTCCGGCTCCTAAGGATCAGTCAACCACTGGCCTCGTTCACTCCCCTACTCCACCCCCACCACCTCACCTGTTCCTGTGATAGGACATTTTTTTTCAAAAAGTTAAATGTTTAGTTGTAGCAAGACGTTGTAGAAGTTCTGGCACAGATGGTGCCACACATGGATTTCTTTCTGACTTCAGAACTGCCCATCAGATAATGGACACCCCAGTTTCAGAGGTGGCCCAGGTAGGACTCACCATACTATTCATGCATCAAGTGGAACTTTTGAGTCAACTTGGGTATCTTCACCTGCCACAGTTCCTTGCCTCTGCCTCAGGGTTTCAGCTCTGTTATCAGCAACACCCGGCTCCCTGGCTCTCGAGCCCTGGGGGTCTTGAATCCTTTCCTTTCTCAGTCAGGAGAGTCAGGGCAGCTCTCCTTCAGTCACCAGTATTAATGGAGGCTTTCTTCACTGGTCCCTGGGCTGGTCTATTCCTCTTGTAATTGGGTCCCTGTCTTTCGCCCTTCTCTCCGAAGGGAATCATACTGCCAGATAAAAATACAAATGCCACTAGTGCCTCTGACCCAAATTTTTCAGTAGTTCCCTGTTAACCGCAGAATTAATTGGTATTCTACAGTTTATCTATCAGGACTTGTTCTTGCTCAGTCTCTTTGATTTACTGTGTGGGAAACGCTACCATGCCCATTAGCGGTGTCGCCTCCCCCCCCCCCCCTTTTTTTTTTTGCTGAAATATCACCTAGTGTTCTTTCAGCTCCAAGGAGAAATGCCCGTGTCATGTGCCTGAAATCTTCCATGAAGTCCCTAGTCCACAATCGTCTCTTTTGCCACACACAGCCCTTAATCAGTTTATGGACACCCTCTACTAGTGGGCTCCAGTGTGCACCACTACTATTTACAGTCTCGATTCTTTTCAGCTAAATAGATCACACTGAGAGCTCACGGGCTAAGGACCGGGGCTTCCCTCGCTTTAATAACTACATAATAAATTGAATTAGTGTTTTCCCTTTCCATACACAGGCTATCCGTGGAGCCTGGCTCAAATAGAATAGAGTATAATGTACCGGTCTTGGGCGCTAGAATCCTGCAATCACAGGGCAAGTGAGGCAGGACCTGCTGGGAAACCTTTGTGCCTTCGGTGCGGATTAGTGTTGCGGAGGGAGCGGGTCGCCAGCTGTGGCCAGAGCAAATTGACTTTTGGCCCTCGGCAGCCGCCGTCCTCAGTGTGGTGAGCCCTTGGCTGGGACAGGACCGACTCGGGCGGTCGCCCGTGACCCCTGACCCGGGCGCTCGGTACAGGTGGGTTTCCCCCGCGGGTCTGGGGTCCCGGAGCATCGCTCCTCCCGCGGGAGGGCGCCGGGGAGCTCGCCGCTCGCCGATGCCACACCCGGGCCGCCACGCCTCCGGAGCACCCGTACGAATCCCCCCGGCTGGACCCGGTCCCGCTGCCCCGCCACTGTGTCCCCAGCCCCGCCGAGGTCCAGCGGCGCTGCACGCGCCTCCGCCTCCTCCCCAGGCCCTGAATTGGCCCAGCCCTGAGCCTGCACCGGGTCGCGGCGCCCTGGCCCTTTGTAACTGATCGTCAAGTGCCTCGTCTGGCAGTCAGCGGGCGAGAAGCTGTGTTGACCTTCTCCCTAAGGACTGGACTGCCAAGGGTAGTCCTCCTTGATCGTGGTTCCCCGACCCCATCAGCCCTCCACTGCCCTGGCTGTTCTGATCCTAACGAGGGTTTTTCTTATAAACTGATGCCTCAGAGCAAAGTGGATGAAAAGCGCGTTTCCCCTGTTCCTTCCCGCAGCAGTTTAAGCACGTCATGAAAGTTTTGCTTAAATTAATATAATGGTTAAAAGCACGGGGTTTACATTGCGACTTGGCCGGCTGTTTTCTATGTAAAACGGAGTAACAATTTATAGAACAATTTATAGAAACTTAGGAGTTGAGCCTGTCAAATGCGCTGTTGCTGGTCGCGGCGCTTCTGTACGGGATAGTTCTGACCAGCAGGTGGCACTGGTGACGAAATTGTGTAGTTCGCTGGTCAGAAGATAAAGCTGAGCTTCAGGAGTTTAGAAGCTCCCAGAAAAAGCTTAACTGACAGCTCCAAGCTTTCTTCAAGCTGGAAAGTACGGTAGAGATTAAGTAATATCTCCTGCTTTTAGAGGTGAGACCTGACTGTCTTGCTCAAGCAGGTCACAATAAGTTCTAGGTGCCTGGTTACCTTTCTGCCCTTTAGCTAGCCTGTGCGGATGAGACCTTGAGCAAACTTTAGAAGTGGAAATCACACAGTTAAAATGAATGCGGTGTGGAGGCTAATCCCAGCACTTGCGAAGTAGAGACAGAAGGATCATTCTCAGTTACATAGCAAGTTTGAGGCCAGTCTGGGCTTCTTGAGACCATGTTCCCCCTCCCCCACAAGGAAAGGGTCTGAAAAGATGTCTCTGTTGGTAAGAGCACCCGCTGGGTTCCCATCACAAACAGTGTAGCCCCTCCAGTTCCAGGGGCTCCAACACTCTCTTCTGGCCTCTGAAGGCATTAGGTACCCGTGTGGTGCACAGACATGCATGCAGGCACCAGACACACACACACACACACACACACACACACACACACATCAGTGAATGTTATAAATATATTAAGAAAAGGTCTTACTTTGTATGTAGTCCACACTTGCCTGAACTTATGATCCTATTGCCTCAGCCACCTGAATGCTTGGATCATAGATGTACATCACAAGTAGAAATATTTAATTATCAATTTCACTTGGGAATTGGTGCTCAGAGGACAGATGTGTGTCAACGACTTAAATACAGGGTTCACTGGCACGTATCAATATTTAAAACCAAGGAAATCAGGTAAAGTCACTGAGAAATCATCTCTTTTGATGGTTATTATCATTAGATTTGTAGTAACCAATGTGATTAAATACCTTGGGAGTTTAGATAATCAATTTTAGCGATTGGGTGAGTGAACTGTCAAGATGAGCTTGTTTTTCTCATTCTGTATTTTGCGGGAACACTTCATCTCGTGGAGAAGAGACAATCTCTGTGTCCCCGGATGCTCCCTGCATCACCCTAAGATTTTTTTTTTATTTTTATTTTTAGTGGGCCAGAGTTCACATATGTTTTCTGCAAACTACGGGGCAGACCATGAAGCTGAAGGAACTTGAGAAGCCAGCTGTCCAAGCGTGGAGTCCAGCCAGGCAGTACCCTGTGTATCTGGCCACAGGTATGATGACACTACAGACTAGGAGTTACTGGAGGTCATATGTCAAAGGAAAACTCAGTATCTAGAACTCCTTAATGACCATGAGAGACAGCTGTAGGATCATGTCAGGTTGGGTACCTGGTAACAGCCTTGGATTAGGGCCTAAGGGTGCACCTCATGCTTTCTTTGCAGTTACCTCTGGAGAAAGGATGCTCCCAGCTCTCTTCTGTTTCCTCCCCACTCCCTAGCTGATTAACACCCCAACACCATGCATGCATTGTTGCTAATCTGTTGCCTCTTCTTTCCTTTCCTCGTGACTAGGAACATCTGCTCAGCAACTAGATGCCTCCTTTAGCACAAATGCCACACTGGAAATATTTGAGGTTGACTTCAGGGACCCTTCTCTGGACTTGAAACACAAAGGAAATCTTTCTGTCTCCAGCAGGTACTATGCTGGGTCTTGAGTGGGTATTCAGGTTAGACCCTGATGAAGATACTGATAGAGGGACCTGGGGGTCGTGTGTACAATTCAGGGATCGTGGGGTGATAAGTATGGGGCACAGGGGTTATGTTTCAGAGGAGATCATTCTGGTCAGCCGCTTTCACCTTAGTAGGCAGCAACAGCAGCCGCAGCAGGGTCAGGCAGCGTGCAGGTGATAGAACTAGCTGCCTTGCACAAGCCAGGACTACATGTACCAGGTCTCTCTTTGAACCCACGGATATTGACTCCCTCCTCCCTTGGATTTTGTTAAGACAGCAACCTTACACAACATTGCACTCTTCTGCCAACAAGGAGGACAGCGAATGAGCTAGAATGCTGAGTGGGTGTCGTAGAATTCATGGCTAGGGCAAGCGGGATGCTCGTCGGTTCTTGGCTATTGTGTAACAGCAATGAAAAGAGGATCATTTATCCTTTCCTTTATTGTCAGACATGTCTACAAGAAGTCCTTGAGGAGCTTGGTAGGAGGGCACTATCATTGGGACCCTTTGGATTTTACTCAGTCCTCTGGATAAGCCTACATTATAAATGCTGCTATTTCCATTTTACATGGGTGATAGAAACCCTAAGAAGCTAGACTTGGAACGGAAGTGTGTTCCTATCTGAGTAAAAGTCTGCTTCTTCCTATTATGTCACAGTTTTTGTCTTTAGACAAGGTCTTGCTAAAGCTGGCTTTGAACTTGCAGTCCTTCCAACTCATCCTCCTGAGTAGCTGGTACAGATATGTTTCACTGGACCTGGCTCTATTCCTTTTTAAGGGCTTTGTGAGGACATTTACATCCTGATACAATAGTCAGTAAGTTTTTGTACTGTCAGAAAAAAAATATAAATACTCATTATAGTCTACTTCATATTTAATAAGTAGCATACATATTACCATACTACTGATTTTATATAGATAAGAGGTATCTATATAAAATATGTAAGTATTTTTCTTATAGCCCAGGGCATTTTTTTGCCTGCTCTAACTTAGAGATTTCTGGTCTCTACCGCAGCCTTCCATCTGATGGTTGATTGGCCCCTAATCTTTCTTCCCTTCTGCTAGTCATCTTCTGCGTGTTGTCATGGAAAGCACAGTCGTGTTGGGTTGTAGCCTAGCTGTGATACTAATTAAGCTGTATGCTTTGGAGTAAGTTACATTGGTTGCCTTGTATTTTTATTCACTTACTTTTGAAGAAGAGAAGATCATACAAGATTATTTCTAAGAACCTGCTGAGATATATATCCAGATCTTATATTCAGTCTCTCCCTACTTTCTCTGGGGGAGATCCCTTTCCTTTTTTTCCCCCTTAAAACTTCTTAGGGAGTTGTCAAGGTGGCTCATGAGGAAAAGGTGCTGCAAAAGCCCAGCAACTGGAGTTCGATCCCCAGAACCTACGTAAAGGTGGAAGGAGAGAACCAAGTCCATAATGTTGTCCTCTGACCTCCACAAGGGGGCTGCGGCACACATACCATGCAAAATAACAATATGAATAATGAAAAGTTTTAAACCCTCAGCCCCTCTAGGGGTTTGAATGAAAATGACTCCCATAGGCTCTTACAGAGTGACACTATGAGAAGATGTGGCCTTGTTGGAGTAGGTGTGGCCTTTTTGGAGGAAGTGTGTCACTGGGGTGGGCTTTATGGTTTCACATGCTCAAGCCAGGCCCAGTGTCACTCTCTCTTCCTGTGCTTGTCAATCCAGATGTAGAACTCTTAGCTACCACTCCAGCACCATGTCTGACTGCATGTCACCATGCTTCCTGCCATAATGGTAATGGACTAAACCTCTGAACTCTAAGCGGCCCCAATTAAATCTTGTCCTTTATAAGAGTTTCTACGGTTTTGGTGTCTCTTCACAGCAGTAGAAACCCCAACTAACATCCTCCCCTAAAACCCTGCTCTTGGGCCTTTTCCTATCAACAGAATCTCTCCCCTCTGCCTACTCTTTTCTTCACACCTCAGTCAGATTGGGCTCCAAAGCTGCCCAGTCTTCTTTCTCTCAGTCTATGATGCTTCTGAAAAATGCTCCTATCTAGAAACATCTGCTGGAAAGCAGTGTTCTGAAGTCCCCATGAGGGTAGCAGTAAGGGCCAGTTCAAGCTGTGGACAGATTGAAGAGATGTCACGGGTCAGGTACTGAAGCACGTGCATTGAGGAAGCCATATGTGGCTTGTTAGACAAATTTCACTGTGGAAGAAGGAGTTTGGAGAGAATCTTCTTATGTCATCCCCTGGTGGGTAGAGGCTATGGCAGATGAGGTCAGAGGTCAGTGGGTGACCTGCTGCTCTCTTCCTTCTGCTTACGAAGACTCCAAATCTCTGAATATCTGTAGAATCTCCCCATCCTGGAACAGCCTAGGAGAAAGTGGGTGGGTTATCTGCTCTCATACCTTTATCTCCATTCTCTGGATACGTGGGGAACACAGTTGGCCTCTCTTTGAGTACTAAAGGGCAATAAACACCAAGCTGAAAAGAAAGCTAATTCTATGTGCTTTTCTTAGTGGGTCTGTCCTCAAGATCCGCCTTCCTTATAGTGGCATCAAGATCATGTAGCAGAGAATGTGCTCTTCATTCTTCCATAAACCCAGGTTCTAACCTCAGCTCCGCTATTTACTGTCTTCTTGGGCATAGAATCCAACTTTTCCGACTGTGTTCTCCACTATGAGTTCAGGATATAAAGCAGAAGCAGAGTACCGCCTGGGCATGCCAGGCACTCAGAGGAGTGCCATGCTCTCCAGTGTCCTGCCCACCCACTGCATTCTCCAGCTGGGCCTGCCCTCTCCACTCTGCTTTGTAAGGAGACTGGGATCTCCCTGTCCTTTTGCCCTGGATATGGGAAAACTCAGTTAACTGTGATGAGGTTGGGATTTTTTCAAAAGGAACTCAAACAAAAGCAAAACCTAGAATGAAGAAGTGAATAAGATGGGGGTTGGGGGCGTTATGCAGCAGATGTTTGCAGTCACGACGTGCTAAGTGATGGTCTTAGATAAGCTCAGGTGGTCCAGCCTCACGACCACGTAGGCTTCAGTTCGTTGTCCTCACCAACTCTTTCATTTAGTCAGCAACAGTCACAAGCTGGCCGCTAGGACCGCTCCTGCTTAGGAACTTGGGTGTCCTCTTCTGATCTGTCTGTCTGTTTGTACACTGGTTCTCAGTCCGGCTGCTGCTTTCAGTCACTTCCGAGTGTCTGTTACCACGTAGATTGGTGCTGTGTCTCTTCTCTGGACCTTCTCATTCCTGGCCCCTTGTAGGAATAGTGAGCCCGTGCATTCTTTAGATGTAGCCCATCATAATCCTAGGAGCACCTTTATCAGAGGATGTCCTGCATTCTCATATCACAGTCATGGTTCCCTACACAAACGTGTCTTCTCCTCTCTTCTTTAACCTTCCACTTCCTGTTTCCAGGATAAATGCCATCATTTTTTACTTTTAACTGTATTTCCCTTTAAAAAAGATTTTGTTTTAGTTATGCATCTGCCTCTCTCTCTCTCTCTCTCTCTCTCTCTCTCTCTCTCTCTCTCTCTCTCTCTATCTCTCTGTGTGTGTGTGTGTGTGTGTACATGAGTGCTTGGTGGTACCTAAGGAGGCCAGAGGTGTTGGATCCCCTGACTGGGTTACAGACAGGGGAACTGAACTTGGGTCTCTTGCAAGAGCAGTGTGTGCTCTTAACCACTGAGCCATCTCTCCAACCCTTAGCTTCATTTTCCAAAATTCCAACTTACAGGAAGATATGGTAGCTATAACGAGCGGTCACATAACCTTCACTTGAGGCCATGGTGTAACGGTCTCCTTCCGTGATTAATTGGCCACGTGTCCCTGGTCTCTCTCGGGTGTTCGATAGCACAGCCTCTCCAAAAGTTGACTTCACCTCGCTAACACGGTAGTGAACAACAGAAACATACTTGCTGTGAGTGTAAAGAACCAGTTTGTCATGCTCTGTATTCTGCCTCTCTGAGGTAATTCCCCTCCTCTCCTACCATACGGTGATTTCTTCCTGAGGGTCCAGGTCCCTTTATCTACATGCCCTGAGCTCTGACCTCACTGACGCCTCGGCCACCTCCTGTCTCTGGTTCCTGTGTGACCCATGTCTTCCCCTTCTCTCTCTAGTTGTTTACCCACAGAGCCCTAGTTCCTGGATGACACGACACCCTCTTGAGTCTGTTTGGACTTTTTCTTCTGCCCCATGGAGATGGCGCCACTTTAGAAAGCTGCCCACTGTGCGGTGATAGCCCCGGAGGCGCTTCCGTTGTGTCAGCTTCCGGTTCTGCAGGTGCAGCCCCTCCCGGGTGCGGCTCAGCTTCTCGCTCATGCCAAGCTGGCTCTGCTCAGATGCCTGGTGAACACATTCTTGCTCTGTCAATTCCTCTTCACGCGGCTCCCTTGCTCATCGGGGGGTGGAAATGTTTCGTTGCACCTAGGGATCTTCTGGCATTTGATGTGAAGCCTTTCTGTTAGCCACAGTGAAAGCCAGACAGGACCCCATCCGCCAACACCCCCAGGCCTTACGGATTTCAGATGTTTTCCTGTGGAGCTTTGCATGAAATCCAGGCCCTTTTGTAGGAGATCTAGGGTTTATCTTTCTCTTTTGTGCAAAACACCGGCACTGTTGTTTGTTTAGAAACATCCCCAGAAGGCCAGGAAAGTGTTTCCCTATTTAGTATTTTGGGCCTCTGTTTCTCAAAGTTGACCCATTAAAATTGCAGGTCCATTCCCGTGGGCCAGCACGCAGGAAAGGCAGGTTGAAGGGAGGTCCTAAGGCTTTCTCACTTTGAGTTTGAGATGGGACAACAGTTGTTGGTCTTGGGAGCTGATTCTGACCCATACAAGATAGGCTCTGGCATGCAATGGAATGGACTCCAAACCTTAACTCAATTAGTTTTGTGAACATGAACTGATACAGTAGCTCTGTGAACAGAGCTTCGTAACTTCTCCAAGATCACTTTCCCTACTTGAAATTGGATATAATAGAACTTCTTTACAGAACTGCTAAATATTAAACTAGCGAATGCTTGTAAAGCATTTAAAATCGTGTCTATTATGTGACAAGTTGTCAATAAATGAGGCTGACCTTTCTTTTTTTTTTTGAGATTAGGTTTCATGAAGCCCAAGCTGGCCTTGAACTTGCTTAATTACATGATCCTGAATTCCTGATCCTCCTGCCTCCAATTCTCAATTACCGGGATCACAGGCAGAGCCACCATGCCGGCCAGGTCATATTACTTGACTATTTGAGCAGTGAGGACGTGATATAGTCTATTTGCAGTAGTTATCGCAGTCTCTATGTAGCTCAATTTTAACTTTAAAACAAAACAAAACAAAACAAAAAAAACAACACTCCCATATAACCCAGACGGTGGCTTTCTGGATCTTAGTTTAACATAGATGAAGTATTTTTTTCTAAAGAAAGGGCAAGACTGGGCAGGGGAGATTTCCCTTCTGGGTCTGGAGAGAGAAGAAAACAGGCAGGCAGACGCAGGCTTGGGCTGGGAAGCCTGCACGATAGATAGGAGGGGTCGGCAGAGATGTCTGTCCTCTGCGTACTGACATGTGCCTACGTTGGTGCTGATCCAGATTCTTTTCCTTTGTAGGTTTCACAAGCTAATCTGGGGAGGCTTTGGCAGTGGGCTTCCGGAAGACTCTGGGGTTCTTGCTGGTGGAGGAGACAGCGGCGTGCTTACCCTATACAATGTGACCCACATCCTTTCTTCAGGGAAGGAGCCCTTGATTGCCCAGAAACAGAAACACACGGGAGCTGTCAGAGCCTTGGACTTTAATCCTTTCCAGGTACTGCCCCTTAGCTGATCAGACCTGGTCAGGGCATGACGACGCATGTCTGAATGGGAGCGTTCTCTCGTGGCCTCCAGACTGTAGCTCTGAACTGTAATGGGAGAGGCTCTGGGTTTCCCAAATGTGGGTCTTCTCCTCCTCCTCTCTTTCTGATATGGGAGTGGGGGTCTTTAGAGATATCTTTTATCCACACAGGGCAATCTCCTGGCCTCAGGAGCCAGTGATTCTGAAATCTTCATTTGGGATTTGAACCACCTAACTGTTCCCATGACACCTGGATCCAAGTCACAGGTGAGGGGGCTCCCTCCACCCTCTGACCCGGGGCTGCCTCTTAGGGTGTACAGCCAGGTTTTCCCAGGTAAAGTTTTGAATTCTGGAGCCAGCAGAGTGACAGAGATTTCAAGCTTTACCACTGGAGGGCAATAAAACTCCACAGACGGACAGGCTACTAGCCTCCTAAGGGTCCAGAGAGAGGGCATGAAGGGCGGTTGGCTCACGGTGATCGTTTGCTGTTCAAAGAATTCCTGGAAGGAAGTAAAGGGAAGAGGGGGGGTGGGTCAGAAGATACGAAGACAGGCAAGGAGTGATGTGTATCCTAGTTGTGGGGAGAGGGCTGGCTAGGCCCTGCACTCCGCAGAGAACCCAGGACACACCACCATCATTTTGTTGTGGGGAGGGGCAGCCCTATCTGTGCACGTGGCTCTCAGGTCTGGTGTGCCTCTGGGTGTGGCTCCTTTGCCAGTCTGTAGCTTGGGTTATCTTTTTGCTTTTCTCTGTCTTGGACTTTATCATGAGGTAGATGTGGGTTGACTGGCACTTGATACCCTGAAAGTCACGCTGTTCTTCCCGCCTCATTGTCTCAGGGGCTCTTTGTGTCTGTTTCCTCTCTCAGATTTCTCCTCCTCTCCTTCTCTGTCCTGGGGCAAGGGGTTACTTTTCAACCATGACTCCATACGCTTAAGAGAACTTTGGCTTAGAGCTAAAGCCAGGTGTGCCAGCTGTTCCCTCCCACTTCCGTATCCGTACCTGAAACATCTTTCTTGGAAAATGTAGTCCCAGTTCCTGAGGCCGTTAGTGGGAGGAACCTCTTGGCTCCTTTCAGCTTCCTGTGGGCCGTTGGGAGGAGCAAAATGGTACATGTCACTTAATTCAAAGAATGTCAGGTTGTCTCTTTCACCGTCTTGCTTCAGAACCCCCCAGAAGATATTAAAGCGCTGTCTTGGAACCACCAAGTCCAGCACATCCTGTCTTCTGCTCACCCCAGTGGCAAGGCAGTTGTGTGGGATCTCAGGAAGAACGAGCCCGTCATCAGAGTCAGCGACCACAGCAGCCGGGTGAGTGGTGGCCAGAACACAGGCCTGCACTGTTTGTTCGAGACCCTCACTTATTGCTGAGGAGACACAGGGGACCCTCAGAGTAGTCTCATTGGGATCTTCTTTGTTCACAGATGAACTGCTCAGGCCTGGCCTGGAACCCAGACATAGCCACTCAGTTAGTGCTGTGCTCAGAAGATGACCGGCTCCCAGTGATTCAGTTGTGGGACCTGCGCTTTGCGTCCTCACCCCTGAAGGTGTTGGAGAGTCACAGCAGGTAGCATCGTCAACCCTGTTCACACATCTGAGCCGCATTTTAGCCACTAACATCTTCCATGACTTCAAAGTCATTGTAGAGAACATAGCCGTTTCTCTAACTAAGAGGAGGTCCTTTGGATCCCGGGCTTATGGGTAAGAGCTAGGATTCTATATAACTTCCAGGGATGGGTCATGAGAAAAATTTGAACCATTTGACCCTTGGGTTAGTTTCTATCACTATAATAACTACCTGAGGTAATTAGCTTATAAAGAAAAAGCTTTGTTCTCTGTTCATGGTTGATTAGTGTCCTTATTTTGGGGACTTTGATGTGGCAGCAAATTATGGCAGGAGTATATAGGGAGAAAAGCCATTCACTGCACAGCCGGGGAGCAAAAGAGAAGTAGAAAAAGGTCACGTCCCAGCATCTCCTTCCGAGCCTTCTTTCAGAGACCCACAGACCTCTCAGTGCTGTGCCTGTCCTGTTACTGGGAGGGTCCTGGGTTCTGCTCTGAGAACAGTGTCCGTTTCTCTGAGTGGGAAGTCTCCTGCCAGACCTGTCCCCGAAGCTGCAGTTCTTGGGAAGCAGATCCACAATGTATTGTAACCAGGGGCCATGTTGTCTTTATTCTTCCTTTAGCGCGCGCGCTCTCTGTCTCTGTCTGTCTCTGAATCTCTCTCTGTGTCTCTGTCTCTCTATTTCTCTCTCTCTCTCTCTCTCTCTCTCTCTCTGTGTGTGTGTGTGTGTGTGTGTGTGTGTGTGTGTTGTTCCTTAGCAGATGTCTACATTCTATTGAGACAGTCTCATCGCTGAGTCTTAGGCGCTCCGTCTAGGGATGGTTGCTTAGCCACTGAACCCCAGAGATGCTTGTTCTTCTGACTCCCCAGAGTTCTATGTACTGCCAAGCTTGTTCTTCTGACTCCCCAGAGTTCTATGTACTGCCAAACTTGTTCCCTGGGTGTTAGGGCTCCCTCCCAAGTCCTCACATCTGGGTGGAAAGCACTTTACCAACTGAAGTGTCTCCCCTCTTTCAGGACGTTTGAGAGTTAGGTATTTATTGGGGGGCTAAAAGCATCCTAGAAATGGATGTTTGTGTGATTCCCACTAATTCACAATTCCACTCTCATTGCTGAAAGTCGGCAGGGTGGTGCTGGGCATAGCGCTCAGGCTGTGTTCCTAGGCCACTGTCTTACAGATGCTCACTTTTCAAAGCTTTGTTTTAGCCGGGCAGTGGTGGCGCACGCCTTTAATCCTAGCACTTGGGAGGCAGAGGCAGGCGGATTTCTGAGTTCGAGGCCAGCCTGGTCTACAGAGTGAGTTCCAGGACAGCCAGGGCTATACAGAGAAACCCTGTCTCGAAATCAAAGCTTTGTTTTCTTCTTTGAGAAGTTAAGCTAGATTCTGTTAGAGCTATAGCTAAGGCATACAAGGTGCTCGCTCGGCTGCCATTCCAAACACTGGTTCCTCTTTGTTTTCATTTTTAGGGGTATCTTGTCGATGTCCTGGAACCAGGCGGATGCGGAACTGCTGCTTAGCACCGCCAAAGACAACCAAATATTTTGCTGGAACCTGTCAAGCAGTAAGGTAGGCGGGTCCTGCCGTGGGCTCGCTGCAATGGAGATCTGACGGCAGGCGAATCCCAGCTCCGTGCTCCCTGGCCCCGTGTCAGCCTCCTGTGTTACTTGTGCTCTCTTTGCGCTCTCACGGCAGGTGGTCTACAAGCTACCCACACAGAGTGGCTGGTGCTTTGACATTCAGTGGTGCCCCCAGAACCCTCCTGTGTTCTCTGCTGTCTCCGTCGATGGCTGGATCAGTTTGTACTCTGTGATGGGTAGGAGCTGGGAAGCCCAGCACATGAGGCAGGCTGACAAGGTTTGAAGGGCTTGGTAGAGAGTGCTGGAGGGAGGAGCTTTCTGTGTTTGGGGGATGAGAGACAGGCACATAGCTTGGGAAGAGATGGGAGCTCTTGAAGAGAGGGAAGCAGGCTGTGGGTTTTAGGGGCCATATCTTGTATTCGGTTCCTGTCTTCCTTGAAGGAAGCGTCTTACCTCTTGTTATTCTCGCTGAACCTCTATGTTGGGTCTGTTATCTCATAGCGTGGGCTGCCATAGCTCCCTCTCTGTTGGGTATCTATCTACCTTGTGTCATGCTCCAATGCAGACTTTAAATATTTAAATAATGGTGCTCAGACACCGTGGTCTCCCACCCAGTTTCAGCCTCAGTCCCATCTCCTAGAATGTGGGAGTCTACCCCGGCTAAGTCAAATTGGGCATCACAAGGACACATCTCACTCACTGAGATGTCTGTGAATACTGGTGACATAGGTGACCTTTCCCTCTAGATTCCATCTTCCTTTAGCAAAGGCTAGCCTCTCCCACCACTGCAGGTGCCTGAGCAGGTGGCCCAAGCATCATTAATTCCTCCCTTGAAGAAGCCTCCAAAGTGGATGAGAAGGCCGGCAGGCGTTTCATTTGCTGTAAGTGTTGCCAGCGTGTGCTGTGTTAGTGCCCAGTGCCTCTCGTGTGCCCAGCAAGGGACCGCCCTCAGGGACTGCATTCCCAGTGCCTGCTCAGACCAGGTTCTGCTCAGCGGCTCAAGAAGATGTGTAATGTAGCCCCCCCCTTTACCCTGTCACCATTCCACAGCCTGCTTTAGACCTCCTGCTTATGATAAAGAGCCCGAGATCCTTCCTGAGGTTTCTGTAACTCTTAGATGTCTGGACTGGTGGCAAGGAATACAGGAAGGAAAGAAAAGCATAGATTTCATCCTGCTGGCTGTCTACTGAAAGGTTTTGAGCTTCCCCTGCCTTGGAGACTAAGGCTAAACATGCTGGGCTCCATTTAACCTTCCCTGTGACTTTTCCCTCTCATCCTCAGAAGTCCCTTCTATTCCAATTACATGTGACTCATTGCATTTCTGCCCCATGAACAACTCCTCACCTCTCCTGTATCTGATCCATCAGCTTCTCCCATTTCCACTGAATCCCGTGGTGGACTTTGAGGACCTCCTCCTTAAATACCATCTCCTCCTCGATCCTTAATCCCAGTTAACCTTAGCTCCATTCTATTGAGATTTGTATTCCCGTAATTCTGTATTATACTTTATATGACATATACCATATACAATGTATCATATGTGTCTGGAGACCATAGTAATAGATTCTGTAAGGCTAGGTTCTACCTTGTTGATTTTTTACGGCCCCAGAGGAGAGCTTTTCAAACTCTAGTGTGAATAAAGGTCACTTGAGGATCTTACTAAAATTCAGGTTCTAGTTCAGTGGCTCTGATGTAGGGCTCAAGATGTCCAATAGCCCAGCAAGCTTCTGGACGCCATCTTTGCTGCTAGTCTGAGGACCAATGCTTTGAGGAGCAAGAAGGCCCTGAAGTACCAAACACTGCTTTAGCTCCTGGATTTGATTAGGAAAAGAATGTATACTAGGAGGCGTTCTCACGTTTAGAGTCAGTGGTTTTATTACAAAGAAATGACTCATGTGCTCAAGAAGGAATGCCTTTATAAAATAACAGGAGTGGGCACTGTGGTGTAGCTCAAGAGAGGGCTTGCCCATGGCCCCAGACTGAAATGCCCAACACTATCACTATCACCAGAAGAAGTGGCTGGAGGGCTGAAGTGAAGAGTTCTTGTCATAGCTCTGTTGTTAGTTAGGTGACTCTGAAGAAGTCATTTATCCCCTCAGGACTTCAGTGTCTTATTTGTAAGACAGAAGTAGGAGGGCCAGCACAGCATGCTTTAACACTGCCAAATGTTAATTAATAATTTAAGTGTTTTGTGGAGCACAAAGCTACAGTCTGACGTATGTTCTGTAGGTGATATGATTCTGACTGGAAAATTCCCGAAGGGAGTGAGTGGGGTTGAGAAAGGAAAATAAAGAGTAGTTAGGGACTGGAGCAGGTGCCAATCCTGGACTAACTTGGGGTTTCAAAATGACTGATGCTACTGTCCCCCAGCTTCTGGTATTATGGGGTGTGGCCTGGTGACTGGAGAGCTTTCCAGGACTTGAGCCATGTGGCCAGGATCGCGAATGGTCAGACAAAGAATTGCTAAACCTCTGATTTTGTGCCATGTGCTTGATATAAAGGGTCAGATTTGTCTGGTTGCCTCAAGTGGAGTGGAGTGGTAGGTAAAGGCACAGAAGAAGGGTGAACTGGGCAATTCAGGAATGTGGAACACTCATATAAATGATTGAGAAGGTAGATGCGGGGAAGCCATGTTTGGTCCTAACTTTGGGGCGTTTCATGCATGCCAGAAGAGTATAAGTGTTCTCCTGTGGGGTCTGCCAAACCATTATACAGTCTCGGGTAGCAGCAGGGTGCTGTGAGCAACAGGGAGGGCTCTAAACCTTGGATTGGAAGACCAAAAAAAGACAAAGCCTAGCAAGCACTCTAGTAACATGGTCTGTGACAGTACCACCTGTTTAGGCCACGTGCCGAGAGACGGTGGTACTGAACTGGTAAATGGGAGTGTACCATGTGGTGACATTTTAAGCTGGTGATAGTAAGATTGCTATAGTACCCATTTGGTACTCAATTCTTGATCCTGTTTCATCCTAGCAACTTTGCATTGGTTTCCAATGTCTTAGTCATTATTCTGTTGCTGCGAAGAGACACCATGACCAAATGTTATAAAAGATAACATTTAATTGGGGGCTTGTTTGCAGTTTTGGAGGTTTAGTTCATTATCATCACGGTGGAGGAGTATGCCAGCATACAGGCAGACGTGGTAGCTGAGAGCTCTACCTCTGGATCTGTAGAGCAGGAAGAGAGAACACCATTGGCTGTGACTTGGGCCCTAGAAACCTCAAAACCCACCCACGGTGACACACCTTCTCCAACAAGACCACGCCTACTCCAACAAGGCCACACCCCCAATCCTTCCCAAGTGGTACCACCCCTTGATGACTGAACATTCAAGCCTGTGAGCCTATGGGGGCTATTCTCATTCGAACCACCATAGTCTCCAAGGCTTGCTCAACAGAGAGCCTGCTCTGAAATCTTGTTAGCTATTGGCTTGAAACTGTAACCTTTTTCTTTCTTACATTTCCTTACCAGTTTGGGGGAAAGCTGGTTACTTTTGGCCTTCCCAGCATCCCTGTCCAGCCAGTGGCACAGCCTTGCCCCCGCCCTGTCTTCGTCAGTCAAGTCATCACAGAGTCAGAATTCCTGACTCGGTCAGCTGTGCTGCAGGAGGCCTTGGCATCCGGAAATCTCCTTAATTATTGTCAGAGCAAGAGTCAGAAAGCTTCCCTGCCATGCGAGAAGATGCTCTGGCAGTTTCTGAAGGTAGGAGGCTCGAAGGCTAGCTGCTCTTTCCTGAGATCCAGGACTCCAGCCCCCGTCACCTCCAGGAGGCGTAATAAGCACTCTATGGCCCTTTCCCCTGACTCAGTATTTTTTATGTTCTCTGGTCACAGAGTCTTTACTCTTTTCTAGAAGCTCAGAGCCCACTGTAAAGACTGGGGTGGTGGGGTGTTGCTGCTGCTGCTGCTGGTGTCCTGGACGCTTTGCCAGCCAAGGCAGATGCTTTCATAGAATCACACCAAAGGAAGGGTTCACTGGAGAGATACATGAACATAATCAAGTTTCAGATTTGTTTGAGGTAACCCAGGGCAGGTCCCTGTTAGGCCACTCCATTTGAGCATCAGGGATGCAGTTCTAATCTTTGCTGTGTCAAGTTATAACATGGAGGAATGTGTGCTTGTCAAAGATGTGAGAGGTTGCTTGTGGCAGAATACTTGCCTAGCATGCACAAGGCTTGTACTACCTCTCTCTCTCTCTCTGTCTCTATCTCTATGTCTCTGTCGCTGTCTCTCTCCCTCTCACTCTCATACACACATGCATTCACAGACACACTCACATGCAAACACACACAAAAGCACATGTATACATACTTACATGTACCTACACACATACACACACAAAAATAAGTAAATAAATGTAAATTAAAATACTCAGAGCTTTGGAGGGCCTTTTCCAAGGACAGGCATGGACAGAGGAGGAAGGCAAGAGATGTGAGAAAGATTATAGTCAGAATCCATGGTTCAGAATGGAAGACACAGAGAGTGGGGAGGGCCGGTCCTGCTTCTTGGCCCTTGGCGTCAGCAATTTGGTGGGAAGCTGACTTTGGGCACTGTTCCTGTGCATCCTCTGCCAGTGTCTTCTCAACCCTGCATTTAGATCTCAGGACCACTGCAGGTTACACTTGTCATCAGACTCCCCAGGGTGTGGAGACCAGGGCAGTGTCGGAGGCACTCTCCTGTGGTGTGTTTCTCAGTATTTCATGCAACAATTCAGAGTTCCCTTCAGCTCCCCAGACAGCTCAGATGCAAAGAGATAATCCAGGTGGACACAGACAGATGCGTCAGGTACCCTGACTTGCAAGCTGCTCGGATAGAAAAGTCAAGTGTCATTTTCAGAGTCCCCATAGGGATACGTCCAGTACCCAGAGTCTGTGAAGCCAGAAATCCTGACATGGTGTTCATATAGGTTATTTGTGATTTACCCAGTTCCAGGCCAGGTGCAATAACCAATCAGTTACAAGCAGTAGCACCTCTAAACAGCCAGTGTTGTACTCTCGTTGGGTTACTAAGGTAAACTAAGTTAGGAAGTCATGTCAATGTGGCAAAGGGTTATGATACTACTGTCCACAGCCCAGCAAAAACCAGTAAAGAAAGGTAAGAGGAGGTATCACCATTTTGAGGGTACTTTGATGGTCCATGGGGCTGTATGTGAGGGTACACTTATACAGGTATCCATCTCGGTAGAGGAGAATGGTCATTTACGTTCATTTGATGGAAATGTTTCCATATTTGTGGCTCCTTAGGTGACCTTAGAGCACGATTCCAGGCTGAAATTCCTCAGGCTGTTAGGTTTCAGCAGAGATGAGCTTCAGAAGAAGGTAAGCATAATCCTGCTAGGGGACTCTGCCCCAGGACTCCCGGCCTTAATCATCACAAATGTGTATTTTACCTCCTGGAATTAGGCCATTCTCTGGAAAAGTGGGTGAAGGAGAGTTTGGGGCAGGTGAATGGGGAGCAGACTTGTGGGAGCCTGGCTGGCATTCATAAGGGTCTCTCCACAGGTGGACACATGCCTGAAGAGTGACACAAAATCACAGGAAAGCCCTCAATTTGAGGCAGTTGACCTCAAAAGTGACAGAGCGCACAGCCCTTGCACCCAGGTATGGTGGGAGGCCGGGCAGCCTGACTCAAGGAAGCACAGGAGTCCTGCCTTCTAGGGAGCAGTCTCTGCGCTGCTCCTTTCACTTGCTCTCAGTGAGCTCCCGGAGAAGTCTTTGCTCACTTGGAGCCAGAGTAGAGCGCAGAGCACGGGGTGCATCCCAAAGGCACCTGTGCGTCCTTTCAGTTTTATCTACTAGGGCGCAAGTGGCAGAGCTCTGTGTCCTGGCTTCAGTCCCACAGTCACGCCTGTCCTTCTGTGTACAGGCCTCCAAACACACCGCCAAGGAAGCCTCTGCATCCTCAACCTTCTTTGATGAGCTGATACCTCAGAACATGACTGCCTGGGAGATTCCCACCACAGAAGGTACCCTGGCCCTGGGAGAGAGGAGCTCACTGCATGGGAGCAGATGGGCCTAGAGTTTTTGGTTTTAAGAGTCACTTATTCTTCCCTGCCTCCCACATAAAATCTCAAATACCGGTGGCTCTTTTCCAGCTAGTGAGTGTTGTGCTCTCTCTAGTCAGAGTCTAGTGACTGGGCCCTTCTCTGGGCTTTTTTTTTTTTCTATTCCTTAGTTTTCTTGTTAAAAAAAATTAAAACTGTGACCTTGCCCATGCTAAGCAAGTACACGTCCTGCTTGTGATCCCGCACACAAGGCCCTCCCTGATTTGAGTCCTGTTTTAGAAAGTTACAGTTGGACCAGGGCATCCCTGGGACACTACATTTTTGTTGCCCAGAAGTGCACCTTGGGGGTTTTGTGGAACCAGGCGGCCTAAGTTAGAGATAGTTTGCAGATGTGCCTCCAGCACCCTACAGAGGAAGTCTTTACATCTCTTTGAAGAGCTGGAACCAGAGGGAAAGTGCTGTGGGTCTAGGAGAGGAAGCATGTGAGGGCCAGTGAGTGAGGAGGTGATGTGCTGTCTGCAGACACTGATGGACTCCTGAGCCAGGCCCTGCTGCTCGGGGAACTGCGGTGTGCTGTGGAGCTGTGTTTGAAGGAGGAACACTTTGCCGATGCCATCATCCTGGCTCAGGCCGGGGATGCAGAGCTTCTCAAGTGGACGCAAGAACGCTACCTAGCCAAGAGGAGAACCAAAACCTCCTCGGTACTGCCTGGCACTCAGGAGAGGAAGGGAGGGAATGGCTTGGACTCGGACAGGTAGACTGATGTGTGAAACCTACCTGTCGCTCTGCTCTAACGACCTCTCCTTCATTGCTAGCCGTGCTGAGCATTCCCACAGGAGTGGCTCTATTGGAACATCCCTGCTGGCTGTGCTGGATCAAGGCTGAGGGTCTTTCCCTTTCTGCCCAGTACAGCTTCTAGCCTGTGTTGTAAAGAAGAATTGGAAGGACCTGGTATGTGCCTGCAGCCTGAAGAACTGGAGAGAGGCGCTGGCCTTGCTACTGACATATTCAGGGCCAGAGAAGTTCCCTGAACTCTGTGGTAGGTGTGACTCCAGCACATGTCAACAGATTTATGCAAAGAGGAGGCAGAGGGTCAGTCAGCCTGGGATCTGGAAGGAAGGACTCAGCCAGGAGAGGGATCTTGCTCTAGCCTCTTGCTTCCAGGAGGCCTCGCGTATGTTCTGTCTTATTTCTCTGTCACATGGCAAATTCTTTGACTGTCTCTATAGAGCAAGGCTAGCTTAAAAGATTTATCTTTTATTTTTATTTATGTATTATGAGTATTTTGCTTGCATATGGATAAGTGAATGTATGCCTGGTTCCCATTAAAGGAGGAAGCAGGCAGATTCCCTGGAACTGAAGTTGTAGTTAGGTGTGAGCTGCTGAGTGGGTTCTGGGAATCGAACCCAGGTCCTCTGTAAGAGCGGTATGAGCTCTTGGTCATGGAGCCGTCTCTCTCCCCTGAGTTGTCTTAAAGCCAGTTTAGGCTCTTGTCTGAGAGTGCACAGTCTTCCACTTGTTTCCAGACGTGCGGGAAGAATAGCATGGGGAAGCTGTGCTGGTAAACATGTTTGCATCTCTCCACAGACATGCTGGGAACTCGCATGGAGCAGGAGGGAGGCAGGGCACTCACCTCTGAAGCCAGACTCTGCTATGTGTGCTCAGGGAGTGTGGAGCGGCTGGTAGAGAGCTGGGCCAAATTCCAGCAAGCCTCGAGCCCCCTGGCTCTGCAGGTACCTCGTCTCCACAGAGTGCTGGCCACTCCAGGCTCTTAGGAGAGGCAAGTGGTTGGGTTGCTCAGATCAGAGAGGTGAGACAGCTGGGTAAGCTAGAGCCAAGTGTTAGGGCAGAGCACAGGGCCCTCAGCGCCCAGTGTCAGGAATACTCACCTCATTCCCTCAGGATGCCAAGATTGGGTATGCCTTCGGAAAATGTTCCTGTTCAAGGACTCACATAAGTCAATCCAGTATTTGATAGTTTCTATGAAACATTCTATGGACCTAAACTGTACCAGGTGTTCTGTGGGTAATCAGAGAAGGTGAAGTCATAGGCTTGTGGGGAGAACAGAGTCTCACGTGAAACAATTCAGAGTCTGGTTGATGATATACACACAGGAAGGGAGGTACCAAGAAGAGTTAGATGCATAGAAATCCAAGGCCTGGATGCAGTCCATCGATCCCAATCTTAATAGCTTAAGGAGTGGGGCCTCCTCCGTCATGTCTCTTTCTTGTGATTGTCTGTTGCCTTCGCCATGGTATGTCCAAGTGCCCTTTTCCATGGTATGATGTTCCTGAATGAGTCACCAGGACAGAGCAAGGCATGCATGGAAAAGGTGATCACCTTCCTCCCTGTCCCCGCAGGAGCTGATGGAGCAGGTGACGGTCCTCAGCAGGAGCCTGGAGCTCCTTCAGGGTTCTAACAAGATGAGCCCAGGTCCTGCCACAACTCACAGGCTCACCCAGTATGCCAGTCTCCTGGCAGCCCAGGGCAGCCTGGCCATTGCCATGGGCTTCCTACCCAGTGACTGTGTCCAGGTGAGAGTGGCCAAGATAAAGAATAAATCATCTTATTCCTTCACCCAACAGCACACACATCCATGGTTTACATCCTACACCAATGCTGTAGCACCTGGGAGAGATCAGATCTTTCTCCTTTAGCAGTCCAGAGTCTTTTGGGAGAGATCACCTACTAGTAACTTACAGTGTCCTAACAGAAGGTTGCACTAAGCACTGTGGGACTACAGGGAAGAGGCGGCTTCCCTGGAGAAGTGAAGGAAGGCTTTCAAGTGGTTAAAACAGCTGGACTAAACCTTCAAAGAGAAGTCCATGTGTGCACTCCTGGGTGAGAGACTAGCCAGGAGGGAGGCAGGCATGTGTTTGGCAGGGATCAGGGAACTTTGGGTCTCTTTGGGTTACTAAAGAACATATAAACAGCAATCCAAAGTCTGACGAAAGAGGCCAGGCTTGTAAGAGAAGATGTTTGCTTGTTTTCATTTCCTAACACAGCTCTTCCTTGTTACAACTTTAGCCAGCAGTTCAGCAGCTGAGAGACCGGCTCTTCCATGCTCAAGGTCCTACCGTCCTGGGCCAACAAGCTCCGGTTTTCCCTTTTCCCCGAGTTGCTGTAGGAGCTGCCCTCCACTCAAAAGAGACATCCTCATATAGAACGGGATTCCAGCATCCTGGACAGGTAGGACATTATTTGTTAGCTAGTTTATTTACCCATTCAAAAGTATTTATGGTCATAGACGCTTGGAATATTCTAGTGTCCAAAACCAGATGAAAATTCCTAGCTTCACAGAACCATTCAAGATTCAGCTATTGTTTTCTAGTTTATTGAACAAACACTAGAATCTTAGAACATAAAGGACACAAATTATAATCTTTGCCCTCTAGTAGTTCATCTAGTAGAAGGATAGTATATTCAAAAAAATGTAGAATTTAGAATAGTCATGACTGATATGGCAGGGTGCTATGGGGATAATATAGGAGGAAAAGAAATTTCCTGTGTGCGTGTGCATGTGTGTGTATGTTGTGCATGTATACCACGTGTGTGTTAATGCCTACAGAGGTTGGAAGATGGTGTCAGACTTTCTAGCACTGGAGTTATAGGTGACGGTAAGCCACCTGATACGTGTGCTGGGAACTGAAGAGTTAAGAGTGGGTGAAGACTGACAACCAGGCATGGGTGCACGGTCTGCCCCAGGCCCTCTGTGCATGTTATAGTTGTGTAGCTTGCTCTTCTTGTGAGACTCTTAACAGTGGAAGTGGGACTGTCTCTGACTCTTTTGCCAGCTCTCAGGACCCTTTTCCTCCCACTGGGTTGTCTAGCAACAGGAGTTAAAAAAGGAGGAGGAGTTAAACAGGAGTTGCCTGGTCTTATTGCAACTTGATATGCCATGTTTGGTTGAGATCCCTAGGAGGCCTGCCCTTTTCTGAAGGGAATCAGAGGAGGAGTGGACCTGGGTGAGAGCAGAGGTGTTTATGTGTGGGGGATTGGAAAGAGAGGAGGAAGGGGAAACTGTGGTCAAGATGTAATATATGAGAGAAGATAAACAAACAAATACCAGTGGGTTAAGAGAGTGCTCTTAACCACCGAGCCATCTCTCCAGTTATCACACTGCCTTTTAAAATTTTTATTTGTTTATTATACATGCTGACTGACATTTCTCCTCCCACCTCTTGCCCCAGTCCCTCCCTCCAACTTTCTCACCCCTCCCCACCCCATCTATGCCTCCTCCAGGTCTCTTTGGAAAAGGTCAGGCCTCCCATGGATATCAATCAGCCATGGCCTATCAAGCTTCAGTAAGACTAGGCGTCTCCTCTCTTATTAAGGATAGATGAGGCAATTAAGTCGGGGGTAAGGGTCCCAAAGACAGGCAACAGAGTCAGACACAGACCCTGCTTCCACTGTTAGGAGTCCCACAAGAAGATCAAGCTACACAACTGTAACATGTATGGAGGGCCTATGTCAGTCCCTTGCAGGCTCCCTGGTAGGTAGTTCAATCTCTGTGAGTTCCTATGGATCCCGGTTAGTTGCTTCTGTGGGTTTTCTTGTGGTGTCCTTGATTCTCTGGTTCCTACAATTCGTCCTCCCCTTCTCCCACATGAGCTTCTCCCCAAGCTCTGCCTAGTGTCAGCTGCAGGTCTCTGCATCTGTTTCCATCAGTTGCTGGTGAAGCCTGTGTGATGACAACTGAGTTAGACACCAACCTATGAGCACAGCATAAAATCACGAGGAATCACGTCAGGGACTTTTTTTCAGTTTGTGTTTGGTTCTATCTTAGGTGTCTGGGTCATCCAACCTCTGGTTCCTGGTCCCCTAGGCAGTGTCAGGGTGGGCTCCCCCTTAGGGCATCATGGGTCTCAAGATGGACCAGTCATTGGTTGGCCACTCCCACAAGTTCTATGCCACCTTTACCATCCTGTAGGCAGGACAAAGTGTAGGTCAAAGGTTTTGTGTCTGGGTTGGTGTCCCAATCCCTCCACTGGAAGACTTGCCTGTAAAGAAAATGGCTGGTTTAGACTCTGTTATCTCCCATTGCTAGGAGTCACCTTCATAGAGTCCTGGGAGTCTCCATTGCACTAGATTTCTAGCTCATACCAGAGATCCACACCGCCCCACCTCCAGTTGTCTCTTCAGTATTCTCTCCCCCTGTCTCCCCCTCCCCTCTTCACCCCGAACCTGATATCACTCCGCCTTTAAAAGGTTGTTCTTTTTTTATTGTTGTTGTTTTTTTGTGACAGGATCTCACCATGTTGTCCCGGTGGGTCTAGAACTCACTAAGCAGACCAGCCTGGTCTTAAACTCATAAAGATATGTAAGCTTCTGCCTACTGAGTGCTGGGATTAAAGGACTGCACCACCATATTGAACTTGAAAAAGAGATTTTTTTAATGTATTATGTGGGTATGTGTGTGTGCGCATGTGTGTGTACATGTGTGTATATGTGTGTGTACATGTGTGTATATGTATGTGTACATGTGTGCCATGGCGCATGTGTAGAAGTCAGAGAACAAGCTGCAGGAACTAGGTCTCTTCTACCATGTGGATCAAGCCGTCTCTCCAGCCCTTCATTGGATATTAAAGATTAAGTTACTTAGACACGGGAATGGAGACATTACGTCTTCCTCAGACACAGAAGACAGATGTGCAAGCACATTGAACCAAGAAGAAACAGCAGCCTTCTGATAAAGACCGAAAAAATTTCAATGGGTTGTGGTCCTGTGACTGGGTTAAATAAAGGAATGACTTGTGAGAAGTAGATAACTGAGAATCTAGCATTTTACACTAAAGAACTTCGGCTTGACCCTGCTGTTGCTACAGAGATGGGGCATGGGAGAAATGGCTCCACACCAGCTCCCTGACCCTTCTCTCTTCACAGGTCCCAGCTCCATCTGTGAAGCCAAGGGCCACAGCTCAGCCGTCACTGGTGATGCCCTCCATCCCCTCCCATCCCAGCCCTTCTCAGGGCTCATGGACACAGTCCTCAAGTGACTACAGGGTCCCTGGGCCCCAGGCAACCCTGCCTGTGCATCTCGTCCCTGGAGTAAGACCTGGTGAGTAAGGGAGGACCTCTTCTGGTGGAGTATGAGGTCTCAGGAGAGACAGACATACTGTCTCCCCAGCCCATGCCGATGTTGCCCAGAGAGGCCATTGTTTTATATGGGACAGGATCTTGTGTAACTCAGGCTAGCCTCCAGCTTGCTTTGTAGCCGAGAATGACCTTAAACTGATCTGTCTGCCTCTGCCCCCAGTGCTGCAGTCACAGGAGTGTGCCCAGCTTGTTTTGTCTTTTAAACACATTTTATTAAATTCTATTTTTGAGAAAATTGCTTTGAGATTGAAGTCTGAATTCCTAATAGTGTCCTTCATTGAATCCCTCCTCATATGTTTTCTGTCTGTCTGCCTGCCTGCCTGTCTGTCTCTCTGTGTGTCTCTGTTTCTCTCTCTGGTTAAAAGCTTTGTATTTTTGGCAACATACCAAAGTAGTTATGTCTGTCATTTCAATTTACTAGTAATATTTTGAGTGTCAAAAAGGAATAAAGTTAAAAAGTACTTTGAAAATTGTAGATTTCACCCTACATGAACTAATCCTTCATTGTTACTATTAGTTGTGGCTTTACATTTACAATTTTTTTTTAAATGGACTCTTGCTTGGTTTCCAATTCTTGGTCTCAAGAGACCTGTCCCAGCCTCCCAGGTGTCCCTGCAGGTGCCACCACACCCGCTTTTCTGGTTTTCTGTTGATTTGTTCCTGTGTGATGTTCTCCAAGTCTCTCCCAAATGAAGGTTGGTGATAAATTACCTATTTCTATTTTCCTTCAGCTTTATCTCAGCCAGAGCCGTTCGGAAGACCAAGTGTTCAATCCGCAAACCCAGCTGGATTCTGTGGGACGTGGCCTCTTCCTGGCCCCGCTCCAGTCATGGCCTCCCCAGACATCATGCAGCCTGGCTCTACCCACCTGCCTGGAACTCCTAGACTCCTCCCTCTGCCTCCTGTGGGACCCCCAGGTCCCCGACCTCTGAGCTCCCAGCCCTCAGCCTCTCTTGTCTCTTTCTCTGTGGCTCACCCTCCTGGAGGTCCAGTAGCACCGTGCGCTAGTGTCCTCCCGAGTCCTGGCATCTTGGACACCCGTCCAGGTCAGTCCTCCTTCCATAGCTGCTTCTTGGGGGTCATTACCACCTCTCCTCCCTTTCCCACTACCACTTTGGGAGTCTTTTTCCCCAAGCCAGTGAACTAAGACCCTTTGTCAATTAGGAGTATGGCAGACTCTAAAATGATTTCTCCAGCTTTTAGGTTAAACACCGTCAAGGTTCTTGGCCATGTCCCTAAAACCCCCCACCTTTTGTTCTTTAGGACCCCAGGATGCCTGGAACATTGCTCCAGCCTCCCAGGGAAACCTCCAAAGGACAAAGGTCATGCATCTTTCCCTCCCTAGTGACCCACTTTCTAGTGCTTTAAGAGCTCAGCTCCACCCTTCCCATATATGCTCTTCCCTAGGTTGGTCTGTGCCCCTCAGCACCTCCCTCTTTTCCTCTCGTACACACCGTTCTGTGTTCCAGTTCCCCGTTCCCCATCCTGTTTCCTTGTCCAAGATCAGCCTGTGGTGTTTCTGGGTTCCCTCATAGGCTTCTCTTTATCCCGGTAGTTGCCTGAGACATTTGTGCCTCCAGCCCCAATTACAACTCCACTTAGGAGCCTTGGCCCTGAGCCCCAACAGGCCCTGCTGCCACAGCCCCTAGTCTCCAGTGCAAGCCTGCCTCCTCCTGGAGCCCCAAGAGAATGCAGCCTGCAGGTGATGAGAACTGAGGGCCCCTCCCCTGGTGCTTTCCCACCCTACTTGGGCAAGAAAAGTAGGATCATAGAAACTGGATTTTTTTTTTTTTTGCTCAAGGTAGAGGTAATCCTAGAGCCTGGAGATGTTCTTCATGTAGAGGAGGGAAGGGGTGGCTCTCAGCTCTCAGTGTGACCTTGAGTCACAGGGGACTAGGCCTTAGGGAAGCCATGAGGACAGCTCACGTCCAGCTCTGCCTCACTGTCCCCTCATTAGCAACTCCAGCCACTGCCTCCTGAGAAGATGGAGGAACTACCCCCAGAGCATCAGTGTGTGAAAGACAGCTTCGAGGCGCTCCTTCAGCGCTGTTCCCTGACTGCTACTGACCTAGTAAGTCTGAGCCTTCCTGAACAGCCTCCTCACAGCCTCAGCAGGCTCCCAGAGGTGGGCCAGCTCCCTCACTGTCCCTGGCAGGTTGACTACATCTTAGAGCTCTTTAATGTCCAGATGAAGTCAGGGAGGGCCTGGAGTCTGCCCTAAGTGCCACTTCTCAATAGCAGGAGTAAAGAGCATGGGGATTTACAAGAGCAGGGCACGTGAGAGAGGGTGGAGCTGGCAGGAGAGAGCCGCCATTCAGTCACTCCCAGGCTGTGTCACCTGACCAAGCCTCTTGCCATCTTTGGGCCTCCACTTGGTCTGTGAAATGAAGGAACTAGCGTGAGCCATTCTAATTGCTATATTGTGACTGCTCATAGTGTGGCACAGTGTGAGCCTTTGGGGTGGGGTCAGGAGCCATTTTTCTCCCCACAGAAAACCAAAAGGAAGCTGGACGAGGCAGCCCACCGTCTAGAGTGTCTATATGAGAAGCTCTGCAAGGGGACAGTAAGTACCTAACTTACTCCCTCTGCCTGGGGCCTCTCTCCTACTGCCCACAGTCAATGGAAGCCCAGGGTCCTTTCTTCCCTTGAGTCTCAGTGACACCTTCCTGGACTGAGTCTGGGACTGCCCATGCTGTCAGAGTTGGGGGCTCATCTAATCTAAGGTCCCCCCTCCCTCCCTCCCTTCCTCCCTCCCCAGCTCTCACCCCACGTCCTGGCTGGGCTCCATGAAGTTGCCCGATGTGTGGATGCAGGAAGCTTTGAGCAGGGCCTGGCGGTGCATGCCCAGGTGGCGGCCTGCAGCAGCTTCAGCGAGGTGTCCGGTTTCATGCCTATCCTGAAGGCTCTCCTCACCATCGCGCACAAGCTGCAGGGCTAGGTCAGGAGTCTCTTCTACCAGGAGGCCACCTCTGCTGTTATTTAACGTGTGGCGGAAAGGGGGGAGGTTTTCAACCGAGTGTGGATTTCCCCCAGTCTCTTCCCTTGCTGCCAGATATGTGATGCTGGGGCTTAGTTCCACCCAGCTGAGGGTCTCCATCTTATCCCTCTGTGCCTGGCCACCTGGGGCTCGCGCTGGGTGTTTCCACCTGAGAGGTGATGCTCAGAGTTAGAGCTTACCTTCTCTGACGCAGCAGCACCACAGGGTCTGCACCAGGATGTCTGACACGGGATATTCTGTTCAGATGGCTTCCAAGAGAGTGAACAGTGTTCGCAGTCAGTCCACCTCTGCCACAGCGTCCTACAGACCTTCTGTTTTCTCTCTTCTGGAGTTTGAGTTTGACTGTACTTTCTCTGTACCTCCATCTTCCTGTTTTAAGGTCCATATTCTATTGTGGCCCCAGGGATTTGGGGAGAATTGGTTGATGTTTACTTTTTGAACAAGTCATGGATATAACGTATTGAACAAAATCAAGAGAGAAAACTGAACCTTTAAAAAAATGGAACTGTTTACCACCTGTGGTGGCACAGGCCTTTAGTCTGCACTTGGGAGGCAGAGGCAGGCTGATCTCTGTGAGTTCCAGGACAGCCAGGGCTACACAAAGAAACTCTGTCTCAAAAAACAAAAAGGGAACTTCTCATGTATTAGCCTCTTTCTCTCTCTCTCTCTCTCTCTCTCTCTCTCTCTCTCTCTCTCTCTCTCTCTCTTTCAGGGTGGGCTGTTAGGTGGGGAGTGGAAGGGTGAAGCGCCTTTTGTTTAGACTCTGGAGCCACAGTTATCAACTCACGGCATGTGGGTCACGACTCCCTTGGGAGTCAATGACCAGTTCACAGGAGTCACCCAGGATGATTGGAAAACACAGATATTCATGACAATAGCATGAAGTAGCAAAGAAAATGATTTTATGGTTGGGGTCACCACAACATGAGCTGGTGTGTATTAAAGGGTTGCAGCTTTAGGAACCACCACCTGGAGCCTGGTCCAAGGCCTTAAACTATCTGTGATTATTTTTAGGAATCAGAACCTAGCTTCTCAAGGGTCCAGGACTCTTCTTCCCCTCAGCTATCTCGCGTCTCTGAGATGCTGCCTCTAGCCATGGTTCCATGCTGACCTCTTAACCGTGCAATAAAGGGCAATGATCTGCTTCCCAATCCGTCTCTTCTGTGTCCTACCTTGCTAAGACCTCTCTTTCAAGAACAGAGTGGTCTTGCTTCCTGTACTGTAGAGGAAGACAGGAGAGAGGTCTGGGGAGAGATAAGAACTCCAAAACTAAAGAACTTAAAAGAAAATGTGTGCATGAGTGTTTAGCCTGCGTGTATGTCCATGTACTATGTATATTACCTGGTGCCTACATAGGCCAGAAGAGGACACCTATGAGTGCTGAGAATCGAACCTGCATCCTTTGGAAGAGCAGCCATCACTACAGCCCAAGAAAATAACTTTTTAAAGTGTAGTCCCATGAATGGATTGTTTTATAGGCCTTTCAATGCAACATCTGTAGCCACACTGCGCGCGTGCGTGCGTGCGTGCGTGCGTGTGTGTGTGTGTGTGTGTGTGTGTGTGTGTGTGCCTGTCCGTGTCTGTCTGTCTGTCTCCATCTGTGCCTGACAGTGAGCTGCAGGGTTTCCCCCACACCACTTCAGGGCTGAGTTCAGCTGCACAAAGGGCCTGGGTGTGAAGCCAGGGGATTCCAGGCCTAATCCTGTTGTCCATCCATCATGTCTGCAGGCTAGATGTGTGTGTTTGGGAGGGAGGGATTGTTAGGCAGTATTTGTTTGTAAAGCCACTTGCTCTTCAGATAATACTTGTGCTAACTTCTATTGATGCAGCAGTGTGAGCCCCAGCAAAGTCCTTTCCCAAAGTGTCTTTGAAGCCAAGAGCCCATTGAAGGGAAGAAAGGCTGGGAGAGGGGATTAGTTTGTTCAGCAGCTGTGAATTTCAGTGGGAGGTTGATGAACTCTGAAGTCTTTGTTTAAATTAAAGGAGGGGGAGAAAAAAATAGCTGCTGCTGGAGCAAGATCCCCCCTTGGGGCCCTGAACTAACACAAGGAGAAGTCCGAGCTGCGGGGAGCTGTGTACTGACTGCGGAGACTTTCCCAAACACTTTCCGAAAAGGTGTTGTGAGAAGAGAAGGGGTGGAGTGGCGGATTAACATGTGAAATGAAGTTTTCATTGACTCCGGTGGGGGTAGAAGGCTGTTTTAATGGCATTTTGTTCCCCTATTTTCTCTCCTTGAGCTCTTTAGAGATATTGTTTTGCTAAGACAGGCTTTCTTCCCTCTTCTTTCCAGTCTGAGGGTTGCCTCTATGGGAGCCAACATAAATATTTCTCCTCCAGGAATGTGGGTTAATTAAAAGGAAACGAATGAGTGGAAGCATCCAATCCAGACCTACAATAGGCGAGTGCCCCGGCCTGCCCTCCCTCCCACCACCACCAGCGCTACCAGCGTGCCAAGGACGACCCCTTCTCTCTTTGCACTGACCTGCTCCTAAGGCCAAGTGAGGGTGGGATTCTTTTAAAGAAAAGAAAGCCCTGCTTATGCGTAGGCTCACCAGCCAGGGGCAGGAAGGAGACAGTGTTTTGCTCACCCTACCCAGAGTTCTTGTCACTTCTCAGGACCTCCCTCTCCTTCTGTCCTCACACTGAGACAGATGGGCTCCTCAAGAGGACACAAGAGGAGGGAAAGGGTCTGGGCTGCTGGGCCACCATCTTTCGCAACATCAATTTAGATGTGTGTGTGTGTGTGTGTGAGACAAGCTGACCTCAGAGGTGTCTAGTCTTCCCAGTCAGCAGTCAGCAGCTCTAGAGTTGTCTGCACAGCCTCAGTGATTTGGTGTAGGACGTGAAGCCATGAACTGAGGGATGCCTGTGTGTTGTTAGCTGTCTCCATTCCAGTGTGTATTGCTTGAACAAAGGCGTGAAGGCATAGTGCATGGGGAGGGGATTCTCTATAGAACTGGGATGAACTGGGAATCACCCATTTGGTGACACAAAGAAATCTACGGAAGAAGTGACAGCCGGAGGCATTTGGAGTCTGACTTTAAAGTTCTGAACATGGTATTAAAGTGCTTCCACATTTATGCTGAGAGCCCTGGAAAATGCAGCCTCACGTTCCAGCGCGGAACCTTCATGGTTCTCAGTAGCACTGCCAGGTTTTCTTCTGTACGCTATCAAGCAACTGTCCATAAGACCTGGGATTAACATGCACTGCTGCAAGGTTAGAAAGGAGAGCCGGGAGGGCTCAGAGGCACAGGGAAGGAAGGACTGAGGGCGAGAGAAAAGAATCCACTGACAGCTGGAAGTGAAGTAGCAAGAGACCCCAAAGGGAAGGGAAGTATGCCCCTCCCACAACGTTTTAATAGAACCAGAAGATGCTCCGAGGTTCTGAAAGTCAGGGGCATTTCGCTCTTCCGGGGTAGCCCCCCCGCCGAGGGGCTTTGGCATTGTGAGTTCCACTCTGTACTTGCAGCAGAAGAGGAATAAAGTATAGAATTTAAAAGGCTCTGCTTCAGAAATGCTGTGGATACCCACACTCAGGTCTAACCTAGGGCAAGGAGCAGCTGTGGGGAAGGTGTGGGCTGAACTTGCCCTTCAGTTCTCCCAATACCCATTTCGTAAACAAGTCCCTGCTGAACGGCCTGTCTCCAAGAAACCTCAGAAGCAGCGACTCTGGGCTTCCAAGTGAATGCATTAGTGGAAGGTTTATGTGGGTGATTTACTAATCCTTGCCAGATTAACCTCAGTCAAATCAAGCTAGCTACTTAGGCCATCAAGGAAGGCTACAGGGAGACGGTATCCTGCCAGAGTGGGAGGGAGGAGAGAGCTTAGACGTTAAGTTTCTGCTGTGCTTCTCCCCTCCCCGCCCCCCCAGCACCAGCGAGTTCAGGACCTGGGAGAAGGGACACATTTCAGACTGCAATAAATTAAAAAGGTTAAGTAAGGTTTCTGAACATCCTATTAGCAACAGTTTCAGAGTGTGGGGGGTGGGGTAGGTGGAGGTTTACTTATCAAGGAAAGCATCCAATGTTCTGAATCCTGCCTATTTGAGAACCAGGTGTTAGGGCCTGGTTTCTCCTTCCTATGCGCTGCCTTTAGGAGGCACAGATCCAAAAATCTTGATTTGCCTGTCTTGGCTCAGAAGAACAAAGAGAAAGAGAAGGAGACAAAGTTAGACACTGCTATGAGCAGAAAATGATTGCTAACCTGCCCACCGCGGACCTCTACCATTCCTAGACCCCTGGGGTGTGTCTGGAGTATCTTTGGTCTATAGGAAGGTCACTGCTCTGCTGAAGTCTGTCAGCGACATGATGCCACAAGAGGAGTAACATTTGGTGTGCACGTTGGGCTCTGGGGTTCCCTCTTACAACATATTAAAAGGCTTACTTCTTCCTTTTTTTTTCTTTGTGTTGTTTGGTTGTTGTTTTGGTTTGGTCCCCCCTTCCCCGTACCCTCCCCGCCTCCAGGAATAGTAGGGAAATGAGAAGACAAGGTGTTAGATTCTTGAATAATCAATGGCGGGGCGGGGAGTCTAGGCCTAGAGGCTCTGGCTTGCAGAAGGGAGGTGAAGCTGTCGAGCAAGAGAAGGACCACATCGTTCCCTGGACCCTGCACATCTGAGAGGGGCCATTCCTAGACCTGACAAGCTAGGTCGAGCACTGGGCCACCATTGGGGTCCAAAGTAGGGTAGGGTGGGGTGAGAAGACTCGCCTGTTTTCGTCCTTTTCCCAGGAACAACTTGCAGAATTTTATAACAGTTTTGAGACCTACGAGTGAGCTACAAAGACCATGCGGATGAATCCGGAAAGTGTCACTCGGTAGAGACTGCGGGCCTCCCCCCTGTCAGGATCTCTGGGCTAGGGAGTGCGAGGTCCCCCATTCTGGGTTCCTCTATTTCCGGGGTCTCTAAAGGAAGCCGAGGACCAATAGGGATGGAGGCAGGAACCCTTAGGGGTTCGTCCCAGGTTTGTGCGCAGCGCCTCTCGGCGGCCGCTCTGCGCGGCTGCAGAAGTACTTGGTGACCCGCCGGCGGCACTGCTCGCAGCGGACCGCGCAGCACCAGTGAAACTTGCAGTTGCAGCTGGACACGGTCTCGGCGCGGCGCTCCTCCACCGCTAGCCCGCAGTCCCCGCACAGCCGACGGCAACTGCGACGCTCCCAGCGGCCCAGGGCGCGCCCGCGCCGCAGACACTCTCGGCCCTCGGTGCCCAGCAGCCCCAGAGTCTTGTTCTCCAGGCAGTAGTCCGGGGAATCCTCCAGATGCACCAGCTCGCGTGTGGAGATGGAGCGGAAGGTGTCGGCGATGGCGCCGCGGCCCGCCGCGCTGTTGCCCGCGCCCTGCAGCAGATCCACCTTGAGCGCGGCGTGGTACTTCTCCTTCAAGTGCGCCCCTACCTCCCGGAACTCTGGCAGCTGCAACCAGCAGGTCTGCGTGGTGCAGCTGCCGGACACGCCATGGCACTTACACGTGCGTTTCATGGTGCCCTTGACCGCCTGGGGTGGAGGGGAGAGAAAGCAACGCGTAAGCCGCCCGGGCTGGAGTAGTTGCAAGGCGCCTAGCTAGAGAGTGGCCAGACGATTGGGTAAAACCTGGGGAAAGAACCCGAACGTTGGAGCTGGTAGTGGATGGAGCCAGCGGCCTAGTGCAAAGGGCTGGGGACCTCACCTTGCGGCCGGCCTCATTGTTGTGCAGATTCATGGCTGCCCGGGCATCCTGTCCCGTCTCTAGAGCGTCCACGAACTGCTTGGAAATTGCCTCTCCGAAGCCTACGTTGTCACTGCAGCCTCCCCAGAGCCAGCCTTGGCCTCCTGAAAAAGCCGGGAGTAGGAAAAGTCACTAAGTCTATAAAGCTTCCTGAGCTCACGTTTCTAATTGGGTGAGCTGCGGGTAGGGGTGGGGAAGAGTTATAGTTGGCTGAGTGTTCTGTTTCTGGATTGGTTTCGGGCTTGTTTTTTGCCACCTTGTGTGCCCTCTTTCGGTCTGAGCCAATCCCCTGCTCAGGCCTTCATGACACAGCTAGCTGTCACATGGTGGATTCCGCCCTTGTGCTCCCCTTGGAGAGTGCACGTGTCTGGCAGGTGGGTGGTTGAAGTCTGGAAAGGGACCGGACTCTCACCGTTGAGAGAGGAAGAGGAACCGAAATGAAGTGATATGGAGCACCCGAAGTCAGAAATTGAGTGACAGAGCACTGAGGATAAAGCAAGCAGAAAAGAAGTTCCCTGGGAGGGACAGTTGACTAAGTCTGCACACGATTCGATTCTGCTCTGGGAGGACAGGGCAGGGCTGTCACGGTAGCGTGTGGGTTGAAGTGGCTCACTCTCCTTCAGCGTCGTTCCCCTCATAATTAGAAGACATTTTTTATTCCTCCAAGTTCCCACCATGCTTCTCGTTGTGTAAGTGAACTTCCCACGCTGGCTGTGCCCCTCAGTCCCACCCCGACCCCAGCCTCCGTTTCTACTCACCTAATTGTCCGTTTCGGGAGTCATCACAGCCGCAGTTGTCAAAATCTCCAAGACTGCAGTTTCTAGTCAGGGTGTACATGACCCCAGCAGAACTGATGGCGTGGACAAACGCTGTCTCCCGGTTAGCTGGGGAAGCCAAAATCCCTCACGGGTTAGAAGAAGAGTCGCAGACCCTAATGTCTCCACCACACACCCCTCCCAGCTCTACCTGTCCTGTAGCTTTCCCTCTTCCAGGATCTGTCCCATCCCTGGTCTCAACCCTATCCTCCTTCTCTCCCATCTTTTCAAGACACTCGTTGAAGTCTAGAAGCAGTCAGCTTCAAAAGCTCCTCAAATGGGCAGACTTCAGCGCCATTGTTTATCCTTTCTATGGTAACTTGGTCTCCAAGTTTCTCCTGGCTCAGCACTTCCCTCTAAGCCCCAGGAAAGGAAGAAGTTAGCAGGGGGAAGAATTATGAGCCTGACCTACATCTCCCTGTTACTTAGACCTTGACAAAGCCTTTAGTCACCTGGGCAGCCAAACAGCACAGGGCTGGAGATGGGGCAAAGTGTATTGAACAGTGAGGAATGGGAAGGGAGGGAGGGAGGGAAGGAGGGAGGGACAGAGAGAAAGACAGAAAAAGTATAGACAGAAAAGAAAGGACAGGAAGAAGGGATCTCAGGAGAGAGTGATGTCCTGAGCAGCAGAGACAGGGTGAAAGCTAAGGATGCAGAAGAGGAGGGAGACCTCGCTAAGGCCAGGGCTCCTGGAGCGGAGGCCAAGGCTTTCCCTTACCGCTCCGAAGTCCACCATGACTGGACAGCTGTAAAGCTCTCTCAGGGCAATTCCAACGGTCCCAAGCAAACTGGTATTTACATTCTTCAATACCACTCTGGGCACCCGCTGCCACACTGCTGGAGTAGACCAGGTAAGCCTACAGGAATATGGACTCAAAAATTTAGCCTCAGCTCAGGGGACATTTGCCCCACACCGGCCAAGCAACTCTCTTACTGTCTACTCTGCCAGTCTTGTAATACTGACTGAGAAAGCAGTCTACGTTTACCATCTCCCTTAACAGTGCCCATTTCCTTGTGGATAGGACAACTGTGTAGGTCAGGACACTGAGGTGTAGAGAGAAGTACTTTGCCCAGGGCCTCACTCACATCAGCAGACGGCAACCAGAAAATTGGAGGAGCTGCATTTGGTTTCTGTCAGACTTAGAACCCACCAGTCTTCAATCATTATACTAAACTGTCTCTCCAAAATGAGCCGCCATCACATAATTCTTGAAACTTCAGGTGTTTGTTGTACCCCACTCTTAGCTAAGGATTGGTATTCTGGGAGTACCTTTTGTGCAGAGGTCATGTAATTCCCGAATGTTAGAGGGGACACTGCACTGTATGGAGCTGCACCTGTCAAAGCTGTGACTTTCCTGGCTTGGGAGATTCCAGACACAAATTCAGTAACAATACACCCAAGTTCTCATCTGGGCTCTGACCATTTGCGAGTGGCTTCAGGCAAGTCCCCATCTGTGCTGTATACTACAGCATAATGCAATTTATACATGTAATGAACCCAACATATGTTATCTTCAGCCAACAAGTTAAGACCAGGTGACATCCAAATTAATCAAAGACTTTTCCCTTACCTTTGGACCGGTCATCAGAAAATTGTTCACTGACCTAGAAGGAAGAAAAAACAGTGCATTGGAGAGACACCAGTTTGTTTCTGCTCCCAAGAGTCACAGAGATTCTTTCTACAATACACAAAGAAAAGCAATTCGTTTGCATAAGAGATGGTACACTTTTCACCAGATTAATAAAGATAACTTGCTCAGGACCAACAAGATGGCTCATTGGGTAAATGTACCCGCTGCTGAGCCTGGCAACTTGAATTCAATCCCCGGAGCCCACACAGTAGAAGAGAGTCAACTCCTGCAAGGGTCCTCAGATCCCACTCATAGTGAACGTGCTGGCTCCAACACGTGTGCATACCCCCGAAATAAATAAAATTTAAAATCATTAAAAAGTTAAAAGATAACCTGTTTAGTTTAAAAATACTATGAGTCAAAAAAAGAGGATGGTTCTTTAGATTAAAAAATATTTTAAGTGTGTAAGTGTTTGCCTGTCTATGGGATGCACACCACATACCTAAGAATCCCCGAAGAGAAGTCAGAACACTAGAACTGGAGTTAGGTTATGGAGTTCTAAGCTACCATAGGGCTGCAGGGAACTGTATCCATGTCCTCTGAAAGAGCAACCAGTGTCCTTAACCACTAAACCATCTCTCTGGCCCCATTTCTTTGGAATTTTAAAGTCAGTTATAATTTACACCACCATAAAAATATAAAGTTATAGCTTTCAATACCATAAAAAATGGAAATACTGTTTGATTATTGTTTTTGCCACAGGCTGGGGACAGAGCAAACATTAACTCTTGGTACCAGACACTATTCAGCTTTTCACACACAGCTCTTTTAAATCCTTTCTGCCCCAAACATCATTATCTCTGTTTTGTCCTTAGGTGTCCAGAGGAGACAGTTAAAACTACATGTTGAGGCTCATGCAGCTGATAACGGAGGAAGTAGGATCTGAACCCAGGCTTAGCTGTCTCCAGAGTGTAGGCAGATGCCTGTCTAATGGAAGAGGTAATTGTCCAGGGTTTCGGGAATTAAATTCCAAATAAAGCCGAATCTGAAAAGTAGCTTGGTCTCTGCTTCTTACAAACTAAATGTAGACCTGCAGGATGGCTCAATGGCTTCGCTCTTCTATCTTTATCCCAGAGAAGTGAAGACTTTTTAACTCAGGGATTTGAACGTGTGTGACCTTCTGAGTGTGAAAGTTAAAACTGTAGGCTTTGCTGGGATTGAAGGTGCTCACTCGTAAGCCTAGTGTTTGTGAGGTGGCAGCAGGAAGGTCAGGAGTTCAAAGCCAGCCTCGGCTGCATAGCTAGTTCCAAACCAGTCTGGACTACTTGAGACAATCCACAACTAACAAGCAAAAACCCTGTAGCTTTGCTTATCGCACACGAGGCCACTGAGTTCAAGCCCTAACACTGAAACAAACATAAGCATCCTCACCATAACAACAAAAATCACCAAGTATGAAAAACAAACAAAAACCAAACCGGCACGTGCACACCATCATGGACCATCACTCAGCAATACTAAACACAAGGGCTTGGATAACTCTCAAGGAAGTTAGATTAAAGTCTATCTCAGGCTGCAGCCATGGCTCAGTCATCTGTGTGAATGGGAAGATGGGTGTGGCTGTTAGAGTCATGATCCTTCATGATGGTAGGGCTAACTGTTAACTATGATGGTGGTTACACAGAGGTAGAAGCAGGGCAAGTTTGCATCAGAATCTCTCTCTCTCTCTCTCTCTCTCTCTCTCTCTCTCTCTCTCTCTCTCTCTGTCTGTCTCTCTCTCTCTCTCTCTCTCTCACACACACACACACACACACAAACACACACATACATGCACGCACACATGCATGAATATTTATGTATGTAAACTATTTCTGAATAAGCTCTAAGTTTACTATATAAAAATTGTAAGATGGAAATATTGTGGAATGTTGGGGAAAGAGCGCAGAAGCTTCCTGAATGTTTCTTTCCAACTTTTGCAGATCTATAGTTACATAGAAATTTAAAGTTAAATACATATATGATCTGCAGTCTTAAAGATTTGGAGAAAGAATTCAAAGTAGACATGTTAATCAAAATATCTTATCTATTAGCTTTCCAACAGAGGAAAATAACATGGGAACTCTTGTGGGCTTACCCTGAAGGTTGGTGTCCCCTTGTAATTCTGAAGGCTGAGAAGGTGGTAAGTATGAGGAAAGGAATGGGAAACAAAGTACATAAAGATAAGCCCCTCTCTTATTGGTGGCCAAAAGGATTTGGTGGACTCTTCACATGAGAGGAAACATCCAAAATGTGGGTGGTTTTGAGAAACAGTATTAGCAGATTGGAGAGCTTCCATATGAGAAGATGGAGATTTTGAAAGAGGAAAGCAAACAAACAAACAAACAAACAGAAAAACCACAGAACCTACAGAATCCAGCAAAAGGAAGGCCTGCCTGTTGGAGCTTGGCAGACGGAGTCAGGTCAACTAAAACAAGCCTGTGCTCTACTGAGAGAACTGTGCCAAAGAACTCACAAAGAAATTCAAGACGATTTGACTGAGTTCACAATTGTCAAAGCCATGCTAGGTTCAGAGATAAGTTTCTGATCCTAAAACCTGGTGCCAGAGATAACAAAAAAGGCAAGGGGCTTACTCTGACTCTACAGAGCAATCTTTCCGTTTAGAACAGCTCGGCGAGCTAGACATTACCAGACCAGATGGAAGAGTTACCATTTTACAGCGCAGACGTTACTGGGAAAGAAGACAGAGTGAAGCAGCATGAATACAGTGAACAAAACTTGGCCAAGGCCGAGCCCGGGTCAAGATTCTCTCTATGAAAGAGTCTAAGGTAGGACAATGGGGGAGTAAGGGGCAGAGGACCTGGAGGATTTCCCTTCCTCGAGAACCTATAATATGGAAAGATTTGTGTGACATGTGTGTCAGCTGAGCCAATTAAAGCGACAGGTTTAACTGAACAGCTGTCATGGGACAAGACCGTGGGTCTTATTCAGACATTTCCATGATTATGTTGTTATTTGTAGATTATCCTCAGTCCCTGTGACTGCTTTACTTGTATGTAAAATATCCAACTGTGTCCTTGTGGCAAGCACCCTACCAGGAGAGTCTTAGTTCTGATTGATGAGACAGTGGTGTGATGGCCTTTGAGCCAGTGAAAATAGAGACTGCAGATGACACAGGGAGGGCTATCAGAAGATGGAGGGAATGGAGAGAGAAAGCATTTTAGTGTTGCTGTGGGCTGGGTGACACCCAGGGACAGCCACAGGATTGAAGAGAAGATGCTAACAGACATGGAAGATGCAATGTCTGCTTGATAAACAGTATGGGTGGGGCATGATGTATACACCCAGATGGCAGTACACCTTCCCATTCCCACAGGGATATACAGTTGCCACTGCCACCACCCAGACTGAATACCAGTCAAAGGTTTTTGTTTGTTTGGTTGGTTTTTTACCACTTCCTGGACCTTCCCAACTACCCTCAGACCTTTTTGTTCAATCTCCAGACTTGTACATTCAACTGTATTCGTGATCTGGTAGGCATCCACCTTAACTTACCTCAGAATGAACTCTCGCTCTGTTGCTACCTCAACCCACTCCATCTGTGTGGTCTCTCTACTTTAGAGCAGGAAAGTCCCCCCCCCTTGCTCAGATAAAAGTCCCCAAGAGTCACCATTGACTCCTCTTCTTATCCTGTAATCATCTGTCCTCGAATCTTACTGACTGCATGCAGCTCCTAATGATGTAGCCAGTTCTCAACGTCTCCCCTAATTTTACTGTGGCTCAAACCATCACCAACTCTGGTCTGGATTATTGGGAAAGTCCATTAATTACTTGGCTATGGTGATATACAACATTACTCCCAGCCTTGCTGAGGGTGAGTCTGGAGGATTTTGAGTTTAAGTTTGTATGAAAAGCCCGTTAAGCTCAACAACAACAAAACAACTCAGTTTAAAAACAGGCACAGGATTTGAATACACAATTTCCCAAAGAAGATGGGTGTTAGGAATTGGTTTTAATGCTTTGTCTTAATTCAGCTCCCAGTTTCCGGCTGGCTTTGATTGTTAATAAAGAATTGCTGTACAGCCAATGGCTGGGCAGAAAGATGCAGGTGGGACTTTTAGATTGCTCATGCAAGGAGCAGGGAGGTGGGGAGGGGACGAAGAGGAGAATCGCCATGACTTGGAGGGAGAGGGATGAGACTTAAGAACTGCAGAAGAAAAACCATCCAGCCATGTAGGTGGAAAGGGAATGTGGCCCTATTGGGGTGGGGGGTGGGGGTGGGGGAGCTGCCCAGAAGGTAAGAGGGCAGCAAAGATAAAACATAGATTTAGCAGGTGTTAAGCCAGGAACACCGGAGGGAAATGTGTGCTAGCCACAGGGAAGTTTAAAAATGCCCAACCATTGAACTAGTCAAGACGTATCAAAATTAGCTGCCGTGTGTGTGTGTGTGTGTGTGTGTGTGTGTGTGTGTGTGTGTGTGTGTGTGGTGTATGTGTGTGTGTATCTCTGTGTGTGTGTGTGTGTATGTGGTGTGTGTATGTGTGTATGTGTGTGTGTATCTCTGTGTGTATCTCTGTGTATGTGTGTGTATCTGTGTGTGTGTGTATGTGGTGTGTGTGTATGTGTGTATCTCTGTGTGTATCTCTGTGTATGTGTGTGTATCTCTGTGTGTGTATGTGTGTATGTGTGTATCTCTGTGTGTGTGTGTATGTGGTGTGTGTATATGTGTATGTGTGTGTGTATCTCTGTGTATGTGTGTGTATCTCTGTGTGTGTATGTGTGTATGTGTGTGTGTATCTCTGTGTGTGTGTGTGTATGTGGTGTGTGTATGTGTGTATGTGTGTATGTGTGTGTGTATCTCTGTGTGTATCTGTGTGTGTGTGTATCTCTGTGTGTGTATCTCTGTGTGTGTATGTGTGTATGTGTGTGTGTATCTCTGTGTGTGTGTGTGTATGTGGTGTGTGTATATGTGTATGTGTGTGTGTATCTCTGTGTGTATCTCTGTGTATGTGTGTGTGTATCTCTGGGCAGGTGCAGCTCTCATGATACCCTCTGGGAGCCAAAGCAGTTTAACTAATTCACCGCTAGAGGACGTGCAAATGGCAAAGGAGCACACAGAAAGAAGCTCAGCGCCATTAGTCACCTAAGAACATGAATCACAAGAATCCACGGCCACCACAGTAGTTAGACTGAAATAAGAAGACTGGGCGTGGTAGCCCACATCTCTGGAAGTCCACTCCAGAGATCATGGGAGGCAGATGCAGAGGACCTCTCTGAGTTCAGGGGCAGCCTGCTGTACATAGTGAGTTCCAGGCAGCCAGGGCCACAGAAAGTGACTCTGTCTCAAAAATGAATGAATGAATGAATGAAATACTGATAAAAACTCGAAGCAACCAGAATCCTCGTATGTTGCCATCTATAGATTGTTAAAAAAAAAAGTGCGTGCACTTTTGAAAATTGTTTAGCAATTCCTCCACAGGTTAAATATGACTCAGCCATTCTCCTGGGTAGACATATATGCAATAAAACATATAAGCTCTGTTCATAGCAGTATTAACTAGAATACCCAAAACCTAAAACTGTCTAAATGTCTAGCAGCTATATCCACGGTAGAATGTTAACCGGCCATAAAATTAAGTACCGAGCACGTGCCAACACAGACGAACATCACTCTCTAAGTGAAAGAACCCAGACACAAAAGACCAAGAACTATATGGCTTCTTGCTCTTGATTTCACAAGGAGTGCCAGAAAAGACCATTTTTTTAAGATTTACATTTTTTTATGTGCATTGGTGTTTTGCCTGTGAGGGTACCCAATTCCCTGGTGTTGGAGCTACAGACAGTTGTGTGCTGAATCCATGTGGGTACTGGATTCAAACCTGGGTCCTCTGAACAAGTAGCCAGTACTATTAACTGTGAGCCGTCTCTCCAGCCCCTAGAAAAGACTATTCTATAGAAACTGAAGTTACATAGTCAGTTATCAGGGGGACAGGGGAGAACACTGGACAATGACTGTTAATGGAGAGGGGGTTTCTTTCAGGGTTGATAAAAATCAGAAATGAATTGTGTTGAGGGTTGCACAGGTATGTGGATTTACTCTTCTAAGGGTGAATTTCATGGTGTGAATTCTGTCTCAATAAGGCCATCATTTAGACGTCTTTCTTATTCTTGAGTAAACATCTAGTTCAAAAGTCCCGCTCGGTACTTCTTTTAAAGATGTGACGTACTTATTTCTGTGCCTGTGTGTGTGCTTGGATAACTTTTGTGCACCACATGCATGCAGGAGCTCATGAAGGTCAGAAGACACAAGATCTCCTGGAACTGGAGTTACAGGTAGGTGTGAGTTGCCATATGGGTGCTGGGAATCAAACCGGGGTCCTCTGCAAGACCAGTAAACTCTCTGAGCCATCTCTCCAGCCTCGGCAACCAGCACTTCCTGAGTCCCCACCGGAAGTGTTTTGAGGAGTTAGGGCGGGTCTTAAACCCACTTAACTTAAAACGTCACTAATTTTAATGACCCAGAGCAACTGCTCAGCAACGAACCCCGGTTGCCTTTTCTCTTCTCTAAGATAGGGTCTCCCTCTGTAGTCCAGGCTGGCCTTCCCTTCTAGAAGCTTCCATGCCCACAGGTTCTGGGAACTACCATATCCCCTCACAACTGACTCTATTCCCATTGGCTCTCATGTAGACAAATGAACAAGAAGTTGTGTGGGAGAAGATATGGGACTATATGGAAACTACACTTCTTGCTCGGTTTTTCTCTATAAACATAAAACTGCTAAAAAAAAATGTGTGTTGGTTTTTAAAGGTAAGGACACGTATCTTTTGTCCTTCCTGGACTTTAATATTCCTGTGTGAGTTTCCACACTGTCATTTCTGCTGAAGGGTAATAATAGGGAGGGTTGCTCCTTTGCTCTGCAGTTTGGCCAAGGTGTGCCAAATCCTCACCTCAGAGCCCCTGCAAAGGGCAGTCCTTTCAAAGAAAGGGGAATTCAGAAAATGGTGCAAATAGAGCCCATGGTGACCTCTGTTTCCTTCCTGGGGCCTCAGGGGCCTCAGCGTGAGCAGGTAGCCTCTTGTCAACTCATCTGCACTTGGCCTCGGCCAACCCTGCAGAGACACTGGAGAAGCACCCAAGACTGCCTGACTAGAGAAGACTCTAAGGCTTGTTATCACCTTGGCAGCTGGCAGTATCCACTGACTTCAAAGGTCACCATGGATGCTTGGGTCTCCCAGATTAGCATGATAATTCCTCAGGAGATTCTAGCTCTGTCAGTGTCTCTCAGGAAGGTACCTGAGGTAGCTTTGGTGACCTTTCCCAGATAGCCATGTGGTGGCTGCTGGGAGACGGACATGCCTGACTGAGGACTAGACTGTCTGCTCTGCTTTCATTCTTGACCTCTCTCTCTCCTAGCACTCAAGTGGCGTCCTCATACCATGACTGACTCATGTCTTCTTCCCCCATTGCACAACAGAATGTTTGCAGAGGTGGACCACGCCACTAAGGAGTCTAAGTCTGGCCAAGGCGCATCCCTCTTCTGCCTCCACTCACTGCCTCTGCTCTGGACGTCCTTTAATATAGCAGCTATTCAATTATGTCCTCAGACCCTGTCTGCACCCCAGTAAGCATTCCTGGGGTGAGCCTTTAACCTGAAATTTGCTCTTCCACTATTTTTATGCTTGTCTACCGCCACCCTATTCTTACAGGTTAATTTACAGCTAGAATTAGGGAGAGCAGGCAGTTCTCCCTACCCTGTTCTCCACAGTTCTCACAGAGTCACTGTGCTGGCACAGGCACCCAAGCCCGGAGATTTAGCCTGGTCCTGTCTTCTTGCTCTGACCTCACCACCTTCAGCTATGATGCCCCTGTCACAGCCTCTGAAGAAGAGGGCTTTTTCCTCTAGGTCTTCACTGCGCTCCTCCTGTTAATTATCTTTTCCATCATTTAAGGGCTATCTGGGATCCAGCTACACACCCTGGCTGCATGTCTCACTTGAGGCCGTGTGGGTGGTCTTCACAGCAGGGCCCAGATGAGTTTACCTTCCTTTCCACTGATTCTCCGCTCAGGGACCTTCTCGCTTGGAGCAACCTCAGAGACTAGACAGTAGCCAAGTCTAGCCTTGGTTCATGAGGCTTTTATCTATAGCACCCCACTTGAAACTTGGACTCTCTAGTCCACAATAAGCCTGTCCCCAGTGGGAAGTTTCTCTCAAGGAGGTAGAATAGGAAAGGAAGGGACTCGGAGCAGGCCAATACCTCTGCCGCTCTGTCAGTGCCCGGAAAGTCTCCAAGTTGTTTTTCCTAAGAATGTCTGTTTCCTCCCCTAATAGTTATTACACACACACACACACACACACACACACACACACACACACACTGAAAGTCATTCTCTACCTGATACTTTTTGAAGAATTTGCATTATTTTTCCAACCTCGAGAGTTAAGGGGTAACTGCAAACTCTTGCCTCTGTTGATTGGAGCTTCCGGGCAGGGGTTAGGCCACTACCCCCTCAGCCCCAGTCTGAGGATGTTTTCTTCACACTTGGCAGAGTATACAAGGTACTGCACAGAACAGCATCATTTTGTGGTCAGCAGGTTCTCAGCCGTGGTCTGAACACTGCCCCACTGTGGGACTGGCAGACCTGGACCAGAACTGTTCAAGCACGGGCTCTGTGTGCGTTTGTCTCTTAGCCTGGCTAGGGCCTTGTAACTGGGCTAATTCCAGGGGCCTGGCTCCCTCTCCCCCTCCTGACCATGCACCTACCCACGAGGCCACTCCATCTCATTCAGTGAGCTCCACACAGGTGCTTCCCTGAGAGGATGCTATGCCGAGCTGATGGTTGAAGCAGCTTAGACCAGATCCCCTTTGCTATGTCCCACCAATGCCACCTCACTTTAGTCCTGTCCCTCCACTGTCCTTGCAAGCATTTGGCACCCTCTCTCTGGTTCTTTTTAAGTCTTTGACTTTTTTTTTTGCTTTCCCCTCATCTTCAATTGCATCTCTCTCTCTCTCTCTCTCTCTCTCTCTCTCTCTCTCTCTCTCTTTATTGGATATTTTCTTTATTTACATTTCAAATGCTATCCCATTTCCTGGTTTTCCCCTTCTCAGAAACCCCCTATCCCATCCTCCCTTCCCCTGCTTCCATGAAGGTGTTCCTCCACCCACCCCACTCCCACCTCCCCGCCCTCGATTCCCCTACACTGGGGCCTCTATCGAGCCTTCAGAGGACCAAGGACCTCTCCTCCCATTGGTGCCTGACAAGGCCATCCTCTGCTACATATGCAGCTGGAGCCATGTGTACCCCTTGGTTGGTGGCTTAGTCCCTGGGAGCTCTGGGGGTCAGGTTGGTTGATATTGTTGTTCCTCCTATGGGGTTGCAAATCCCTTCAGCTCCTTCAGTCTTTTCCCTAACTCCTTCACTGGGGACCCGGTGCTCAGTTCAATTGTTGCCTGCGGAGTATCCGCTTCTCTGTATTTGTAAGGCTCTGGTAGGGCCCCTCAATTGCGTCTCATAACAGCCACAAAAAGTCTGGAGGTCGTGAGGCTCCCATTGGTCTCTCTTGGTTCAGACTATGGGATTACATTAAAGCTGGGTTGGCAGGCCAGGGGAAGGTTGTCTCTCGTCAGCGAGTGTCAATCACAGATCTTACTCAGACGCACCGCTCAGAGGCTCCAGAGTTGGAAGCTGCCTGGGGCTCCAGCCAGAAGGGGCTCATTTGCAACTTTCTTTCTGAATGGAGTTCACATCTTGCCTGAGGGGGCTGGGGAGATCTGAGTCAATTCCCTTCCGGATTCTTCTAATAATTCTCTGTGTTCCACAACACATGCGAGCACACATATACAAGCTCACACAATTACACAGGCACCAGTCTCACTGATGACTGTGAAACTGGACCCAAGAGTTCCAGAAGTTTCTTTCACTACCCTCTGACAATGCCCTGGGGATATTTAACCCAGGATCCTTCTACTGCACAAGGAGCCGAAAAAGTAAAAGCTTTTCACAGACCAACTGGGTGACTAACTCTTATGCACTTATGTAAGCTTTATAAATCACAGAAACTGACCCTATTATAGTCGGGAGAAGGTAGTAGAAAGGAGAAGGCACAAACATCTGAACTCTTACAGGGACGAAAGTAAGTAGATTTCAAAGATCAATTTCCTCCTGTTTTCAAATGTGGCAAGAAGAAATTTTTAAAAATAGCATAGGAGGGCTGGGGATATAGCTGGACGGTGGAGTACTTCCCTAGTGTATAAGCCCTGGGTTCCATCCCCTTCACTGAGGGGTCAGGACCCACGCAGGAGATGCAGGGGTGAGGGAGAGCTTATAGAGACAAGATCTTGTTCAGAGGTAAAGAGCCTGGATTCCAAGCAGCCAGTGTGGACTCCAGGGAGCAGTGAAGAACCAGAAGAGATGAGAGAAGGGAGACCGAATAGTGGTCAGAAGAAAGGTTTGTTGTAATTTTGTTGTTTTCAAGATGGGTTTAAAGGTAGAATTCAGGAGCTCATAGCTTTAGGTCATGTTCTCGTAACTATTTCATGGCTTAGAATGCTCTTAAAATACACTTCAGCCTTACACATAAGTCTAAAACTATTTTTTAATGACTATGTAATTTTTCTATATGATACTAAAACATGTTTGTATGGGAAAGTTAGTCTCACAAACCACTTGGCTAAAACAAAATGTTAAGTAGCTGTGTCCATTTTAATGCTCATCCTTACACTAAATATGCCTAAAAACATCGTATCAGCTCAAATCCAGCCCTTGCCAAATAATTATTGGCAAAGGCCAACGATCAGCTTTGAGACAACATCAAGCCATGAAGCTCTCTACCAAGCAGGTTCAGAAGGATTTCTTTCCAACCCACCCCCACCCCCGAGGAAGTTGCCTGTTTGCAAGGAAGTCTTTTCCCTGCCAAGGGACACCCGCTGTTAGTCCAGGAGAACTTACAAAGCCAGGGCTGTCCTCTCCCCATTTCCACTCCTCTTTGTGCATTACAACAAGCTCCACTGAGAAAGCCAGGCTGCAGGAAAGCCCTCAGCACTTGGCATTTAAATGAGGGAAGGGACCCTCCAGGGCCTCTAAGGGAAAGTTGCTGAAGGGCAGTCCAGGATGCTGTCCCTGCGGAGCCTGGCACTTGAGGCAGCTTATTTCCCAGTCGCTGTACAGGCTTCATGCTTCCTGATTTAGTCACCTAGGTCGGTGTGGACTAGACTTAAAATGATTCCTGTCCATTGCATAGATGGACCCAAACCCACCGCTTCCCAGAGCCAGAAGTCTCGTGTAACCATAGGAATGACTCCCCATCCCCTAAGCCAGCAACTGAGCAGCTCAAGGCAGCAGAACCAACAGACACCTTAGGACCACTAACTAATGGAACTAAGTTCAAGTGGACAGTGACACACACACACACACACACACACACACACACACACACACACACCCTGTCTAGTCTGCCCCAATGACTCATTTTGTTGCCTTTGCTGCTCAATGCAAGCCTGCATCTGAGTGACCCACCCGCCTTTATTCTGGACTGCTCTCCCCCAAGGACAACCATAACTGTATTCTGTTCCCCACAATTCATTCTACCTGCTGGCTCTAGATTTCTCAGATGTAAGATAGGACAATCCTTCTGTCCCTCCTCTTGCTGTTTTGAACTGTTTTGGAAGATTCAGAGTACAAGAAACTATGTAGTTAGAAATGCTACAGAAAATGTAAGTAAAACAAAATGGACCGAAGTGGACCCTGGTTGAAGCTGAGTTATAGTGGTTTCTTCATATCTGCTCACTCTGCTTTTATGGAGGAGGAAGATGAGGAGAAGGAGGAAACGTCTGTAATATAAACTTACAATTAAGCAGAGCTCCCCTGAAATAACAACTATGGAGTCTAAGCTCTGCAAACACCCTGATGAAGCTGAGTTAATTCCCGACGGGACAGCGTGAACATCCTGTTGGTTTGCTGTTGTCATGAATTAGCAGAGTAAGGAACTCAGTGTCTGTCAGGGAACCAGGGAGTCTGAGTGTGAGGAGGAAGGGGAGGAGGAGGAAGAAGAGGAGGAAGAAGAGGAGAAGAAGGAGGAAGGGGAGGAGAAGGAGGAAGGGGAGGAGAAAGAAGAGGAGGAGGAAAAGATAGGAAGAAGAGGAAGGGGAGGAGGAGGAGGAAGAGCAGAAGGAGAAGGAGGAAGAGGAGAAGGAAGAAGAGGAGGATAAGGAGGAAGAAGAGAATGAGGAAGAAGGAGAAGAAAAAGAAAAAGAAGTAGCAGAAGACTGGGATTTAGTACAACAGATGGTGATCAAGATACTGAATGGAGGGAAAATTCTTCCTTCTGTGGAATGGTTGAAGTCCGGCCCAGAGAAGACTGTCATCCCAGAGTTTGACAGAAAGACTAACATCTACCTTTTTTATGGAATCTTACTGGGGCTGAAGATGGGGACAGAGGACACACAAACTGTCCAAAACAACGAGTTTGGAGTGGTTAGATAGTGGTGAATTTAAAGGCCCCCTTATGGACCGATTGATTGATTGATTGATTGATTGATTGATTGGTTTTATGGCTGAAAGAAAACTCTAGCCTCAGAAGCATAGAGAGAGATGACAAGATCAATACCAGGGGCTTGCAGAAAAGATTAAGGAAAAAATAAACCATAAAAGTTTGGCTTATAACAAGGCTCCAGGTCTGTCTACAGTGAACGCTCATTTCTTTCGAGAGACTTCAGGGTCTAGGCTACTTCAGATGGGAGCAACGGGCACTGTATTGATGGGAACTGAAGACAGTGCACCCACCCCCCAAACCGTTAACCAAGCCTAGGGTTTTGCTTAGTAAGAAAAATCTGCTTTCAGGAAAAAGAAGGGTTTATCCTAAAAATTATTGCCTGGACCTCATTCTCTAAGCCATTTCCTGTTTTCATCTGTCTTCTGATGAAAACAGGAAAGAGTCATTAAAGCCCAAGAAAAAGAACGTTATAATGAAGAACGTTATAAGAAGGTAATAATCACCCTAAGAGAGAAAGCATCAACTGACAGAGAGCGGAATCGAACCAGCTATCCAGCCAGAGGAAAGAAACAACAGTCTTTTCCCATGGAAGAGAGCAGACTTGGATGAAAAGGCCTTTGTTTCTGCTCCTTTTTAAGGTTCTCTTTATACACAAAGACACACACACGCACACACACACACACACACACACACACACTATATACCTCAGAGCAGCCTCCTCAATACAAGGAAAATAATAGTCCTGTCTTTTCTCAGGACCCCATGAGTTTTGTCACAATTATTGTAATAGTGATATCACTGTTGTCATTCATGATAGGAGAAATAAAGATTGTAAAAGAAGACACGGGCTCCCAGTGTGAAGGAAATGAGGGGTAAGTGGAAGCTGACCTTTGCTGGTCCTGTGTCTAGCCAGGCTCCCTACCATGCAGCTACTCAGCTAGACTACCTCCTGGCTACTCCAGCATCCCAGCCAGTTCTGAACCATATACTTGTTGACAAGCCAGGGAGGCTACTGGTGAGGGCATGTTTCACCTTAGTAATCTATTTTCTAGATTCCAAAGCAGCTCCCCACACTTGCTTCTTTCTGTGACTTGAGAGATCTCCAAGCTCTCTGAGAAAGGGCACAGCTTGCTGATGTGAAGAGCTAGACCTGCCTTTGACTGAAAGGTAGATCTCTTTTCATATCTGGTAGTGGGAAAACTCACCATGATAAACATGTAATACAACAAAGAAACCATCAAGAGTTCAATAATTTTAAATAAGTTTGTAAAATTTTTTTTGTTCTCATTTTTGTTTTCAGACAGGGTCTCTTTATGTAGTCCTGGCTGTCCTAGAACTTACTATGTAGAACATGCTGGGCTCAAACTCACAGATCCACTGGCTTCTGACGTCTGAGTGCTGAGATTAAAGGCGTGGGCCATCACACCTAGCATGAATTTGTATTTTACTTTCTATAGCATCCATTTAAAAATGATGACAGATGTATTTAAAGACAAATAATATTAGCTATATACATACAATGTTTGTTGAGACCACCCATGTAAAGATCCTCTGACAATAGCTGACTCTTGCACTGTCCTACCTCAGTGGTGGAATCGCCCACCAAGCACAAAGGAGACTCTGGGTTTAATCTCCAGTATCACCAAGAGCAAAACCCCAAATTGATTCATTTCCTGGTCAGGGGCTCCAGCACCTTAGCATCAGATGCAATTTCAATATCCATAAAAATGTTACTGTAAAAACCCAAATACTGAGACCCAAGGGGTAATGTGTTTGTCTTTGTCTTACAACCCAATAATTTCATATAAATTTTGCATATTTATGTATATATGTGTGTATATACGTATATATGTGTGTATACATGTATATATGTATATGTATACATGTATATGTGTGTGTATATACATGTGTGTGTATATATGTATACGTATGTGTATGTATATATATATATACACACATATGTATATATACATACGCAGACCTTGGGAAAGCAGGTTAAGGACGTGGAGATGTGGTTAAGGTGGGGGGCAGGGGACCTGAGCACCCATTGCTGTTATGGGACATTAGCTGGAGTGAAATCGGGAGAACAGTTAAGGAAAAGCATCTTACACCTGTTTCTTCCTGATGAGAAGGTGTATCAGGACCAGTTCTTCTGGCCCCACTGTGCCTCATTACCTCTCTCCTTGGCATTATCTCTGTTTCAAGAATCCCTGTTCTCAGTTTTAAGGAGCCATAAAGATTAGGAAAAAACAAAAGAAAATGCTTCTCAAGATACTGAGGAATAACCCCCCTCGGAAACGTTCCACCACTGAGGGTTAGTGGCAAGTCCTCTTTTTAAAAATTCCTCTTCTGCTGAGTCCTCGGTAAAGTTGCTCGGGTGTAGGTGAAAGTCACTATTATCTCTTTTCAAGCCCAGGAATGTTTGTTGCCGGATTCCCTTAGACAGTAATTTCAGGCAGCCCTACAACTGAACAGCCAAGCTTTCAACATTGCGCTTCTCTGTTTGTTAAATGCTTTTGAGGTCTTACATAAAAGGTTGATAATGAAGTATTAAGAGAAACATGTCAGAGGCTGTGGTTGGTCAAATTTCTGCGCCTGGTACAATGGGGATGACGACCTTATACAAAACCCAGCGTCTTGCCAGAGGAATAATCAATATTTAATGTTAAATTTTAAAGATCACTTTTCAAACATTACCCAAAAGCAGAATCTTAGCAGAGTATACGTTTTTAATTCTAATCAAGACTTTTAAGGAGAAGCAATTAAAGTCTAAGTACGTAACACTGGAGCATTGGGTATTTCCCACTCACGCCAGGCCAGGCGAGGAGGCGTTCTTAAGTCCCGTGTTTCAATTAGGACGAACTTTCACATCTCTTTTCTCTTGTTTTCTTTTTGAATCCAGACACTTGAATTTGGACAGACAAGCAACCCAGCCACCCTTCAGTGTGGCTGTGTCAGTGTCGGAATGAAATGCATGTGACCCCCTTCAGCAGGGAGGGAGACACACAGTAAAGGTATTTTTTAGTGGAACAATTCTTCGCCCTGCCCTGGTGACTAGGGAGAGGCATCTCGTGTTTCTCTTTTGCTGATATTGAATCAGCTGATGAGCAGGATGGACACCAGTAGAAATGTCCTGCCATCGTCTCCCAGGCCTTTTGTCGTTTTGTTCTCGTGAGGCAGAGATGGCTTTTTTTTCTCTCTCCTCTTTTTTATGTTGAAATATTCAATTAAAAGGCCAATTAAAACTGACCAATTATTTGGCAGTTTTGCTCAGAATCAGGAAAGTTGCAACTCGTTATGTTTAGTTGCGAGTAGTTGTGCTAAGTTGGCAGACTTTGAAATCAACACTTTAGTAGTGATCGCTAGGCTCATTCATGATTGGAATAGTCTCAATTAGCACAGGAAGCAGGTTCCTACAAAGACTTTTCTATTCTGGCTTCCTGGATAGATTGTGAAGCAGGTGGATTTGTATCTTAAGTAGAGAGTCAAAGTGAAAACTTAAGGGGGGGGGGACTGTGGGGGTATTGATTTAGATAGCACCGGAATTGAGGAGAAACTCCAAATTGCCTAGCGATGTGAGTCCCTCCGGCCAGGCCTTACATTATCATACTCTTGCTTATTAACCCTTGAATGTGCAGATGCTCCCACGATTCCCAAGAACAAGGATATCACCTAGCATTTGTCCTAGAGTTTGCAAATTGCCTTTACACGTTATCTGATTTTTCAGAGAAATTTAGGAATTTCTGTGCATTGAACAACTTGAAGCTTAAGCTAGAAGATTTGCATTCAAACCTGTTTGTTTAACCCGATCCCAATAGCTCCAATGCACCTACAAGGTCCAGGGCATGTTAATATGAGTCGTTTCTTAGAGAATTCTGAAGAAATGTCAGAAAGTGTAGAATCAGATCCTGCCCATCCTGTCTCCAGCAGTGGGAGCACAAGGAGTTTGCCCTGAAGCATCTCTCCAGCCACAGCGAGGTCAGGAGTTAATGCTCCAGGCTACTGTCTGTTTCTCCTCTAGATCACTTGAAATTTGTAGTATAATCATTTATAAAAATATACAAAGTCCCTCATTTTTAAGTCCAATCTTTTATTGGCAAGAATCCTAAAGATTTTCTGCAGCCAGCCGTACACTTAGGGGCAGCCCTATTGCACAGAATGGCTTTTCCCAAGGCGGAGCTCCAGGCCTCCTCGATTTCTCCAGCACATCCCACATCCAAGCAGGTTACTTACCAGGCGTGACTGCGGTGAAGGACACAAGTGACTAGAAGAACGCACACGGGCTTCATAAGAAACATAGTCTTCTGAGAAACGCAGGGAGACCGTCTCAAACATTGAGAGATGGGAAGCATTCTTCTCAGAGGCAGAGGGATGGCTACCTTGGTGTGTAAGCGATCCCAAACAATGTTAAGGGGTGGTGCAATGGAGCTACCTCACATCCAAAGAAGAGATTATCTACTTAATTAAAGTTTTTCCCTCTAAGTCCTTCAGCCAATCAGAACTCAAGTGCCAGAGAAAGATTGAGCTGATCAAAAGAACACTCCAGGGTCCTCCCGGACGGACAAACGCAGAAGGGGACGAGGAGAATGGGGACAAAGGAGGGAGGGGGGAGAAAGAGACATAGCAAATCCCCTCCACAGAATCTCTGCGTGGAGTGGCCTCTCTCTTGCTTTTCTCTGCCCACCAGCCCACAACAGCCCCCTTCCCAAGCACATGTATACACAGACACATCCATCCACACAGGGAGAGCCTGGTCCCCAAGAGGGATTTAGAGGGGGGTCGTGCTTTCCTGATTTCTTTGTAGCACTTTGAGACTGGATTTGCATTTGGGATAGCTTCCCTCTTGTCCTGGGGAGCCACGGGCCCTCTGATCTGAGGGTTGCTGGCTGTGTATCTTTGTATGCTGGAAAGAACGTTTGGGAACTTTGGAGAGTTTGTGTCTGGATAGCTCTTCTGTTAAATAGCTTACTGAGTACCTGCCACATTCTCAGCCGAGTACTGGACACTGTAAAAATTACATATGCACGCGTGCGCACACACACACACACACACACACACACACACACACACACACGATTTCCACCTAAAATATGTTTATGCATAGTACTGTGATAACAAAAGGTTATGTGTGTGTGAAGAAAGCCACGGCTGCAGATTGCTTGTAAATCACCCAGAAAAGTTTTTTGAAGAGCATAAAATATAGGTTTCAAATAAGAGAAGAGATTTCAACAGTAGGTGAAAGTGACTCGAGTTCCCAACCCAGGTGCTGGTGCCAGGTTCCTCTAGCTCACACTGCCCTGAGTGCTCCCCTGGGGACAGGAGGGTCCTCTGGCTCACACTGCCCTGAGTGCTCCCCTGGGGACAGGAGGGTCCTCTGGCTCACACTGCTCCGAGTGCTCCCCTGGGGATAGGAGGGTCCTCTGGCTCACACTGCCCTGCGTGCTCCCCTGGGGACAGGAGTGTCCTCTGGCTCACACTGCCCTGAGTGCTCCCCTGGGGACAGGAGTGTCCTCTGGCTCACACTGCCCTGAGTGCTCCCCTGGGGACAGGAGGGTGCTCTGGCTCACACTGCTCCGAGTGCTCCCCTGGGGACAGGAGGGTCCTCTGACTCACACTGCCCTGCGTGCTCCCCTGGGGACAGGAGTGTCCTCTGGCTCACACTGCCCTGAGTGCTCCCCTGGGGACAGGAGTGTCCTCTGGCTCACACTGCCCTGCGTGCTCCCCTGGGGACAGGAGTGTCCTCTGGCTCACACTGCCCTGAGTGCTCCCCTGGGGACAGAAGTGTCCTCTGGCTCACACTGCCCTGAGTGCTCCCCTGGGGACAGGAGGGTGCTCTGGCTCACACTGCTCCGAGTGCTCTCCTGGGGACAGGAGCGTCCTCTGGCTCACACTGCCCTGCGTGCTCCCCTGGGGACAGGAGGGTCCTCTGGCTCACACTGCCCTGAGTGCTCCCCTGGGGACAGAAGTGTCCTCTGGCTCACACTGCCCTGAGTGCTCCCCTGGGGACAGGAGGGTGCTCTGGCTCACACTGCTCCGAGTGCTCCCCTGGGGACAGGAGGGTCCTCTGGCTCACACTGCCCTGCGTGCTCCCCTGGGGACAGGAGGGTGCTCTGGCTCACACTGCCCTGAGTGCTCCCCTGGTGACAGGAGCGTCCTCTGGCTCACACTGCCCTGAGTGCTCCCCTGGGGACAGGAGGGTCCTCTGGCTCACACTGCCCTGAGTGCTCCCCTAGGGACAGGAAGGTGCTCTGGCTCACACTGCCCTGAGTGCTCCCTTGGGGAGGAAGAGTCACCTCAGTGTTAGTGTGGTGCTCCTCAGAGGGCTCACCGAGTGATCCCACCACTCTGGCCCCCAGACTCTCCGATCCTCTCTTCCTCTTGCCTCTGAGCTCTCTAACCACATTGATCCCGACAAACCAAAGAATTATTGAGCTGAATTGTTATCTCTATTACTCAGGCCAGGTATTCTAATACATTCCTTGACCCCTTAGAAACTTCCAGACCAGGTCTTCACTTGGCATCACAGTGAGCACAGCCACCTTAACAACTTAGGCTCTGTCCATCTGTTCCCATCCAGGAAGGCAGCCACAGATTTACTGGAGGCTAATTTCTCTCTCTCTCTCTCTCTCTCTCTCTCTCTCTCTCTCTCTCTCTCTCTCTCTCTCTCTCTGTCTCTCTCTCTGTCTCTCTCAAAAGATTTATTTATTTATTATATGTAAGTACACTGTAGCTGTCTTCAGACACTCTAGAAGAGGGAGTGAGATCTTGTTACAGATGGTTGTGAGCCACCACGTGGTTGCTGGAATTTGAACTCAGGACCTTCGGAAGATCAGTCAGTGCTCTTAACCACTGAGCCATCTCTCCAGCCTTCTGTCTCTGTTTTTTGTTGACTTATTTTTAATATTAGGATAACATAAATTGCTAAGTTTACAAGTAATCCTAGGTTGCCTTTTCTTTTTCTTTTATTCTCTCTCTCTCTCTCTTTCTCTCTCTCTCTTTCTTGAGATAGCATCTCCTACTGTAGCTCAGGTCATCCTTGAACTCACGGAACCCTCCTATCTCAGGCTCCTCATTGCTGGGATACAGGTGCAAGCCACCATACCAGGCAAATAATCTTATTTTGCTGAATATTTGGCTTGCTTTCATTTCATAAAGGATGTGGTACACCTTAAAATTCATTTCAGTTTAAAGTGTTGCTATCTCAATCAGTTTGGCGTGGGTGTATACAAGACGCCAATCTATTGAGATAGAAGTCCTATCTCAGTGGATTAGATACAATAGATTATCACTAAAGGTATGAGAACCGCTACACTTTTGTCCCAACTTTATAACTCCATACATTTCCTCTCCTCACTTCCTGGTCCTGAAGCCAGTTTCTCCTTGCTACTTCAAGCCAGAGGCCTCATGCCACAGTGACTACAATCATTTGTATAATTCATAGGCAAAGACCTCATTTGGTTGTTTTCACTATTATAGAAATTTGAACATTAGATATTCTCTTTTTTGGTTGTCTCTGGGTTATGTTTTGCTTTGTACTGTGTTGTTTTGAGACAGGGTTTCTCTGTGTAGCCCTGACTGTCCTGGAACTCTGTCAACCAAGTTGGCCTTAAACTCACCGGCCTCTGCCTGCCCCTGCCTCCCCGGGCCTGGCTCAGAACATAGATGTTCTTTAATCGCTTGGGATATACCAGAAGTTGATACATTAAGATACTTTACCATCCATTTTTTTTTACTTAGGTATTGTGATTACTGTATATTAGTTGTATGAAATGGGCTCCATCTTGATATTCACATACACGTATAACGGGTACTGTAGCAAATTCTCTCCCTATTGCCCTCTCCATAACCAGCTTTCTCAATCTTGGTCTATTTTAGTTTACTTTCCTTAGATATTTTCTTCAAATTATTTTAGACCTAAACATATGACAATTAAGGTAGGCAACCGAAAAGCAAAATACTAACCCCACCTAGTGACATCATGCTTTTGAATTACTATTATTTGACACTGTGCTACATTGTTTGGTTTCCCCTTTTTAGATAGGGTCTTACCGTGTAGACTTGGGTGGCCTGGAACTCACTATCTAGACTGACTGCCTTCAAACTCCCAGAAAACCATCTGCCTCTGCCTCCTGAGTGCCAGGATTAAAGGTGTGTTCCATGCCTGGGTTCTACTTTTGCGCTCAGATTTATTTTATTTATCCGTGTGTGTGTGTGTGTGTGTGTGTGTGTGTGTGTGTGTGTGTGCCAAAAGAGGATGACATGTCCCTTGGAGCTGGAGCTCCAGGTATTTGCAGCTTTTATGTGGCACCTGGGATCTAAACTCTGGTCTTCCTGATTATTCAGCAAGCTCTCCTAATCAAGGAGCAGTCAGGGTGCTGAGGCAGGGGCATGCCAGCTTTGATGAGGCACTCCCAGAGCTGAGGCAGGGGAGCTCAAATTCAAGATCAGCTTGGCCCCTCTAGAGTCCTTCTCACAAACAAAAAGAAACAAGCAAAAAGCCAAGGAAGGGGTTACCGGGAGGGTGAGGGAGCTGGGAAGTGCTTCCCTAAAGGAACAGAGGGGCGGGCAGAATGTCTGCCTAGAAGTTACAAAAGTTTGAATGAGTCTAAAAGAAAAAAAAATCGAATATGAGCTCAATGACAGTGACAAAGCAAAAGGTTTTGTAGAAAGGGGATAAACTCTGTGACACAACAGTGCTTTTGGGGTCAGCTGTATGAGTCACTGTGACTGAAGTTTGTGTAGTGTAGGAGTAGGCTGGAACATTAGGGAGGGTGCAAGTGCAGAAGGACCCTGTGCGGGCGTTTGGAGTTCATCATCACTGAGACAACTGGAAACCAGGAGAAATACAGACACACCTGTACACACATGCACGCACATGCATGCACACGAACACTCCCACACACGTGCGCGCGCATGCACGCACACAATTTTTAATTTTATTATTTATTCATTTGTATGCATGAAGGTTAGCCCAGTTTCAGAGATCCGGGTAGGAAAGTACACCCAATGCCACTGCAGCAAGGGGCATGATCGGCTCTTCCACTCTCATGCCCTGGACAATGCTGGAGAGCGCACCCTGGTGGTGTAGATGTGGAAGAGCTAGGGAGCTAACCAACTCAGCTACCACCCAGGCCCAGATCCAGGCCTTTCAGTTGGCTCACCCCAACATCTACCTCGAGCTGCTGGAGCACATGAAAGGGCTGGTCCTGCAGATCCAAAGCTACAGGATTTCCACAACTCAGGACCACAACAGGATATCCCAGCCGAGTCCTATTGAGGATCCGGTATTCGTGGTATAGCAGAAGCTAGAGGCCTTTAGCCATCATGAAATGTTTTATGCTCTGTTTTTTACTTTTATTTTTATTTTTAGTTTTTTCCTTTTGGGGGAAGGTTTCAAGAGCAGAGGGCAGATACAGAAGGATGAGGAGGTGAGTGGGATTGCGGTGCATGATCATGATGTGAAATTCACAAAGAATCAATTAAAAGTTAAAAAAAATAATTAGAATTCACTGAGATGTACCATGATGGTATGTTTACCTCTTTTAATTTTTCAAGAAAATATTACAATAAAAATAAAATTTAATCAGGCCTTAAAACTCTCTGTGAAACAAAAACCCGTTCTTACAAACCAAATCAAAGACTAGTAGAAATGGGACCATTTTCAATATATTGTGTTAAAAAAGAAATGTCAATTACATAGAGCTATTAAAACCCACTAGGATGGGCCAGCAAGATGGCTCAATGAATAAAGGTGCTTGCTGTGTAGACCTGTTCCTTCAAGGGAGAGACCGTGGGAAGTTTGATTACAATGCAGCATGCCTTATAATAGCATCAGTGTGCGAGCACCAAACAGAAGTCACCTTGGGGCTAGCCTCAGCCACGCCTTCAGGTGCAATACTGGCTAGCATTATTATTGACTGTGATTTCATGAGAACCTCTGAGCTAACCACCCTAGGCTCCCCTAATCCCATCCCATAAAAACTGGGACAGAACACAGATGTTTATCATTGAGTTACTCCATTAAGTTTCAGAGTGATTTGTTATGCACCAGTGGAGAATTAATACAAGGAGGTTTGCAGATACCACATTAGAGTAAAGATGTTCACATCTAAGCCTAGCATTACAAGAAACATCTCTTAAGGAATTGGAGCTGGAGAGATAGTCCAGTGGTTGAAAGCACTTGCTTTTGCAGAGGACCTGGGGTTCAATTCCCAGCACCAATGTGATGTGTCACAAGCTCCTGAAACTCCAGTGCCAGGGGATTTCTTGCTATCTGGAGGAACAGACCTACACAGAAAAAAACACCCATATACATAAATTAAAATGATTTAAGGGGCTGGAGAAATGACTCAACAGTTAAGAACACTGACTGCTCTCCCGAAGGTCCTGAGTTCAAATCCCAGCAGCCACATGGTAGCTCACAACCATCCACAATGAGATCCGACACCCTCTTCTGGTGTGCTACAGTGTACTTAGATATAATAATAAAATAAACCTTTGGGCTGGAGCGAGCAGAGATCCTGAGTTCAATTCCCAGCAACCACATGATGGTTCACAACCATCTGTACAGCTACAGTGTACTCATATACATAAAATAAATAAATAAATCTTAAAAAATGATTTAAAAGTTAAAATAAAAAATGAATTAATTTTTTTTGTTTTATTCAGCTTACTCATGGGGTGTATTATCTCTCTAATATGTAAATTGATTAATTATATTGAACTTTTCTAGTGTTAAAGCAAGCATTAACTGGAATTAAAAAACGATTTACATCATTAAGGCCTGTGCTCAAGGATCTCTACCCACTGGGCAACCTTGCCAGTCCTCAACTATCTAAATTTTTTGAGATTCTATCCATCTATGTGCTAGCTTTCCCTCAAGCCCACCTGCTGCCTTTCTGTTTGGGTGTTCTGAATGTCTGCTATGTGTCTGTCAGCTTTCTGGAACACTGGAGAGAAGCCACTTTAAAGGGGAATGGGTTCATTTTGATTCGTGGTTTAGCGTCGTCAGTCACTTGTTCCTTGGCCTCATTTCTGAGCTAAGACTGAATATCATGGCAGAGAGTAAGCAGTGAAACAAATCTCCTGGGAAGTGGATATAGGAACGAGATATATCCATCCACACCTTTCCACACACACTGGCCTGCCAGCCTTCACTGGCCTTCTTTTTTTAATGTTTAAAATATTAATTTATTTTGTTTGTATTAACATACATCTATTCACTGTGTGCATGCCTGGTGCCTGCAGAGGTGGGAAAAGGACATCAGGTGCCCTGGAATTGGAGTTACAGGTGGTTGTGAGCTACCATGTTGGTGCTGGGACTCCAACTTGAGTCCTCCTCTGGAAGAGCAGTCAGTGCTATTAACCTCTGAGCCATCTCCCAGCCCTTCCTTCTAAAATGATTGTGTGTGTGTGTGTGTGTGTGTGTGTGTGTGTGTGTGTGCCTTTAAGGCCAGAGTAAAGTATTGGATCCCCGGGAGCTGAGTCTACAGGTGGTTGTGAGCAACCTGAAATAGGTACTGGAAACTAAATTCAGGTCCTCTTGAAGAACAGCTCTTAACTGCTGAGCCCTCTCTCCAACCCTTAGATTTCTATTACATTTATTTATTTGGGTTTTGAGGAGTAAGCCACAGAGCACATGGAGGTCAGAAGACCACCCTTGCACTGCTTGGCGCCCAGAGATCTATTTCCGGATGCCAAGCTCAGCGGCCAGAGGCTTTATCTGCTGAGCCATCTGCCAGCTCAAACGCTGGCTTTACACTTGACTTCCCTCCTCCAGTTGATTACTCACTTGATCTTAGAGTAAGCGCCTTCTTACTTCATCATCCCATTGGGATTCACAAGAATATGTTATCCACAATTTCCAGATGTTCTCGGTGGGATCGTTGCTCATGCTAGTGTTTGAGTGTGCTAGAAATGAGAGTCGGGTCACGCTTCTTAAATGTATTGCTGCACTTCCGGTCTTCCATGTACTTCCGGTCTTCCTTGCACTTTCATGCTTAAAATTTTGCTTTCAAAGATTCACTTGTCTTTGTGTGGAGTGCTTCGCCTGCATTAGAGTCTGTGCGGCACATGCATGCAGTACCCTCAGAGGACAAAGGAGGGTATCAGACAGTTGTGAGCCTCTATGTAGATGCTGAGAATCAAACCTGGGTCCTCTGGAAGACCAGCCAATACTCTCAAGCACTGAGCCACCCCTTCAGCCCCATATAAATCTTTTGGTCAGATGTAGTTTATAGGGGAAATGCAAAGGTAATATAGAGTTCTCATATGCCCCACAGTCCCTCATTCCTATTATCAACACCTTAAGTTTATTCTAAACGTTTGACCAGTCAAGAGTGTACCATATTATTAGCTGAAGTCCACAAGACATTTTTGCTTACTTAGTTCTTGTTTAACATCTTGTTTGTTTGTTTAGGATCCGTCCAGCTCATCACAGGACACTGCCCGGGAAGGCTTCTCTTTGTTCCACTTGCTCCTGATTGTTTCTCAGACTTCCCTTGTCTTGGATTAACCGCGACAATTTTCAGAAGAAAATTTCAGGTGTTTTGTTCCATGTCCTTAAGTTGGCAGTTACCTTGTGCCTGTCTTGTGATTTGAAAAAATAAAACGTCTCTTGTGTGGGAGAACCTAAACATATAGAACTAGTGGAGAGAAAAGGTTTACTACAATTCTAGCGAAACCTTGAGGACTTTTAGGGGATAGTTTGGAAACAGGAAAAAAGCATTTGGAAGAAATGGATAAATTCCTAGACACATATCACCTACCAAACTTAGATGAGGAGGACATAGAGTTTATATTATAAAGGATCTAAACAAGGGAAGCTTAAAGCAGGAGCAGGCTCCTAACAAAACAAACAAACAAAAACCTCAGGACTGTATGGACACACTGCCCATTTCTAACAGACCTATTTGAATAAAATATAAAAGAAAAGAATGTTATCACATTCCAGAACCAGTGAAGAAAGCCAACAAGCCAGCAGGCAAGAAAACCAGCAAAGCAGCAAGGAAGGAAGGAGGGAAGTAAGCAAGCCAGCAAGCAAACCAGCCAGCAAGCAACCAAGCCAGCAAGCCAGCCAGCCAGCCAGCAAGCAAGCCAGCAAGCAACCAAGCCAGCCAGCAAGCAACCAAGCCAGCAAGCAAACCAGCCAGCAAGCAAACCAGCCAGCAAGCAACCAAGCCAGCAAGCAAACCAGCCAGCAAGCAACCAAGCAAGCAAGCAAGCAACCAAGCCAGCCAGCAGCACAGGACAAAACAAAACAAACTCTGATTTTGATGTAGACTTTTGGTCTCACTGCTTTGTTTGAGGGTTTTTTTGTTTTTTGTTTTTTGGACTTGTTGGTCTTTTGCTTGTATATTATAGTTTCTAGTTTTGTTGGGGTTTTTTTTGTTGTTGTCGTTGGTGGTGGTGGTAGTGTGTGTGTGTGTGTGTGTGTGTGTGTGTGTGTGTGTGTGTGTGTGTGTGAATTTCTTCTGGTTTTACTGGAGGGGCTTATTTCGTTTTGTTTCTTATATTTTTTGTTTGATTTTTTTGTTTGTTTGCTTCTTGTTTCTCTTTGTTTTGTTTTCTAAAGAAAGAGAGGGTAAAAAATGACATTTAGTTGTGTGAGTGTGGAAGTCCAGAGGATCTGGGAGGAGTTGGGGAAGGGGAAAACATGATCAGACCACATGGCATGATTTTCTTTTCAATAAAAATACAAAAGATGATTTAAGAACATTAAAATAACAAATAAAATACTGCTTTAGTCTGGAAAAAATAAACCATATACATATATACTTATAGGCAGCATTATAGTACATGGGAAAAACTGAAAAGCATTTTCTTTAAAATCAGGAACCATACAAATACACCAACTTTTTCTCTTCTTAATAGAATACTTGAATTATTAGCTAGAATTAGCTAATAAAACAAGAAAAAGAAATAAAATGGATTTAAACAGGAAAGAATAGACAGAAAGTCTGAGACTATACTTGAAACCTTGGCATCTCCACCAGAAAACCCTTAAATTTGTTGAACACTTTCAGTAAAGTAGCAGGGCAAAGAAATCAACATGCAAAAAATCAATAGCTTTTCTAAATACCAATAAAAAAAAACTTGGCAAGAAAGAATTCAGAGGGAAAAACATCGGATAACAATAATAACCAGGTTAAAAAGTAAAAAGCAACCTACAAATAAACATGGTCAAGAAAGGAAAAAGGTCTCCAAATTAAGACACTGAAAAAAAGAAATGGAGGAAGACACTCTACAGGAAAGTCTCCCATGGTCATGGATTGGCAGAATTAATATTGTAAAATCGACTCTATCACAGAGGAAACTGATCTATGGATTCAACACAATCCTCACAAACATTTTATTTCAATGACATTTTTTTTCACAGAAGTAGCAAAAACAGTCATAAGACCCACATGGTAGCATCAAAGACCAGACCAGCCAGAGCGATCCTAATCAGAAAGCGCAACTGTAGATGTATCACAATACCTGACCTCAAACTATACGACAGTAGCAAAGGCACGATACTGTCAAACAAACAAAAACAAACAAACTATAACCCAAAGCAAACGACTAAAAAGAAAAAAAGCCAGGCAGGCAGACCAATGGGCTAGGACAAAGGACTCAGAAACAAACCCACATAGCTGTCACTGGCCAGTCTTTGACAAAGGTATCAACATTACACATGTGAGCTAAGACAGTCTCTCTTTATCAAATGGTACTGGGAAAGCTGGGTAGGTATGTGAAAAAGAATGAAACTGGACTCTTACCTTTCACCCTGCACAAAAATTAAGTTCAAAATGGATCAAAAACCTGTATCTCAGAAACTGCTAGAGGGAAATACAGGCTTCCCCAGACATATACAAGGGCTTTTTTTGAAAGGGATTTGGTGTTCACAGAAAATAATAGCAACACTGACAGATACATGTGCATGAAATATGAAAGCTTACACACAACCTACAGAATAGGAAACATATTTGCCAGCTGTGCATCTGATGAAGGATTAATATCTGGAAAGGGAGATAATAAGATCTAGTGATATACATGCATAAAAATGTCACAATGAAACTTAAAACGACAGAAGCTTCTGAATTTTAGAGACATGGACTTATCATAGTAGTGTATGTGGAACACAGTGACTGAAGACGTGAAGAACCTTCTAGATGCCTAGGTTTTGCCTTAGCACGTGGGAGCAGTAGGAGGGTTTAAGCAGGGAGATATCATGTCATGGCTTGTATTCAGAAATGTGTTCTAGTTGCTGAGCAAAGAAAGGATGAAAGGACTCACGGACAGGACAGGGAGCACCGTCCAGACAGGCTCTGCTGAAGTGGTCTAGAAGCAGGGAGGACCGTGCAGGCAGACTCTATGGTCATCTAGGTCAAAGACAAGGGTGATTTTCCTAAGGCCAGAAGAAGTAGACAGCAAAAATTCTCCAGTAGTTGGGATCCATCCTTTCCAAAAGGGACTACATTTCTATTATTTTTAAAATTAAAATAATACAGACGTTATTGTTGTTGTTGTTGTTTGAGACAGGTCTCTCTTTTCAGTCCTAGCTGTTCTGACACTTTGTATGTAGGCCGGGCTGGCCTCGAACACACAAAAATTCCCCACCTCTGCCTCCTGAGTGCTGAGATTAAAGGTCTGCACCACCAGATCAGGCCTTTGTGAGAACCATTTTTATCAATGCTTTCCGAACAGTATGTGTTTGTCGATCATCGGAGGCTCGGAAGGACATTCTTGGAAGTGTGACAGATCTAATCAAAGGAGTGCCACTGTGGTGGTGGCAAAGTCTTGATGAAGCTGCGTCTTTGCTTTTTACATCAGCAGTGGCTCCCCCTTCTGGTCGTTTCTGTGAAATCACCCTATGCTTATTGGAAATAATGTCAGAAGGATGCGTTAGGGCATATCAAAAACAAAAACAAAATAAAACAACCAAAAAAAGCTTGTGTGACAGGCTGTCATGTCACTGAAAGTGTGCCTTTGCAGTGTTTGGCATCAAATCTAGAGCCTTGGACAAGCTAAGCAACCTCCACCACCAAGCTATCTGACTCCCTCTTCTGGTCTTGGTGCATGGCAGACAGATGGTGCCTATGCATCCATGTAGGGAAAGGACTGCACACACAAAATAAAAGTGACTCTTTAAAAAGAATGGCTCTATTTTTAATTAATTAATTAATTAAATATTTTACACTCCATATTTTATCCCCCCCCCCGTCTCCACCCACCACCCCACCTAACCTCTAAATTCCCTGGGGACTCCAGTCTCTTGTGAGTTAGGTGCATCATCTCTGATTGAACACAGAAACAGCAGTCTTCTGCTGTATGTGTGTTGGGGGCCTCATATCAGCTGGTGTATGCTGCCTGTTTGGTGGTCCAGTGTTTGAGGGATCTCATGGGTCCAGATTAATTGAGACTGCTGGTCCTCCTACAGGGTCACCCTTCTCCTCAGTTTCTTTCAACCTTCCCTAATTCAACAACAGGGGTCAGCTGCTTCTGTCCATTGGTTGGGTGCAAATATCTGCATCTGACTCTTTCAGCTGCTTGTTGGGTCTTCTGGAGTGCGGTCATGCTCAGTCCCTTTTTGTGAGTTCTCCATAGCCTCATTAATAGTGTCAGGACTTGGGACCTCCCCTTGAGCTGGATTCCACCTTGGGACTGTTGCTGGACCTTCTTTTCCTCAGGCTCCTCTCAAGAATAACACTATTAAATTATTCTCTCTCTCCCTCCCTCCATCCCCCTACCCCCTCTCTCTGTGTATGCACATACACCCCTTGCACGATTTTATGTGCACTATGTTATACTAGAGCTACAGGTGAGCTACTATGTGGGTGCTAGGAAAAGAATCCAGGTCCTCTGGAAGAACTGAAAGTGCCTTTAATTATTGAGCCATCTCTCACAGTCTTGCCATTCAGCCAAAGCTGACCTTGTATCACTGTGTAGGACAGATTGTTCTTGAACTGTTGCTCCTCCTGCCTCAGCCTCCTGAGGACTGAGATAACAGGCCTGTGCCACCACGCCCAGTTTCATTGAAGGCGTTAGTGAATGAAGGGATGGCAGGATCAAAAGCATTTATAGACAAAGTTAAGTAGGTGAGGTCTTGGGATGGATTCCTGCCACGCCTCACTCCCTGCCCCAGTATAAAATAAAAGCGAGACAGGAAAATCACGGAGAAAACTTTTGCATTGGACAGATCAGAAATAATAAGGATCTAGATTAGAATGGTGTAGCCCGAACTGCGCAGGGAGTAATGGGTCGACCCACAGAATTCCGTGGAACCAATGAGTGTTAGTCAGAAGGACGGAAGTGCTCAAGGATGGATTGCTGAGATGCTGAGTCTGAACGCCAGGCTCCATCACGAGGCAGTAAGGTACTGAAAAGCAGATGATTCCACCATAAAAGAAGCAGGATAGATTGTTTCACAACTACATGGATATATAGCACTTAAAATGGCTAAGGTGATACAAAGTACATTGTGGTTTTTATGAAGAAAAGAAAGGTGCAGTGCGTGAGGAATTATGCGGTAACATCCGGCTGTTCTGTTAGCAAGGGCATGCTGGAGGGACGAACACCATAGTTGTGACTTTCCCGTATGTTACAGGAACAAGCGCAGACCATTTGGCTTAAGTCCTGCTATGCAGGAGTGCCAAGTGACCCTGTGAGCTCGTCCAAGAGCCTTGAATCTCTAGAGGATGGACACTTCTTTGCTTTATTTCCTTCACAGGATATTGGTGCTGAGGCCAAGCAGCTGTCTTCAGAACAGGGCATAAAAACAAAAACAAAAACAAAACCCCACGTGCATAGTGGACTCATGGGAGTGGAGGGCATTGAAGATATCGGGCATCTCTAGAGTAGTGAGGCTGTTCCCACTGCTGGGAAGAGCTGACACTCACTAGACGCCACAGGCAGCCTGGGTGATCAGTACAGCCCACAATCACATTTGAGGCTTACAGCAGCCTTGGAGGCAGGTGATCTCCTGCAGTCAGGAGTAGGAAATGTTAGCCCACAGCGAGGCAACTCTTAAGTCAGAACACAAACCCAGATCTGAAGGACGCTGCAGACAGCCAGATCCTGTCCTGTTTCCCTCCCTAGGATGCTCAACACACTGGAGGGGACAGTGACAAGTGGGTCACAGGGCCACTCGCTAAGTGGGCTTCAGGAAACTGAACAGGTCACCCTTGGCCTGCAGATCCCTAGAGCCCATGGCAGAATTCTGTTGGTTGTTACTGAAGTGAGAAAAGGGAGCAGTGTTCACAAAGTCTCACAAGGACCAAGTCCCTTAAGATGGCCTCTGCTCTCCCATTTTGTTGTAAACTACACAACGACACCATCTGGTGAGATTTTAGGGAGAGGTAACTGGGTGTCTCCCTATGTTTAGGAGTCAAGACTTCCTTGCGATGCAATCTGGAAGTCTGTAAGACAGTTCCCCTGGTGATTGTGTGGGGAGTCGGGTTTGGGAACTGTTGGAAGCATCCCAAGAATGGACTGTTGGGAGTTGAAAGGATCAGATGAGAAGGAGTTTATGGAGGGCATAAAGCCTGATAGCCTCCTTCTTCAACCTCCCCTTCTCCTACCTCCTTGTCCTCCCTCTTTTTTTTAATTGAATATATTCTTTATCTACATTCCAACTGTTATTTCCCTTCCCGGTTCCCTCCCCCACACAAACTCCTATCCCATACCCCTCCCCCTGACTCCATGAGGATGCTCCCCCACCCAACCCACTCCCACCTACCCTCCCTTGATTTCCCTACACTGGGGCATCTATGAGCCTCCATAGGACCAAGGACCTCTCCTCCCATTGATGCCCGACAAGGCCATCCTCTGCTACAAGTGCAGCTGGAGCCATGTGTACCCCTTGGTTGATGGCTTAGTCCCTGGGAGCTCTGGGGGGTTCTGGTTGGTTGATATTGTTGTTCTTCCTATGAGGTTGCAAACCCCTTCAGCTCCAGGATACAGAAGATGTGGTATATTTACACAATGGAATACTACTCAGCTGTTAAAAACAATGAATTTATGAAATTCTTAGGCAAATGGATGGAAATAGAAAATATCATCCTGAGTGAGGTAACCCAATCACAAAAGAACACAGATGGTATACACTCACTGATAAGTGGATATTAGCCCCAAAGCTCAGAATAAACAAGATACAACTCACAGACCACATGAAGCTCAAGAAGAAGGAAGATCAAAGTGTGTGTGCTTCGATTTTTCTGAGTAAGGGAACAAAATACTCACAGGAACAATTATGGAGACAAAGTGTGAGGCAGAGACTGAAGGAAAGGCCATCCAGAGACTGTCCTACCTGGAGATTCATCCTATAAACAGTCACCAAACCCCAACACTATTGTGGATGCTTGCCGAAAGGAGCCTGATATGGCTCTCTCCTGAGAGGCCATGCCAGAGCCTTACAGATACAGAGGCAGATGCTAGCAGCCAAACATTGGACTGAGCGCAGGGTCCCCAATGGAGGAGTTGGAGAAAGGACTGGGGGACTTACCATCCCTCTTTATGCCTGGTTCTGGCAGTCATGAAGTTTTTCTGCCCCTTGCTAGCAGGACAGTGACACTTGGAACAGCAGCGCCGCACAGTGAAAAGCAACAAACACTACAGCACCAAGCGTGTCGCAGGATCACGCTTTAGAAGAGTCAGGGGCTGCAGGTGCCCAGGTGTCCTGCAGGGGGCAGTATGTTCCTACGTGTTTGCTAGAGACTTTCAGGAGGTCGTGGCTGCGTGGTTTCAAGGGAAGTCAAAAGGTGAGGAGGACGTGGGATTGGAAATCTGTGCTAGATCTGAAACCTCAGACGTCCACGTTGTGAAACTAGAATAAACTTGGAAGAGAGTAAGTGCAGAGGCAGGAACTACCCTTGCCTTGAAATTGAACTTAAGGTGTATGACTGTGGTGGTTGGTGTTATACCATGTACCACCAACATTCTGGGTGGCTTTCTAAATACGGGTCTGACATGCACCCACTGCCAGACACTCCTACGGAGAGAATTCTTTTTAAATGTGTACATGTGTCAGACATTAGTTAACACATTAGACTTCTCTTTTAGTGATATTTCAACACCGTGACAAGTAGGTTTGTGTTGGTGGGACAGGGTTGGGTCACAATAGCACTGTTTTTGTGGTGGTTGTTGTTGTTGAGGATTTTTGTTTAAGGCTTATTATTGCCCTTATTTATTCGAATGTGCGTGAAGATACATGAGCTTGTGAGTACCAAATGCATGCATGTGCCCACAGAAGCCCAACTGCTCACATGTCCTGGGACTGGAGTTACAGTCGTGAGTTGCTTTATGAGTGTGGGAACTGCTTAGAAGTGCTTACGAGTGTGGGAACTGAACCCCAGTCCTCTGCAAGAACAATGACACACTTAACCACGAGGTCATCTCTGCAGCTCCAGTAAAGTCTCTCTCTCTCTTCACCCTTCCCTCCCTCCTCTCCCCTCTCTCTTATGTAGCTCTGGCAGTCCCAGGGACTTACTATGTAGACCAGGTTAGCCTTGAACTCAGAGATCCACCTGCCACTGCTGGGATTAAAGGCAAGCACCACCACATCTGGCTTTAATTATACATGTTCTTATTGGTCCCCATCTGGTAAATTTCTCTCCCTCCCTCTCCTCTCCCATTTTACATTTCTGATGTTTGTACCTGGACACAGTCTTTTCAGTGGTATGCTTAGCGACTAAGTTAAATCAGTATGCCTAGAGTGACTATATAATAAAGCATACATAAATCTATCTACTCAACTACTTGGTTGGGTTTTTTTTTGAAAATTAATTAAAGATACTTTAGTGCTGCCTAATATTTGTATATCTTTATACAGCATAACTTGTAATTTGTGGCAATTCAATACATTACAATGTATAATAATCAGGATAAACATTTCCTTCTCTTTAATCATGAGTTATCCTTTAAGGTTTTTATTACATTAATTTATTTACTACCATGTGTATGTGTGGGCAGGTATGAGCCATGAAACATATGTAGAGATGAGAGGATAATGTGGGAGTTGATATTCTCCTTCCATGCTGTGTGACCTGAGGGTCAAATTCAGGTCATTGGTCATAAATAGCAAGTACTTACACCCACTGAGCCATCTGGCTGACCCAAAAGCTGGTTATTTTTATATGTTGGAAATTTTATCCTTTAGTAATTTGATTCCATCCTATAAAAGATTATGGGACTTTTGGGGAGGAGGAACCAGGAAAGGGGATATCATTTGAAATGTAAATAAAGAATATACATAAGAAAAAAATTTAAAAAATAGTTTCCATGAGCACTGTATTTGAACCTTTTATGTCTGGCTTTACTGCCTTTGACATCATGACCTCCAGTTCCACCTGTGTTGCTACAAGTCACAGGACTTCATTCTTTTTTGTGGCTGACTAATACTCCATTTCGTACACCACATTTCAAACTCCATCCATCCTCTGAAAAGCATATGGGTGATTTTACAATTTTACTGTTGTAAACAGCGCTGCAGTCACCACAGCAGCACACGTGTCTTTTGGGGTTACAATGCCATCATCTTTGAACTTACACCAGTTGTGGGGGGGGGTCACTGACTCTTAGGGCTTCTATTTTCAGTTTTGTGAGAAATTTTTAGATTGTTTTTATGGCTATTATAGTTTAGGTTCCCTTTAACAACATTCTTATTGTTTTGTGGAGGGGGTGGGTTTTTTGTTATTGTTTCTTTGATAATAGCCATCCTTACTGGATTAGGTGAAAGGTCACTGTTTTTTCTTTCTTACGGTTTATTTTTATTACTTTTTCAAGTATGTGTATTTATTTCACCTATATGCATGCAAATGTATTTATGTATGGGCTGCCCCCCCCTCTGTGTGTGTGTAGGCACTTGCAGAAGCTAGACTAGGGAATGAGGTGGGTATCAGATACCCTGGAGCTAGTTACAGGGAGTTGTAAACTGCATAATGTGCGATCTGGGAGTTGAACCTGGGTCCTCTGGAAGAGCAGCAAGTACTCTGAACCACTGAACCCTCTCTCCAGTTGGAATTGATTATACATTCTGCATATCAGTCACAAGCAGAAGAGTGGAAATAGGTCTCCATGCACAGTAATCAATTCAGAGTGGATCAAAGGCCTCCAGGCCCACATATGTTATAAAAGACAGGCTCTCATCCTTTCGCATTTGAATGTTATCCCACAGTGCATTGCTACCAGAGGGTTTTGGTTTTGCTTGTTTGATTGGGCTGATTGAATGCTTTAGCTATTCATCGCTTGATGGGCATTTGGATTGCTAGGATGATGTAATGAACACGAGAGTGCAGGTGTCTCTTTGACATGCCAACTTCATCTCAGTTAGATGGATGCAATATCAAGCCCTTCAGTACTTTGGTATGTTAGTCTGTTTTATTGAGACATGGTATTGTGACCCCTGACTGGCCTCAAACTTACTATATAGCTGAGGATGACATCTAACTTCTGATCCTCCTGCCTTTATCTGCCTACTTCTTAGATTACAGACCTATTTTTAATTGTATATGTATGTGAGCTGGGCAGTGGGGGCGCATGCCTGCAATCCCAGCACTCGGGAGGCAGTGACAGATGGATTTCTGAATTCGAGGCCAGCCTGGTCTACAGAGTGAGTTCCAGGACAGCCAGGACTACACAGAGAAACCCTGTCTCAAAAAAAAAAAAAAACCAAAAATATGTACATGTATATGTATGCATGATGTATACATGTGTACATATGTGTGCTGATGAGTACATCTATGCATGTACATGTAGAAACCAGTGAAGGATGCTGGGTATCTTCCTCACCTTCTGTCTTAGTCTCTCACTGAACCCGGAACCTATTATTTTGATTAGGCCGGTTGGCCAGAAAGCTCCAAGAATCCACCTGCCTCTGCCCAGTAACAACACTGAAGTTACAAGCATGTGTGCCTAGGCCATGTTTTTCCTTGGGTGATCTGCCTGTCTCTACACTCCAGTGCTAAGCATGCCCAGCTTTTTATAGGACTGCTTGGAATTTAAACCTAGGTTCTCATATTTGTACAGCAAATACTTTCATCCACTGGGCCTTCCCTCTAGTACCTTTCCCTTATTTTTTAATTTTGAGGAACCTCCAAAACTTTTTTCAAAACACCTCACTAATTTTCATTTTCACCAGCAATGATCCTATTTTATAACTCTATTTTGGGTGAGATTGAACCACTGACCTATATCTCTGGACCCTTATTTTTTTATTATTATTTATTTAATGTATATGAGTATACTGTCGCTGTCTTCAGACACACCAGAAGAGGGCATCAAATCCCATTACAGATGTTCATGAGCCACCATGTGGTTGCTGGGAATTGAACTCAGGACCTCTGGAAGAGCAGTCAGTGCTCTTAACTGCTGAGCCATCTCTTCAGCCCAAGACCCTTGTTTTTAATAGATGCACTTGGGCCTGTACTTTGGGAAGAGCACTGTAGTGGCTTTTTCTGGTTCTCTTCTTGACTACATCTGGAATGAACTACAATCTAGAATTGGAGGGCTCACCCGTGATCCAGATTTTGAGGTTGGAAGACACAGGTTTCTGACCTGGTTCTTGTCATGGAGATCTTGAGGCATAGTGGCCATGGAAAGCTTAGGACCAGGCAAGGTCCTAAGCCTTTAATTCCAGGAGACTGAGGCAAGCAGATCTCTAAGTTCCAAAGCCAGCCTGGGACAAAACAAGTTCCAGATCTAGGCATGATGGTACACACCTTTAATCTGGGCCCTAGCTTCTGCTGGAGGCCTATATAAGGACATTGGAAGAAGGAAAATTCACTCTTCTTCGACTGTTTGCACTTACTAGTCAGCACATCTGTTGGAACCTACTTCTACAGAAGACCAACTGAAACACTTAGCCTCATGGGACTGAGCAACTACTAGGTTCTTGGACTTGCCCTCCACAGCTGCCCATTGTTGGATTAGTCGGACTGTGGACTGTAAGTTATGCCTATAACATTCCCTTAATGTATAGAAACATTCCATAAGTTCTGTGACTCTAGAGAACACTAAGGAAGCTGTCATGATTTTTCAATCTCAGAACTTTTTTTTTTTCTGGCAGCGGGCTTCTCCATTCTCATTTCTGCTCATCTCTGCAGAAGAACCCTCAAAGCCAAGAAGATCCTGTGGGCTCCTGTGACTGCTACTGTGTTGACTGGCTTCTTCTGACTCATTATCTGCCTCCCTGTTCAGATTAAACTTTTGCACTGCAGGCCTCATGCCTATGTCTCTCACACCTTCAGAACATTGGTCTGCCTCACACTGTTGATCTTGATCTGCCTGTAGGATATAAATATCAAGGTTGGTATTTTGAATAATGAAGAAAGATATTTTAGAACCATGAGAAGTAAAAGAAAACAGAGACAGAGAGAGATGTATTGGGAATCACATGAGTTTCTTGAAACCTCAAAGCCAGCCGCCAGAGACATACCTCATCCTCCGAGGCCACACCTCCTAATCCTTTCCAAAGAGTTTTGTCAATTGGTGACAAGTATTCAAATAAAAAAAGTCATTCTCATCCAAACCACCACATTCCTAGGCCCTCACAGGCTTGTAACAATATCTCTTAATGCGAAATGCATTTAGTTCAATTACTAAAGTCCCCATATTCATTCACAGTTCCAACACTGTTTGAGAGTCCACAGTCTAAGTCTCCTCTGAGAGTCAAGGTAATATCTTTATTGTACGCCCCTGTAAAATCAAAAGGAAATTATATGCTTCCAACATACAGTGGCACATAAGATACATTCATTCCAAAAAGGAGGAATGGAGGCATGGCAAGGAAATATTGAACCAAAGCAAGACTGAAACCCAGCAATGTAAACTTCAAATCCTGCAGCTTTATTTATGTCCAATGGGAAAGGGCCTAGATGGCCCATCTTTCAACTTTCCTGCCTGAGATACAGCTATCTTGAGCTGGGTTCACTTTTTGTGTGCAGCTTTCCTTAACAAATGCTCCACAGCTCTGGCATCTCCAACATCTTAGTATCTTAATTAGGGTCTCAAACACAACCCAAGCTTCACATCCACAGCTTTATGCAATGGCTCTTAGGGTCTCTAGTCCTCTCATGGTTTTCACACAGGAACTTCCCTACCACACATTGCCTGGGCTCGGCAGCTCTCTGAAACAATGAAGAAAGAATCCATGACCTTTCATTCTTGAATCTTTGCCACATAGATGACACACCATAGATGGTTTGACAGCCAGCTTGGGGTGGATCCTCACTCCATGAAACAAGCCAGCAGTTTTTAGATGAAATTGTTTTCAGGATCAGGAAAGTCCTTAGGCCTTTTCCTTTTCCAGGTTGGAGGTTTAGCTAAGAGAGGTCTTTTCCTGAGGGCAGCCCTCCCTTTACTCAGTGCAGATCAAGCATCTCCTTATTCCTAGTTCATTTAGCACAATCATAGGCTGTAACAAAGTTTCCTCTTTAAATTGTATGGTATTTCCTGCCTTACTTGCTTTCTTTCGTTGTGAACTATAAGAGTGATCACTGATAAACATGTAATAGAGTCAATATTAAACTGTCTTGAAAACTCATCTGCCAAAGAAATTGGCCTTTTGCTTTTAAACTTAGCCCTAGGGAAGTTCTTAGGATAAGAGCAGAAGGCAGCCACCTCTGAAGTGGAAATTTCTAGTTTTGTTGGAGACTCAGTTGTGTCATGTGATGCTTTTCTGGAAGCTGTCTTATGAGAGGATGTTTTGCTAAAACAGGCAAGCAGTTGAGAGGATGTTTTGCTGAGAACAGACATGTGACATTCTTCTGGAAGCTTCATGGTGAAAGGGCATGTGATGTTTTGCTGGAGCAGATGCTTGAGAGGACATGGGATGTTTGGAAACAGTTAAGTGTAAACCAGCCTACAGTGAAGGATGCTTTGGCATTGGTTCGCCTTGCTGGTCTTCCTTGAACTTCTCTGATGCTGGCCTTGACTGGCATCACTCTTGCATTGATTCACCTTTACTTCTTCTCTGATCTTGTCATGACTTTGTAGAGAGAAATGCACCAAAGAACTTCTGGCTTCTTGCCGCTTCAGCTGTCTCATGCAGATCTGCAGAGCCTTGCGGTTTCTTCTGGATTGAGCCACTGGCAATGATTCGCGGTTGGTGTTTTGCTAGTGGACTAGACTGCTAACAACAAAGACTGGAATCGCCCCAAAGAACTACTTATAAACAGGTCCATGTTCCCACCCCCACCCCCCTGCCCTCAAGAGTCCATCAACATTAACACAGAAAATGTGGTATAGAAACTTGATGGAGTATTATTCAGTTACAAAAAAGAATGAAATTATGTCATTTTTTTTAGGAAGACAACTGGAACTAAAGATCACTGTGTTAAGCAAAAGAAGCCAAACAGAAAGATAATTATCACAAATTTTTATCTCATATGTGTAGGAGAGGAAGGGGAAGATGAAGGATTTGAAAGACAAAGGAGCACAAGGAGGGTAGTTTATAGGGAGTGAGTTTGAGCCAGCTGCGTTATGTACAGGTACAAAAATGCACATTGCAACCCCATTTTGTATGCCAACTTAAAAACACACTTGGAAAATGCCTGTGTAACTTCCATTTGCACATGTACATTGTGCTGACCATTTTTGTGCCAAACTAGGTACATGCTAGAGTCATCCGAAGGTGGGAACCTCTATTGAGAAAATGTCTCCCTAAGATCATTTGGAGGCCTTTTCTTAGTTAGTGATTGATGGGGGAGGGCTCAGCCCATTGTGGGGTGGGGCTATCCCTGCACTGGTGGTCCTGGGTTCTTATAGAAAGCAGACTGAGCAAGCCATGGGGAGCGAGCCAGTAAGTAGCATGTTCTGCCTCCAGTTTCCTGCCCTGTTTGAGTTTCTGTCCTGACTTCCTTCAGTGACAAACAGTGATGTGGGTGCTTAAGCCAAACAAACCCTTTCCTCCCCAGGTTGCTTTGGCCATGGTGTTTCATCACAGCAACAGCAACCTGGACTAGAACTCAATATTCTACTTCCACAGTGTTTTAAAGCAAACTCCAGACACTTATGTGCCATTTGTGTCTGTTTCTAAGCAGAACAATCCTCAGCCTCTGAAGTGAATGTTTCTCTCTGGAAGCTTTTCATACTGTCGGGAGCAAAACAATCCATTGATTTCCGAGGTGTAAATGGGAGAGGGTGGGATATGGATCGGTTACTCGGTCACGGCTGTAAAGAAGAATAAGTAAGTCTGGAAGGAGTGAGATTGCGGAGCAGAACGCATTGGTTAATTGGGTTTCTGATTAACTACGGGTTAATGAGAAGACATTTTTGTCTGAAATCTCTCTAGATTGCCTCAGTCCATTTCCTTGCTTTAATAAGTAGCCTAATGAACATAATTAAATCTCCTCTTACCGATTCCGCATCCTGCAGAGCCTGGGGGTCATCACTCTGAACACAATATGTAATTCTAGCCTGAGCTGTAGCTGCAGAAGGAACCGGAATTACGGGCGGCTCCTACATATTTCCTTACTTAAAAATGTTAGCACATGCTGGGGATGGGACTCAGTTGCAGAACACTTGCCCGGCAGGCTCAGTATGGCATAAGTTGTTAACGAACATTAAATTAATGAATTGACGTGACTTCTGTCTTTCAATGTATGTAAATTTGCCATAGATAAACAGATAAATATCTGTTATATCATTTGGAAAAATAGACCAATCCTTCATTCTACAGGGACTTTCAAGTTCATGAAATTTAACACCATTGCATAAAACATTAAAAAAGAAAATTTAAAACCTAGGGCCAACAAATAACAAAGGGGATCTTTACAGCCAGGGCTACAATGGAGTCTGATGACCGAAAACCCAGAAGCCTTGGCCCTGTGTTGGGCTGCCACTGCCATTGATATAAGTAAGGCAGGAGCTCCGCAGGGCAGGAGTTCGTGTCTACTTCATTCAGGGATGTGTTCTTGGCACCTGGAATGACCTACCCCTTAGAAGCCCCTAATAAATGCTAAGTGCATGAAAGAATGAAATGGAGATTGGGTCTTTATTATGCACAAGGCAACTTGACTTTAGAGCATGAAACAAATAAAACCCATGGCCTGAGTTTTACAACATGCAGCTCTATGTTCACTTATTGGACATTCATTAAGATTGGTAATAGATGGATACAAATTAATGTGTGGGCTGGGAATATAGCTCAGTGGTAGAACATTTGTCTAGCACATGCCAGGCCCTAAGTTCATGTCCCAGCATTGAAAAGAAAGCACACATACACACACACACACACACACACACACACACACACACACACACGCACCTCTAAACTAAAATTAGCTCAAACTTTGAGGATAGAATTATAAAAAGAAAGAAAAAGATACTAAATAGATGCTGCAATAAGACATCTTAAGCCTAGAAAGGCTATGTATGCTAGACTCAGGCATCAAGTGGTTTTAATTAGGAGCCCAGATAGTAAGTGATAAATGAACTTTACAGAGGCCTGACATGGTGGTACATATATATAATTACAGCATGTTGGAGACAAGAACATTGGGTTTAAGCCTCTGTCTGCAAACAAATTTCAAACAGTCACTACCAACAAAGTCATACTGATGATATTCACATGAATACAGTAGACAGAAAATGCAAATTTAGCTTATAAAGCTGTTTTTCTTTTCTTCCTTTTTATAAAAAAATTACTTATTTATCTTATTTATATGAGCACACTGTAGCTGTGTTTAGACACACCAGAAGAAGGCATCAGTTCCTATTACAGATGGTTGTGAACCACCATGTTGTTGCTAGGAATTGAACTTAGAACCTCTGGAAGAGCAGTCAGAACTCTTAACCACTGAACCATTTCTCCAGCCTTAAGGTTTTATTTATTTATTTTACGTATGTGAGCACAATGTAGCTGTCTTCACACACACCAGAGGAGCGGCATCAGATCCCATTACGGAGGGTTGTGAGCCACCATGTGGTTGCTGGGAATTGAACTCAGGACCTCTGGAAGAGAGGTCAGTGCTCTTAACCACTGAGCTGTCTCTCCAACCCATAAAGTTGCTTTCCAATGCATCATCTGCAGAATTAACGCAGTCCTTCAGTAAGGCCAGTAGAGCCATCAGAACATGGAAACAGAGGAAAGGCTGATGCTGTGCCAGTACAAATTGTGCCCTTGACCCTCATGATTGTCAAGTGTGCTTAGAGTGCCCTCCTAGGAGGGTAGGCCTCAGACACAAACGGAGGGACCTGCAAAAGTGCTTCCCTAAAGAACCGATCTAAAACCCACCAGTGCAGACATCTAAGGTCATATCGCTGCTGTGTTTAGACAGGCTCTTGGTTTTGACCAAAGACCAAAGATCCAGCACCCTCTTTCCTATTCCAGAAAATTCTGGTCCTCCAGAACCTTGGAATCTTTCCCCTTTATCATGACTAATCCATAGGCTGAAGTCAAGAATCCCAGCTCTCAGGAGGCTGGTGTATCACTGTGAGTTCAAGGACAGCCTGGTCTACAGAACTAAGCTCCAGGATAGCCAGGGCTCTGTTACACAAAGAAACCCTGTCTCAAAAAACCATCAAATTAAAAACAACAACAACAACAACAACAAATTGTGTTCAGTTCACAACTGTGTGTATGGTGTGAGCTGCGAAACTAGAAAGTAAAGGGATGCATAAGAGTTGTTGAATAGATGCATGTGAAGGGCCTTGTGCCATGCTGAGGTGATCCATCGAAGTGTAAAAGAAGGGTTGTATGGGGCTCAGAAACCCATCTCTGGGTGGAAGAGATGGTTCAAGATGGGGAAATGAGGAGTTTGTCTTTTTGTCCAAGTTGTAGGCATGTGGATGCTTTTGAGCCTGCCTCTAAATTCCGTAATCCTCATGGTCACGAAAGTCCTTAGTGGACAGAGTTTGTGGAAACAAGACCATGTTCCCAGTTACTGAAGACATCATTGCTGTTTCTTCCTTATTCCTTGATGTCACCTGGTTTCTGAACACACCCAATAAGAGCCTGACATACTCCAGAGAGCCCGCCCTCTGGGGAGAAATCGGGCTTTCTGCGCACTGGACCTCAGACTTCTGCTCAGTCCACTCTACCCTCTTCTGAGCCAGCACTTTCAGAGTTGAGCAAATGACAAGGTGGTGAATTGACTGGGCGTAGAATGCGCAGAAGAAGGGCCTCTCCTGAGTCCCCTTAGACCGAAAAGACAGACTTCAGGGAACGAAGACACAAGGAAGCAGTGCACTGCGCAGGCTCAGGACTGCGATAGGATCCAGGGCTCTTATAGGTCGGTCTGAGACCTCGAAAGGCAGGGGTGTTTTGAGGTTCTGGTTTTCTGTTCTGCAGTCTCGAAAAGACACATTTCATGCCAAGATCCCGTAATCATATACTTCAGGAAACTTTGAAAGTGGAAGAGAATCTACACATTAATCCACTTTCCCGTTCCTTTAGAAACAGGCTGATGGATGGAGCCATGGTGTAACACTGAATTTGGTTTACAGCTCAATACCTTTAGGAAAGGTATTGTCTTAAAACACACCACACAAATTTTAAGGGTTATTTTTAATTTTTTTGTGTGCGTGTGTGCACGTGTGTGTGTGTGTGTGTGTGTGTGTGTGTGTGTGTGTGTGTGTGTGTGTATGTGGGGTGGTGTGCAAGCACGAGTGTAGGTATCCACAGAGTCAGAGGTCTCAGATCCCTGGAGGCTGAGTCACAAGTGGTTACCAGCCACCTGATAGGTACCGGGTGGGACTCAAACCTGGGTCTTCAGGAGCAGTGGGCATGCTTAACTTCTGAGCCCTCTCCAGCCCCACCAATGTTTTGATCGCTGTGCCAACATCCCTGAAACTGGGGAAAAGTACAGGAAAGAACTTAAAGCAAAAACCAGAGCAGAGGGTGAGGATTCATTAGAGCTCCTCAGCGCAGAGCTTGTCTGATGGCTGTTCTGAATTTTTTCTTCACTCTCTCCACTGTCAGAGGCAGGTCTGGGGAGTATTCAGAGGTTTGCAGAGAGCGCTCTTTGTAGAAGGGCCTTCACTAGAGCTGTCTGTGGGTCAGGAATTAATTGGTTAGCCAGACCTGTTGATCACTGAAGGCGAGGGCTGGCTATAGTGACCAAGAGAAAACGATCCAATAATGAGTTGCCTCTGGTGCGCACCAACACTTCTGGGCCTCCTTCTTGCCCTGAGCCTCCATGTTGTCTCCTTGCCAAGGAATTTCACTAAGGTTTTGCCCCACCCTGTACCACCACTTTGTTTTGTTTTTGTTTTATTTGAGACAAAATCTCATTGTTTAGCCTTGGCTTAGAACTTACTATGTAGACCAGACTGGTCTTAAACTCACAGAGATCCACCTGCCTCCGCCTCTGCCTCTGCCTCTGCCTCTGTCTCTGCCTCTCAAGTGCCAAGATTAAAGGGGGGAACCACCTTGCCTGGCTTCTCTTTTTGTTTTTTCAAACAAAACAAAACAATACAAAAACAAAACAGGGGGCCAGAGAGTTGTCTCAGCGGTTAAGAGCACTGACTGCTCTTCCAGAGGTCCTGAGTTCAGTTCCCAGCAACCACATGGTGGCTCACAACCATCTGAAATAGGATCCGACGCCCTCTTCTGGTGTGTCTGAAGACAGTGACTCATATACATAAAATAAATCTTAAAAACAAACAAACAATGAACTTGCTTTAAAACCCCAACAATGAACTTGACTTATTCATTTTTTCGTCTCTATATGTATTTGTAATTGATGTGTTTCCTGTATACGTGGGTGCACATGTGGAAATCAGAGGACAACTCGTGGGAATTGGCAGTCTCCTTGCATCCTGTGAGTTGTAGGGGTTGAGGTCGGGTCAACAAGCTTGAGGGAGAGTGCTTTAACCTACTGAACCTTCTTTCCAGCCCTGGAGAAAGTCTTTACAGTAATAGTTAAAAGCTAGGTTTCGGCTCAGAGATCTTACCTGGCACGTTGACATCTCAGATCCTTAGCACGGGGTGAAAAATCGCCTTGCTAACCGATCATTTAACGAGTGGACTGCTCATATTTGCTAAATCCACTTCTCTTCTTTTCATGTTTGCCTAAATCGTTTGGCCCTGTCCCTTACTCCACTGATGCAGGGTCTCTCGCTCAACTGGAAGCTTGTCTTTTCAGCCAGAATGGTCAGCCAGCTGCTGAGACCCCCACCCCCGTCTCCACCCACCTACTGATGTTGACTGACACTCACAGCCAGGCCTTGCTTTTTTCCCCCCCCATGGGTAGGGGGGATTCGAACTCACGTCCTTATGCTTGCACAGCAAACACTCTTCCTCACTGAGATGAACTTGGGTCCTCTGGAAGCTTGCCCAGCTACCACTCTTACCCACTTAACCATCTCCCCAGTCCCTCTTCTATCCTTCTTTTAAGTCCCACAACTATTCACTCTCTCTAACCCACAACACTGGCCTTTCTGCCTTGGCTCTACGCCCCTGTCTGAGCCCTGTCTGACCTGTCTGACCCCTGTCTGACCCATGGACTTCATTTTCTAGTGCTTTTTAGTGGTTTTGTTTCTATTCTCACTTCAGTTTACCTCATTATAAGGTTGCTCTTTCCACACTCAGCGAGTCCCATTTGATTGACTGTCCTGCTCATCTTGCTTCCCTGAAGTTACATATCCTTCCTCTGTTTTTGACTTGGTTTGGTTTGGTTTGGCTTGGCTTGGCTTGGCTTTTTGAGACAAGGTATCACCGTGTGGTCAGGGCTAGCCTGGAACTCACTACACAGCCCAGACTGACCTCAAACTTTCATCAATCCCCTGCCTCAGCCTCCCCAGTGCTGGAACCACCGTTATGAGCACTCCCTGCTAGAATGGCATCCCTAACTTCTTCAAGGATATCTCCACTTAGGTGTCTCACAAGGGCTACTGAAAACTCTTCATGGATCTACTGCCCTTAAGATGAAGTCAAGGCTGATCTTGCCATGTCCTTGGAGCCTTCTGGGATTGAGCATCTCCCTGCTTAAGTCTTTCCCTCGCCTCCGAGCACTCTCCCACGGTGCTGGGTTCTTTTCATGTCCACCATACTTCATCGTGAGAGACTGAGAATAGGCCTTTAAAAAAATAAAAACAAGGACAAAAACCCAAAACCAAACAAACAAACAAAAAAAACCATACCTGGTATTGGACGTCTAGACAACTAGCCAGGGCTGGGGAAGTTGTGGATCTTGGAGAGGAACCTACAGCCAACATAATGTCTAACTACTCTCTAAATATCTGCCCCAAGGCCACAGATCAGTGTAGTCTTGCCCCTCATCAAGACTTCTTTTTGCAACAGACAGAGACCATTATAGAAAACCACAACCAGTCAAAATGTGGAGTTGTGGAGCCCAGTCCCAGCTAATAAGTCTACAATACAACATCTGCAACTCCCACTCCTTTTAAGGCTCAGGATCGCTGTGGAAAAGGGGCCAGAGATTATAAGAGCCAGAGAGGATCCTGGGGGCTGATGTGAGATCACGTAGGAGTGTCCGAAGCCACCCCCACTAACCCTTCCAATAACCCTAAAGATGAGCTTATGAGGACAACATCAGCCGACATGCTAACTAACACGCATGCATGTAGGAAAGTCTACCCAAAGAACTGCAGGCAACTAAGGGATGCTGAGAATGGGAGAAACAGCCTTCCCAGGGAAGAGCACACCAATTGGTTATCCAATACCAAATGATCAGTACCGAAAACACATGCATATAAGTAATGTTATACGGACTGAGACAAGGGGTCATGAACTAGAAAGAGAGTGAGGAAGGGTGTATGAGGGAGCTTGGAGGGAGGAAAGGCAGGGTCAATGATGTAATTATAATCTCAAAAACATAAAAAGATAATTAAAAAAAAACAACATCTTGCCATGTAGTCCAAGCTAGGCCACAACTGGCCAGGTAGCCCAGGCTGGTTTAGAATTTCTGATCTTTCTGTCTCACCCTCTTGAATGTTGGGATTATAGGCATGTTCCTTCACACCTAGCTTCTCAGTGTCTTTCATTTGTTTTCTTTGAGTCCCTGGGAGGCTTAGCAACCTATCTTCCCCATGCCAGACCCGATCTGAGCTCCATGTGGCTTCTGCTTGGTGACCTTCACTCTGCTCGTACTACAAGCCCTCTGAGCAGAGACCATGTCTGTCTTGCTCACTGCTGTCTTTCTAGCTACATGATCCAAGACAGGTTTTCACTACATACATATTCCTTGACCTCGACACATAAAACACAGATGAAGACCGCTTAAAGGCTCTCCCTTTAGGCACTAGGTGTGCATGCTGACAAAGGCTGGCTGGAAGCAGCAACCAAACACGGGATTCTGTTTATTTCCCCAAATGAGTGGCAAGTTTCGGGACTCAGTGTTTTTGGAAGGAGAGCGTGATGAGATTCTGGGTCCACGGGGACGTTTTATCCCGCAGCCATTTGGGAGCATACGGCAATCTTCAAATCACACTGTGCAGTTACTGCTGCTGTCTTTCATGTTTACATCAAAGTCAGGAGCAAGCCAGGAGCACGAAGAGGGACATGAAGCCAGCTTTATCCTAGCTCAGCACATTGCTGGCCACAAGACTTCCATGTCAGCTGAGTATTCCTGTGTGAGCGCATCTTCCCAAGAGAGGGGGAAGAAAGCAACTAAAATTCAGTGTACAATGCTCTTTACCATTTTCAGATGAAAAAAAAAGGTTTTCCTATTGTGTAATCAAGATCGACCTAGGCTGTTGTCATGTTCTCCATGATGAAAGCCAATCAGAATCGCCTTCTTTCTTTCCCTTGCCTCATCTCCCTCTGCTGCCTTCATCTTCCCGTCCTCCCTCCCTTCCTCTCTCCTTCATTTCTGTCTGCCTTCCTTTCACGGATTCAATTCCAATGCTCTTGGGTAAGCATGGTAGATGTCTTCGTTGAGGTTGGGATTTGCAGGGCAGGGGTGCCTAGAATTTAGTGGTACTATGTGAGCGGGTGAGTGGGCCGTGAGCAGTGGAACTAACTGGCCTTGGGTCCTGGGGCTGTGGTGGATAAGCAGGACACCCTCTCGGAGGGGCAGCTTGGCATGTTGTGTTGGACACCAAATACAGCAAGAAAGAGCCGGGCGGTGGTGGCGCACGCCTTTAATCCCAGCACTTGGGAGGCAGAGGCAGGAAGATTTCTGAGTTCGAGGCCAGCCTGGTCTACAAAGTGAGTTCCAGGACAGCCAGGGCTACACAGAGAAACAAAAAAAAAAAAAAAAAAAACCAGCAAGAAAGATGACCATTTGGTGAAAGGGAGCTATGTCAATGGTCCTGGAAGGAGCCTGAGGCTAGAAACATTTCCACCGAGGTGACTTACAGGTAGACACTGTGGAACTCTTGACAGTTTGAGGGTTTTTCATTTGTTGTCTGGCTGTTTTGAAGAATGGGTCTCACTATAGCCTGGGCTGGCTTGAAACTCCAGATCCTCCTGTCTTTTCCTCCGAAGGCCAGTATTACAGAGATGCACTTCTACAGCCTGCATCACTGACGATTCTAAATCCAGACACAGCTGGGGTGGGTGGGTGTTTTAAGGTAAATGTTAAGGGGTGTCTTTATTCTGCTTCATTAGACAGCTTATTTTAATAGATTGCTTTACACATATCTGCATGGGGCCATTTTGCTTTCTGGCCAGGGTCCTAAAATTGAGAGGATTGGCTTGTTGAAACTCTCTCCCGGAAGCTTATTATTATAAAAACAGAAATGAAGCAAGTAGAGTTTTAAAAGCCCTTTGGGCCTCGCTGTGCCTTTTGCCACGCTCTCCCAAGATGCTGGTAAACATTTCATAAGCCAAACTGTCATGGGGCTAATTCAGCGCTGGGAACAGCTAGCTTCTGCCAAGCTGCAACTTCAGAGCCAGAAGTCGTGACTGGAGATGGCCTGACCTGATTCGAGGACCACAAGTCCCTTCCACATTTCAGAATGGGCATGTCACTGGCTCAACTCTGTGCAGACTGGCCCTCATGGTTCTTGGGCGTGATCTTCCCCGAGGCTCACCGTGAGCTACAGAAACCAAGGTGTCGAATTCAACTTACCAAACACTGGCTTTTCCTAGTTGGCCAAAGTTGGTATTTTTCTGAAAGGCAATTCTGAAACCACCCTGATTCTGTCGGTCCCTCCATTTCTTCTGTCCTATTTTGCCTCCCTCCTTCCCTCTATGCCAGGAAGGTACAGGAAAGTCAAACCAAAATAAAACAAAACCAGTCAATGGAAATTTCTTCCATCCTGGGGAAAAGACTACATGAATCATATGAAGAAAGCAGATTGATACACCTGGAGCCGGGTCCTTTGCGACCATCTCGTTTCTAAGGGGGTCTGTGTCCCTTACAAGTCCAGAGGTTTCTCTGAGCTCTTTCTTTGTCATTGGTAACCAGGCTGAGTGGACAATCCTTTGATCTTTGATCTCGCAGCCTTGACTCTCTACATGGGCTGAATGAAGAAGGAAAAGTACAAACTGTCATGTGAACATGTTTTATTCATGAAAAACGGCATGGAAATCTTCTCACTGTGCAGAGAGAAGGTTGGGTCACACAGGGCTCCCACCCCTGACCCATCTCCAGCCTCATAACACTCCCGGGCACTGGGGTGACAAAGAAGTAACCCAGAAACTTTTGGCTGTGTCCAAGACTGACTCAATTTTAAAGACGATTGTCACGACTATCAAGACTTAGGAACAGTCACACAGAAGAGTCCTTTTAAGTTCTAAGAGTCTAGGATTCTGATATTATGAGAGTTTGGGAGTATGGGTGCTCAGATGAGCACAGGAAGGACTTCATTATTACTGGTCCCTGATGAAATTCTGTCACAGCCCAGTCTGGCCAAGTTCTCATTGGACAGTTGGTCTTAACTTGAGCATATGTTACTTGTGGTCACACAGGTTACAAATACAAGGTTTTCGAAAAAGATGTTTTCTTTAGCTGCATACAAGAGATTGGAAAGCAAGACTTTCACAGACATAGAAAGAGGATTGACCAATACTCTAAGTAACTTGTGATATCAGGCTGGTGAGAAAGAGACATTCTAGACACCTGAGGCCAAAGATCTTGAAGGGACACCTCAGCGGTTACACAGAGTGAGGGAGGGTGACAGGGCCAGGGGTGACAGGGCCAGGGGTGGAGCAGAGTGGAGTAAGAAGAGAGAGCTCTGACAGAAGCCCAGGTCTCACAGGAACTGATCCAGGACTGGGGTCCAGCTCCCTCAGCAGTTCCAGCTGCGGCTCTGCCCCACCCCTACCTGCACCCCAGCCTGTCCCCAAGAGTCTCAGATCCTGCGCCAGCTGCAGGACCTCATCCTTGGCATTCCTCAGTGTCCCAGGCAGCTCCATTTTCTCCCTCTCAGTCCAGGGGCTGAGGGAAGTGTCTGCCTCACCTTTAACACCGGTCCTCATCCTGAGGGAGAAAGGGCCAGCTCCTGCGTGGTCCTCCCGGCTCTCCTGGAAACTAAATGCACTGTTGTAAAGGAGCTACCCTGTGACCTCTGGAGAAAGAGACCCTGACTTCTCTGCAGAGGTACCCATGAGAATCTCTGCTTCCAGCTCCACACCCTGGCCCTAGATCGGATGCCAATGATATTTCCCCCAGGAAGGAGGTCAAAGCATCCTTACAGAGATGCAAATGCTGACCTCTGCTCCTCCCCAGGGAAGGGGCATCACTCTGAGGGGCTCCATGTGCCCACCTGGGAGCAGATGTTGATTCCAAGCTCAGCCTACACATCTGTGTACAGGTGACCTGGTGATCCAGGGGACAACAGAGACTTGGGCATGCCTTTGTGTCTGTCCCATGCTACCCTTGAACCTGGGAGGGATGGGGGCATTATACAGGGCATGGACGAGCCAATCCGGAGAGATTTTCATGGCGGTTGCCATAGCTTTCTGATCTTGTCCTTACAGATGACGACACCAGGTGATCTGTACACTATGCTACTTCCTGTAGACCTGGAGTTAAGAATGCATCCCACAAAACCCTGGGGCAGAAGCCATGGCCCTGCTCCAGCAGGGACCAGGAGCTGAATTTGAACGATGCGCCATAGGATAGCAGCTCTCTTGGTGAGCACCCCTGGGTATAATGAAGATCTCTGCAGACACTCTCAACAGCATCCCCCAAATCAGAGAACAGCTGTGCCACCTGTTAGATGAACTTTTTGCTTCTTTAGGGTTTTTTTTTTCTTTGTTTGTTTCTCTTTCAAAACATGGATTCTCTGTGTAGCCCTGGCTCTTCTGGAATTTGCTCCATAGACCAAGCTGGCCTTGAACTCAGAGCTCTGCCTTCCTCTGCCTCCCCTCTGTTCTCCCAAGTCCCGAGATAAAGATGTGTATCACCACCGCCCAGCTAGTTACAAGCTTCACTTTAGAAACTTCAGCCCCAGCTCACGATGCAGTTTTACAAGCTTACTTTATACGTTACAAAGCTCAAAGCAGATACCATCAGATAGCTCTTCTCTGTTAGAGAGAGGAGGTTCACTCTGCACTGGAGAATCTAAGGGAACAATAAGTCAACAGCCTCCGTGTCCCAAACTGCCTCCTACCCCATTACCCATCGCTAAAGCAGCCCCACGGGGGATGGCTACAGTGGTCCTGGAATAACACTGATAGAGTTTTGGAAACAAGAAATTGGCGTGTCTGAAGCAAGATGCAGAATACCAGGCCAAGTTCCCTGGATTGGTCAGACCTTAAATACTGCATGAAATGATTATTGGGCCAAGGAGCTAGGGAAGAGGACTTGGCGAAAAGCTGTTTTGGTTTGTGTTCTTATCACACTGGCAACGGCGAACGGCAGTTTAGCAAAAACTGAATATATTTGAAGAGCCTGACAGGCAAAAATGCAGCCACCTTTGTTTATTTTTTAAAAGATTTATTTTAAATTATGTGACTGTGTATGGATTGGGTGTGTGGGAATGGGGGAAGATGCTCGTGGACAAAGGTGCCCTCGGAGGCGTGTCACATATGAACAGGAGGACGGAACAGACACAGCAAATCGCAGGGATGGGGCTGGAGAGGGCTCAGCAGTTCAGAGCAGTGGCTGATTCCCTCAGAGGACTTGGGTGCCGCTCCCCGCACCTACATCAAGCAGCACACAACCATCTGTAACTCCAATGCCCTCTTCCAGTCCCTGAGGGCACTTTGCATACACGTGGTACACAGACATACACTCAGGTATGCACACATACACCTAAGACAAAATAATTTTTTTTTTAAAGGACAAGGAAATGGCGAGCACAGAAGCAGGGTTTAAGCCCCTCCTCTTTAAGGTCTTCCCTGAATCTTTCCTCCTCTCCCGATGAGGGGGACGCCCCTATCCCATCTGACTTCCGGTATCGTGTGACTTGTGCAGTTTCATTGTAACCCTTACAATGCGCAACTGTTATAGCAAGGCTGCCTGCCCGGTAAACTATAAACTCCTTTAGGGAAGAAACCCTGCCCTTTCATGTTTGACTCCCTGGTATTTAGGAGTGTTCCTGACAGGGATACCCACTCAGTAAATTCTTGAGGGAGAGGAGAGTGCAAGCACAGCAGACCTTCAGGGACCAGGGATAAAAGATTAATGAAGTGGAGCAGTGGGAATTAAAGCCACAAAGTAGGGCGGTGGGAGGCGTGACAGTGTCAAGTGTTGATGGAGAACTAGGGCAGTGGAAACTCAGCCAGCACTGGGAGACTGTGACCTGGCACAGCCGCCTTCCAGAACGGTTTATCAGTATCTCATTAAGTCACCTGGGTCCCACGCTCCAGATCCTAGTTCCAGTGAAACGCGTATGTGTTCACACAACAGAGATATAGAATATTCATAAGCCAGGTATGATGGCATGCACTTGTAATCCCAGCACTCGGGAGGCAGAGACAGGTGCACCTCTGTGAATCAAGTTCAGACTGGTTTACACAGCAAGTTCCAAGATCTTCAAGGCTACATAGAGAAACCCTGTCTCAAAGGAAAAAAAAAAGCAGAAAAGAAGAATATTCATAGTAAAACTTGGAAACAACCTCAGTGTCCATCAACAGAGAATGGGATGAATAACTAGGCATACCTGTGTTATTGTGAGAGAATGATGTAAATACAAACCCAAGGCTGTGGGAGAGCCTGCATCGTCTCATGTAAGGATTAGTCCATACCATGGCTAGGAAGGGGTGGCTCTTTATTCCAACGTTCTTGCTGCATTTCCTTTAAAAATATTCATTTTATTTTTCAGAGAGAGAGAGAGAGTCTGATCTTTCAGAGGACTTGGGTGCCGCTCCCAGCACCTACATCAAGCGGCACACAATCATCTGTAATTCCAATGTCCTCTTCCAGCCTCTGAGGGCACTTTGCATACACGTGGTACACAGACATACACTCAGGTATGCACACATACACCTAAGACAAAATAATTTTTATAGAACAAAGGAAAGTCTCTCTCTCTCTCTCTCTCTCTCTCTCTCTCTCTCTCTCTGTGTGTGTGTTGCTTTGACCTCCAGTACCCATGGAGGCAGGACAATGTCAGATCCCCTGGAGCTGGAGCTACACAAGGTTGTGAGCCACAGATGCTGAAAATGGAATGCTAGTCCTCTGTAAGAGCAGAACAAGCCTCCCAATCTGTCCAGTCCCTCAGTGGAGGCTTTTCCTCCTTTCCCCACTGCCTCGATTGTTTCTAAACATCACCGCCAGCACATACAGCATCTTTCCATTTTTTTCCTCTGTAGGTTACAATGTGTCATTACCACTACATTCAGCTCTACTCTTGTTATCGTTTTACTAAAGCTTAATAGACAAAGAATGACTAAAATATTTTCATTAGATTAAAAGAGACCAAACAAGCAAAGATTATGGGGTGGCAAAATAGTTAATGAAGTGCTTACCTTAAAGGCACCAGGACCCTCTGCTGCAGCCAGAGGCTGTTGATGTCCCTGGCCTATGTTACCATCAAGGACCATGTGGATGGATGTCCATGTTCTTGGCTGCTGCCCATGGGCCATGCTGCCACTGAGGACCATGTCTGGGCCCATAGTCCTACCACAGCAGGCATCTGTGTTGATATCCGTGGCCTGTGTTACCGTCGAAGGCCATTGTGGATATCCCACCCCAACACCCTAACCCCCAAAAGTAGCAGCCCAAACAGAAAGCCATCAAAGAGAACTCTTTAAAAGGGTGATAAGGATGTTGAAGTGATCTCTCCACAACTGATGGGGGAGGGGAGAGATGATTCAGCTCTCTTTAAGGAGCAGGCCATGGAGAGTCTGACCATGCTCCAGTGAGTATTGGTAACAAAAATTGGAATTGGGTTTTTGTTGCTGTTGCTGTTGGGTTTTTTTTTTTTAAATTCTTATTTTTATTTTCTTTTGGAAGGAAGACCACAAGGGCGGGGGCAGACATGAAAAGAACAGTAAATGAATGGGATGGGGGTGCATGATGTGAAATTCCCAAAGAATCAATAAAAACATTGCATTGAAAGAAAAGGTATGAGGATCCAAGTTCTAGCCCCAGGACCTATGTAGAACATTGGATGTACAGTCCAAATGGCTAAGAACCACAAAAAAACTAATGAGTGCTGGAGAGATTGGGGGAGGGGCTAGCCCTCATGCACTGTTAGTGGGTGCACTGGTGGTTTCCTGTGTCCACTTGACACAAGTTGGAGTTATCACACAGAAAGGAGCTTCCCTTGAGGAAAAGCCTCCTTGAGATCCAGCTGTAAGGCATTTTCTCAATTAGTGATCAAGGCGGGGAGGGCTTCTTGTGGGTGGTGCCATCCCTGGGCTGGTAGTCTTGGGTTCTATAAGAAAGCAAACTGAGCAAGCCAGGGGAAGCAAGCCAGAAAGTAACATCCCTCCATGGCCTCTTCATCAGCTCCTGCTTCCTGACCTGCTTGAGTTCCAGTCCTGACTTCCTTTGGTGATGAACAGCAATGTGGGCTTCTTGGAAATGAAGTTTTGTGCAGGAATAGACTAAGACAGTGGGATTGCAAAGCAATGTAGCCTCTCTGGAAATCAGTGTGGAGAATTCTGAAAAAGTTAAAACTAAATCCACCATATAACTTACCACCCAAAGGCACACGCCCAAAGGACTTGACATCTTACTTCACAGATAACTCACTCAGCTACATTCATTGCTGCTCTATTCACAACAGTGAGAAAATGAAAACGATCTAAATATCCTTCAACTAAAGATGAAGAAGGAAAATGGCCACACTCTAGAAAATGCTATTTGTTCAACTATAAATAAAGATGAATTCATGAAATTGCAGGTAAATGAATGGAACTAGAAGACATTATAATCGTGGGTGATGGTGGCACACTCTTTTAATCCCAGCACTTGGGAAGCAGAGGCAGGTGGCTCCCTGTGAGTTCAAGGCTAACTTGATTTACAAAGTTAGTTCTAGGACAGCCAAGGATAGACAAGGAAACCCTGTCTCAAAAAACAAAACATACATATGTATGTATGAATGTATGAATATACATACACACACAGACAGACAGACAGACACACACACACACGAGTGAGGTAACCAGGCCCAGAAAGACAAATACTGCATGTTCCCATGTATGATTCCTAGCTCCAGAGCTTCAGATATGAGTACTTAACCTGGAGTAACTGCAGAAACCAGGAAAGTATAAAAGGACCACAGTGGATGTTTGGTTGGGCGTTGCCTAGAGAGGAAAATAACAGGACATTGTGATATGAAGGGGAAATGGAGAAAGTGGGGAGGGGGCTTTAATTAGAATGGGGAAGGAGAGGGAGGGAAGAGGAAAAATAGCATTAAAGATGTTTGGGAAAGCCTTCAGAAAACACATTATTTTATATTTACATAAAACCACACACAATACATATAAGTGTAACATGAAGTTATGTCACTTGTGGTGACAGTGCCCCCACCAAGAGTCATAGGCCATCTAACAAAAACTCAACACCAACAAAGAGGAAGCTCTTTTTGAGTTGTCAGTCCAGAAAGCTCAAGAGACTTGTCGGACAATACAGGCTGCGCAGCTGTTCCATACAGCTTAAGAGACCTGCCGAGAGGCTGGCGCGGCTGCCCTTCAGTTACCTCCTAGGGTCCCTAGTACTCAAGACTCCATGGACTTTGGGAGAGTGTGAGTTGGGAGATCTGAGCTGGATCTGACCAGAAAACCTCCTCCCTGAGGGCTAGGTTTCACAGAGCTGTCTGATTGGACTTAAGGCCCTCTCAACTGGAGGAAAATCGTGTCTGGTACCAGAAACCTAGCCAACTAACCAGGGCTAGTGAAACCATGGATCTTAGAGGAGAGCCTGTGACCACTATTTCACTAGGCCAGCATAACTCCTAACTGCATTCCAAATACCTACCCCGATACCCACAGATAGATGTGGTTCTCAGCCATCACGAAAGAAGCTTCTCTCTGCAGCAGGCAGAGGTCATAGCAGAAAATCATAATTGGCCAAAGGGCAGAAAAATAACCACTCAAGGAGTACCCAGCCCCAACAGATAGATCAACACCAGGGAGCACAGGGGAAGAGGGGTCGGAAAGATCATAAGAACTAGAGAAATAGGAAGTCGGCTGTGAGACTGTGTCTCCTAGAGAAGGCAGGGAAACTGTACCTGCCATAATACCTCAACAGTAGGAGTGCCTGAACAAGACTCAGACAGCACCACTAGATGTGCTAACATGGTGAATTTTCATAGCTCCCTCCCCAACCCCACAAAGGGCAACTATGGACTTTTGAGGGAGGGAGAAATAGTGTTCCCTAGGGATGAGCTCCCTAATTGGTTACCTAATATCAGATTCTCAGCTTTGAAATCATATATAGAGGCAACACTGAACAGACTCAGGGGACTGTGTTTATGTGTTTATCCTTATATACATAACAATAATGAAGAAAGGGAGCCCATGAATTTGAGAGGGAGTAAGGGAGGAGACACAGGAGGGATTAGAGAGAAGAAAAGGAAGAGGGAAATGATGTAATGATGTTTTAATTAAAGTAAAAAAAAATGACTAGGAAGGCCAGGCAGTGGTGGACCAGACCTTTAATACCAGCACTTGGAGGCAGAGGCAGGAAGATCTACATGAGTTCAAGGCCAGTCTGGTCTACAGAGGAAGTTCCAAGACATCCAGGGCTACACAGAGAAACCCCATCTCTAAACATAAAAACAAAAAATGAAACAAACAAACAAACAAAAATAGGAAAATAGGTTGAGGTTAGTGAGAAATGCTTTTGTTATCTTAGAATCACAAGTATCAACCTTGAATACTGATTTCCCCCTTGCATTTGTGTAGCTCTTTTAAGTTTAAACAAGGAATAAATAAGAATAAGTGTGGCTCTCACTGTCTTATTTAAGGGGATCGGATGGAGACAGCACCTAAGAGCACTGATTGCCCTTTCAAGGACCTGAGATTAGCTCTAAGCAACCAGGCACGGCCATTCATAATCATCAGTAACTCCATTTTCAGAGGATCTGCAGCCTTCTTCTGACTTCCTTAGGTGCAAGTGATACACCGATAAAAATCAATAGGCAAAATAAAATTTTTTAAAGTAAAGGGGAAAATAAGTCCACCTAAAAGGCAGATGTCATCCAAGGTCCAAAGTTGTCCTCTGGACTCCATCATCCATGTCCAAGCTTACAGGTGTACATTTGCACACACACCCCCATGGGCACCCTCCCCATGTGAACACGTATATGCTCTCTCACAAACAAAATTAAGTACGTGATCACGGCTCCTGATCGATGTCTATTCCTTTTACTATAAAGACTGCTAATGGGATGTTGGTGAAGTGATAAGACCTATGGACTCCCACTAGGGGAGGCAAGCCCCAAATAAACCTGGGGTAGTGAAACGGTCATATACTTGGAGCAACACCAACTCAGACTCTAGTTCTACCACTGACAGTGTAGGCTTGCATGTCAAGGTGGGGGGGGGGCTACAGTATCTTCCTTATAATGTTAAGTCCACTGCATGGGACACGATAGGTTCTCAATAAATAGGTTATTCTCTATTGCATGACCCTCAGGAATTAAGGACTGTGTTTTATTCATTTTGCACCGTGCTTGGAACTTAACAGGATCTCAGTTACTGTTGTCTGGGGACTGAACCAAAAGTGGAGAGATGAAAAATAACCGTAGCGCAGGAGAAAGTGAAATCAGGGCACCGCTTCACAAGCGGGGTTGTGTCGGGACTTTATATCCGACCCTTCACAGCAATGCCATCAAAACCGTTGAAGACAGCTTCTATTTAGTAGGCATTGGAAAGGAGCTGCAACATTCCTTAATCCAAAGGGGAGAGCACTAAATCCAAGTCTTGGGTAAGAGAAATGAAGCCAGACCTTTGCCGCCCTAACAAGCAAGCAGAGTTGTTTAGCAACCTTTACACAGAAAGAGCTAGAAACAGCCTTGGCAGAACTACGCCTCCCTAGTAAGTCACCGGTCCAACGCGTTGGATGGGAGCTGAAGATGCTGCTCAGTGGAGGGCCCTGGGTTTGGTAACTGCTGTGATCAGAGTCCAGAAGCAGAGCGGGGGGAAAAACCCAGGACTGTGTTGCAGAGTGATGACGTAGCTCCCATCATTGTACCCTCTCACCGCCCTGTGGCTAACCAAACCAGCCATGTGACAGAACTGCCCTCGAGGCTCATTGAGTGACACATTGCTGGAGGTGTGGATGGGGCTCATGTGTGCGTTTCTGGTAGGTTCTTCTGTAACCCTGGTGCTATGGCACCACGCTGACAGCCACTGCCTTGACCTGCTGTGATCAGACTGCAGATGATGCCTCTGTGGAGGTGTTAAGGGGATGTTGGGTTTCCGGTTATCTATTTCAGTGACTCTCAAGATTGGGAGAAGGAAATATTCTTCTCCTGAGGTTCCTCAGAGCCTTCCTGGGCACCAGAGAGCTGTTACAAAGTTCACAGACCACTTAGAATGAGTTCTCCCTACCCAGGAAAGAAAAGTCACTGAATCCATTACGTCGTATGAAAATGGGAGGGGTTAAGTCCAGGAAGGCTTGAGGGAAAAAGAAATGGTCAAAATTCATTGTATACATGTATAAAATTCTCAAAGAATAAATTAAAAATTATATTAGAATATAAAACAAGGTCTAGAGAGATGGCTCAGAGGTTAAGAGCACTGATTGTTCCCTGGAGGGTTGAGGTTCCATTCTTAGCACCTATAAAGCATCTAACAACTGTCTATAACTAGTTCCAGAGAATCTGATGCCCTCTTCTGGCCTCCATGGACACCAAGCTCATATGTGATGCACAGATAATATATGCAGGCAATACATCCATACACATAGAATAAAAATAACCTCTTTTATAAAAAATAATAAAACAACCCTATGTTGTATGTGCCATGATAATCCTTATTTTCCAGTCTCAGGGGAGCTTGTGACTTACCTTAGGTAAAAGAAAAAAAAATTAATAAAGCCAGGACTCAAATACAAATCTGCCTGCCTCCACAGTAGACTGATTGTGTTTGGCTCCAGGGTCAGAAGTATACACAAGGAGTGAAGTTACAGGCCAAACTCAGGCTCCATGAAAAGGAGCCCTCTCCTGCCCCTGCCTGCGATAGGAAATGGGCAACTTCACAGACTCTGCTTTCATGGCTGGGGTGTCGGCTGCCTGCACTGGGTGGGGTTAGCCTTTTCTGCTTCTTTAAGGTCCAGTGAAAGGGTGGACCGCTTTCCTTATTTCCAAGGGTTACATGAGGCCAGGGAGTGGAAGGAATAAGTCTGTGTAAATGTCATGGTGTCAGTTTAACAGTTAGCTCTTTGAGGGCCACATCCCAGTCACCTTTCACAGCCTAGACTAACGATGTAAAGGATATAAGTGGTCTGGAGGGCTCAGGGACCAGAACAGGCATTTGTAAACTGTCACAGGTCACTGTTTCAGTTCGTTTTTCTTAATTTGTTTTGGAATAAAAATGAAATTCCTCTATACATGTTCATACATGCTGAATGTGTTTTCCTTCTTGCTATAGCCTCAGGTCAAATTCCCAATTGTCCAAGAGTCAGAGAAACCCCCGAGACTGATCCTGGCCAGGGGCTAGTCTGTCTGATTCTTGCTATTTCTACATTTGGTCTAATTGTCTCTCACAATGCTGGCAAAAAAGAAATGTGAGAACTAGAAACCACAGTCTCATTTGTTTCTGTTTTCTTCTTTGCCTGGGCTGCCAGGAATCTCAGGTTTTGCCCTTGTCCACAGTATTGGTCTCTTCAATTCTCTGGCACAACTTTTCTTCTGTTGCTAAGTCCTTTATTTTCTGATGGTTTGGGCTTTATTGTGGCTGTGATTTTTAATGTCAGGTGGCCCAGATCCCTTTTAGACATGGGCAGGACATGAGTACATTGTTATTAAAGAAGTCTGAATGTTGAAATTACCATTAGTCATCATAAACTTGAGTAACTCCATGATTTTATCCTCTCCTGGGCTTGGAGTCTAGTGCTCCCCCTTTGAACTGCTGGGAGAGGAGCCCAGCTCAGGGCAACAAGCAGTCAGCACAGTGCTTTGGGCTGTACTTACCCAGGAACTGCAACCCAGGTCACCTAGCGCTGCAGAGAGCTTTCCTGCCCCCAAGTAACCACGGAACAGAACACAGCTGGGCTTTGCCAGCCAGCCTCTCCTTGGATCAGTATCCATCCCCTGCAGTAACTGACAATGTCCCCTGGAGGTCAGGGTCACCTCTGGCAGCAAAAGTATAGACCTTTCATGAACCCAGAACACCCTACCTCCAATTTTTTGACATTCACCCTAAGCTTCATAACTCTGAAGGCAAGCATTGAAGATGCTTTTCCAACCACCTGGGGATCTACCCCCCTCCCCAACCCCGCCCACTACTTGCCTTGGCAACCACTGTAGGAACACAGCCTCTACTGTTCTGTTGCTGTCTGAGAAGTGTTGGAACTTACTTGAGCCTTACTGACCCTGTAAATCAGCCCCATGGTGCATCTGAAGGCCCTTTCTGGAGCCTCTCTCTTCAGACACACTAGAAGAGGGCATCAGATCCCACTACAGATGGTTGTGAGCTACTGTATCATTGCTGGGGATTGAACTCAGGACCTGTGGAAGAGCAGTCAGTGTTGTTAACCACTGAACCATCTCTCCAGCCTCCTCTGGGGCCTCTCTTAGAGCAGGCTTGTCAGAACTTCTCTGGAATACTTTTGACCTATTTCTTGCTTTGGATCCAGTCAGGTTTACATCATATAAGAAAATTAGGGTATATGATGGGGAGGTCTTTCTATTCCCCTACCTTCTTATAAAATAAAATTCTTAGTAATAAACCGTCTCCTCTTTATGCTTACCAGACAACCTCTGATAATAGCTTCACAAAAGCTAACTAAGTACTGAAGCTTCATCTGATGGATGAAAAGATTCAGCTTTCACCAAAGTCCCTAATGATTTTGTCCCAAGAAAACTACTTAAGGGAACAACACCTCAGTTTCTTCAGTCTCCTTTAAGCATTGCTGTACTTGGTATCAAATGTTGGATACAATTTCTTTTTAACGTTTTTTAGCATAGATTGCAGCATCTCATACAACTCCTAAAAATTACAGTAATAGAATGTAACCTGGAGCACATTTCTCTCCATTTACATACATGCCATGTTACCCAGCCTCTCTTGCAGCTAGGTGTGTTGAGTCCTGAATTCTGAGTGTGGAAATGGAAGTGGAATGACCAGTTTCCAGCATCTGGTTCATATATTTTAAAAGAAAAGAACATTATTTTCTTTCTACTTTGATACTTCCTGTTAGATGCAGCTTGAGCTGGAAGTTAGCAGCAGGAGTAAGAGATAAAGGCTGGATGTCAAGGAGGCTGGTCCCTGCAATTGTGCAATTCCATGTTGGTTAAGAACTTCCTGTTTGTTAGACTGGCATTTGATAAATGTAAATCACTGTTATTTCACTCTTGTTGATGCAACTAAATCAGTGTGCCAATGGAGAATTTCATAGGAGTACGTGTGTCTGGTGAATACTTCGGAGAAATTTTTACTAAGAAAATAAGTGTAGATATAAAATCAACAAATGGAGAGCATTTGTAACTTGAAATAATTAAATCCAGTTACCATTTTCTTTTTGAAATAATTTGCTGAGATGAGTTTGGTGGTGCACTAGGGAGATGGAGATAGGAGGATTGTAATTTTAAAGGTAGCTGAACCATACAGTGAGCTAAACAAAAAAGGGCTAAGGATGCAACTAAATAGTAGAGGGCTTGCCTAGCATAAAGAAGACTCTGGAAATCTCCAGCAACAAAAACGAAAGAAAGAAAAGGATGGATGCAGAGGTCCAAGAAGAAGAATTAGAACATCAATAAAATATTTATTTTTATTATTTTTTTATTCGGGTATCTATAGGAGTGGATAGCTCCTGTATACAAATACCTCCAAAGGCCAGAAGAAAGTGCCAAATCTCTGGAAAGTAGAGTTACAGTTGTGGGCTGCCCAATGCAGGCACTGGGGACCAGAGCTTGGTCTTTGAGAAGATCAGGAAGTGCTCTTAACCTCTGAGCTACTCATCCAATTCCAACAAGACCCTTGAATTAGTGGTCCTACTTGGGTGTTGTTTGTATAATTGGTTATTTGTTTTTTTGAGACAAGGTTGTACTATATAACCCAGGCTGGCCTCTAAATGGAGACCATACTCCCTTGTTCTCAAGAGTGCTGGGATATAGTGTGGCATCACACCAAATTTTCAGGTTCTCCTTTCGGTCTTGTCTTATTGCTTTCCCACCAACAAACTCTGGTTAAGGTCATTGGGCCATTCCCTGGACTAGTTAGTGAGGTCCCTCAAAGTTCCAGTAGCCCAAGATCCTGCATGGCAGGAAGAACAGACCCAAACTGTGGAGCAAATGAAGAACTGAAACCTGACACCTAGAAGACCAGGGACAGGACTCAGCAATAAGGCACAAGGGGACACTTGTGATCAGCTGCAGGAATGTCTGTGCTCAAGTCAACTCTGAATGCAGCTACAAGAAAGAACACAGTCATCGATGCGTGACAATTTAGTACAGTCTTTGAAGGCGGCTGGTCAGTTCTTAGCAGTTGCAGATCTTCTTGGAGAATGTATTAAGAACGCAATCAGTTCTGTGTTTTAAATACCCAAACATCCATGAAAAGCGGGTAGTCTTCTTCAGAATCCCATAGAAAAGGAATTCTCCCCAAATTGCATTGCTTCAGGCTGTTCAGAGACTCCAAGACATAGCATGGCTGGACTTCTGAAAGTCGTCAATGTCACAAGAGATATCCAAGGCCTTCCTTTGTAGATGTGAACTTTGAGGAGGAGGGAGAGCTGTTTCAAGACACTAACTATAGACTGGCAAGCAAGTCCTTCCTGGCCACAGGGGTTTCCCTGGCCGATGGCTGTTAGCACGCCTCCATAGAAGGTGACAGAGGAAGACCCATATCTGCTCTTACAGTTTCTTTGAAATATTTAGCTGTTACTTATAGTTTCTTTGACATAACTTCCAGAAGATTGATTGTTTTGTAAAAACTAAGGCCACAGCGTACAGAATCCAAACCTAAAGGCTTACTTCTTGTAGCTAGCTGAAACAAAAGTATTAGACGATGAGAAAACATTAGAAGATCTTTTTATGAGAAAGACTATCAAGGATAGAACTTTTGTGAACCCAGAAGAGCTGGGAATCTGTGTATAAAAGGGCTCACACCAACCAGGTTCCACCTGTACTGCCCTGGCAAATGGTGAGGAAGAGGTGCCCAAGTTAGTAACATTGTCAGTGTGTGACTGCACTATGCAAAAGCCCCAGACTTAACCTGTACTTACAGGCCAAGCCATGTGGGTCATTAATATTCTGACAATCAAGGACAGTAACACATGACCAAGCTATGTGTTCATCACATGCCAAGAACTGACTCTGTGTGGAGTTGCTGGATCTGTTATAGGAAACTCAACATTGACTGGTTTATGAAGTTTTGGAAAACCAAAGGCAGTCTTGGGAGACTCTGGAGTCAGCTTTGGTCACCCTAGGGAAGTGCAACATCTTCTTTACTAATGGGCTTGCTCACTTAGTATAGGACATGTGCAGATCTGACTGAATGCATCCATTTTAAGGTAAAGCACTTCTCAGTAATCAATCTGCAGGTTGGTTATTGTTGATGATGTAAGCAGAAGCTATGTCATTGCCACTTGGAAAGACATGAACTTCCTGAAACACTGAAACACACTTCCCAGCTTTCACTGGGCTTCAAGAACCCAAAATGAGACCCATAACTGGTACATGCACAGAAAATAAATGCTTATTGCTAAATATGACATTTGTATCCTATCCCCTACACCCAAGGCTCAGGGACCAATGGACCAAGAGGGACCAGAAAGATTTAAAAACCACAGGTGGTGGATGCCTGCATGGCTGAGCACAGCAAGGCCTTTACACACAGGAATTAACAATGCCTGTGACTGTATGCACAAATCTCACACAAGATCAAGCCAGTCCAAATCTCAGCATGGATCAAAGAGGTCCTCATGAAGTCTTTCCCTTAGTTAAGGAGTTATGGGCACACTGATAGCTCCTGGAGATGCAAAAGTCAATATATGGGTAGCCATATCCCTAGAGAGGCTACCCATGCCCCGGCAGGTCATCCTACAGCTATGTATATGCAAGTTGCACTAAATGGACTCAGTGAGTTAAAAAAAAAAAAGAAAGAAAAGAGCACATGAATTTGGGAGAGAAAGTTGATGGGGAGATAGGGGAGGGCTGAAGGGAGGAAATGGGGGTGGATTTCGTCAAAACATCATATGTGCAAGTGTAAGATTCACATGCACAATAAAAAGGGGAGGAAAGGATGAGAACCCAAAGTGGAAATGTTTTTCCTTGGAGGTTCAGAAGGCAGAGACAAAAAAAAATCTCACAAAATCTGTCCCTGTGAGGAACAGGGGGACAGGTGATATGGGGATCTGGAGAGGAAAGAAAGGACCAAATATGAGGAGAGAGGGGATGGGAGCAGGGGAAGAGAGGATAGCTAGGTAGATAGATAGATAGATAGATAGATAGATAGATAGATAGATAGATAGATAGATAGATAGATAGATAGATAGGAAAGAAGGAAGAAAGGAAGAGAAAGAAAGAAAGAAAGAAAGAAAGAAAGAAAGAAAGAAAGAAAGAAAGAAAGAAAGAAAGAAAGGAAGGAAGGAAGGAAGGAAGGAAGGAATGAAGGAAGGAAGGAAGAAAAAGCGAGAGAGAGAAAGAAAATGGACGGACAGACAGACAGACAGACAGACAGAAGCTAGGATTTACAAATATCCAGCAAAAGGCAGTTCCTAGTCCCAGCATTGTCACAGGCTGCTCCTTGGTGTTATTCTGAAGGGACATTTATTTCTCTCAAAGGGCACCAAGAGCTTCTCAGCGTGACTATTCCTAGGAGCCCCCAGCAGCGAACAGGAAGGACCCTAGCACTTTAGGGCACCAGGAAGGTATTCCACCAAACAGTGTGCTGTTCACTTCTCACATCCCTCAGACAGAAGCCACCAGGACTCTTGTATGAACTCACACAGACGTACGTGACTGGAAATAGCTGCACTGTGTGTACCAGACTTCTCATAGTGACCCAGAGAGGAATCTGCCATTGTCTAGGAGATTTGGCTTTCACCTAGTACAGAGACTACTAGGTAAACATTTAATAACGATAATCTCATTTTTATTTTTTGTTATTTCATAATGAAATGGGATTGTTGTTAAGCATTCTACCTTCTTTATTTGTCCTTTGAGGCAATAAAATTCTCAAATAGTCATAGCCTGAGGTCTTAGTTGGCCAGGACTTCATCTTCCAACCCTACTAAAGTCCAGGATAAGACCCAAACTATTAAACAAGCAACTGGCTTGTACTGGCTTTTGGCTGCCCTGCCAACACCCTCTGGACCTCAGAACTTAGGGATACTTGCCTATATGACCTGCAGGATTTCCTGGGGCACCCTAGTCCCAGAGCATCCCTACACAGGAGCCCTTGTCACATTTTATGTCCATGTCAAAGAGTGATAACATGTTGGCCCTGAGTTTCTCCGAGCAGGCAGGGGTGCGGGGCGGAGGGCAGATGGGGTTTCCCAGCTTGTACAGAAATGAATGAGCGGGGTTCCAGTTAACACTAAGAAGCTCTCTTTTATCACTGTCTCTCTTTTAGGACTCACTAAGCAATAAGAAGTCTCAAATATTTTGGATTGGTATGGATGTTTGCACAATGATGAAAATTTAAGGTTATATTTGCTACAACATACTATATGTATGATTCAAATCTGGTTTAGAATATACTGCATATGATGATAAAAATTTTAAAGTTATAAACATCTACTCAGATTACTAGAAGTTGACTGAGAGATTCACACCTAACTACTTATTTCTTTGCTTACTGTTCAGTACCAGTCTCTAAAAAGAGATAAACTCACAAAACAGATTTTTTTAAAAAAGATTTATTTATTATATGTAAGTACACTGTAGCTGTCTTCAGACACTTTTTCTTCTTTCTCCCCGGTTCCGCTCACTCCAGCCCCACTCGCTCCAGCGCAAAGATTTATTTATTCATTTTATGTAAGGACACTGTAGCTGTTTTCAGACACCCCAGAAGAGAATATCAGATCCCATTATGGATGGTTCTGAGCCACCATGTGGTTCCTGGGATTTGAACTCAGAACCTTTGGAAGAGCAGTCAGTGCTCCTAACTGCTGAGCTATCTCTCCAACCCACAAAACAGATTTCAATGAAACTTTTTACTATTTATTTTACAATGACTGTTCTCAGTAACTAGCACCTGTGCCTCATGATAAATGATTGGATAGAAAAACATATGTTAAGTTTATGTAAGGTCTGCGACTGTAAAAGCTTAGGTTGTGAGGCACTAAGAAAGTTTTGTTCCAAGGCACGTAAATATAAGTTGTAAAGACATAAGAAAGTGACTTAGGTAAATAAAAATGAAAAATATTTCAAATTTCTCTCCCTTGCTATGCTATTGTTATATAACACTTCAAAAGTTCAGAGTTTTAACATTCATCAATGGAGTTCCAATAAGTTCTTAATCTAGCTCTAATGAGCACTGCCCACTATTATCATAATGACAAGTTCACTATTTTAAATTTCCTTTGGTTGTCTTCTAAGTATAGACTTAGCCTGATTCCCCACCTGCCTATTCTGTTTATTCCTGACAGTATACTCTATCTCCCTCCCTCCCTCTCTCCTTCCTTCCCTCCCTCCCTCCTTCCCTCCCTCTCTCTCTCTCTTCCCTACCCCACCCTGGTCTTGGGACTCCTCTCCCCCAACTACCAGGACCATGGGCCTAAAAGAATTTCAAATGTACACCCTGGATATAAATTTTTTCCCCTTAAACTCCTGAACTTTACCTTCTCTCCCTGGTCTATCTGTCCCAAAAGATTTCAGTCAACAGCAGACTGGTCCAACAGCAGTGCAGCCCCAGGAGTTCCCTCAAGTCCGCATCCTGGATAACTTCAAAGCCCCAGGTGGTCCAGCCCCACAACTGCTTCCGATTCTGTAAATGCACATCTGGAAGCTGTTCCCCTGAGTAAACAAGATGCAAGGTTGTTCTACCTCAAGACTGTGCTCAAAATAAAGCAGACAGGGTAAGCTGTTCTATACCAATTGGGCAAGATGGAGTAACTTGAGGGATGGAAAGACTATCCTGCTCTGTAGAGAATTCTAAAACAAAAATAAAAGGACATTTTTTTACTGATAAGTGTGGCACCATGTTAATGTCTGAACAGAGTGGGTCTGGGTTCTCATCTCAGCTTCGACATCCAAATCTCTTTTCTTGTCCATTCTAGAAATGTTCAGTCACAAAACCTACAGCTTTCCCCTAATCTCCAAGCTTACCTCATCCTCTGCTGATGATGCAAAACTCTGAACCCACTGAAGGAAGCAGAGCGATGAGCTGGCGAGACAACTCGTTAGGCAAAGGTGATTGCAGCCAACCCTGATAACCTTCCAGTTCCCAGACACACACTCCCTCTGCCACACTGGAAGGAGAGAACTGACTACAGTTTGTCCTTCCACAACTCTGTGCTTCCCCTGGGATGCAGAGGCAAAGAAATGAGTGTAAAACAACGTCAGCAACGAAAACAAAAAAAGACGGGGTGGGGGGAGGCAGACAGACTTCTCCAGAGCCGGCAGTGACAGGGAGCTGGAAATCCTCATTTATTGATGGTAGACAGAGTCATGAAAGGCTGAGCCCAGGCTAGGTCCTGGCTCAGAGCCTCTCTTATATAGGGACAGTCCCAGGTGCACCTTTAATAACACTGTCTCCCAAAACAAACAGCCATTGTTTCTACACTTTAGTGTTTCCTCCATCAACAAAAGGCCACAGCCACCCCTCCAAGAAGACAAAGGGATGGGAGCACTTTTATAAATATCACGATGGGAGGCAGGGAGGTGAGGGAGGGGCACAACCATCATTCACTCCCAGACACTTCTCTGCTGGACAACGGTGGAGACAGGATGGACCTTACTAATGTGTGTCTTTCTGAACGGAGGATCATTCATTCCTGTACTATTCATGAAGACAGGATGACATTTTCCTGATCTTTGGCGCAGAAACAATGATATCTGTCCCTCACAGAAAATGAGGTCATCGGTATGAATGCTCCTTGTGGGGTCCCAGGGCTGCATTATGACATTAAGAGGAGATTGATGGCTCCCCCACGTTGCCTGGCTAAAGAAGATAGCTCCATGTTAACCAAATGAGTCACCAAATAGTCATCAAGTTGCTAGAACAAAACATTTTTTTTTATTTTCTAAGTTTTTTTATTTACACTCCAAATCATTTCCCCTTTCCCGTTTCCTCCCTCCCCAAAAGTCCCATAAGCCCCCTTCCCTCCCTCTTTTCCCCATTCAACCCTAAGGGAGAGAGAGGACACTGGGTTGGCATGGCTGTCTGCAACAGTTACTTCTCCGGGGTTCATCCTAGGCCCACTTGCTAGGCAGTTTTGGTAGTGTGAATGTGGCAGTGTCCCCCATAATCTTGGGCATGTAAATTCTTGTCCCCAGTCTGTGGTGGCTTGTATAGGGCAGCCTTACTGCAGAAAGTCCACTGGGACAGGCTTTGAGAGTAAAAGACCTTGCTTACTTGTAGTTTTCTCTTACTACTTCCCGTGTGCAGTTCTCAGCTTCTAGCTCCTGCTCCAGGCCTGCTGTTTTCTGCCATCCTGGCCCCACTGTTAATTACTTTTATGTATATGGATGTTTTACCTGCGTCTAAATCTGCACACTAGAATAGGGCACGGGATCCTATAGGGCTACAGTTATAGATGGTTGTGAGCCATTATGTGGGTACTGGGAATTGAACTCAAGACCTCTGGGAAAGCAGTCAGTAGTCTTAAACCATCTCTGTTAGCATTCTGTCTAAGCCCCACCCCTCGGTTACCTGGCAACAGCCAGGTAGGCGCCTCCCCACAGTTACCTGGCAACAGCCAGGTAGGCCTGACCCACTATGAAAGGGGCTGCTCAGCCCCTCCTCCCGCTCTTGATCTCTTGCCTCTTTCTTTGTCTTTTTATAAACACATCAATCTCTCCAGCCCCTATGTACTCATGTTTTAAAAAGATTTATTTTTATTTATAAGTGTGGGTATCTGTGTAAGTGAATGTAGACCGTACCACAGAGAGGGCATCAGATGAAGGTGCTAGATCTCTCAGAGTACTGGGAATTGTTCCTGGGAACTGGGAATTAAACTAAGCTCCTCTGAAAGCACAGCAAGTGTTCTCTTCTGCTTGGCTCTCCCCACCCCCAGCCCCATTTATTTTTTAGTTAACAAACAGTATTGTTTGTATGTCTGGGATACTGCGAAGCTCTCTTCCATGCATATAGTGCGGGTTGATCCAATCAGGCTAATGACTTGATAGCCCGTCACCTTAAATATATTTTCACATGTGTGAGAACATTTAAAGTCACCTCTGTAGTGGGTTGCTCTGACACTGCTATATATTCAAATGCTAAATTCTGTACCCCAAGATCTGGTTGCTCCAAGATGAGGAGATTCTCACATACACCACCTTTCATTGTGTAAACCTTGCCCCTCAAGTTATCCTTGATTGGTCAATAAAGGTGCCTACATCCTGGACTGGACAAAGAGAGGGGTGGAGAAAAGTTTCCCAGGCTTGGAGTCTGAGGCAGGGGACCAGGAGAAGGAGAGAGGAGGAAGCCTCCAGGAGAGGAGAGGGACCATGAGCAGGAGAAACTGCAAGTAACAAGGGACAAGTGGCTGGGAAATAAGCTAGTATAGCTCCAAATTTGCCCACTCTGGGCTGACAACTTGTAAATAAGAAACCTGGATCATGTGCCTTTCATAAGGGCTAGCTAAGTGACTGATTCCTTTACACACCTCTCTCCTTTAAAATTTTCTTCATTTTCAATTTTGTGTACATACATGGATGTGTGTTCCTGAGTTCAGGTGCCCAGGTCCCCTAGGATCTGGAGTTACAGGCAGTTGAGAGCCATCTGACATTTGTCATTGGTACTAAGGATTGCACTTGGGCCCTCTGCAAGAGCAGTGTGTACCTTTTTTTTGGCTGCTCTAGAACTCACTGTGGAAACCAGGCTGGCCTCATAGAGATCTGCCTGCCTCTATCTCCAAGCGCTAGAAACAGTACACAATTATAAATGTTCATCCACCTCTCTAGCCTGCCTTCACACCAAGTTAATTTTAAATATACTTCTTAAAATATTTTACTTTTATTTTTTTAATTTTATTTAAAAATTTAAAATTTAAGTTTTGTTTTTTTTTTTAAAAAATTTGAATGTGCATGCCTATGGAGATCAAAAGAGGGCTTCAAACCCACGGAGCTGGTCTTACAAGCAGCTGTGAGCTGCCGGATGTGGATACTGGCAAGCAAACTCCTCTCCTCTGCAAGAGTGGTGTGCGCTAACCACAGAGCCATCTCTCCAGTCCCTAAACACACTTTTAAAATTAGACTTAAAAAAAGACTTCTTTTTAATTACCTGTAATTATGTGGGGTGGGGGGTGCGCACCTACAGAAGCCAGAGTCAGATTATCTATGGAGCTGGGGTTGCAGGAAGCTGGAATGTGGATGCTTGGAATTAAGCTCGGGTCCTCTGCGGGAGCAGGCACCCTCTTAACTTTCTGGGCCACCTCTCTGTCTGCCAAATTAGGCTTCTGAAAAGAGCGGTCTTTGCTCATGGCAGAACTAACTGAAAGTCACTGAGTTTCCACGTGCCTTCTATCCTTGCTTTCCCCCTGTCTCCCAGTTTCAAGATTCTGTAGAAAGATGTGTTTGTCACACATGGCCTTACACAAAGCACCCCATCATTGTTACCCAAGTCCACAGGATTCACTGGACCCCATGGCTATCCTGCTGACAATGGATTTGGATGAATGTATGATCCTGTGTACCTGTTGTGATGCTATCCTGGAGAGGACATTGGTTACCCCAAAACTCCCCTGCACCTCGTCTTGTTGTCCTTTAGCATCTGCTGTCTTCGTAGATTTCCTTTCCTGAAGTGTGGGTTTAATGTGTCGCCTGTTTACCCCCTGCACGTTTTTCCTCTCTCTCTCTCCACATCTTGTGTATTTATATCTGCTCATGTGGATGTGGCAAACTGATGTCAACTGTCTCCTTCAATCATTCTCTACCTTATTTTTTAAGATAGGGTCTCTCATTGGCCTAGAGCTTAATGATTGCCTGGATTGGCTGGCCAAGAAGCCAAGGGCTCCTCCTATCTCCACCACCTCAGTGATCAGATTAAAGGTACACACACCCGTGTGTCTGGGATCTGAACACAGGTCCTCATGCTTGTATGGAAAAGATTTTACCAACTGAATTATGGCCCCAGAACACACACAAACAGAAAGAGAGAGAGAGAGAGAGAGAGAGAGAGAGAGAGAGAGAGAGAGAGAGAGAGATGCACATATATACATGCACACATACACACATGCTGGGGGAAATATTAAAAAAAGAACCATCTCATTCCCACTCTTGAGTTGGCAATTCTCTTCCCAGGTGGCCTGACTGGCCATGCACTGGCAGGCAATGACCTACCTGTTTTATCTCGTGGAGATTCTGAATCTGAACCCCACAATCTCTCCACCCAGCTTGCTAGATTCCCACTGGTGGGTCATTACCACGCCAACCCCGTGCTTCAAAACCCCCACAACCTTTGTGGTGTACAAATGGCAAACCCACGCTTTGCCGCTGTACCTTTCTCTCTTGAGCCCAGACGAGCTACTGCATGAAGGAAAACGCAACATAAACATAGTTCAGAAACAGTGGTACCTCAATCTCTGGGTGCAACGACTAAAACCTAATCTTGTAAGACTTATTAAAATCTGATCCCTCTGGTGACGAATCCTTGCAGATTCACCATGATAATGGGAAACTCTAGCAGCTACATCTTCCCATATGCTGTCCCCATTCCAAAAAAGAGGCTCACTTTCTCCTGCTTCCTCTTTCCTTCTGTCCAACCTGGAAGCCCCGCCTACTCACCCAGGGATTGGCTCCTTTATTCATTAGGGGATTGGTTCACAAGAACAGCACCAGGCCCATCCACAACACACACACATACACACACACCATCCAACAATCAGTTTAAAGAACCAAGTAGGCACTGTGAAATTTCACTAAAAACATAAAAATAATTACTATCAACAGTTGAGTGAGAGTCTTTATACATGCTGTTTCCCTAAGTATTATTTTCTTTGTTCTACCATATAGGAAGTTCCCCAGGACATACACTGAGTAAGTGGCCCAGTTTCTCTTACTGCAGTGTTCTTATCTTTCCATTAGACTGCAGAATTGATCTATCATAACAGTCACTTCTGGTACCCTGAAGTATCTAAAGTTGTCATGGGAACTCTCAGAGTCAAGCACAGCATAAAAAGGAGGACTCCCGGCATGGCAGCCCAGTTCTCAGAGCACGGCAGCCTGACAGAGCAAGTCCTATGCCAAGACTTGTATAACATCCTTAGGCAGGAGGGCTGGTTATCAACCTCTTTAGACATTTCCTTCCTGCTCACCCCTCCCTCAGGTATATTTTAATACCACAGAGAGAGTCTATATTTGGTTATGGAGAGTGGCCTTTTGGAGGACCAAAAAAAAATTGTAATATTTAAATTTTTTCATCCTTTTGGGACTCCATCATCCTTACTGAGAGTCTTAATCTAGTTGGGAAGACCAGAGCCCAGGGACACCAACAGAAGTCAGAGACCAGGAAGGTGAAGGCTGGGGTGCTGGAGCTCCAGAGTAGCTGAGATTCTGCTCAAGGCTCTGAGTTCCCTGAAGATTTGCTTGAGAAAAGACAAAGGCAGGGAGAAAACAAAGGGCAACAGGGAACTTGTGGAGCATTGGTTCAGTAATTGTTGTAGAAATCCTCAGAACACAAACTTCTCAGGCCGGGGAGATGGTGGATAATGTGCTTGCCACAAAAGCAGAAACACCAGAGTTCAGATTCCCCACAGCCTATGTAAAGTCAGATGTGATAGTGCATGTATGTAGAGGGGAGGCTGACGGGAGAATCATGAAAATCTCAGGGGTCAGGTAGCCAGGTGTTCAGAAAGAGGCATAGTTAGAGATACAGTCTCAAAAGCAAGGTGGGAAGCAAGGAGCAACACCTGAGGCTGTCCTCTGACTCCCACATGTGCTCTGACACATGTGTGCCTTCCCCAGATGAATACACACACATCTGGACATGTATGTACACGTATAAAAACGGAAAGAGGAGCCTCTCTGAACACTGTCTCAGAAGCAGTTTTGGTGCAGGTTGGATTTGTGGGCACATGCTTCAATTCTCAAGGTTGACGAGAGTTAGGTGATAATAATGATTTTGAGATTTATAAAGAGCCCAGTTCAGAGGAGATAGAGTCTTTGCATAGTTACAAGTTTCAGATCAAGCCTTGCCCTGCCCTGTGGCTGTCTGCAGTGTGGTTGCAGTGTCTATTGTGAGGGGAAGAGAGCACACTCATTCATTGTGGCCAGCAGACATTGCACTAAATGTATAGCACAATCCTGATGGGTCGTTTCACCTTTCGAAACAGTCTTATCAGGTAGGAAGGATCAAGGCTAATAGATGAGCAAACTCCCTCAGATCACACAGCTGACAACTGGAGTGCCAGGCCTTGAAGCCACACAGGTTGAATTCAGAGCCCAGGTAATTAACCAACATGCCATATACTAACTTGACTAAACTGATTCAGTGGCCTGATAAGGTATTTTGAAAGTAAGATAAAATGTTCCAGTAGGTCATGGTAGTTCATGCCCTTAATCCCAGAACCCAGGAGGTAGAGGCAGGAGGAGCTCTATAAGTTTGAGGCCAGCATAGTCTACATAATGAGTTCGAAGACAACCAGGACTATGTAGAGAGACCCTGGCTCGGTCACTGTGGTGATCAGATATAGTATCCACTGTGATGGCAAGCTGTCATGGTCACTGTGACGGTCAGTCATTGTCACCGTGGTTATCATTTGAAGTGATCACTGTTGTGGTCAGCCATATTGTTCACTGTGGTGATTCATAAGCGTTCATTGTAATGGTCAGTCATAGTGGTCACTGTAGTGGTGAGGTGAAATGTCCACTCTGGTGGTGGTCTGTGGTGGTTTGAATGAAAATGATCCCCTTAGACCCATAGAGAGTAGCATTATTGGAGGTATGGCCTTGTTGGAGTAGCTGTGGCCTTGGTGGAGGAAGTGTGTCACTGTGGGGGTGGGCTTTGAGGTTTCAGATGCTCAAGCCAGGTTCAGTTTCTCATTCTCTTCCTGCTGCCTGCTGATTCAGATGTAGAGATTTCAGCTACATTACCAGCACCACATCTGCGTGTGTCACCACGCTTCCCACCATGATAATAACGGACTAAGCCTCTGAACTGTTATCCAGTCCCACTGAAGTGTTTCCTTATAACAGTTGCCATGGTCATTGTCTTCACAGCAATAGAAACCCTAACATGGTCGGTTGTACTGGTCACTGTGGAGGTCAGTTATAATGTCTACAGTGATTGTCAGCCATAGTTGTCACTGTGGTTATTATTGGTAGTGATCATGTGATGGTCAGTCATAGTGGTCACTGTGGTGGTCAGTGGCAGTGTCCACTGCATATGTACCCGGTACAAGTAATCTTAGTGTCCCAGGGGTATCCACTGACCTAACATTCAGAAGTAGAGCTGTAGCATATCCTGTCTGCCTGGCCTATGCTTTGACCCCTTTGGGGCTTCTTTTTATAGCTCTCAGGACCAAGTCCAGTTTCATATCAGCCCACATGAGGCTCTACAAGGAGTCCAGCCTGGTCCTGGTCACCACTCTGCCACTCCTGGTCTTTGCTCCACCTGCAGATGTGCCTTCATTAAACTTGTCTTTAGCACATGCTGGCCTCTCTTCACAGAAACTTACATTCTCTTCCTGTCCCTTTCCAGGGCTACAGCCCCCTCATCTCTGCTCAGATATCACTTCCCGCGCATGCCCTTATGAACATTCCAAGCCTAGATTTAACAGGAGTAGTGATACAGGACACTGTCATAGTCAGGGGTCCCTTGGTGCATTTCTTCCAGTAAATGGCATTAAATTAATCACAGCTGAGACAGGAGACTGCACGGAGAGTGCTCTGAAACTGCTGTCACACAACATGCCAGGCCGAGTGAATGGCCCATAAATGGCCACATAGTTCTGTTGGATCACGTAGATATAGAGGGAGAAATCTGACACGAGGAAGTTAAGCAACTTAGCCAAACAGTGGTGCTACACACCTTTAATTCTAGCACTCAGGAGGCAGAGGCAGGCAAATTACCAAGTTCAAGGCCACCCTGGTCTACAGAGCAAGTTCTAGGACATCCAGGGCTACACAGAGAAGCCCTGCTTCAAAGCAAACAAGCAAACAAAAAAGAGGGGAAGAAGGAAAAGGAGGAGGAGGAGGAGGAGGAGGAAGAGGAGGAGGAGGAGGAAAGAGGAAGAAGAGGAAGAGGAGGAGCAACTTGTTCAAGGTCTCAGATAGTAAATGGCCGTTGTAGTGTTGATACCCGAATCTGCAAATTCAGAGCCCAACCTTTCAGCCACTGGTCATCGTGTTGTAATGACTTCTTCTGAGACAGAATAGAAATTATTTAGTCTGGAGAATAAATGATCTGAAGGATGTCCTTTGGAAATTGATGACTTAACAGAAGAAAGTTCTAGATGCCACAGAGGAGTGGGCATGGACACTCCCCAGGACAGAGCTCGTGAGATACTGACAAAGCCCACAGGAGGTGTCAGAGGGAAGGGATGCTTCATCTTCTGTCTCCTGGAGGACAGAGGCCATCCACAAGGAAAGACTGAAGTTGGGCGACTGCAGTGGTTTGTATAATAATGGCCCCCATAGACTCAAGTTTTGAATACTTAGTCATCAGGGAATGGCACTACTTGAGAAGAATTAGGATGTGTGTCCTTGTTGGAGAAAGTGTTTCACTGCGGATGCACTTTGAAGTTTTAAAAAGCTTATTCCAAATCCTGTGTTGTTCTTGGACATAGAATTTGCTGTGGTCTAGGTAAAATGATTAAGGCCTAGGCAACTATTTCCGGTCTAGCCTGCCATTTTGTGCTGTCACTAATATTATAAGGAAACTCTTCTCATATGCTGTTACTGCTGTTACTAGAATGTTCTGTGCTTTGGTGTTCTTGGAAACCAATCACAACAGAAGTCAGAACTGCTTTGTATAGTTCGCCACAATAAGCTTGGACCTGAACCAACCACCCAGCAGTACTTCCTGTACCTGTGTATAAGAGTTTATTTATATTTGCTTTTATAAGCTACCTCTGGGATGGACCACAACATAATAGAGACACTTGCATTAATATAAAAACCTATTTGGAATAAGACTTCTATTTTGAGTAAGGGTCAAGTAGAGTTAGAGCTCCCTAGAACTCCCTGGGAACTGACATCCTATTTGGCAAAAAGAGACATGTATGTGGGTGTCTTAGTTATGATTTCACTACTGTGAAGAGACACCATGACCAAGGCAACTCTTATAAGGACACCATTTAATTGGGGCTGGCTTACAGATTCAGAGGTTCAGTCTATTATCACCAAGGTGGGAGCATGGCAGCCTCAGGCAGGCATGGTGCAGGAGGAGCTGAGAGATCTGCCTCCTCATCCGAAGGTCACTAGGAGAAGACTAGTTCCCACGTGGTTAGGAGAAGATGGTTAGGGGAGGGTCTCATTGCCCACCCCACAGTGACACACTTCCTCCAACAAGGCCACACCTCCTAATAGTGCCACTCCCTAGGTCAAGCGTATTCAAACCATCACAGTGGGTAATCACTGACATCCTGGTTGGCAAGTTAAGACATGAATGTCAGGCAAGTCCCATCCTGATTGGCAAGTTAAGACATGAATGGTAGACAAGGCAAATCCCCTACCACAATTGAATACCCCAGCCAACAGGAACAGGATACACATACAACAAAGATAGGAAACCGCCATCCCTAAATCCTAATTGGTAAAGTAACTTGAAACAGATGTTTATAGATCTCAGGCATAAAATGCCCTGTAGGATCTTAACTCAATGTCATGGTTCAGCTTCCGAGTCTGAACCACAACCCTGATCAATCAGTCCTGGGACAGATGCTCAATAAACTATCTCAAGTATAACTGAGATCAGTGATCGTGTGGTTTGTGAGGTGACTCCTGGACCCCAACAGAACTCTCAGCTACTTCCCCAGCACCGTGTCTGCCTGCATGCCACCACCCCCCACCATGATATCTATTGACTTAAATCTCTGGGCCTGCAACCAAGCTTCAGTTGTTGTGGTTTGAATAAGAATGGCCCCCATAGGCTCATAGGTTTTAATGTCTGGTCACCAAGGAGTGACACCATTTGAAAGGATTAGGAGACATGACCTTGTTGGAGGAAGCGCATCACTGAGGGTGGACTTTTAAGTTTCAAAAGCCCAGAGTGCCTTTCTCTCTTTCAGCCAGCACTTAAATGCTTTCTTTCATAAGATTTTGCTGTAGTCATGGTGTCTCTTCATGGGATAGAACGGCGACAAAGACCCCAGTGTAGGCTGCCACTTTGGTAGATGTGCATAGAACAGCACTTGCTTTACCACGCAAACATGACTTGTTGAGCAACTGTTAAAGAAGGCATTAACTGAATACAGCATAGGTTCCCTTACTTACAGGCCAGGTAGCCTCTGAGTGCCCCTGCTCTCTCATCTTGCACAAGCTGTGACTTCACCTTTGCACTGTCTACACCGTGATCTTTCCACTACCTTCTCTGAACTTGGACACTGCAGTTCCCAGTTAATGCCTCGCAGAAAGCCTGTGTACAATGGACGTTCCCTCGGGGCATCAGGATACCAATTGGACCCCAACCCTCTTCTCAGGACCTCTCTAAGACCTGAATCATTTTCTTTCTGTACCTAAAGAAAAATGCAAAATTCACCAATGAGGAGAGGGGGCCCATCACGCTGTACCAAATGTACACCGCCAGCACAAAATGGTGGCAGTGTCAAGGACCGGATTTGAAAAACCTGGGTTACCTGGGAATTTGAAAGAAGCTCCTTTTATTAACCACATTTCTACCAATGGGGCTTCCTCCTCTGAACTCAGTGGTAATCCTTTCTCAGTGAAATTTCTTAAGCTGAAAAGCGACAGATGTTCCATATTGTTATGTACATAATTCCCATGATCAACTTGCCTCACACAGGTGAACACTACCTGGGAGGTACAGACATTTCGCACACTGGTGCCTCTCACAGGAAGATGCTCACAGGACAGTAGCTACTCACACAGACAGATGTCCGCGAGGAACATGATGTACACCACAAGCTCCCTCAGGGTGGTCTTGATGTAAAGCTCTCTGTTCTCAGCTGTGTTCTCAGTCAGTGTTGTCCCCCACAGCCCTATGGGTGTAGAAAGAAGATCAGAGTCCCCAACAGCACATCTTTTTAGTTATCCAGCCCTATCTGTCCCTAGTCCCTACCCCATCTCCACCAGTTTTTCCATCCAGTATCCCCCAGGACATGACTATAGCACCCACACCCCTGTCTGCCCTCCTACAACGTCCCTGTGAGAGACAGGGCGAGGACACTGGGTCGGAGTGAGGCTGTGAACGAGCAGGCATCCATTTCAGGTGGGGTGGTCTAGAGTCTCCTCACCTCAGTGTTCTATGCATCAACCACGCTTCCCTACATCCTCTGGATTCCCTGGGTCACTTTACTGTGCCAAGTGACCTTTCTAGAAGCCTGGCCTCTGTGTCCTGGAGCAAGGAACTCTAACACTGGTGAATCAGAGACGCTGAAATTTCACGTCTTCCTCTGATCACCTGCCTTCCACAAAGCTGCCCAAGCTCCCCTCAGACTCTCACACCCCAGGAGAGGCCTCTCCCAGCCCTAAACCTACGGTGCAAAGATAGACATGGAAACAGCAGCTGGACACCAGGCTTCTCTGCGTCTTCTCCTGGCGTGTGTCTTCAGGCTTCTTGGGTTGAGGCTCGGGGAGAGCCACACTGGGTGGGGACAGTCTGGATTCTCAGGGTCACAGGGAATGGGGGCTGCTCTAGGCAGGGTTGTCCCAGGCTCTGCTCCCCATCTTTTGCGGTTCCTGCCCCCTTGGGAGCTCCTACAGTATTCATGGGGAAGGAGGTTCCTACTCTTAAGATAGAAACAGGAACACAGGCCCAAACTGGCACAGACAGAAGATGACCAAAGGACCAGCATCTGAGAGCAGACTCTGCCTGTCTGGGTGGGGAAGCTGAGATCCTCTCAGTACAGAACATCATACTGGACATGGATGACATTAATCCTCTCCTTCTTCCCCTCCCTCTTCCACTCCTCCTCTCTCTGTTCCTTCTCTCTCACAAGGAAAGGAGCTGTGAGGAACTGGGCATCAGGAGTTTAAAAATAGAGATAAGAGGGGCTGCAGGAGGCTGCGGGGAATTGCATACACTAAGTAGAAGAGGGAACAGGAGACACCCGGGCCGGCGCTGGGGCCAGAAGGATCCTGTGGTGTGATGTCTAGACATTCTACTGCAGAGATGAGGAAAAAGGTGCTGTAGAAGCCCACAGTGGGTGGGTCTACGCTACATCCACTACGAGCTCTGGAAAGGGCCAACAATGACTGGGATGAGATCACGCCCAGGGAGGAAAGTGAGAGGTATTCCTCCTCCTCCTCCCCACCAGCTCACCCAGGTCCTTCTGAGTGTCCCCGTGAGCAGTGCCCTAGTGAGTATAGAAAAACTCCCCTCTCTCAACCTGCCCTGATACTGGGGAATGGACAGGGGCAGAAGTCAAGCCCATTTCAGATTTTAAAAGACAGGGTGTCTGTCACCATCAAAAGCTCCAGCATGAAGTGTCCCTGTAAAGAGATGCCAGAAAGCCAGCTGGGCACCTTGGTAAACCAGTGTGCCCAGGTCTAGGACAGTGACAAAAAAGTGACTGTCTCATCCCTGAACCTGTCATATGAATTTCCTGCCCAAGACCTGGGCACTGGAGAGGGGCGACTCCCTTCTCAGTCTGCATCTGAGGACTGTCTGACCATCCCTAGGACAAGTGTCCATCTCTCCGCTGTTCCAGACAGTGAGATGCGCTGTGGGGCCAGCTTTCCTTGGAGAAAAGAGTGAGAAGCTGGGCCAGGGGGAGCCTCTTGCATTGGATCAACTGAACAAGGAGCGAGCCAAGAGTTTTTTAAACAATTGCCCAAGGACTCCTGACAAGGGTCGGGAACGGGGTGACAACAGCGTGGTCCCCGAGAAGCACAGAGAGGAACATGAGATGGTTTCCCATTCCCTTGGGCAATCCTGAATTCCAGAGGAGTCCTGAGATCAGCAGGGGTCTGAGTGGACTTGAGGACATTCCTCGTGTGACAAGTCTCCTCACATGACAGAGCTTCAGACCACATCGTCACCCTCCTGGAACCCATCCGGTCGCTTTTCCTGCTCAGTACTGAGTGTTTTTCCTGGTGTGTGGGTCAGACTATACCGCCCTATGGGGCAGGCTAGGCAGCGCGGGTTGAGAAGTCTCAGAAGCCTCCCTCATTCCTCTGCTGTTTAAATTTACTCAAGAAGTTGCAAATGTGGTAATCAAGAGAAATCTCATGATAGTTTTGCCCGGTATTTCTCCAAGCTCTCAAACTTTGGTGCCCACTCGACTTTTCCTGTAATAAGGGTAAACAGAAGTCAAAATGGCAGACTGTTGCCATACTAGGCTAAATGGTATTCAAAAATGTACTATGCTGCAGGGTTCAGTGAACTGGGGTTAAGGTGAGGTTATACATGAGTCTGAGGACATAAGGGAAGCCAAAAGAAGGCTTCTGGAGAGCTCCTTTGACAGGATAGTTCAAATTAAGAGACCTTGGAACCTGACCAGGAGGCATCAACTCTTGCCTGATGAACAGTAGATGAAATATGAAGAGGATAAAGCTTGCTTTGAAGCCAGGTAGTGTGGGTGCATGCCTTTAATCCCAGCACTTGGGAGGCAAAGTCAGGTGGATCTCTGAGTTCGAGGCCAGCCTGGTCTACAGGGTGAGTTCAAGGACAGCCAGAGCTACACAGAGTACCTTTGTCTCAGTGAAAAAAAAAACAACAAAAATCTACCTTGAGCCATGTTTGAAGAGGTTATTCAAAGAAAAGTGTGAGGAGACTGGCGGGTGTAGACTGGTCTCATAGTTGAAATCTCATGATGTGACTGGTCTCGGTGTGTTTATCAAGTTCCTTCAACTTGAATCACATTTTCTTTTTCTTTTGGTTGTAGACCAGGCTGGCCTCGAACTCAGAGATCCACCTGCCTCTGACTCCCAAGTGCTGGGATTAAAGGCGTGCACTGCCACTGCCCGGCCTGAATCACAATATAAGGATGATTTTTTTCTGCAGATGTCTCACCCTAGATGAATGCCTATTTATCTAAATTATAAATTATTTAAGTTATTAAATGTCATAAAAAGGGTGGGGGCAAACAGGATGGATGGTGGGCGTGAGGAGCCTCAGACTCAGTCTGCCTCTTGACCAGCTAAGCAAACGCTCATATATAGTTCATGCCAGTCTCAAGTCCACAGCAATCTTCCTACCTCAATTTCCCAAGTTCTGGGATTATAGGTCTGTAGCACCATGTCATGCACCCCCTTTCTGTTCTATGGAGAGAGTTGTGGGAAACCAAGTTTCCCTGAGATTCAGAAATAGTTGGCTGCCCATAAGCAGAGGAGAATGGACTAAGTTCTAAGACCAAAGCAAGGGATCCTTAGGCCCTGCGTAAAGGCTGGCCTGAGGTAGCCAGGAACTTTCGTGGTCACAGGAACATGAGCTGAGCTGTACCTAGATGCCTGCATCAGATTCTTCTCTCCAGGTCTGCAATCCAGCCTCATTTCCATTACGAAACTGGGTTATCTCCTTAGAACCTGGAAAAGAGACAGGCGTTCATGAAAGGGTGAGACAAGTCGACAAAAAACACCCGGAGATTCAGTTTCCATTTGAGAATTGAGAAGCGGTGGCTCTTTATCCCTTAGCCTATTCTACCTTCCAATCCCAGATTTGAGACTTGGTCATCATTGTTGGCAACGACTTCTCTTACGATGATAAATTTTAACAATGAAAAAGAGCTTAAGTAAATTACGAAGATGTAGTTTCGTGGAGAACTTGTGTTTTGGAACGATATCCAAGGTCATAAGAAAGTATTTACCACATACTGTATTGTGGCATGTACCTACAGTTTATCAAAGTCTAAATAGAATAAGATGAATTTTAAAATAGTAGTGGTCATTCCTAGGCAACTCCAGGTGCTTTTCAGCCCAGCCAATTTTTTTCTGCGACATTTGATATTGTCATATTTGGGAAAAAAATGCCCAAGGCAAGACAGCAGTCTGTCTTTCTGACACTTGAGGTTTGTTTGATCCTAAACTCAGAGACTCCTCTGCAACTTAGCAGACCATCATGGAGTCCTCCACACAGTGAGGACATCGTGTTCATGGCTTCCTCATGGCTTCCTCCCTGCAGGTTCCGGCTGGAGGGGGAGGACTATGGTGGAGTGTGTGCCGAGTGTGACAAGAGCCATTATTGAGAGGGTTAGCAGCTCCCAGTGATTCAAAGGAATGGACCGGGGAATGGGGAGACAATGAAGTGAAGCTGGCAGGAAATGGCATTGAGGTGAGCTTCTTAAGTAGGTGAAGGAAGGAAGGAAGAAAAAAGGAAGGAAGGAAGGAAGGAAGGAAGGAAGGAAGAAAGAAAGAAAGAAAGAAAGAAAGAAAGAAAGAAAGAAAGAAAGAAAGAAAGAAAGAAAGGAAAACAACAAACAAAGCAAGCTTGTCTACCATGCACTTAGCACCCAGAGGCCAAGCATGTGACAGTATATTATCTCATTTAACTCTCATATAATCGTGTGTGTGTGTGTGTGTGTGTGGTTTTCAAGTATATGTCTGTATATGTGTTATATACAAGTGTCTGTATGTGTGTGTTGGATACAAGTGGGTGGATGTGTATTGGATACAAGTGAATGTGTGTGTGCTGGATATAAATGAGTGTGTGTTGGATACAAGTGAGTGTGTGTGTGTGTGTGTGTGTGTTGGATACAAGTGAGTGTGTGTGTGTGTGTGTGTGTTGGATACAAGTGAGTATGTGTGTATTGAATACAAGTGAGAGTGTGTGTGTTGGATACATGTGAGTGTGTGTGTGTGTGTGTGTGTGTTGGATACAAGTGAGTATGTGTGTATTGAATACAAGTGAGAGTGTGTGTGTTGGATACAAGTGAGTGTGTGTGTGTGTGTGTGTGTGTGTTGGATACAAGTGAGTACATGTGTGTTGTACTCAGAGTGTGTATGTGTAGATGACATGACCATGAAAGACAGAAGCTGGCACAGGCTGTCATTACGGCTCTACACTCGTTTTGTGAGACGGAGCCTCTCCCTGAGCTTGAAGCTCACCTTTCAGCTAAACTGATTGGCCAGCGTCTTGGCTGTTTTGTCTCTATTTGTCAACCTGACACAAGCTGGAGTCATCTGGGAAGAGGACCGTCAGTTGGGAAATTACCTCCATTGGATTGCTTCTGGGCAAGTCTGTGGGTTGTCTTCTTGCTTAATGATTGGTGTGGGAAAGCCAGGTCCACTGGAGATGGTGCTGCCTCTGAGAGAGTGGTCCCGTATTGGATGAGAATCGGGCTGAGTAAGCCACGGGGAACAAGCCCATAGCCAGCCTCCCCCATAGCCTCTGCCTCTGTTCCTTCCCTAGTTGAGATCCTGGCTTGGCTTCCCTCAATGATCAACTGTGACCAGTATAAGTCAAATAAATTCTCTCCTCTCCAAGTTGCTTGTGGTCATGGTCTTTATCACAGCAATGGAAAGCGAGCCAGAGCAACGGGTGACCCCAGGATCCTCATAGCTCTACCCCCATTCCTACTCGCCTGGGGCTCCAAACTCAGACCTCATGTTTATACAGCAAACACCTTACATGCCGAGCTGTCTCTCAGGCTCAACTCTCAAACTCAGATAATCTCAAGGGGTCAGTGTTCACGATCAGAAGAAGAAACTGGGGTTCAGAGAGATTACTCGCCATAGAATTAAGCTTTAGTATCAGGATCGTGATACAAAGAGGAAAAAAGAAATCTGGCTAATTCACGGACCTTAATGATTGCATTGCCTGGTACGGCCACAAGGTGGCAGCAGGGCCCTAGGCCCCACCTCTGTTCCCACTGTGGCTCTCCAAAGGGGTCCTAAACTGGCACCGCCCCTCCCCCACCCCCTTCCCTCTGGGTAGCTGAAAGCTCTTGTCTGGCTCTGCCAACAGATCCGAACCCCCAGGGATTGGTCACTCGAGGTGTCTGGTAGCCCTCTGGGTGGAGCTGGGTCCTCCAAGAAGCCGGCAGAAACTACACCTCTGTGCAAGTCTTCTGGAGAAGAGGTGGAGCTGAGCTCACAGAGACCAGAAGCTCAGATGCTCACTTCTGTCCCGGAGGGAGGGAGATGGGGGCAGGGAGTTGGTGAATTACTGTGGTGTGGCCTAAAAGGGGTGGATTGGCAAAACCTTTAGGGAGTTAAAATAGGCCACCAGAGGTGTCCTATCCTCCGGGACTAGGCTTGCCCCCTGATTGGCCTCTCTGTTTCTGGGCCAAGAGCTATGAAGGGGAGTGTGGCCTCAGGCAAACATTGTTGGTCAGTGCTCTCCCTGTAATTGGAGCTCTGTGATACAGGTCCTCTCCTTGTGGCCTCCTTTGGAAAACCGGCAGCCTCAGCTCTTGGGAGTGTCTACCAAGTGCGATACCTGACCTCTGAAGGGAGAATTCACTCCTTACCCGCCACTTTCTGTGCTGACCTCACTGTCTTCTGTCGATGCCTTTCCAGCAATCAGAGCATAAGCTACAAAGCTTATGGTCCCGAATGGGACCCTGATGCTGGACACCCAAACATACTCACCAAGTCCACCCTAACTCTTCCTACATCTGCCTTTGATGCCTTCTTGCATACAGTCCTTAACTGCGTTAGCCTGTGTTAGCCTGTGTTAGTTAGCCTGTTAGCCTCAGCAACCCTCACCCAGGCCCAGACACTAGGCTGCCTTAGCAACAGGCTGGTTGGCCAGCATCAGGTCCCATGCCATTTTTGGACAGCTGGTGTCTCGGATCACTCTACCTGAGTCAACAATGAGGTCACTGCCATGAGCAGGACCAAGTAGATGACAGGCAGCCATAGCTTTGCCAGGTGGCCCAGAGGGTGAGGTTATTATAGGGCAACAGGAAGAATATGTTGGCACCTGTCTGAGGAAAAAATCTGTGAAGAGATTGCTAGGAGACTGGGGCTGTCCTGGGGACCAACAGATCACAAGCCCTCTGGGTTCTTCAGGGTTGGAAGCTCTGTGGTGAGGCTGAGCTCCCCTACCGCCTCCTCCACGGCTCTCTGATCCACTAACAGTCATTCCCCAAGCGCCTATTATACCCATTTTCCCAAGGAAGTTTACAGATCTCAGGCTGCTGGACTCCCAGACACCAGAGGGGTTCAGAAGATGGCACATCCCCACCTGTATAATGGGTACACCTTTAGTAAATGTGTACTTTTTTGACTCCCTAAAGGTTTTAGCAACCCCCTCCCCTTTTTAGACCACACCACAGTAAAAGGAAAGGGATTCCTTTCCCTCCGCATCCTTAGCAGCACACGTTGCCCCAGAGGAATTCCTTTGCCTCCTAAAGCCCAGGAACTTGATAGCCTGGCTGTGGAGAGTTGTGGGCTACTCACCAACCACGTGATAGGAAACTTTCTGCTGCAAAGGCCTGATCAATCTCTCATCAAAGCCCCTTGACATACTGTCTGTTTACCTTGGGGCCTGAACTCACATGGGAGCCTCCACCACGCTGCTGTCTGTCTGACTGTCTGTCTGTGGCCTTAATAACTCTTCTAATGAATCTCTTACTCAAGAGAAGTTTGCCTCAGTGTCCCCCTTGAACTCTGAACCCCAAACCTTCCACTACTTTAACAGAACCCCGAGCCCTGCAAGAGCCTGTCTGAGGCAAACAACATTGCCAATCCAGAGTCTCTTTGGAAAGAAAGAAGAAAATAATCCTGGTCTTTGAAAGGGAATCCAGCCAGACCCTAGCGGGGAACAGTCCAAATGGCCTGGAAACGTACCACGGTTCAGTCACTTGTGCCTTGGTTTCCAAAGGCAAAGCTGTAGGCCTGAGTGGGTTTTCCCTTTCCCCTCTTGGGCAGGAAGAGATACACAAAAAAGGGTGGAAAGGGGAGGGGAAGACATGTCCTGGGCTTTTCAAACTGTCCCTTACTTAGGGTTCAGGACAAGGGTGTCTGCTTGGGGTTTGTCCACAGGACACTGGGGTGGCTGGAGAAGCAAGAGAAGCAGGGCCGGGCAATTACTTCCAACTGTACTTAGCAGATCTGTTCTGTGGTTGGAAAGAACCATGTGGCAAGCAAAATGTGCAAAGTCCCTGCATACATTATCAGATTTAGTTTCTGGTGCCTTTCCAACACAGGGTCCCCAGCCTCGGCAACTTTTCTCAGGATTAAAGAACAAAGGTAGCACCCGAGTGACTGTTACCAGAGTCACGGAGCTATGATTATAGTACACAACCTTAAAATGCTGCTCCATCCACCTCAAGCCTGTTTTCTCACCCTGCCCAATTTTAGGGGTTCCTCTGTTGAGAAGGCCTCTCTTTCCCTAAACGCCCATCCCACTGGACACGCTGTTTGTGTCCTGTATCATCAGGTACTGGCCTGTACAGTTGGATTTTGTGCTTTGTCCCGTGTCTCTTAGAAATCTGTGAGTTCCCCAAGGCAGCAGGGAGCTTGGTTTAGTTATTCTACACAGAGCAGAGCATTGGATTTCTGCTGGGCATAGAGAAGGCTCAGTCAACACTTGGACCCCGGGGGGTTATCTTGGCACTGAAGGATGGCATGGCAGGTTCGCAGACTCCTGGCTGGGAAACGCTCAGGGGAAGCTGGGGTTAGGTCATGGCCAGCTGCCCTCTGGACTTCATAGCCCTGCGGACCAAGGGTGACATCAGTCCAGGGAGGTTACTGCAGGGTGAGGCAAGACGGGGACAGTGGGCTGGCTGTCCGTGCTCCTGTGGAAGCTGAGGCCACATGAAGACAGGAAAGGCACCTTGTAGAGAAATAGGGGGAGGGGAAGAGGTGGGGGAGGGAAGAGCTCTCCTAGTGGGAGGAGGGTAGTAAAGACTGGGATTTGCATCTTGAACCTAAGGGGGAAAGGGAGGTACTGGTTCAGGGCACAAAAGGGCCACCATCTCCTCCACTCTCAATTACTGCAAGAAACCAATGCGATTGCCTCTCTCTCACCATAAAGACAGAGGAGCACAAGCCCCTCTTGTGTCACCTTGTAGTCCCCAAAACTTAGACAGGGCAAGAGGTATGCAAAGAATGCTCCTTCCCATGGATTAATTTGTCAACGGCAGCCCAGAACCTGGGTCAGCCCAGTGTCAGCTTGCTCTCTGTGACTACATGGAAGGCTCACACACAGCCCTGGCTGCTTCTGCAGTGAGGGAAGAGCTCCTGCAGGTCTTCACAGGAGGGAGGGAGCAACCTGGTGCCTGGGAAGAGAAGGTCAGGCCACCACAGAAAACACGACTGACCGGTGGCCCTGTCCTGAGACCTTTGTCCCCAGGTCTCAGTCTCCGTGCAGGCTGTCAGCCCTTGATCACACTCTGCTCCTGAGACATTACTTGTTCCAGTCACACGCAGCCTGCTCTGCAGAGCTGGACCTGAGCCCAGGCATAGCTGAGCACAGCCTAGCAGAGGGTGCTTCTGTGGCCCTATACCGACAGTGCAAACATATCTACATACAGACACACATATACATGTCCATGCACGCATGGACACACACACACACACACTGCTGTGCTGAACAGGGGAGAAGCAGAGAGAGAAGAGAGAGGGCTGTTGGGGCCAGCTCCTTGTGCCACATGGACAGACATACAACCGGTGACCGTGGGCTTAGACGTGTTCACCTGCCTCTTCATAGCTAGGGCCACGCAGTTAAAGCCCAGACTCTAGCCCAGAGCCGGTGCCAAGAGTACTCCCTAGTGTAATGTTACCTTCAAGTCCCCTTTCCTGAGGTGGGCTCTGAACTGCCACTTACTGCTTCTCCCATCTAACTCTAACGGCCCCTTGGGATTTCACATTGCTGTGTCCTCCGTAAAGTCTTCCTGCTTTGTCCCAGGCTGGTCTAACCTGTGTCTCTACCCTGGAGTCTCTGACACCCAAGCTGAGCTCCAAATGGGACGAGGGTCCCCCACCTGGAGCACAGGGACTCCAGACTTGTTCTGTGCCATCTTTCCCAGAAGCCTCCTGCCTGTTGCCTGGGCAGAGGGAGGTAAAGCCCTCTTACCATCTCGCCCACACGTCAGCTTCCCGGGATTTAGCTTGCACCACATCCCCAGAGGTCTGTACTCCTTCTTCTGGTGTCCCCCCACCCCAAATGCCCAGGACTGACAGGAGCCCTGCTGGCGTCTCCCTCTCCCTCCCCACAGTGCCCTCTGCCACAAGACAGACAGCCTGTGAAGTCCGGGCTGATGAGGGCATTTCTCCAGCTCTGACCTATTGTCGCATTACCGTGAGGCCATGCTCAGCGTGGATGGGGAGATCCGTGGAGCTGGTTGCCTAATGAATCTCAGTGTGCTTGTTTACTGAACAAACTGATGCTAGCAGCTAGAGTGTCAGAGACTGGAAGGAAGCATTTTAAAGGCGCACCTTCTACAAGGCACTCCTTTATCCACTTAAGACACACAGCTTCAATGGCATCTAGTACATTCACAAAGCTAATCATGACAGCCAATCTTCAGACGTTTCCCGCACCCCTCAAAGGTACCCTGCGTTCCTTAGTCATCTGCCTCCCTCCTCCACCACCCTCTAATCCACTATCTGACTTTCTGTCTCTATAAATTTTCTTATTCTGAGCCTGAGGTGTTTGCTCATGTCTATAATCCAAGTGCTGGAGAAGCTGAGGCAGGAGATTGCCATAAGATCAAGTTCAGTCTGGGCTACAATAATGAGCTCCAGGTAAGTGTGAGACTATCTAAAGCAAACAAACAAAATAATACTAGAGGCCTGGGCTCAGTTGACAGAGCTCTTGCCCACCACGCACCAGGTCCTCAATTTGATCCTCAGCCTGGTGTAAGTCAGAAATGACGGCCCAGACCTAAAATCGCAGCACTCGGGAGATGGACGCGAGGGAACCAGAAGCTTGAAACCTTCCTTGGCTGTATTGGGAGTTCACAGCCAGCCAGCCAGGGATGCATGAAATCCTGTCTCAAAAAATAAAATAAAATAAGATAAGATAAAATAAAATAAAATAAAATTAGACTTTTTAAAAAAAGTCATAATAACAGGACCCATCATATGACTTGATGGGTCAAGACATTCGCTGCCAAGCCTGACCACCTGAGTTCAATCCCCGGGACCTATGTGGTAGAAAAGTTGAACTGACTCCCTGGAGTGTCCTCTAGCCTCCACATGACCCATTGCATGTGTGCATGCGCGCGCGCGCGCGCGCGCGCGCGCGCACACACACACACACAAGTAAATAAATATATAAGAAAATGAGTAGGGGGGATAGAAAGATGGCTCAGTGGTTAAGAGCACTGGCTGCTCTTCGAGAGGTCCTGAGTTCAATTCCCAGCAACTACATGGTAGCTCATAAGCATGTGTAATGTGATTTGATGCCCTCTTCTGGTGTGTCTGAAGAGAGCGTACTTGTATACATATGAGTATAAGAGTATACATATGACTTTATGTGTGTGTATGCATATACATAAAATAAATAATCTTTTTTTAAAAAAGAAAGAAAAATGAGTAAATAAATGTAATTCAAACTTACAACAGTAATAATAAAAAGAGGTTTAGCTACTCGTGACGTTTTGCATTAACAGGTCATGTGATGCACTCTTTGGCAACTGGCTTCTTTCACTCTGCATTCTATTTCTATCTTCTTTTATGTTATAGCATCTACTTCTCTTTTCTTTTTCATTTCCAAATATTATTCCATTGTGGATATTAGATTAAGGAGGCTGCCTGGTAGTAGGGATCAATCACACCTTACATCCTCTCTAGTACCTTAACTCATACAGCCCTGGGGTAGGTTGGGGCAGCAGAATTAGCTTTTATAGGGTCTCCCTGTGTCGATCGTAGACAGGCTGGCCTCAGACTCTGCCCCTGAGTGCAGGGACTAAAGGCATGAACTACCATGCCTGGTTCTCTCTCTCTCTCTCTCTTTTCTTTTCCTTCCTTCCTTCCTTCCTTCCTTCCTTCCTTCCTTCCTTCCTTCCCAGGCATTGGTGTTTTGTCTATGTATGTGTCTATGTAAGGGTGTTGGATCTCCTGGAACTTGAGTTACAGACAGTTGTGAGCTGCCATGTGGGTCCTCTGGAAGAGCCGTCAGTGCTCCTAACCACTGAGCCATCTCTCCAGCCTCCCTCCCCCCATTAGCTCCTTCAAGTATAACCTTGAGGCTGGAGAGATGGCTCAGTGGTTAAGAGCACTGGCGGCTCTTCTGAAGCCCTTGATTTTGTTCTCAGCATCCACGTGGAGGCTCACAGTAGTCTATAACTCCAGTTCTAGGGGATCTGGTGCCCTTTTCTGACCACGAAGGTCACACTGCACACACATGTTACACAGATATGCATGTAGTCAAAACACCCATACACATAAAATGAAAATAAATAACTCTTAAAAAAAAGTATAACCTCATACCCTATTAGTACCTTCAGTAATATGCTAAGCTCAGAGCCCTCTACCCTCTGAGCTCAATGATCTCCTGTGATGTTTATAAATGGATAAGAATGTTGTTTGTTCTGTGGGCTGAGCTCTACCAGATCCCTGCTCCCTGCTGTGAGTGGCCACCTTTATTACAGAGCCTGACCGCCTGCCTGGAAACTATTTGCACGCATCTCCCTGGCAATATTTTTTTTTACTTTTGTATGTATAGATATTTTACCTACATATACATCTGTGTACCACATGTGCCTGGTGCCTGAGGGGGCCAGAGAGGGCACTGGATCCCCTAGGACTGGAGTTACAAATGTTACGTGGCAGTTAAAGCTGCCATGTGGGTGCTGGGAATCAAACCCAGGCGTCTTGGGAGACAGTGCTCTTAACTACTAAGCCAGCTCTCCAGCCTACGAGAAGCATCTTCGGTGTCAACTGTACATGGTAGCCCACACCTTTAAGCCCAGTACTCAGACACTTGGGAGGCAGAGGCAGGCAGAGCTGTGAGTTTGAGGATAGTCTGGTCTAATAATAAGTTCCAGGCCAGCCAGGGACACATAGTGAGACCCTGTCTCAAAAACCAAGCCTTTAATCTTTAAATCAGTGCAGATCATCCTTACCCTTACTTTAGTTGGTAAGTAGAGGTTTTTCCTTGTTTCCAGTTTTGGCTGCTATGAACATCTAAGTGCATGTATTTCTGTAGCATGAACATGTGGTCATTTCTCTGGTATGTACACATACACAAACATACACATATACACACACATACACATACGCACACATACAAAAACACACACACACATCCCACAATTAAAAATAAAAATAAATCTTTAAAGATGTATGCTGGCACACACCTTTAGTCCCAACACTCAGGAGGCAGAGGCAAGCAAATTTCTGTGAGTTCAAGACCAGTCTAGCCTACACAGCAAAAAACAAGATACATAGATAGATAGAATAAAATAAATATAAATAGAAAACCTGGCTTATTTTCCTCAATATAGACTACCGTAAGGTCTTTAATAGTAGCAAACTATATTCACTGATGCCTTTTTAACAGTTGATAAAGTCAAATCTTAGTTAATTACCTGTAGATTATCTATAATTCAATCATGAGTTCCTTCCTATTCAGTACCTCGATTTTTAATCATTCTGCATTTCTGTCGATCTGTACACACCCTTTCGAAAGACTAACATTTTTTTCCTTTCATAATTGTTGGGAAAATTTGCTCTCTTATGATGAAAATAATACATAATCCAAGTCAGATTGCCAACTCTGCTCTGTTATTGCCTAGAGTCTCCAATGGGAAGTTATCTCTGCTCGAAAGGGAACCAGTTTCCTAGTTAGAGAAACAAAATGAAAATAGTATCACGTGGTCAGCCGAAGGCCGTTCTTCTCCATCCACAAGGGCCTTCAGGTTTTTCTGTTAATGAAAGAGGATGAGGTGTGTGACACAGACACACCATGCACTCTAGATCATGTGCCAGTCAGTCCTTTTCAATAAAAGTGACAGTTTTTAAAGAGTCAGTGAGGGACAATGGATCTCCAACACATCCTCACAATACCCTTCTGGGCCAGAAGAGGCAGCTGGCCAGGTGCTTTGTGGGATAAAGTCACCAGAGAAATGGCTGTGATCCAGGTTCTTTCCAAGCAGGAATCTGCATTCCTGGACCTGCCCTCAATATGTACAGTCTTATCGGAATAATGGACCCAGTGTGCTTTAGAAGGACTGAGTGAGCACCCTCCATTTCTATGAGCACCCTCTGTTTCTATGAGCACCCTCCATTTCTATGAGCACCCTCTGTTTCTTTGAGCACCCTCCATTTCTATGAGCACCCTCTGTTTCTATGAGCACCCGCCATTTCTATGAGCGTCCTCCGTTTCTATGGATTGTTGCTAAGGTCTGCGTGATTACTGAAAATGGCTAAGTGGGACCTGATTTTTACTTTTTTCTTGCTCTCTTTTTAATCTCTTGGAATTTAAAAACTTCCATTGATACCCAGAGGAAAGCTCTAACGCCAATCCTCATCTTCCAAGCTTCCTTCTACTTTCTCGTCATCTATACTAAAATATGTGCTGAATTACAATTTCAATTTTTCATTTATTTAGAGAAAGGACCTCACTATGTAGCTCTGGCTGGCCTGGAACTCAGAGATTTATCTACTTTTGCCTCCTGAGTGCTGGGATTAAAGGCATGTGCTGAGAGGTGTAAATTATATTGTAAAGAGGAGAGATGGCTCAGTGGGTAAATGCCCTTAATTGCTCTGGTAGGGGACCAGAGATCACTCCCCAGAACACATGTGGAACAGCTCACAACCACCTGCTATTGTTGCTCCAGGGATTCTCATACCTCTGGGCACATGTAACCCACACACAGAGACATATAATTAAAAATAAAAATAAACATTTAAAATATAAACTATAAACAAATCGTATTTATTTAGGCGTTCTAACTAGTCACTGACCTAATAACTCCTGATACCAACTCTCATGTTTTCCCACAGTTTTCTTTCCTATTATGCAGTCTTATCATGTGCTCGGCTGGAAGCTCCAGAAGTTTGTAGTAGGTGCCGTGTTATAGTCATATAAGGTTACAGACAAACCAGTCCCTACTATGTCTTAGAGACACTGAAACCAACTCTCTCTTACCCAACGTTTTCTGGGGCCCCAAAGCTTTCTTGCTAGCACAGCAGCCTGATTTTGGAGAGAAATAGCGGACTCCTATACTGCGTGCTGTCTTGGGTCTGCCCTTGCTTTTTCTGGCAGTGTGTCACAGCAGTTTAGTCCAGGTAATATCCCTAGATCTAAGGGATAATAGCAGAATGGGGGTTAGGGGAAATTCCCAGGGGAACTTGTCTGCTGCTATTGTCAAACAAGCCTATGTAATTTTGGCTGATCTACATACAACTCACTGTGTAAATTGGGCTTAGTGGCACAGACCTTTATCCCAGCATTTGAGAGGCAGAGACAGGCAACCCTCTGAGTCTGGGGTCAACCTGGGCCACAAAGCAAATTCCAAGACAGTGAGAGCTACATAGAGAAACCGTGTCTTAAAAAAATTTTTAAAAGAAAGAAACTATGTAGAGCAGGCTGCAAAGTCACTGATATCAGAAGGACAGACAGACAGGCAGGCAGAAGAAAAGAAAGAAGAGAAAAGAGAAGAAAAGAAAAGAACTCATTATGTAGACCAGGCTGCAAAGATATGTGCCTGTCTTTACCTTTGAGCGCTGGGAATTTTAAGCTACTCCTCCGATACTCAATTCCTAGCTCCATCATACACTTACTAAGCGTGACTGATAACCTCATCTGCTTTTTTATTTTACTTCCTTTTAAAAAAAAACCAAGGAGCCGGGCCCAGCTCAAAGGCAGACACAGATCTATGGCACTCAAGGCCAGCTTGGTCTACATAGTGAATTCCAAGACCGTCAGAGCTTCCGAGACCTTGTCTAAAAAGAAACCAGTAACAATAAATACCACGTAATACCTACTGCTCAGGGTCAGAGTGGGTTCAACAAAAGGACATTCCTGAGATGACTTGTTAGGGACAGCAAAGTACCTGTTTGCTATTCGTACTGCCCACTCAGGCCCTTTGATTCATTAGTCCCTTTCCTTGGAAGATCCCTTCCCCCCTTCCCCCCCCCCCAATTCCAACCTGACGATATAAGGATCTCTCAAATGTCCCGCTTGGGAAGATGGGGCTAGGATTGGGCTCTGGCTCCCAGCAGAGGCGGTACCCTGTAGATTGAGACCAATGAGTGAGCGCAGTTGTAACTCTGCATGTGAGATCCTTGCACTCAAGAATGCAGCAGCAACCAGGTGCTGGCTGGCCGGATACACCCATTGTTTTCCCGGGTCAGAGCCCTGGGTGCTAGATATCAGAGACGGATCGCACCCTCATGTCCTAGTCTCCCGGGTTTTCTCTTTGCAGGTGCCTGGAAGTTTGGGTAGATGTGAAGTTAGACAGAGTTGTGAGTTGTGAGTGGCGGTAGCCAGTGTCTTCCTCACTTCTCCAGATGCAGTTTCCCCAGTGACCCATTCGCTAAGCGCCAGAAGAGAGTCCTAGACTTATACACAACTCCTACACGGGACCACGTTATCCTCCTCTCAGAGAAAAGTCACCCATCAGCCCACAGCAAAGAGAGTAAGGAGAAAAAGAGGGGAGGAGAGAGCGAGAAGCTAGTGGTAGAGGGAACAGCAGATTGCGCCTAGCCAATGGAAAAGGCTAGACAAGGTGGCACCAAATTCTCTTTGGCCAATGACAAGACAGGCTTTGCAGGAGGCTCATTAGCATTTACCCCCAGGCAGGGGGTGGAGCAGCGCGGTGTAGATGCCTTCAGCATCCCGGCGCCTCGGAGGTCTACTCTGGAATCCACTTGGCTTTCTTTCCCCTTCTTGGTCCCGCCCTCCCTCCCTCCCTCACCTCCACGCCTGACTTCCTTGGCTACCTATCTCTGCGCTCTTTACCCTTTGCTGGCAGCAGATAAAAGGGGTCTGAGGAAATACTGAACACGGTCATCCCATTGCCTGCTCTACCCTTTAAATTCCCAGCCCGGGGAGATCTGTGCACAGCCAGACCCGACTGAACACCCATCCCGAGAGACAGGAGGGCAGGTTTCCAAGCGCAGCTCCGCCACTCGACCACACCAACGGACTCCGGAACCGAAGTCCACGCTCGATCTCAGCGCTGGCAAAGTGAGGCGAGCAGCCGACAGCCAGGATGCCGGCCCACATGCTCCAAGAGGTGAGCTTCCAGAAGCGGCCCTTGCTCCGCGCACTGGCCACGCTGCTAGGTGACTGGTCCCAGGAGGAAAAAGTTGAGAGTTCTCCGGACCACTGAGCTTTCTCGAATTCTAATGCGACCGGTTGATTGGGAGGTGTAGATTGTAATTTGGGCAATTGAGTCCCAACTTTCGTGCCTTTAGCATTAAAGCAGCGATTCTCAAACTTCCTGATGCTGTGATCCTTTCATGTTGTGGTGACCCCCAGCCATAAAATCATTTTCGTTGCTACTTCATAACTTTAATTTTGGTACTGTTATGAATTGTGATGTAAATATCTGTTTTCTGATGGTCTTGGGCTATCCCTCTGAAAGGGTCGTTTGACCCCCACAAAGGAGTAGAGCGTGAGCCACAGGTTGAGAACCATTGCTTTAAAGTAAAGTTCGTCCTGACAATACTTATATACTCACGCAGGGATCCCTTTGTGTGTGACTGGGGGTACAAATGTTTCATTCCTCTTCATTCCTACTTGTCTTACACACACACACACACGCACGCACGCGCACACACACACACACACACAGTGACCTCCAAGATCTGCCTCACCCAACTGAACTTTTCCTTGCAGATGTCCAGTTCCTATACGACCACCACTACCATCACAGCGCCTCCCTCCGGAAACCTGCAGAATGGACGAGAGAAGCTGAAGACTGTGCCCCTCTACCTGGAAGAAGACATCCGTCCTGAAATGAAAGAAGATATCCACGACCCCAGCTACCAGGACGAGGAGGGGCCCCCGCCCAAGCTGGAGTACGTCTGGAGGAACATCATCCTCATGGCCCTGCTGCACGTGGGAGCCCTGTACGGGATCACGCTGGTTCCCTCCTGCAAGGTCTACACCTGCCTCTTCGGTGAGCAGCGCAATTTGCCTTGGGCCAATACCTCAGATTTCTCTTTGCTCTTTAATAAGGTAGCCTCTGACCCAAGGCAGTGGCCTCTCTGTCCAGATTTCCCCAGCCTTTTTTTTTCCTGGTTCCTTGTGGGACTGAGCAACCCTTAAGGTGAATACTGAGTCCCTCGGCAGGGGTCTTGAAGGGGTCTACATGAGTCAGAGGAACAACTTTCTCTGAACAAGCTCTTCTGTGTGAGACACTTGCTTAGCTGCTCATCCTGGCCCTACCTGGGAGGCAGAGGAATCAGGTGCTAGGCCAGGGGTCTTGTGGACCCTTCAGCCAGGGCAGGGAGCAGACCCTGAGGTCACTGTACCAGAGCAGTCCTTGAAAAGAAAGAAACAAAAGGCAGTTATTTACACAACTATTCCGACTCCAACCCCTGACCAGACCAAGCTGGTTTGCCTTAGGAAAAGCTGATGCAGGCTTCTACAGCACCCAGTCTGCAGGTGTGTGGTGCTGCAGGTCATTCTCCAGGGTGCAGCACCTGCTAATCAATAAGATGTTAAAAGAATGAAGCAAGGGTCTGGTTCCATTCCCTCATCTAGCCTGTTCTTGCTCTTTCCACTGAGCTAAGACCCAAAACTTTCCCACCCTGGTGACCCCCTCCTTGGCAGAGAATGAACCTTCAGCAGCCCTGTCCCCAATTCAGCCCCTCAGGGATTCACTGGGTGTGGACTGATGGCAAGGCAACCTCTAGGATACATTTGAGCTTATCTGTGTTTTCATCTATGAAACCTGAATTGGGAAGGAGGAACAGGAGGGCCGCTCTGAGGGGCACCTTCTCTGGAAGACATGGGGGTTTCTCTGGAGCTGTGCTAGCTGTGGGTACTTTGTGGCAGCTATCTCAGAGGGGAAGGTTGTGAAAGGGATGGTTAGCCAGGTATTAGCTCTTCTGCCTTGGGCCTCTTAGGTCTAAGTAGTTAAATTTGGTCCTGGGAGCGTCATCTTAGAAGTTGTCCAGATGACCTGGATCTGAGAGGATCCACTGTTTAACAAGGAGAGCAGCCGTGCTTTGGGGGTGGTGAGGTTCTGTTCTTGGGCTAGCTGCGTCACTTCCCAGCCTTTCTCTCGAGGAAGCTATTTCCAGAGCCTTTTTATTCTCTTCGTTAACTCTGCAGAAGAACCCAGTTCTGAAGAGATCTCCGATAACGCTCAAGGCCAAAGAGTCTCCAGCCTGCTTCTCCCACCTACCCCAATTTTTTTGAGACAGAATCTCACTGTAGACCAGGACGGCCTTCAACTCACAGAGATCTGACTGCCTTTGCTTCCCAAGTGCTGGGATTAAAGGCCACCATACCTGGATCCAGCCAGCTTCTTACAATAACTCTTAAGATGTTCCTTTACCAATAGGTGGACACGAGAGTCCCAAAGGGGGGCACTGAGGTTTGGATAGAATATCTCAGTGTGCCTGTGTCCTTGTCCCAATTCCCCTGTTGACATAGTATCATATGTAGTCTAGACTGCGCCTGGGTCATCTTCAGCATGAAACCAACATGTCTGCTTCCCTGGTGTAAAGCTGAGGGCTTCTAGGTTGCCCCAAACCTTTTCTTTCCTCCTGTCGATTGCTAGTGGTTCTCTGGGGCTCTCTGGTACAATGCGGTCAGATCAGATACACAGGGCAATCAGATTGCCTCGTGCCCATGGGTAGCAGACATGGTGCTTCAATCCCAGCTCTGAGAGAATGTGGCTGGAATTTACTTAGGATGACAGACACTGACTGTGTAAGAGGGAAATGGGGATGCCCAGGAAGTTGCTTTGGAGGTTTCTATCTCTGCTACAGGATATGGGCATTGTCCAGTGTATATCTCTTGAATCTGCCCTTGTTGCTCCTCAGGCTTGAAAATGGTGTCTACCAGGGCCTCTGTCTCATCATTCTAGTGCTGGTCAGAGAAGAGCTGGTACGCACTCTGCCTCTTTCTCCATTCAAGATCTAATTTAGTACCTTCTAAGCCTGCACGCCCAGAAGATGATGAAGCAGGAAAATATTATGATGTCGGGTTCCTACTTTGCTAACTGTGCAGCCCTGTTCAGACCTAAGCTCACCTGGGATCTACTTCTTCTGTTGTAAAGTGTAGGGGTTTTGTGGGGTTTTGGTTTTTGTTTGTTTGTTTTTGAAACCCTACAACTCACGGTTTCTCTGACTGGGCGATGTTCAGATTGATGCCTCTGCTTTTTGTCACAAGGCTCCTGTCTGAGGCCCTGGGCTCTGCTGGAAGCATTTTTCAACCCTGCCCATTTGAGGGCCAAAAGCTACTAGGCCTGAGAGACCAAGGGATTCTTATGGTTCCGTGAAAAACAGATCCTCACCTCAAACCCAAAGAACACCGGCATCAGGGAAGGTGCCTTGGTGACTTCCACTGTAGAGTTTTGCCTGTTGGTGAGTCTCCCACTGTCTTGTCTTTCAGGGATTATGTACTACATCATCAGCGCCCTGGGCATCACAGCCGGGGCTCATCGCCTGTGGAGCCACAGAACTTACAAGGCTCGGCTGCCCCTGAGGATCTTCCTCATTATCGCCAACACCATGGCCTTCCAGGTGAGAGGCTGATGCTTTGGCTATGTCTCCATCCATGGACGGTCTGAGTGGGCCGTGGGCGATCAGCATCTGGGGAGGAATGAGAAGGACCACCATTGACTGCCTTTTTTGGTTTCCTGAGGTCATCTCAAATACAACAGGTTCAGAACCAATATGGTATCACATAGCATGTGCGTGATACCCTAAAGGGCCCTGCTGTAGGATCCATGCACTGAACCTGGTTTCCTGGACTCTTACTGGAGAGTTAACTCATACTTTTCTGTAACCATCATGGAATGTCACCTCAATGGGACTAACGGTGACATGTCAACAGAAATGGGAACTCTATATAGCGCTGGCTGTGCCGGGCACTTGCTAAACGCTTGGCATAAGTTAATCTATTAAGTACTCATAGATATATTGGTGGATATTATCATTATCACATTGATTTTTTTTTGTTCTTTGAGATAAGATCTCACTGAGTAGCCATGGCTGGCCTGGAACTCACTATGTAGATCAGGCTGGCCTCTGCCTTCCCAGTACTGGGATTAAAGGTGAATGCCACCACTTAACTGTCTTTGAACGGTTGGACTGGTGAGCCTTGTTTTATCTGAGGCTGCTGGGTTAGCTAGGTCAGGGTATAAAAGTTGACTTACAGTTAAATGAGGAGAACTGGGAGAAGATTTTAGCTGTCAGGCATAGGATGACTTGTGGAGACTTTCTCTTCTTACTAGAGAAAAACCGAGAACCAAATTATTCCCATTTATTGACAGTATGTGAAGTGTTTCCCATATGCCCCAGATGAGCTTAGAGGTCCTATGGAAATTCACTCATGCTCATTAATTACGTGCTAGTTTATAATTAGGTTGGGTGGGTTGTCACCTGTGAAAGCATCTGGGTGGCACTCCATGTGTCTTTTCCCCAGACTCCCTGGGATCTCCTGCCTCAGAATTTATGCCCCAGGTTCCCACACTCCTTTCTTCAAGAACTGCAGAGTTCTTTGTGAGTGCTATGACTTTCCTCCCCCCACCCTCACACACAACCTGCAGTGTGCTCTGGGACTTTGCCAAATCAGCTTCAGGGACAAATGTACAGAAGAACAGCCCCCAAGGTCTCCTCTGGAGCTACAGCCCATAGGCTTTGAGCTCTCTTAGGCCCTTGAAGATATCGGGTCACTGATTTCCCCCAGAAGGTCATCTCTTCTCAACACTGGGTTCCTCTTTCCTGTGCTTCCAGAACGACGTGTACGAATGGGCCCGAGATCACCGCGCCCACCACAAGTTCTCAGAAACACACGCTGACCCTCACAATTCCCGCCGTGGCTTCTTCTTCTCTCATGTGGGTTGGCTGCTTGTGCGCAAACACCCGGCTGTCAAAGAGAAGGGCGGAAAACTGGACATGTCTGACCTAAAGGCTGAGAAGCTGGTGATGTTCCAGAGGAGGTGAGTGGAGTATGGAGGCGGAACCCAGGGCGTCTGGGATTTAGGGATTCCACCTTTTCTCTTAGGATGTATAAAATAATAATTGGTTGATTTACTGGATTGATAAGTTCAAAATCATTAACATTTCCAATACAACATCCTAAAGGCTCCTGGGCATAGTTTAGTACTCTGTTTCTGCCCGAGCCATCTTGCTAAAACCAAAGAACTATAACATTGGTCCTAGTCTGGAACACACGGCTGAGTGGATACCTTCAAGGAATTTTCAGCGTATTTGGGGTTGAAGGAATGAGCCTCAATTATCACCACATAAAGCAGGATGGTGCAGTGTTTACCATAATTAAGGAAGAGGAAATACAGCTCAGTGGATGGACAATGTATGCTGGTGAAGTAGCGTCAGGATCCAGCCGACAGAGGCTCTGGCAGTGTGGTCGGCAGGGACTTCAATGGAATGTCAAGACATGCTCCTCCTGAAATATAATATGGTCCTTCTCTGTGAGATGTACCGTGTGCCAGGAACTGGGCTGCAAGGACAGACACAGAGTCAGTATTGATTCAGGGAACCCCCACTCAAGCAGTCTCTGGTATCATGGGACACAGTTAGGTGGGCTCTGAAGAAGCTGCTTTCAAGATAAGTGAAAGTAGGGCTGGAGAGATGGCTCAGTGGTTAAAAGCACTGACTGCTCTTCTGAAGGTCCTGAGTTCAAATCCCAGCAACCACATGGTGTCTCACAACCATCCATAATAGGATCTGATGCCCTCTTCTGGGGTGTCTGAAGACAGCTACGTGTACTTACATATAATAAATTAATAAATCTTTTTTTTAACGATAAGTGAAAGTAGTCATGGAGCTAGTGAGGTGATGGCTAGAGTCACAGGTTAGATCACCAGGAGGCTTCAGCTAGGGAAGTAGTGAGCAGATGGACAGGAACTATGCTGAGGGGCTCAGTTATCCTTCTGCTGAGGGATATCAGCAGCCTGATTTGTAGGGAATGACCTGTGGGTTAGGGCTTCTAGAGTCACAGAGACCTGCAGATGGTCAAGGACATTTGATGTGTCTTCTGGGGGAAAAGCAGAACAGATCCCCATGGGGTGATGGGAAGTGAAGGCATGACACATGCTATACTCTGCCTAAGACCTCAACGGGCAAGAATGGAGTTCAAAGGCTGAGGGAGAACATCGAGCAGAATCGGCTGGGGAGGTTGTGATTTGATTCTCACCGGTTTGACGAGCAGGACCTTATGTTCCTGTGCAAAAAGTAATGGATTTGTAGTCAGGAATAGAAGTGGCAGGAGACAAACTGTACCCAGTGGGATCCTCGAAGAATATTGGCACATTCATGTATTCCATCCAAAGAAAGAGAACACTGTGCTTAAGATTTGGTTACCACCTTTCCTCTGGCTGATAATCTGTCCCATCCTTTTGATGTAAAAATGACACAACGCAGCCTAATAAGGAAGGGCAGTTTGTGTAGGTGTGAGAGTCCTCTCTCCAGACTCAGTGTGTGATCTCTCCACATAGGTACTACAAGCCCGGCCTCCTGCTGATGTGCTTCATCCTGCCCACGCTGGTGCCCTGGTATTGCTGGGGTGAGACTTTTGTAAACAGCCTGTGCGTCAGCACCCTCTTGCGATACACTTTGGTGCTCAATGCCACCTGGCTGGTGAACAGTGCTGCCCACCTCTACGGATATCGCCCCTACGACAAGAACATTCAATCCCGGGAGAACATCCTGGTTTCCCTGGGTGCCGTGGGTAAGTCACTAGTCCCGAGCACAGCCGTCTATCTCTAGGGACCTCCTGGTTGTGTTGTTTGTCTAGGGGCCAGTGGAACTGGAAGGATCTGTTTTATGAGTTCTGTGTGGTTTGTTTTCTCCACCATAAAACTGGGGGTTGGGGAGAGTATATCGGGAACCCTTACGAGAATCTGGCCAGCAACAGCTCTTAATGTAGAAAGGAAAGGGGAAGAAGGTTTATAGGCTGTAAACCAATGTCTAAGTGCTGCCTGTAATGAGCCTCTGAGTCCCCCGGCAGGTCTGTAGTTCTGCGTAGCCCAGGATATACATTAAGTACATCACAGTCACCAGCCTAGTGGTTCACATGTAAACAATCTTGCTGTGTTACCTCGAAGAGCATAATTTAGTCAGTAGCCTTCAGCTTGCTGCTCTTGTTGTATTTGTCTCTCCACACCGCTGTACACTGTTCTTTTACACATGGGGGCCATGCACTGTCTTGGGATGACGTCAGCTGCAGGGCAGACTCTTTTCTCCCTCCATCATCACTCTCTCCTCTTGCTCATTTTCTCTTCCGCTCCGTGCCGAGGATGCCTCCACCCCAGTGTCCCTGAAGGAGAAGAGTTTTGCCTCTTCCTCCTGTGTCTGTTCCTGTGTACATTCCTCTCTTTCTTAGGCTTTCCCTGTGAGGATGACGACATCTATCACTCATCTGCTGACAGCCCGGAGACCCCTTTCTTCCCTCATAGAACATGCCTGTCATTCTGCTAGTGCTTTTAACTCTATTTAAAGCTCTGCCCCCGACCCTTTTTCTATTTGGATTCTATGATTTCAACCCCTCTCTGGCACCTGGCACCAATTTGTATGCTGCCACTTTTGAACGATTCTGAAATAGATCCTACACTATCCAAATCTGATAGGTTCATGGAAATAGAGTAATCTGAACTGAGTCATGTGTGTCCTGCGTTGCTGTACAGTGAGCCTTCCTTGTGACCATCAGTTCCAAGTGGCTGCCAATATCTTCCTTTGTCCCGCTGTTATTCACCACCCCAAACCTGTTGTTTCTCTACTGACTGCTTCCTATCGCTCTCATCTTCTTCTTGTATTACTTCTCTCAGGTCACATGCTCTTGGTCTCTGGTCACTCCCTGGAGCATTTCTGGGCTATCTCTTGCTGCTCCAGTTGCTCCCTGGCGATCTCCACTCTCCTTTTCTCCTTCGTCACCACAGTGTCTGTTTTCATGTTAAACGTCGAGACAGGGATGTAGGGGAGGGATCACTCAGAACGTCCTTTCAACAGTATGTAAAAACTAGCAGTCTATAAAAAAACACTTTTTTTCTTGAAATTGTCTTTTTATGTGTTATATTTTATTATGTGTTGGGATATTTTGCCTGCATGTTTGTCCATGCACTATGTGTGTGTAGGGCCTGAGAGAGCCAGAAGAGGGCATTGGATCGTTTGGGTTCAGTGTTGTTAGTGTTGGGAGCCATTCAGAAAGAAGAGCCCTGCCAAGAGCTAATAAAACTTCTGCAGAAGCCTTCCTTGGTCCAGGGTTTTTGTTTCCCCTCTATCAAAATGTTATTTTTAGGAATGGTTCAGAATCTTTGATGTTAGAGAGAATATCAAAGTGATCCTGTTTTCTCAGCACCTCCAGAACCCCAGGGTCAAACTGAGAGTCAGCCGCTTTGCCGTGAGCCAGCAGTGGGTGGGTGGGGGACAGAAACTTCCCTTTGCCTCCTCCTGAATACAATGCACTTCTGTTCAGACCCTTAGGTTGAAGACCCAGTTTCTCTCCCATTCTCTGACAATACAAACTTCCTCTGACCAAGGCTCCCAGACTCTTGTCAAGGCTCTTGTGTGAGCAGAACCTGTCACCTGGTTTCCTGAGATGCCTCTCAGGGCATCTATTGATGTTGAAATACAAGGCTGGGGTTGATCTATTCACTCCCACAGCGGGGGTGTGAGCTAAGAAGTGTGCAAAAGGGAAGCAGCAGTCACCGAGCCCCCTAACTGCTCTCCTGGCTTCTGTTGCAGGCGAGGGCTTCCACAACTACCACCACGCCTTCCCCTATGACTACTCCGCCAGTGAGTACCGCTGGCACATCAACTTCACCACGTTCTTCATCGACTGCATGGCTGCCCTGGGCCTGGCTTACGACCGGAAGAAAGTGTCCAAGGCCGCTGTCTTAGCCAGGATTAAGAGAACTGGAGACGGGAGTCACAAGAGTAGCTGAGTTTTGGGCTTCTGAGTTCCTGTTCCAAAAGTTTTCTGGGCAGAGATTTAAGATTCTGTTGATTAACTACTGGATAATGCTACCGGGATGTTGATGATACATTTAACCTATTCCGGTACAGTATTCTTATAAGATGAGAAAGGTTTAATCACGTATTGAGGTAATACATATTTTAATTAGCTAGGATTAACCATGCCACAAGACACATATATTTCTAAGCATACATGATAAATGCATATACAATTTTGCCCATCAGCTTTAAATAATAACAATAAATTTGAACATTCTCTACAGAGAGTATCAAAGCCCAGGAACGTGCTGTTTTGATGCTAGGGTGAGCGTGCGCTCACCCCCCACCGTTTGCATTGTACCTAGTTTTGTTTCTCTCTGTTATCACCATCTCCAGGCAAATAGCTGACCAACGCTGGCCTGTGTCCTCCTCCCAAAGCCCAGGCAACCTTTCTGCTTTCTGAAAAACTGATCCTTCCTCCTGAATACATCTTTCCTCATTCCGAGCTTCAAGCTTGCTGCCTCAAACTAGAGATAGAACAAAACCTTCCTAGAAGTTCCCACTGTTGAACTTCACTACGGGCTTTGCTAGATGGAATGGAGACATTATCTTGATTTGATGTATAGCAAGTAGACCATCTCGAGAGGAGAGTTAGCAAGTGTGGTATGGTTTGTAAGGAAGGATGGGAGAGAGAAGAAGAGGTAGCCATATCTAACGGCCTATTTACCAAAGACCCCAGGCCTCTCTGCATAGCATGCCTCCTTTCAGTCCATACTCTGAACCACAGAGATTAGTGAGATTTGAATAATTAAATAATTTTCAGAGTGAAATGGGGTAATGCATGGTCTGTGCTAGGAAAGGGTTTTAGCTTTTGATAACTGAAGATTTCTTCATAGAAAGTCTTCATGTTCAATGTGCCTAGAACTGATAACTAAATAGCTGACATTTTTTTGGGGGGGGGGATATGGTGTAAAACTATGTAAATATAAGCTAAACCCTTCATTTGGACCATGAAAATATTTCATTTAGAAAAAGTATTGCTAAAGGAAAAAAAAATCAAAGGACAAAAGGTGTTGCCTGGGTTGCCAGTTTCTTTCGTGTCTGGGCAGGAAATAGTGAGGTTGAGGGGCAGCGTCTAAAGTAGCTGCTAAGAGGTACATTTCCAAACGAAGCCCTTGGGGAATAGCTGCCAGGGGTCCGGATGGTGTTGGCTCCATCCATTGCTTTAATTTCCTCCTTGGATTGAGTAGAAACTTGGCTTCTGGTGGTGTTGAACCTTCCGTGCCTTCTCTGCTTTGTGATTGCCCAGCCTGCCTAGTGCTGCCTAGGAAACTCTTACCCACCCGACTTTTTTGCCACTTCTTTCTTTGGCCTTTTTTCTTTCCCTGGACAGGCAGCTAGTTGCCTGAGTGTATCAAGAGCACCCAGGACTTGCTGCTGTCCGGGCCCGTTCCTCCCCACCCCACCCCCTGGTATCCTCGGGAATGGAACTTCAGGATCCTGGGTAGCTTCAGGAAGCAGAGCCAGGTGCCACTTTTCTGTGACTTCCAGATCCTCCCTACCTCCACCCCATGTGCCTCTGCCATAGTGATTTTCAGAAAGCTTTAGGAGACCCTCTAGCAGCATCTCAGTTCAGAGAGTCTCTCTCTCTCTGGTTTGTGAGTTTAACAGCTCAACCAAATGCTGTTTTGTTTCTGGGAGAACCACTGAACGAGAAGGTTGGTTGTTGATCTGTCTCTGTGTGAGTAGACAGTATAGTCACGTCTCCTTGTGTGCTTTGCAAGGTGGCTCTGGCCGACCAATGCAGGCAGGTAGTGGTACAGTGCTTCTGAAAGGAGGAAGTTCCCCCATTTTATCTGTTAAAACACCAGAGGCATGGGCAAGTGCTCAGGACCTCACTTCAAGAAGAGGGCCTGCTTCCTGAAGCCAGTGTGTGAGGAAAAGCAACTGAAAACTGGTATCCAAGGTGCCACGAACTAACACTCTATCACACAGCCCAGGGAAAACAGTGCTAAAAAAAGGTCTAGAAGAAAACATCACATCAGTATTGTAGGAACATCAACCTCTGCTGTCCCTGTAGCCCAATCCAGAGGCCTGGCTTTTAGGACTGGCTGTGTATAGTGCCAAATGTTCAGTTCACTTGTAAGATCAGAGCCTTTCTTTCTATGTTAATTGAACACATGCTCTGTGCTTTTTTGTTGAAGTAGAAAATCTAGTAGACAAATCACTGTAGATCTGCTGACCTGTAACCCTCTGGAAATGCCTTTGAGATGGTTTTATTTTTCCAGGTCACAGATGCCTGATTTATAAGATGAATAATAAAATCAGCTTTCTTTCTCTTCTGATCTTATCCCCTGGATCTGATTCAGGCCATGTTCCAAAGCAAGGCTACATAGAGACCTCAGGCTGAGGTCCCGGCGTCTTTAGGTAAAGGACACTCTTTCAGATCCTCTCAAAGGTGGATTTATAACAGTTTCCAGATGAATGTACTAATAGCTCCGGGTGCCTTATCTCTTTCCTAATCTGTAGTGCCTCTGAGCTCAGCCTCACTTCTTACCTTAACCCTGAGACCCCTTAGATGGAGTGGGTATAGTCATGAGGCTGACTGGAGGGTCATCAGTACAGTGATTTGCAGAAATCTTTTACGGGCTTCATTTTGGAAAATTTGTTTTTAGTAAATTCTCAAATTTGATGGGAAGTAATTTGAGTGTATTTGATTGTATTGTCCTCGTTACTACTGTTGAACATGTTATAAATGGCAGTTGGCACTTGGGCTGCTAATCTCTGGGTGTAATCTCTGAAACTAACTCCAGTGAGGTGGTATAATTAGCAAAGCCACCATCTGCTGGTGACTTAAGCCAAGGCCTCTCTTAGTCACTGACTTGCTATGTTATCCTTTCTCTTGTAACAAATCCACCCCAGAGATGAGGCCTTTAATCATCCCAAGAAACTCCTGGGCTAAGTATCTGACAGTCTCACATCTCAACATTGTGAATTAAGTGTCCACCAACTCAGGAGGACTCACTGAAACTATCACTCTGGGCGAGTCCTGATAAAACGGGCTACTAATACTGACCTACCTCAAGGGCAGTTCTGAGGTGATTAGAGCTTTTTTTTTTTAAACCAAGTATTTGGGGATTCTCAGCAGAGGTTCTCATACAGACTTCTAAAGAACTAGATATGTTCTAGAGATCATCTTTAGTCTACATTGCTCTTCCCAGAGACTGACAGATATGACCAGTCAAAGTGCAAGACTGCCTACTCTCTGCCACAAAAAAACATGCAGGAAATCTTTCGCTTGCCCGAATGAAATTTTCTTCCTTCTATGTGGGGTAGTTATTTGTGACCCAAGTGTAATTTGGATGATTTCCATTAATATCAACTCTTGAAGCCTACTTGTACTGATTGAGATTGTATTTGTTCCTAATAAAAGTGGATCTGGCTGTACTGTTTGGGAGCTTTTGGCTGGGTCACTCTCATACCTATCACAAACACGCACACAGCTAGGGATGGAACCAGGGGATTCTCACATGTTGGGCGAGCATCTACAGATGAGGTAACATCCACAGCCTCTTCGTCTTGAAGCTGTTTATCTGAGACAGCCTCTTGCAGCAGAGCCTTAGCTGGCCTGGAAGTCTCAGGAATATACTCATTTTTTGCTGGGATTATAGACAGAATTGAGATTAAGAGGAAAAATATTAGAAATTACAAGGATTGAGCCATACCCCAGTAACTTGCCTATCCTTCTTAAGGGTACCTTTGAGGTTAAACTCTAGAAGCAAGAAACCAAGAATCTGGCATCGGGTCACACACAGCATCAGCTGACTGCTAGCTAGGGGACATGCCAGGTCTCCACTGTCACATCGCCACATGGACCCAGCACACAGGTACACAAAGAACTGTTACCTCAGTCCTGGGAAGTCATGCTCACTCCTCTTCCTGGAATGTCCTGCCTCCAGGGGACAGAAAGCTCCTGAGTACTTTCTCACACCTGGATGAAAGCAAATAGTCCAGAGAGGTTTGCAAGTCCCCAGAGTAGAAAGAGCGTCATGACCTCAAGATGGATGGTGTGGGTTTGGGGAGGTTGGGGGAGGTTGGTGTGTATTTGCTTTGCTCTTTCTTAAGCTTTTACCTTTACTACTTTTAGAATTCTCCTGTGGAAAAGAAAGAGCTGGGGGGTTATAATGTCTATCAACCCCATATTCCAGCAAGAGTCTCCATCAATACTTCGGCTTCTGTGAACTTCGAAATCAATTCTGCCAGATCATTTTCTTCTCCGAGGTTCTTAACCTAGAACAAGAAAGGTGATCTTGTCAGAGTAGGAGTCTCATGCACTGCAGAGCACAGAATGTCCTCAAACTTGCTGTTTAGATGAGACTGGCTTTAAAGATAGCCAATGCTTTGATCAGGATAAGGAAGCACATGGTTTTAATCCCAGCATTTGGGAGGCAGTGGCCCGGCAGGTCTCATAAGTTTGAAGACAGCCTGGTCTACAAAGCAAATTCTAGGACAGCCAGGGCTGTTACACAGAAACCCTATTTTAGGGGCTGGGGGATGGGGGTGGATTGCTATCACACCTGGCTTTCTCAGACTAATTGTTTTAGTATCTAGAACAATGATTTTCAACCTGTGGGTTGAAACCTCTTTAGGGGATCAAACTACCCTTGCACAGGGGTCCCCTAGGACCATCAGAAAACACATATGTTTGCATTACAACACATAACAGTAGTAAAATTACAGTTACGAGGTAGCAGCAGAAGTGATTTTATGATTGAGGCCATCACATGAGGAACTATATTAAAGGGTCACAGCATTAAGAAGGTTGAGAACCACCCCTAGACCTGAGCATTCTCAGCTTTCTGTCCCCTGGAGGCAGGATATCCCAGGAAGAGGAGTGAGCATGACTTCCCAGGTCTGAGGTAACAGTTCTTTGTGTACCTGTGTGCTGGGTCCATGTGGCCATGTGACAGTGTAGACCTGGCATGTCCCTGGCCTGGCTGTAAGCTCTGCTGCGTTTGACTCAATACCGTAGGTTTGTATGCATTGAGCTTTGGCAGACCTTAGTAATTTAGGTTGATGCTGATAACTTTTATTAATAACACGCACATACTGTTATGGTCTGACACACGCACCAATAGCTGTAGCCATTTTGTTCCATGCCTACCAGCTATTTCATATTGTTACTGTAACATGCCTGCCAGTCATTGACACCGAGAAGTGACTTGACTCAAGGACATGCTGACCATGTTCTGAGTGTTTTGTATGAAGTTTGCTAATCTTAAGAAATTCCACAAAGCTTTACTTAGGACCCATCAAATCAAAGGTCAATATGAACTGTTATGTCTAAAATGGCTTGGATCAGAGCTGACTGCTGGGCAGCACTTCCAGCACCTATGTATGAGTTCACTGTGGTTTTTGTGGCTGACACTGAAGAATGCTACTAATAAGCTTAAAAAGCTCTGCTATCTCAATGTTCTGAAATTCCCCAGTTTGCCACCCATCCATCACCCACCCTTACCTTACTCAGGACCAATCAGCTTAAAAGTTAGCTGAAAATACTTTGCCTAATAAGCCAACTGTTCCCCTCCTTGCCCTTCAAACTTTTGAACCTGGTTTTTCCTACAAAAAGCCTACTCTGAGAGGAGACTTGGATCACAGTTAAGTTCCTGAGTCCTGAATGTTCAGTATTGATGTATATGTTCAATAAACTATTCTTTTAATTTTTTTTTTTTTTTTTGGTTTTTCGAGACAGGGTTTCTCTGTGCAACCCTGGCTGTCCTGGAACTCACTCTGTAGACCAGGTTGGCCTCCAACACAGAGATCCACCTGCCTCTGTCTCCCAAGTGCTGGTATTCTTGCTTAACTAAGATCAGTGTATGTATGGTATGAGTGGTGATTCCTGAACCCAACACATACACAATAATAAAATGTGTGTGTGTGTGTGTGTGTGTGTGTGTGTGTGTATTTGATTAAATCACCAGGATAGCTTTTCCAATTGCTCTAGAATATAACTCCTTCAGGTCCCGTGAATTGGCATTAAATCAACAGTGTTTCCCCCCGCCCCCCATGTTTCCCTCTGATTCCTCACTGCCCTCCCTCTGGTTAAACATTCCTGTATGCTTCCCCTGGGAAGCACAGTGCTTCTTTCACACAATATTATTATCTTATGCTTGTCTGTAAAATCCCAAAGAGAAAGAGGAGAAGTTGAGACCTTCTAGCTGCAGGAGTTTTCTGAGACAGGGTGTCTCTGTGTATCAGCCCTGGCTGGCCTGGAACTCAATGGCTGTCAGTTCTCCTGAGAGGATAAGCCCAGTGGGAATCCTCAGAGGCCAAAATAGTGAATTCTGTTTTTGAGTCATTAAATGGAAAGGGACAAGGAGACTGAGGTCCCATTCAGACATAAAGACTTAACAAGAAGTGGTTTAAAATAACAAAAAGACTAAAAAGTGAATGCCTTTGTGGACAATGGTCATTGTCCCCTCAAGAATGAAGATAGTCTCCCAAAATGTCTGCCAGGGCAGGGAAAGAAGCACCAAGTCAGATAGAACAAACTATCATCTGTAGGTGATATGATATTTATATAGAAAACTCTATTCGCAGGCTGGAAAGATGGCTCAGCAGTTAAGAGCTTTGACTGCTCTTCCAGAGGTCCTGAGTTCAATTCCCAGCAACCGCATGGTGTCTTACAACCATCTGTAATGGGATCTGATGCCCTCTTCTGGTGTGTTTGACAGCTACAGTGTACTCATAAGTAAAATAAATAAATATTTAAAAAAAAGAAAAGAAAAGAAAAAGAAAATTCTATTCGCTGCATACACACCTTTTGGGAGCAGAAGGGAGGGGGGTTAGTCTTAACTTGATTATCATTTAGCAGTGTTGGGCATTATCCCTACTGAGAATGGTGGCACGTGCTTACAATCCCAGCATCCATGACCTGGAGGCAAAAAGACCAGAAGTTCAAGTTGTTTGAGGCCAACCTGGGTGACATGAGACTCTGACTCAAAGCAAGAAAACCCAAGGAAAGAAAAAGAACTAATGACCTTTGATGCTTCAGAATACTGTATTTGGAGACTGCTTCAAAAATGCCCCAAACGAGGGCTGAATTGTAGCTCTAAATGCCTAGCATGCATGAGGCCCTGTGTTTGATCAGCAGCAGCACATAAATCAGGTGTGGGTGTTTATCTGTGTAATTCTAGCACTCAGGAGGCAGAGACAGGAGGATCAGAGTTTCAAGATCATCCTCACCTGGGATGTATCAAGGCCAGCCTGGGATACGTGAGACAAACAAACAAACAAAACAGAACAAACAAACAAAAAACCAACCTAACAAAAAAAATCAGGCAACCTAAAAAATGGGGAAAAAGCCAAGTGTCTCTATATCTATCCTGGACATTTCATATAAATGGAAAGACATGTCTAACCATTTGGGCTCAAAATAACGTCAAGATCTACCTATGTTGTGTACCTGTGTTTCTTTAGTCTTTTTGTGTGTGTGAGGAAGGGTTGAGATAGGGGCTCACTGGGTAGCCCTGGAACTCACAGATCTGCCTGCCTCTGTCATCTGAGTGCTGGAATTATGGTGCCTGAGCCACCAGGCTTGACTGGATGTTATTGTTTTTATAGAGGAATACCATTCTATTTTATAAACAGATTGTATTTTATTCATGGAAACTTGGGGGGGCGGGTCCTATCTTTTGACTATGTTATAAAACAACTATGAGCACTAATGTACAGACTTTTGTGTGGACATGTGTCCTGTTTCTCTTGGGTATATATTCCTAGAAGCTGAATTGTTGGGTCTTAACATATCTCTGCTTTCACATTTCGCCAAACTCTTCCAAAGCAGTGGGGGCATTGCACTTTCCCAGCCCCGTGCTGCAGGTTTCAAATCCCTCAGGTGCCACCAGCAGAGTTTCTTAACTTTCATTGTCATTAGTTCTGACAGCATGGTTGCCAGGAGCTGTGGGACGGAAAGTGAGGGCTGAGTCCTGTGGCATGAAAATGTCCAAAACTTAGAGTGTAGCATTGCCTGAGTGATACCAAAATATACTAAAAACAGGCATACTATACAACATCAAGTGTGATTTTGAACACTTTACATTTATTATGTATAATGCATTGGTATAATAGTTGTATCTCAATTAAAATTATAGAAAACATTTTTCTCGTATTTTGTTGTTTTTTATCCAATTGTTGTACTTACACCTGAAACCCAAATGCATCAAAGCAGCAGTGATTATGCCAGAAGCTACATTCGTAAGGTCTCATCAACGTGTCTGCCTGAATGTGAAGTGGACGAACACACCAGACCTGATAACATGGAGGGAAACAACAAGGCCTCAACCCTTTACAGCTAGCTACAGGCAGCAAGGGGATGCTGAGAGCAGAAAATCAGTCATCTCCATGCAAGAGGTATTGGTTACCCAACACCAAATGGCCATCCCTGCAAACATATACAAGTAACATCATACTAGGCAGGTTGTGTTCACACACACAGTCACACACACGCACACACACACACACACAGTCACACACACACTCACACACATATGTAGGTATGTGACAACAATTAATGAGAAAAAAAGACCATCAATTTGCAACGAGGGATATATGGGAAGATTTGGAAGAAGGAGAGGAGAAAATAGAAACACTGGAATTATATTATGATCTCAAAAACAAAAGAAGACAGACTGGCAGGAGTGGCACACTCCTTTAACCCCAGAATTCAGGAGGCAGACACAGGCAGATTTCTGGACTTTGAGACCAGTCTGGTCTACAAAGTATGTTTGAGGACAGCCAGGGCTACACAGAGAAATCCTGTCTCAAAGGGGAAGGGGCACTGATTAAACCAGTTGATTAAGGGCAATACTCAATATTCCATTTAATTATGGTCTAGATTCAAACGTCAAGGGAATAAATATAAGCCATATGAGAGAAGGCAGCTGATATATAAACTGTAGTCTGGCCACACTGGAGTACCATAGTTGTAGAATCCAGATAGCATGTGCTAGACTAGTTAAAAAGGGTTTGGATCACTACACAAACACAACTCTGATTCCCTGAAACCTGAAGAAGTCAAGTTCTACATCCACAGACTGGAAGACATAATGATACATATGGGTAACATTCCTAGAGAGGAACATCATGCTATGGTCTAGATGACATCTCATCTCACTGTATAACACGCTATAAATACCTAAATTTGGTTCGTGTGACAGAGTTCCCTTGGAGAGAGGAATGTGAATATGTTGCAATGGTCTGGTTGTCCCCCTACCTCCTGACTATGTGGAGTATGGAAGACAGGACAAAGCAGGCATACCTGGATGTTTCTAATGCCTAGGAACCTGCTGGTGATACCCCTTATACTGAGAGACAGAGCCTGGTGGTGTGGTCCTCCTCTGTGTCTAGCAGTGGTGAGAAGCTAAAATCAAGTCCAGACGCCTTGTACAACGTTCCGTTTGTCAGGAATAGGTGCTACTCACCCTCCCTTAGCATCCAACCAGACATAGTTTTAATCCCCTTTCTCTACCCCAGGAGCTTGTCTAACTATGTTCTACTCTCAAGTCAAGCTCTGAGACCCTCAAGACTACCTGCCTCTATTAGAAATGTCTCCCTGCACCTAAAAAACAGATAGATAGTGCTGGATAAAGTCGGGGAACAATCTCTTATAGATTTCTCATCTTTTAAATTCTAGCTCTACTACCAACTGTAGGAAATGTCACAGAGAGGGACAGTTCTATTCTGTGACCTAGAGTTAACTTTGTTGGGTCTTGAGTGTTGACCTTAGGGCAAGTGCCACAAGCCCTAATGACAGGTTGCTAGGACTCTATCCCGAGGTTGCCAGAGGCAGAACACTCCCCTTTTGATGTTCCAACTCTGCCTTTCCCCTCTGTCCTGCTCAGTCTGCCACACCCAAGCCAAAGAGGGTGTGCCGTGCTGGTTCAGTGATCTGTCCAAATGAGACCCTCCTCAGAGAGACCAAAGTAGACATCCCTCCCAGACTTTGGTAGAGAGGCCATAGGCTCAAGCTTGCTCACGGCTCTAGTCTTTCTCCTTTATAGAGATTCCAGACCAATAGAAGGATTCTCTTTAAGTCACATATATGTGTACTTAAAAATACACACAAAGGCACAAACACACAATTTGAAGAGGGATTAACTGTACTACTCACAAATACACACACACACACACACACACACACACACACACAGTCACCATTCTTTTATAATGCGCTTTCTATGTTTAGCTCCAGAACATTTTAGGCTGCTCCACCGATAACATCTGCTAACTATTCAGTTGTTTCTGTGAACGGTCCTGGCGTAGACATTTGTGTAAAAATTCCTAAGAACCTTTTGAACGTTTGCAGCCGATTTGGGCACACGAGTAGGAACGGAGTTGATCACTGACTAAACTTTTCCACAGTGGAGCAATCATTTTAAATTTTCACTCCTAATGCTCGCGTGGTACCCCTTCACTCTTCACACGTACTCATTCGTCCCCGTTCCCGAGTCTTTCACAAAAGTCTGCTCCCACCAATCCAGCCAGTCCTTTGTCCCTGAAGTGCGTGCTGAGAGAAGCTGCACCTTGGGTAACTTCAGTCTCTTCCAACCAAAGCTTCCTGCCATGCCTTTCCTGGATCAAGGACAGTGGGAGGAGGAGCCATTTCATTGGGGTCACTAGGGCACACGGCCGCTACCAGATAACCCCATAAACCACGTTCTCAGTGTCCCGCTACACCTCCGATAGCACTGTGAGCGTCCATAAACTGCGGACCTGAAGCTGGAGGTGGAAGGGCTGGGCAGAGGCTCCGCCTGCTCATCTGGGGTGGACATTGAACCCTCAGCCCCACACCTTGCCTCCTCGCGCCCTAGGCTGGTCATGGGGGCAGAGACTCAGAAAGGCACGCCCTCCCGGGGTTACTCTCGGTCAGCGCCCGCCCCCGGGGTCACTCGCGTTCACTCGGCCCACAGCGCGCAGCCAATCCGCTGCTGCTCTGCGGGTCTGGAGGTGCGCGCGCATTTTGCGGTCCGGAGCGGGCGGAGAGCTACCTAGTTACCTCCTGTCAAGGCACTAGCAACACTTTCTGCTTGGAAGAAAAGGCGGGGAACTCGCATGTGGGCTCTGGTCCACGGCTGCCTTCTAGGAGCGATTCCTACGCTGAGCAGACAGAAGACAGGGTGCGTTGTACTTATCTGCACAGCGCAGGCGCAAATCATGGAGGGACTAGAGCTCCACTGCTCAAAACAGACTAAAGGACCGGGCTGTCAAGGAGAGAACAGACAGGAAAGCACAGTGTTCAGGAACCTTCCAGGCTGATGTCACCAGGGATGAAGGGGTAGGAGGAGGGTAGGAAGGGAAAAGTACAGAAAAGGCTGTGAATACCTGTCTGAAGAACCCAGAGTTCCGCTGTTTCTTAGAAAACCAAAAACTTTTTGAGACAAGGTCTCATTGTGTAACCCTGGCTGGCCTGGAACCCGCTATGTAGAAATTCGTAGGAATCCGCCTGCCTCCTGAGTGCTGACATTAAAGGCGAATGGCCTGGTTTTTTCTCGTGAAGACTCATGTTCATGCAGAACAGATAACTGTGTTTCAGAAAGTTACTGTGCTGAAGACAATAGAGCTGAGGAGAACAGCGTAGGGCTGGAAGGTCAGATCCAGGCTTTTTGATACAATTCCTGGGACAGGCAGGGACCTATCTGACAGCACGTGGGAAGAGCAGTGTGGAACTGGGAAAGGGAACCTCTGAGAGGAGTTTGGAGCAGAACACTCTGGGAAGTAGAGAGAACATGATGGGATTTTATCCCCAGTGGCTTCAAAGCCGGTGCTGCTACCCCCAGCCGACACCTGAACAAAAGCACCTCTGGGAAGAGAGTAGGAATTTAGTTTCTGGCATGAGAGTTGGAGTTGTAAGAAACCTTACATGCTTGTGGAAATATTACCCAGGAGGCTTCTGGGAATCTAGAGGTTATTGAGAGACATAGATTAAGACTACTCCATGACAGTGCAGAATGGTAAACAAACATGTACAGAGGGTAGAATAATAACAGTCAGAAAAACACCAAACCCCTCCCAATCAAAACCAAGCAAGCAACTAAACAGCAACCTAACCACACACACACACACAGCTACAGTGGTGTTGTGCAATTGAAAATTAATTACAAGTAACAGCAAGGAAAGGTCTGGTGAAATACCTTTTGATTTTTGCCTCATATATTTTTCTTTCTAAATACGTTAACATTTGAGGAAATACTATGCAGTCATTAAGATTTTAAAAGTGGTGATTCATGGATTTATCATATGCAAAGTCCTGGGTTCAAGATCTAACCACAACCATCTCCTTGCCGAGTTGTGAAACTATTAATTGCCATTTTAAAAAAAAAAATGCTTAGTGAGGGGCTGGAGAGATGGCTCAGCGGTTAAGAGCACTGACTGCTCTTCCGGAGGTCCTGAGTTCAATTCCCAGCAACAACAAAGTGGCTCACAACCATCTGTAATAGGATTCGATGCCCTCTTCCGGTGTGTCTGAAGAGCTACAGTGTATTCACATATATAAGATAAATAATTCCTTAAAAATAAAATGCTTAGCCATGGGCTGGGAGAGACAGCTTTGAGTTTGAATCCCCGGAGCAGGTGACATCTGGATGGCACAAGTTCTTTAATCCTAGTTCATCCCTAATGGGAGAACGGAGGCAGAGACAAACATCCTCTGGGGTGTCTACTGTTGGTTGGCAGTGGGGCCTGGGAAAATGGAGTCTCACACAATGGCCAACTTTATTCAGAGATTCAGACAATTTATACTCTGAAGGTTAAGAGGAGTCACATGGTGGAAAATGTCCAATCACAAGGACAAGTGACAAAAACATGTTTTTCCATAGAAGCATATAAACAAATAGCCAGTTGTAACGTGTAATATATAAAATTTTAAATTATCTAATATTTATACCAACAAGGACATGGGAGGTGGGAACTGGGGTAAAAACTTGCTAGGGCAGTGGAGGTAACTTTATTTTCTTAACTATATACAAAATATCTATTTTCAAGTCTAATCCAACAACTAAGCTGCCAGCTCTTTAGGAATCTCTTCTTATCTGCCTTTCTTTTGAGCTTCTCCAAACCTTAGAGGGCTTCTTAGCTCTCTTTTCCTAGAATACTGTTCTACCTGTGTCCTGCCAGCGGCTTCTCTGTGGTTCCTGAAAGCCCAAAAAGACCTTTCTCTTACCCGGAGCTTCTTCCATGAAGTTCTTCCAAGCCAAAAGAGCCAAGGTACAATTGCCATAAAAAGAAGTCTCTAACTCCCACCCTATACCCTTGGCAGGCTGAACTATGTCCCAGTCACAGTGGGGGGCTCCAAGCCAAGACTGTAGGTGCCACCATTATGATGGGGCAGCTCAAGGCCATCCAGCTGACACTCATGGAGCAAAGATCAGAAGACCTCTCCCCAGCAACTTGCCTTAAAATAGGCAGGTACTTTGCATTCTTTGGCATTCTTATCTATGGAGGTTTTTTAGAGGCACACCCAAACTGTACCTCTTCAAGACACACCTAACTAACTGTATCTGACAAATGCAGCATCTTTCTAAGCTTGTATATTTTGCTAACAATTAGGTTTTCTATGTATAAGAACCAAATATCCTGTAACAGCAATGAATAATCTGAAGTAATTTCACTCCTCTCTGCTACCCCAGGGAGGGGCACAAGAGCATAATCCAAGAGAAATTCCATGTTTTTAAAGACACTGAAGTGATAACTCTTGGTTTCCTGGAGTTTTTACAAGCACTCAGAATCCTCGCAGGACACCATTATTCAACTGTGTTCCGACACTGGGACAGCTATCCTGGCTTACGCAGCCCCCAAAAAGACTTATTTCAAAAAAGGTGGGAAAGGGAGAGTCAGCATTCGAAAGTTTCCTCTGAAAGTGAGCTATGGTCCCCAGAGTACCCAGGACTATGCACAAGCACCCCCCACACCCCCACACACACATATCCTCCCACTCCCACATGCACCTACCCCCCCACTCAAACACAAAATCACCCCAACTCACACACACACACATACACACACACACAAACAAATCTCCTATGTCCACACAGCAGTCTCCCACACATAGACACAAACACAAAGCCCTGTGAATCATAAGAAGGACATTCAATTTAAAGAGTAGTGTGGGATGCTGGGAGAGTTATCCATGTCCTGTCAAGCTTAACGGCCTGAATTGTATCCCTGGGGCCCACACAATAGGAGAAAGAACCAACTCTAGGTAAGTTGTCCTCTGATCTGCACATGTATGTTGTAACCTTGGCACACCCACACGCATGCACATGTACCTGTGCACGAGTGCGGATACACAGGCCGAGGGAGGGAAGGAGAAAAAAGAATAGTGTGTTCTTTGAAAATAGTTTAAAGGGGGACAAGATTCAGTTTGGCTCATGACTTTATAAATTTCAGACCCTGTACATGGCGGGGCATGGCAGCCCAAAAACAGAGAATACCTGCTCTGGCTGATTTCCTCCCGCCACGCCATACCCACAGCTGCATCTCACCTGAACACCCCGCCCCATTGCCCATCTTGCTGGGATCGTCCTGTTCCTGCACAGCTCTGGAAATGGCAGCAGGAATGCTCAGTGGGCTTTCCTAACCCTATAGGCGCTCTCACCCTAGTTGAGCTGGCCGTCAAGATGAACAATCACAAGAGTATGGGTGCAGCTACCCCACTGAAAAATGTAAGACATGGGAGCAAGAGGCCATGAGGGAACGTTTAGGGTGTCCTATGTCTCGTTTGGGGCATTGGTTATACAACTGGACACACTGACCCTAGATATTCAAAATTATAATGTACCTGTTGGTAGTCCTACTTCATGTCAATTCAGTGGACGTGGAGGACACGATATCCAGAACCTCAGAGTGACCAAAGACCACCGCATGGAAACCTGGAGTAAGGCCTGGAAGAGTAAGTATAGGCCTGACTGTAACCAATCTGACAGGCAGGAAGCTATTCTAGAGAGATACCTGTGCCCTCCTTCCCTTCGGTGCTCCCAACCCAAGGAACTGGAATTTCCCCAGGAATCTCCTGTTGGGAGGAGGAAAAGGCCTAGTGCCAGCCAGAGGGGAACTCACCTCAAGAAGAAAAACTTCCCAGTTGTCAGACCACCTGGAGGACAAATGCGTGTGGAGATAACAATCGTAGTAGGTGAAACCACATCTCCATGGGAAAAGGAGGCTGCTTGTGTGTGTGTCATCGAACCTTCTATTTAAGACTGAACTTCATGCCAAGACCCTGGAGATGGGCTAGTTGGGTTCAGGGGACAGGAGGTATGGGAGTGAGTCACTAGATGCCTTGGTTCCTCTTTCCAATGCATCCATATTTAATAAATCTTCTTTCTTTACTTTCGTTATTACTGACTGATCTGTCTGGTTGACCTACTGAGGACTGGGCTCCAGTCTACCTCGTTAGGATTCCCAAGACTCTGCCTCTGACCCTGACAACTCCAGTCACCAAGGCTAACCCTCAAAACAAACCTACACACATAATGAAGAAGCAGCCTGGGACCAGACCAAAGAGGTAGATGGATACTTAGACTATGTCACAGAGGAGAAAGCCAATCTCTTCTCCAGATGCACCATTCATTAGGAGTAACGATATCCTGAAAAGAATTGTGCTACCCACCCCTTCATCTATCCCAGGCGTCTCATTCTGGGAGAAAGAAAGGGCTGAAGCTTGGTGCAGAGGGGGACTTTGTCTCTTGGGAAGAGAGTCCCACGTTTTTGAAAACTTGTCAGACCACCTTACAGGAGAGACTGGAGCTGAGAAAGGAGTGTCTGGTGCCACACCTTGACCAAGGCTGCTTAGCTATGCAGACTTCTGTACTTCTTGTTCTGTACTTAAACCTAAGCTGAGATTCTAGCCAAAGTGGAATGTGGGGTGAATGATTTTAATCTCACCATTCAGGATGCAGAGGCAGGAGGATCTCTATTAGTTCAAGGTCAACCTGGTCTACACAGCAAGTTAGAGAAGATTCTGTCACAAAGAGGAAGGAAGGAAGGGAAGAAGGGAGGGAGAGAGGGAGGGAGGGAGGGAGGGAGGGGAGGAAAGAAGGAAGGAAGGAAGGAAGGAAGGAAGGAAGGAAGGAAGGAAGGAAGGAAAAGAAAAAAGGGAGCTGGAGAGATGGGTCTGTGGTTAAGAGCACTGACTGGTCTTCCAGAGGACCGAGGTGTTGGATTTCAGACCCAGGACTAGGGGCCGAGGTGCATATTTTACCTCCAAAGCAGACCAGGCATCCAAGTTCTTCCAGCATCCCTCAGTCTCCACCTGGCAGACCCTGCCCCCCCCAACCCTGAACTTTCCAGCCTAGGTCTCTTTCCTAGATAATCCAGATGTTTTGATTTTCTCTCTCTCTCTCTCTCTCTCTCTCTCTCTCTCTCTCTCTCTCTCTCTCTCTCTCTCTCTCTCTGTGGCTGAGGTTTCATCTTCTTCCTGACAGGCAAGCCTAGCTACATCCTCTTTAGATTTTTTTCTAATGTTTGTGCCAGGGACTCATGCAGCACACACAGGCTGTCTTCAAGCCTCACTCACTGTGCGTTCAGGGATGACCTTGAATTCCGATGTTACTGCTTACGCTTCCCAAGTGCTGAGATTATAGATGTTCACCATCCAGCCTGACCGTGTGATTAATTTTATTTTCTGTACTGTTTAGAGCCCAGGGTCTTGTACATGGTAGGCAAGAGTTCTTCCTGTCTGTGCTATATAGCACAGCCGGTGATTACTTGATTTAATATGAGTCCTCATCATACTTCATATTCGCGTCACTGGCTTTGTATATTATGGTACAACAATTCACCTTATGCATACGTGTAATTAGACAGAAGCCTACATAACCTAGTTTTAAGTTTTAAATCCAGTGCTTAGTGGGTGTGTGCTTTGGGAGAGCCATTTTCACACATATTCAGTGTGTGACCATGGACCCCGAAAGCACTTAAGAACTTCTAGGAGATTCAGGAAAAAAAAATCTCCCTATACAGCCCTGCCTAGTACAGAACTCATTGTGTAGACCAGGGTGGCCTCAAACTCAAACTCACAGAGATCCACCTGCTTCTGCCTCCTAAGTGCTAGGATTAAAGTCCTGTGCCAACATGCCTGATCTTACTGTTAAATTATAGCAATTTTCATATATTCTGACTACAGCCCCTTGACAGATACACCATTTGTAATATTTTCTCCTATTCTGTGGATTGTCTTTTATACTTTTTTAAAAATAGAGATTTCTTTTAACTTTTTGTTTTATTTTATGTACCCATTATGCATTCTCTCCCCACAACCTTTCTCATGCACACATACTTGCCATAGCACATGCCCAGAAGTCAGAGGTCAACTTATGGGAGTTAGTTCTCTCTCTTCACTGCCCAGGCTCAGGGGATTGAACTCAGGCTGTTGGACTTGTTGGAGGGCACCTTTACTCTTGAGTCATCTTACCAGGCTTTTCTCGTGTGTGTGTGTGTGTGTGTGTGTGTGTGTGTACACGTGTGTTGATATTAATATATATTTGTGTTTGTGTGTATGTGTGTATTTTCCTGTGAGTGTAGGCCACACGGGTGACCCAATGAGGTCAGAAGAGACTCGGGAGCTGCGCTTATGGTTTGAGTCACTTCACATCAGTATTGGGATCAGAACTCTGGTCCCCCACAAAAGCAGCGAGTGCTCCCCACCACTGAGCCATCTCTCCAGGCCCCCTTTCACTTTCTGATACTCTCTTTTAAAGAACAGAAGTTCTACCTTTTGATGAAGTCCAAATTACACTGTTTTCCTTCTGTCGGTTGTATTTTGGTGTTGTGCTTCAGAAAACCTTTGTCTGATTTGAGGTCGTAAAGATTTCCGCTTGGTTGTCTCCGAAGAGTTTTGTAATTACAGCTCTTCATTTTGCAGATAGTAAGGGGCCAGCCAATAGTTCCGAGGGTGTCTAGTGGTCCTGAGATGTTTGGGAATGACTAATTTGTTGTTTCCTCATGTTTGTTTAGGATGGTGACTATATTTAATGTAACGTGTCTGAGGGCAGAGGTGAAATCAGGGAGATTCAAATGCATGGAAAGGATACATCAAAGTATTATCCTATGGTATCATTGCAGCTGCCATGTCCCGGGCATGTGTTAGTCCCGAGTCCGTCATCTATACTGAGATATGAATATGCATATGTATATTGTATGCATATTAATATGATGTATATGCAAATGTATATATACATACATGCACACACACACATCCTGTGAAGATGTGGTCTCAGCACCTGTTGCAACATCCCCGAGTCTTCCCTTCTTTCCCTCCCACAGCATCTTGCTTGTAGTGGACACTGCAAATCCTCCTCACACACTGCTGGGTGCTGGAGCATAAACAGCGGTGCATCTGTGCTTGAGGTGGTAAGGAAAGTAACACTTTTTGGCAGTTACCCTGTTGCTATCAGCTCCTATGGGTTCTTTAGGTTGACATTTAGTCATGGAAATACTTTGTGGATTCTTCTGATTTATTTTAAGTGCATTGGTGTTTTACTGCATGTGAACCTCTGTGGGTGTGTCAACTCCCCGGCAACTGGAGTTACAGACAGTTGTGAGCTGCCATGAGAGGGCTGGGAAGTAAACCTAGGTCCTCTGGAAGAGCAGCACGTTCTTTTAACCACTGAGCCATCTCTCCAGGCCCCTGCCTATCCTTATTTTGAAGAGAACTTTTTGAGTGGCTATTCTTTCTTCTAAGATATTAATTATTCTTTGTATTTTTGTTAATTGAGAATAAGGGAATTCTTATTCTCTTTAGTCCTGTCAGAGCAAAAGACAACAGTAACTCTTTTGTCTTGACGTCACAATTAGGGTTTTATTGCTGCAAAGAGACATGATGACAAGTCTGATAAAGGCAAACCTTTAATTGGGGCTGGCTTACAGTTTCAGAGGTTCAGTCCATTATCATCATGGTGGGAAACATAGGGGTGTACAGGCAGACACAGTGCTGGAGAAGGAGTTGGAAGTTCTACATCTTTATCCAAAGGCAGTAGGGAGAAACCCTGTGCCACACTTGACATAGCTTGAGCATAGGTGACCTCAAAGCCCACCTCCACAGTGACACACTTCCTCCAACAAGGCCACACCTTGTAATAGTGTCATTCCCTATGGGCCAAGCATTCAAACACATGAGTCTATAAGGGTCATATCTATCCAGACCACCACACTTGAACTAATCTAAAATGAGACATTCCTCTCCCTTGAGTACCATGCGAGGAATGGAGTGGATGAACACAGTTTCCCAGGGTCAAGCCTTCATTCTCCCTTCAGTTGGTAATTTACATCCCAGGCCAACTTTACAAAGGGACGGTAGAGCCACCAGTGAGAAAGAAAGGTATTCTAGAATTTCATAGGTAACGGATAATATTCTGTATATATAAAAAAGAGCAATGCCAATGTTATCTGTGCCTTTTATCCCTGGTAAAGCTCCCTATCACAGCTCAGGATGTGTCCACAGGTGTCTGTGGGGTTTGAACTCACAGTTTCATGTTTGTACATTAATTGCAATTATTGCCTGAGTCATTTCCTTGGCCTCCTCCCTGTGTTTGTGTGTTTGCTTTGATTTTCAGACAGTGACTTATGCAGCTCTTGGTCCTTCTGCCTCGAGTTCCCAAGTACCAGGATTATAGACATGGCCACCATAACCTGTTTTCTCTGTATTTCTAAGTGATGTGCCCATATGACCAGTTACTGATTTTACATGTCATATACATTATTTTACTCACATCTTACCATCAAAAATGAGTTTTTTCTCTTTTCTTCTTTTCCTGCAGAACCCAGAGCTTTGTATGTGTTACACAAATACTCCATCACATTGACTGTCTCTCATTCTCATTCTCATTCACATTCTCATTCTCATTCTCCTCCTCCTCCCTCCTCCTTTTTATGTGGGTGGGTACTGTGCCCACATGTATGTGTATCATGTGCATGCAGTGCCCATAGAGGCCAGAAGAGGGTGTTAGTTCCCCTGGAACTGGAGTTAAAGGTGGTTGTATAACGCCAAATGACTGCTGGGAACCTACCCCGGGTCCTCCGGAAGAGCAGTCCATGAGCCGTCTCTTCAGTCCAATAATCTTTCCTTTTTTACGTTACCATGGTGATGGGCATCTGCAGGTGTCCCTTTCTTCACCCTCCCTGTACAGTCCTGTTGTAACGTTGGCTATGTCCACAGTGGGTGTTTATACAAATCTGTGTAAATATTGCTCACACTGGAGTCATGCAATAGCCCCGTGATTTCTTTCTTACAGAACTCTTTTATTTCCTTTGGCTGTAGTAACAGTGTGGCTTTGTTGCTCTTGTTGTTGTGATATTTTTGTTTGTTTTCTTTTTCCTTTTGGGTTCTCTGTATATATTTAACAATTCAACCCAACCTCTCCATCCCTGGTCAGCAGCTCTTTGTAGTACATCTGGCCACATCAGGAATTCTGTCCGTCTCAGTGACCTCGAGTATTCTCTGGTGCAGCCTTCTCCTCTGCTCTGACTTGGCCAGGTCCTCTCCTTTCATCTTCTTCTTTGGATGTTGGGTTTCTTCCCTGGATCACTGTGTTCCTTTCTCTTGCATGCTCCTTTATTAAGAAGTGTGCATCTTCTATTAACCTCTTAGAAACAGAGTGTTTTAAAAAGACTTCTGTAGGCTTCCCCCAAAGTGTATGACCTTGTGCCTTGTTTGGAACAATTTCCATTATCAAGAGTGCTACATTTTATAACAAGGTATAATGTGGTGGGAGGGAGTACTTTAGCTGGTCTGTGCCAAGATGTTCCCCGAGGACTCAGGCCACGCAACAGGCCGAGCATATAAGGGAAGGGAAAATGACCTGGAAAGGGATAGAGGCAGAGAATAGGGGGAAGAAGGATAGAAAGAAAGAGAAAGAAAGGAAGAGAGCAAGAGATGCCAGCCAAGGACTCGTGGGAACAGAAAGAGAATTAAAGAGGTGAGAGAGAAGGGGGAGGGAGGGAGAGAGGGAGGGAGGGGGAGAGGGAGAGAGGGAGAAAGAGAGGGGGGCGGGAGAGAGAGGGAGGGAGGGAGAGAGGAAGAGAGGGAGGGAGAGAGGGAGAGAGGAAGAGAGGGAGGGAGAGAGGGAGAAAGAGAGGAAGAGAGAGGAGGGAGGAAGGGAGGGAGGGAGGAGGGAGGGAGGGAGGGAGGGAGGGACTGAGTGAGCTGGGGTAGTCAAGCAGCCCCTCTTATACACTTGGTGGCTCTCTCATTTTAGGTAGCTGTTGCTAGGTTCCTGGGAGGAGTCAAATGATTTGCCTATAAGCTAATAAGAACCAAGACTCGAAAATAACCCAGTTATCCTCTGACCTCTACATATGCATTGTGGTGTGAATGTTCACACATGTCTGCATGCGCATGTGCGTGCAAACCACACACACACACACACACACACACACACACACACACACACACCATATATACATTAATTAAAAAATAATGGAAAAGGGGAAATGCTTGTGCTTCATAGCCAGGGACTTTTTGTGATTCATTCAGTGGTGTTCTCTCTCACTCCTCTTCTGCTTTTTGCTTTTCTCTCCACCGAATCTTTAGAACTAAAATGGATTCCATTCAGTTTTTCAAAGGTTTACTATTTAGGTATTTGAAGCACATGCGGGCTCTGATTGCTTGTATGTCTGTACATGGCAGATGGCTTGCGATTCACCTCGTGGTTGCTGAAGATTCAGGACCTCTGGAAGAGCAGCCAGTGCTCTTAACCACTGCGCCATCTCTACAGCCACTCCCTCCATTTTTTTTTTTAAAGCGGGGATTTTACTGTATAGCCAGGCAGTCTGACCTCGCACTGCTCAAACTAGAAACAGGTCCTAGTTTGGCCGTCCGAGTGCTGGGATCACAGGTACATACGGCCATGTTACACAGGATCTTTTTAGAATTGCTATGCTTTGTCTGATGCTTCTGTCAGAGTTCTGTTCTCACTCCACTCTGCTACACCCCTGGCCCTGTCACCCCTGGCCCTGTCACCCTCCCTCACTCTGTGTAACCCTCTGAGGTATCCCTTCAGGATCTTTGGCCCCAGGTGTCTAGAATGTCTCTTTCTCACCAGCCTGGTATCACGAGTCTCTTAGAGTGTTGGTCAATCCTCTCCCTATGTCTGTGAAGCTCACAGACACCTTTTGTATCCATCCAGCTTTGAAAACCAATCTGCGCGACCACACCCATCATAAGCTGAGGTTAAGATAATGTTTCCAGTGTGACTCCAGCCAGTCCCAGCTGGGTCAAAGGCTTTTTTTTTCTCCCTTTTTTTTTAAAGCACCTAAGAAGACCGACTTCAGACATTCTTCCACCATGTGAGCATAGGGGTGGTCGTGGTTGTCAGGCTTGATGGCGGGTGCCTTTAAGCTACCTCGCTAGCCCTGTGTTAGAATTTAACATGAATGGACAGAGGGTCATTGCTCTGATTGATTATCCAACACCAAATGACCAGCCCTGGAAACATATATATGAGTAACATATAGACTGAGCAGGCTGATGTCAGGAATCTATGTGCACATACACAGACATATGCGCACATAATAACAATTCTGGGGGAGGAAAGGCCATGAATCTGAAGGAGAGCAATGAAAGCCAGAGAGGAGGGTTTGGAGAAAGGAAGCAGAAAGAGTAAATGATGTGTTTTATAATCTCTTTAAAATTTAAATATCATTTTTTAAATTTTTTATTTGTTTGTTTGTTTGCTTGTTTAGTGCTTTTTGAGACAGGATTTTTCTGACTGTCCTGAACTCACTTTGTAGACCAGGCTGGCCTCAAACCTTCCTCTGCATTCCAAGTGCTGGGATTAAAGGCAAGTGCCACCACTGCCCAGCTTGAAATACTATTTTTAAAGGGCTGAAATTCAAGCTGGAGAGATGGCTCGGTTGTTAAGAGCACTGACTACTCTTCCAGAGGTTCTGAGTTCAATTCCCAGCAACCACATGGTGGCTCACGACCATCTGTAGTGGGATCTGATGCCCTCTTCTGGTGTGTCTGAAGAGAGCAATGATGTACTCACATACATAAAATAAATAAATCTTTAAAAAAAAAGTGCTGAAATTCTAGTATTTGGCTCCAAGAGATGGTAAAAGGCTCCTGCCTCCAATCCTGATGCCCTGAGTTTCTCCTGTGATGTGCCTCCCTCCCACCCTAAACACACCCAGAATAAGGAAATAAAAATGGAAAAAGGGGGGGGGAGAAACTTTAGAATCTTAGCTGGAAGGAACCTTTGTCTTATGCCTGCCTCTCAGTCTTGCTACCCATGAGACCTGGTCCTCAAATCCCTTTTGTATGAAGTAGGTCTCTGGGACAGACCAAACTCCTTCTGTGTTGCTTCTCTGTAATCAGAGGTTACAACTGCCCTAGAGTGTGGTAAAGGCTTGGGTGTGGCTGGAAAAAACTGTCCCCTGGGACCTGTTGGTTTTTCTCTTCACAGTTCACTGCTTTCACACTGTTGCCCACGAATAAAATGTGTTCTTGTAACATCTGCATTTAGCTTATTCAAATGGCCTATTTCTTTTTGCTGAGAAGAAGCAGGCCCCTGTGGTTATCTGCATGAAAAAGGTGTGAAGCAGATCCTGGGCTTACAAAAGGGCTGGAGGTTGGACCCTCTTAGCAAGGAGATGGACCTCTAGGTGTCCAGTTTAGTCAGATTCTTTCCCAAAGAGTTCCTTTACTTTCCAAGACCCAGGAAGCCCCACACTCATCTCTGCCCCTTTCCCTCCCCACTCAACAAAGGTCTATGAACCCTGACAAAAGGAATCAAGAATCCCAACACTGGGGAGCTAAGTGTAAGAAGGATCTTGTGTTTTCGCCCAGCCTGAGCTAAGTAGTAAGACATGGAAAGAGGTTGGCGGGGGGAGGAGGGAGAGGGAAAGAGGGAAAGGAGAAAGAGAGGAGAGTGGTTTCATATTCACCTTTTAAAAAACACAAACTTTAGCCAATTTGAAAATACAGAGCACCAATAAACTGAACCCACTTCTTGGATTTCTGTTGAGAAAGCTAAGTTAAGTTGGAGAGTACATACAAGAGCCGTGAGGGTCAGTCTGCCTAGAGCTGAGTTAGCCACATGCCCAGCTTGAAACTGGGATGGGGTATATGATACTCTAGCCAGGTCAGGCTTCTCTGGTCATTACCTTTGGCCCTAGCATGACTGCATGGTATGTGCTGGTTGGTCTGAAAGCTAAGTTAACCCTGTGCCAGCTTAGCTTATGCAATGTTTCCCAGCAATTTATAAAAATATGTTGAAAGGCAGAGCCTGGCCCAAGGGCATTTTATACTTGACTTGCCTAATTTCCGCTCTTAGAATAAGGTGGGAAACACATCAAAGAGGATTTTCAAAAGCTTACCCTTCCATTCATAGGGTCTCAGTCAGGGAACAAAGGAAGGCCCACATGTGTAGGTTTATAAAACCAGCTAACAGACTGGTACATAACGTAAGATAAACACAGCCTTTCCTCTTATTTTGACATTTTATAGATCTTTAATCTATTATTGTTGCTGCTGCTTAGTTTTTTGCTTTGTTTTGTTTTACAAGACAGAGTTTCTTTGTGTAGCCCTGGCTATCCTGGAACTCAGTTCTGCAGACCAGGATGGCCTTGAACTCATAACGATCCACCTGCCTCTGCCTCCTGAGTCCTGGGATTAAAGGTGTGCATCACCACCACTTGGCTACATCCCTAATCTTGAAGTCTGGATTCTGATTTCTCAAACTGATCAGTATTCCACAGCAGAGGGTTTGCAGTGGGCAGAGCTGCCCACCCATTAGCTCCTCTTCCGTGTTAATGCTGTCTCAGGTGGCAGAGTTCATGAGTGCCTTCCTGTGAATGCTGTAGCTCTCATGGTGAAGTCCCCATCATATGTCATTAAAATGGTCACCTTCTTGTATCTGGTGAGGTATATGTGGGGTATAACACCTTGGGAAGACACACATATGCACTGTTTATCAAGAGGGACATTTGGGTAAGGCATTCTAGAGTTCCAGCCTCTGGTCTAAAAGAGTAAACATACATGGTTCTACCTCTTCTTGTCATGGGTATTGCCATGACAGAAGTAGGAGACAGGGCATTAAAAGTTGGTTGAGGTGTCACAACAGGGACTACTTTGCATAAGTTCATGTGGATATGTACTTGCAATTTTTTCCATTTATATTGTATTAGAGTAACACAGATCCATGGAATAGATCACATAGTGAGAGTTTACAACAGGTACTTACCCCTTCTCTTTGCAACATTTCACAAGGACTATTTCCTTGAACCCACCAGCTCTCTGAGCACTTGCCTTGATAACCCTGGGTCTACTGTGATAGTCAATCTATGGACTTCGGATGTAAGGGACACAGTACATACATCATCTCAAACTCTGGGAATTTTGTGAGGATGATGGAAAGAAGTTTAATTTTATTTCAAATTGTATTTGAATTAAATTGCTGGTCTTGCATCTTCTGCTCTGCTCTTTGGCACACAGCAGGGCATCCTCAGACACACTGCAGATATAGCAGCTCTGATTACTACATTTTTATTACTATTACATTAGTAGCTAGACAGCTGCTTTTGTTAATCATTTAGCAGAAAATGTTACTAATGCTCTGAGTATTCAAGAGGATTTAGATGGGCATTTGGAACAATGGATTGATGCTCTTTGTGATGCAATTCAAATTATCGGAGTGGAGGTTCAGAGTCTAAGAGTAAGGAGCCATCTCCATTGTCACGCCAAATACCAATGGATTTGTGTCACTTCTGAAATTTACAATGACAGTCACTATAATTGGGAGAAAATTCAAAGACACTTGCAGGGTATTTGGCATAATTCTAACACCATTCTGGATGTTTTAACTCTGCATAACAAGATTATGAATTTAAAGAGTGTTGCTCCACTGAGGTTAATTCTGTGGATATTGCTGATAAAATTATTCATGGATTAAGGTCAATATTTCCATCTTAGTCAAGCTTCCAGAATGGCATATTTAGCTAAAACATGTTGGCCCTTCTAGTCCTGGGAATACTTTTATTCCTGCCCATTTTGATAAAACTTGCCTTTAATAACATTGCGTTGGTAGCCAAGGTACTGGCTTGAAACTAAAAATGGATCCCCAGACAGAGTCTTAAACTTAACAGGCTGCCAGTCAATGACGAGTAAGTTCTGCCCAGAGCCTTACCAACCTAAGATAAAAAATGCATTGGTTTGATAATGCATATTCCATGATGGGTAAGGAAGGCATTCTTGTCAAAAACAGCCTAAGACAGACGCAGTCTTGTTTATGAAATAAAAAAGGGAAAGATGTGGAGAGCCCTTGCTGCCACTTCTAGAATATTGTCAAGAATATTTACACTGGGCTAGGAGAAAAAGGGAGTGGGCTCAGGTAAGAATATTTACATTTGGGTTAATACAAAGTTCAAGGTAAACACAGCCAAGGAATGTGTGGTATTCCTTTTATCTTGGTCATCCTGATAAGCCCCTAGACACAGTGACTACAGGACTTTGTTTATTTCCTTGTTTGATCACTTTGTTTTTTGCCTTGTTTGTCTTTCATCTAAGAACTGACCCTATTCTTTGCATGTACCTAGAATGATATAAAAGCTGACTGGGAAAAAATAAACCTGCTTCAGCCTCAGCACTGGCTGGAGTCATGCTATAATGTTGTCTAATTGTCTTTTCTTTCTTCAATCCTCACTCCCTCCCTCGAGGCTCTGGTGACCGACTGAGCTGGCCACCACCACTGCTTGGCTCTGAGAATCACTTATTGTTGCCAGTATGTCTTTAATTCCCTTCGGAGTAGAACAGTTGTTCCTGAACTCTTGTAATCCTGCTGCTGTTGGTTACTGAAGCCTTGGTCTTTCTGACTGCATCAGTTTGATCTTCCTTGGTGTTGCTAAAGGAGTTTGAGCTGGGCAGCTTCACAGGAGATTCAAACACCAATGCCGTGTTTATTGCGTCTTCCTGGCTGGGCTATGACTTGTATCTGTCCCATACCTGGTCATACTCTATCATATGATTAGGGTAAGGAGTTTAAAATTTATTTAAAGAGCATCTGGAAAGATGTCTTAACAGTTAAGACATCCCAAAACCCACTCCAGCCCTGAGGGATCTGGCACTCTCTTTTGGTCTCTGAAGGGCACTGGGAATGCCCTTCAATTCAGTTCAAGTCAATGAACAGACATACATGCAGCCAAAAAACACCCAAACACAAAACAGTTAGGCTGGAGAGATGGCTCAGCAGTTAAGATCAGTGACTGTTCTTCTAGGGGTCCTGAGTTCAATTCCCAGCAACCACATGGTGGCTTACAACCATCTGTAATAGGATCTGATGCCCTCTTCTGGTGTGTCTGAAGACAGAGACAGTGTACCCAAATGCATAAAATAAATAAATCTTTAAAAAAATAGTCATTTAAGAAGATTCTTGGAGATTACTGAAATATTCGTTTCTTCACCAAATATTCATTCACCTTCTCCACAGTACTCCAGGCCATTAGAACATACTGGCTTCTCTTCTCCAAGGCCGCCCTGTTCACCCAACACCGGCCCCATCTTGTAATCATAGGCGCCCCCCTGTGGTACACGAAGTCCTCTACTCTAATGTACTGCACGCCTCTGTAGTTTCGTCTACACCTGTCCATCTAACCCGCTTCATGAAGCCTCCCGCCTTGCTTACCCAGCAGCTTTGGAAATTGTTCATAAAGGAAAACAGAATAAGAGCAGAGGAGGAGAGAGAAAGAAGACAGGGAGGAGGGGGCAGGAAGGAGGTGGAGAGGAAGAGAGATAAACATTGGTTTATTATGGAACATGTGGTCATGGCAGGGAGTTCTCTTAACTACATGGTAGAGAGTTTTCTAATGAGACTCAGGAAATCAAAGTGCAGATTGCCATGCTAACTTTAAGTCTAATTCTTTTGCCTGGCTGGGAAAACAAGATTATACTGACATTTATCTGACACTGAAAAATTGAGAAAGAGATTTCTTTAGGGCATGCGGCCCACGTACCAGAGGAGAATTAGAACATGGTAAGTCGAAAGGAGGCAAGTGAAGACAAGATCCTCCTGCCTCTACGTGACCTTGGTTTAGAAATGAGGGATAGACTCAACACCTTCACAGTGGGATCTGAGGCTTAACAAGGGGCCTAAATACCTTGGGAACACTCTTCCCAATGCCACTCTGCCCTGCTGCATACATTCAAATTCCTGACTTGTTGACCTAGTTTTGAAAGCAAATGGATAAACAAAATATGACACTTGGCTTATCGCTTGGATGCAATTTTTGTTAAAATGTGCGTTTATCATCTGAAAACCAACATGTAAGGGGTGGTTCCGATGCTTTGATCATGAATCTGCTTATGAAGGCTGAAGTCCTGTTTCCCAATTGGTTCTTGATGCATCAATAAAGATGCTAGCAGCCAATGGCTAGGCAGAAGAGGCGGGCCTTCCAGGTTCCTGGAGTCAAGTCAAGACTCAGGAGGAGGAGAAGGAGGAAAGAGATTCACCATCCTTCCGGAGGGAGAGAGAGTCATGAGCTATGTGAGATATCAGGTGGAATAGCTATTGGCCACTTCCCTGACTGGGCCTGCTGTAGCAGGCAGGAGATTAGAAATGCTGCAACTAAGCCGAGGGCAGATTTAAGGTGCTGAGCAAGGAGAAGATAACTGGGCAACTAAATGAGGGAAGTATTGGAGGTGTTGAGCTGGGAGTAATGGGAGCTGAGGGAAGCTTAGAAGAGCCCCGCCATTGAGCTAAAAGTATATTAAAAAGAAGCTAATGTGTGTGTGGGTCTTTCATCCACGAATCCTGGGGAAACTGGGCAGGGGCTGTCTGCCCGGAGCTTAAATCAGGGTACACACTTTACCAACAGGGTTTAAACAGAGAACTCTTTAAACATCCCCACACTATGGTATATGGATAAGGTCAAGAAATAAATACCTAATGGAAGGTACCTTGGTCTGTGTCCTGTGAGAGGGACAGTGATAAGCCAGATACAATCACAGTGTGAAAAAGGCAGGTACAGGAGGCTTAGAGGGGATCTGGTGTCAGGAGGAAGCCTGGAAAACTTTCTAGAGACTTGAAGAAAGCAGGATTAGCTAGCTCCGTGTTAAGGGGTGAAGGATGGGGGGGCAGTAGCATGCTCTAGGTAGAGGGGAAAGAGTATTCATTCTCAGGTTATGACATTGGAACATGGGAATAGAGAAAGCATGCTCAGATGAGGGAAAAAAAAAACAGGAGGGCACCTTGTCCCAGAGGGTTGATTTCACCAGGCGTCACCCCAATAAAGGCAATAAAGAGTTCTTAACAGGGAGTCTGAATGCAGGTTGTTATTTTCCAAAAAAAATCCTTCTGGATGCAATATGGTCAGAGGGCTGCACAGTGCACCAGTGAGGAAACCATTCCTGTGGCCTCAGTGACTGAGTCTGAGGGCTCTCACCAGTGAAAATGAACAGCTTGAGATTTGAAAAGGAGAAGAAGGGCTGGGGTGTAGCTCGAGTGACTGGGTGGTTGCCTAGCAAGCCTAAAGCCTTGAGTTTGATCCTCTGCCCTTCTGCAAGCAATGGTGGTGGCACAGCTGTAATCCCAACATTTGGAAGGTCGAAGGAGGAGGACCTAAAGTTCAAGGTCATCATCCTTGGCTACATAGCAAGTTCAAGGACAGCCTGGGCTATATGAGAACCTGCCTCAAAACAAACAAACAAACAAACAACACACACACACACACACGCATGCACAAACAAACAAAAACAGAGAAAGAAAGGTCTTATGAGATCTTGACAGGAAAACCATTTGGAGACTCAGAGCAAGGAGCTTCTGAAGTGGGAGGGTGTGTGGAAGATGACTAATAGTTAAGTTATATTACTAGTCTTGGGTCAGTCAAATCCTCACCCTCCACGGAGATCAAAGGTTTACTGTCAAGATTTGGAAGACCAGTGGAGCTCATCTCTCACAGACAGATTACCTAAGGTCCTTACCCAAACATTAAGACACATCCCTACTGAGACATCTCTTCGCCTCTGTGTACTACTCAACATGTGTCTGCCAAGGCGCTAGGCAGCGGAGAGACTAAAAAATATTTAGTTAAGAGGGCCCAGGTTCGATTCCTAGTACCTACACGGTAGCCCATACTACCTGTTGATCCAGTCTCTGGGGACGTGAAGTTCTCTTCTGGTCTCCACAGGTACTAGGAATGCACGTAGTAAACAGACATAAACCCATTTTTTTTAAAAAAAAAAGAAAGCAAGAAATGTGTCTTTTGACGACTATTGTGTCCTTTTGAGACTGTAGAACAGAAAACTAGGTCCTCAAAACACCCCTGCCTTCCGAGGTCTCAGACCGACCTATGAGAGCCCTGGATCCTACCGGTCTCACAGTCTGAAGCATGCGCAGTGCACTGCTTCCCAGGCAGCCATTTCTTGGCCGCTTTGTTCCCTGAAGTCTGTCTTTTCAGTCTAAGGGGACTCAGGAGAGTCCCCTCTTCTGCGCATTCTATGCCCAGTCAATTCACCACCGTGTCATTCAGTCAGCTCCAAAAGTGCTGGCTCAGAAGAGGGTAGAGTGGATTGAGCAGTCATCTAATGTCAAGAGCACAGAAAGCCCGATCTTTCCCCAGAGGGCGGGCTCTCTGACACATAGCAGGCTCTTATTGGGTGTGTTCAGAAACCAGGTGACATCAAGGAATAAGAAAATGATGGCAATGATGTTTTCAGTGGACTTTGTCAACTGGCAATATAGTTTTGTGTGACTGTTCCCACAAATCGCTGTTTGTAAGGTGCAGTTGAAGTTATGAGGATTAAGAGATTTAGAGGTGTGCTCAAAATCATCCAAGCCTGGGACTTAATTAAAAAGACAAGGGTTGGGCTAATGAGATGGCTCTGTGGGTAAGTGGCTTGCTGCCAAGTCCAGTGGCCTAAGTGTGATCCCTGGAACCCACATGTGGTAGGAGAGAACAGCACGATGTCTTCTGACCTCAACGTGAGCGCTGCGCATGCGCACATCCGCACGCAATGATTTTTTTTTTTTTAAAAGACAAATCTTCATTTCCCTCTTACTTACCCATCTCAGCTACCCAGGGAAGGTTTTCCAAACCCCACACATTCCTTGTTTTAAATGTCCACAGATCATTCCAGCATAGCAGAGGGTCCTTCAGTGGGTCCAAGAGATGCACTCAATCAACAAATACTCTCAACTTCAAAAAATGTATGATTTAGTGTTGACAAAAGGGAAGCGAAATTGAAGGGATCTGGAGGCCTGGAATTTTCTGGAACAGGAAGGTGAGTGCACACCTGTAGGTGAGTGCTATCTTTGTCAAAACCAAGAGTCTGTCCAAACACGGCAGCCATACAACCTTAGATGTCTGCGTGTATGGATTTTAGACTGGTCTTTTAGGGCAGTGCTTTTGCGGGCTTCTTCTTCCTTGTCTGTGTCTGAGGCATTTCCTCAGACGTAGCATCCTGTAAGCACACTTGCCAGCCCTTGCAACTTGAGTCAAGGGTGCAATGGACAATAATCCCCGGGTACAGTCTCTGCATTTTCTGTTTCCAAGTTTTGATGGCTCCATTGGCCTTATTTCAAGGAACATCTGTTAATCCATATGAAACACCTTCCTGAGTAAAATTTTGATGTTTTGGTTTTGGCCAGACCATTTTTGACAGTCACTGAAAGGTTCGTTTGTCACCAAAGCTATCCAAGGTGGGACCTGTATACCACCAATCTTAATGCATGTCCAATAGTCATGTCTCTCTGCTTTAAAAGCTTCAGTACTGTGCGCTCAATTGGATTAAATGTTATACACCACGAAATCAAGTAATCTTGTTTGAATGGTTTGTGGATGCTCGGCCCAGGGAGTGGCACTATTAGAAGGCGGGGCCCTGGTGGAGTAGATGTGGCCTTGTTGGAGTAGGTGTGGCTTTGTTGGAGTAGGTGTGGCCTTGTTGGAGTAGGTGTGGCCTTGTTGGAGTAGGTGTGGCCTTGTTGGAGTGGGTGTGGCCTTGTTGGAGTAGGTGTGGCCTTGTTGGAGTGGGTGTGGTCTTGTTGGAGTAGGTGTGGTCTTGTTGGAGTAGGTGTGTCACTGTGGGCATGAGCTTTAAGACCCACACCCTAGCTTCCTGGAGGCCACTATTCTGAGAGCAGCCTTCAGATGAAGATGCAGAACTCTCAGCATCTCCTGAACCATGCATACCAGGATGCTACCATGTTCCCGCCTTGATGATACTGTACTAGACCTCTGAACCTGCAAGCCAGCCCCAATTAAATGTTGTTCGTATGGTGTCTGTTCACAGCAGTAAAACCCTAACTAAGACATTTGTACATAATAAATATTGATTCTCCATTTCGTTTTCATTCCTCCAACACATGTTGGAGAACTTTCACAAGGGGAGACCCTCTTGGTGTATTGAGAATGTATCAGTGAACCAAAGGACTCCAAATCTTCCCACTCCCCACCCCACTTCTTGGCTCTGACATTTTAGTGGAATTTATTTTCATTTCACTAAAACAAGCAGCTTCAAGAATGAACTCCACTTTTTGTCAGGGAGGGGGAGGCATGGTAGGAGTCTCACAGCGAGGCCCAGCTGTGACTCAAGGTGGGGACAGACCTTACGGATTCACAACAGATCCTGCTGTCCTCACGGCAGATTGGACTGGCCTCTAGCTGCCCACGTGCTCCCCACCCCTTTATTTTCATTCCCTTCTATTTTTATGTAGCATTATTACAGTTCACAATCTCAAAATCCCCTTATGGACCAAAGGGTTGGACTTGTCCTATGATATACAACTGGCACTTGCTCTAACTAAGATACATTTACATATAATGTTTGTTTGTTTGTTTGTTTAAAGCAAGGGCGTGTGTAGGAGCCGCCTGTAATTCCGGTTCCTTCTGCAGCTACAGCGCAGGCTAGAATTACATATTGTGTTCAGAGTGATGATCCCCAGGCTCTGCAGGATGTGGAATTGGTAAGAGGAGATTTAATTATGTTCATTAGGCTACTTATTAAAGCAAGGAAATGGACTGAGGCAATCTAGAGAGATTTAAGACAAAAGTGTCTTTTCATTAACCCGTAGTTAATCAGAAACCCAATTAACCAATGCGTTCTGCTCCGCAATCTCACTCCTTCCAGACTTACTTATTCCTCTTTACAGCCGTGACCGAGTCACCGATCCATATCCCACCCTCTCCCATTTACACCTCGGAAATCAATGGATTATTTCATCCTCCACGGGACAGAATGCTTCCAGAGCCAAATGGGTACCTCAGAGAGAGATGACTGTTCTGTCAAGGAAAGGTCACGGATGAGATGTAGAAGCCTCAGCTTCTCCTCAGACATTCTGCATTCTCTTGAACATATATAGAAGCGAAAGCCCACAAAAATGGGAAATGAAGCTGGCATGGTGGCATACGCCTATAATAATAGCACTCAGGAGTCTGAGGCAGGGGGTGACAGGCTTGAGAAAAGACTGATCTACACAGGGAGATCCTGTCACAAAATAAACAGAAAGAAGCCAAATAAAGCAACACCAAGTTACGGTTTTCTTTCACCATATGATCCATTCGTGACTGGTAAGTCATTTCTTTGACCATGATTCCCCCTTGGGAGTTCCGGTCTGTGAAAACACTAGACTTACCACCATCCTCCCTTCTGGCTGCCTTAGGTTAGACCCTCCTTTGATCCTCCTGGCCCCACCAACATTCTTTTCTTGGTCACATGAGTTTGAATCTTGTCTAGTTTTCACTTCTCCTTCTCCCCTGGTTTTTCTTTACTTTCCGCTCTTCTAAAATATGTTTTCCTCTGGGCAGTGGTGGCACACACCTTTATTCCCAGTTCTAGAGAGGCAGAGGGCAGGCGGATCTCTGTGAGGTTGAGACCAGCCTGGTCTATTTATCGAATTCCAAGGTAGCCACAGTTACGTGGAGAGACTCTAAATAAAAAAAATGTCAGAATGAATCTTAAAAATAAGAGGCTCAGAATGTGGCTCAGTAAAACATTCACACACACACACACACACACACACACACAAATACACACACGTATGCACACACGTTAGAAATTAATATCATTACTAAGTAGAGCCTTTACAGAAGAGAATAGAAGTGTCAAGAGATACTACGCCCGGGTTTCTGTCTAAAGGAGATGAAATCAGACTATCAGAAACACCTGCACTCCTAAGTTTACTGCAGTCCTACTCATAGTAGAAAAGATACCCTGGTCAACCCAGATGAACATTGGAGGGCCACTAGCTAAGGAATCTGAGGTATGCTATTCAGTCATAAATGCCATTCAGCTATAAAAGGAAGAAAAGCCAGCCATTTTTAACACTTGGGGGGGGGGTCTCTACGTTAAGTAAAATAAGGCAGTCACAAAAAGACAAACACTGTGATTTCACTCAGATGTGGAATCCAAAAAAGTTGAATTATGGTTGAGAGTTGAAGTTGAGAACAGTCATGACGAAAGGCTGGGAGAACAGGAAGGAAGGAGGGCGAGGGAGAGGCTGGCGATGGGTTTCATGTGGCAGTTGACAACAGTAAGGTTTGGTGTTCTACGGCGGGCTCCCTGGGATGAAAAAAAATGTAACAATATGTCTGTCTCCTAATAAGGAGAAGGGAAGATTTCAATGTATTCAACATAAAGAAATAATAAAATTCCATCAAGTTGGCATGAGGGTTTAGCAAGTGCCACCAAATCTGATGACCTGAGTTTGATCCCTGGTATCTACCTGGTAGAAGGAGGGAACTGATTCCTGAAAAGTTGTCCTCTGACTACATGTGTATGGAGACACACACACACACACACACCTACGTAAATAAATGTAACTTAAACTTTTTTTTAAAAAAATGGTTAAAGGTGATGGTCTGCTCATTATCCTGACACAACCAGCATACAATGTGTACATTACCATCACGAAAATAAGTCTAATCATTATATCAATGAAAGTAACTTAAGTTTAAAAAGAAAAGAGAAAGCAATCTGGTAAGTGTATTTATGTATACATTAGCAATATTATTTCTATCCGTATTAACTTATTACTATTATTCAACACAGCACTGGAAGAGTTGTGCCTATATAAACATCAGAAAACTTTTGAACAAGTGTCACTTTTGAACGAGTGCGTCTGTGTGAAATGAGGAGGCGGAGAGTAAATCAGACAGAAGCAGGGTGACTGTGTCAGAAGTCAAGGCAAATGATGTGTAATAGAAGACACAGTGACACAACCCATGTGTCATCAGGACGCCTGACTCATGTGTAGCACAAATGTAACTGTTCCCAAGACGTGCCTAACAAGAGGTGCACCCGTCAGTGTGTTCTTTGTTGTTGCTAATTATTTGTTTAATCAGTATGAGTGTTTTGCCTATATGTGAGGATGTCAGACCCCTAAGATTGGGGCTTCTGATGGTTGTCAGCAGCGCGATTCTGGGAATCGGACCGGGACCTCTGAAAGTGCAGCAGATACTATTAACTGCTGAGCCATCTCTTCATCCTAAATATTTGTTTTTAAAGTCACAGAGGAGGCTAGGGAAGCCGATACTTTTACCCTACGCCAGAAAGTCACAGACATTGGTTTATATCATTCTTCTCCTTTTTGTTTCGACCACTAGCGTTCTAGTTTCAGAACGTGGAGCTTGTGGTTTCGGACCTGGCATAGAGGTGGTTTATCTATCCTCAAGGTCAACCTGGTCAGCACGTAAACAAATAGGGACGTGCTGCTCCCTGCAGGACACACGGGCACCTGCAGCCCCATGCTCTATTAAAGTGCCATCCTGCCATGTGCATAGCGCTGTAGTGTTCGTTTCTTTCCACTGTGCGGCGCTGCTGTTCCAAGCGTCACTGGGGCAGGAAAAAAAAAAGTCATGGCTGCAGAAACCAGGCATAAAGAGAGATGGCAGGGAGGTAGGAGAAGGGGGAGGTTGAGGAGGAAGCTAACAAGTTTTATGCCCACGGGCCTTCCTTAGAATTCCCCTCATCTGACCCTTTCAATGAAGGAAGGTACCCCCACTCTGTTCTTGGGATGCTTCCAACAGTTCCCAAAATTGGCTCCCCACACAATTGCCAGGGGAGCTGTCTTACAGACTTCCAAATTGCATCCCAAGGAAGTCTGGTTCCTAAATGTAGGGAGACACCTGGTCACCTCTCCCTAAAATCTCACCAGATAGTGTCGATGTGTGGTTTACAAAGACATGGGAAAGCTGAGAGTAGCCTGTTCAATTTCCTGAAGCCCATTTACTGAGTGGCCCTGTGACCCACTTTGTCACTGTCCCCTCTAGTGTGCTGAGCTGAAGAGAGAAGGGAGAGAGGGACAGGACAGGACCTGGCTGTCCTCAGGGTCCTTCAGGTCTGGGTTTGTGTCCTGACATAATAGTTTCCTCGCTGTGGGATGATTTAAAATGTCTCCTAATGTTTCCTATTCCTGACTGCAAAAGGAAACAGTCACCTGCCTCTGAAGCTGCTGTAAGCCTTAACCGTGATCCTGGGATGTACCGAGGAAGTTAGGGCTAGGGGATAGAACATTTAAAGAGATGGTTAGGTTGTTTGACCAGGAAGATGTAATAAAGTTAAAATTACAAGTAGAATGTGCCGCCTCCTGTAGAATAGAGGGCTGCATGGGTTAGAAAAGGAGCCCAGTGAGCTTTCACAGGTTACAAGCATGTAATTGTACTAGGAAGAAAAATAGGCTTGAGACAAGTTAATAATAATAATAATAAATTATTCTAGGTTGGGTCTGAGTTCCTGGCTGTTGTGATCTAGGGGTGTAATCATAGGTTTTGGTGTGCATCATGAAAAGACAGAGTTGTGAACAAAGAGTAAATAATTCTGAATGTAAGAATAGAGACTAGATGATTAGCCAATTTAGCTGCACAAGACTTCAAAAATACAATGTAACGTTTATGTTGATCTGTTTCTCGGTAAATACAAATTGTCCATTAAGCGCGTAGGGGAAAACTTGCTACTATAGACTGGCTTGCTTAAACTTTGTTAATCAATAACAAAAGAATTATTGTTTTGTGGTTGCAGTGAATCTGTGGAGAGAAAGACTGGAAATGTTTTGTTAGATATGAGTTTCAAAAGAAGAATATATAGTCAATAATCCTGGTGTAATTTCCTTTTGTGCAGTGATCTGAATCTGTGTTTGAAGAATATGTTGTGGTGATTGTTTCTGGAGAATAAGTAACTTGTGGCTATGAGGTAATCTTTTTCTTACATAGAAAATTTTTGTCTTAGGTGGTATCAAAAGGTTAAGAGAAAAAATAAAGTTGTTGGAGCTTTTTGAAGCTTGCTTCATCCACATTTTGTATGTGGTGTGTGTGTGTGTGTGTGTGTGTGTGTGTGTGTTATTTTTCTCCCTTTTTTGCTGGCCCCAAAGAGTTTTTCATTGGCCCCAGAAAATTAAGTTTTGGTCTATCAGAAAAAAGTCTGCCTAGTGACTAATTGCCAACTCCATGCCCCTTCTCAGTTAATCTGACCTGTTCAAGCTGTCCTTTGGCAGGAAATCACATGCACAAGTTAACTAGGTCTTGAGTCTTCACGTCTCAGTGAACTTCTATACAGTTAGAATAGACATTCTGAAGCTGTAGAGCTTGCTTCATGCTTTTACACTTTCACTATCAAATATAAATGTACATATAATATATAGTTATAGTATTATATAAACATAATATTTTATAACGTAAACAAATATAGAATATAAAATGTCATATATCATATGTTGTATATCATATAATAACATAAATATTATATATATGTATATATATCCCAAGGCAGGCTAGCTGGAATTTTCAGTAGCTTCCCAGAAGAGAGGAGAATAGAAGAGAGAGGGAGAAAGATATGCTGTTTGAGCTAAGCCAGCCTGGAGGCCTGCCTTATAGTGGCAGGCAGCTGCATGGAGGAGACAGGGCTTTTCAGAAAGAATAATGAAGCTCAAAGCATCAGAATAAGGATACTTAGCTTCTGGCAGCATCTGAGAGAAAGAGACAGGAAAAGGAAAAAGGGAAAGTTCCGTGTTTATACATCAGAAGGATGGTAGACTCAGCCAAGCCTTATGGTAGTGCATAGACTGTTCTAGCGAGTGGGGGATTCTGGGAAGGCAGAGAGAGGGCAGTGCTAAAGTGGAAGCTTAAGAGTTCTTTAGAAAGTCTGTTGGGGCAAACGTGAAGGAACATTTAACTGAAGCAGACACAGGTGAAAGGATGCTCTGCTAAAGCAAGCATGTGAAAGGACACGTGATGAAGGCTTCTTTGCTAACAACACGTACGTATTGGTCCGCCTTACATTGTGTAGTTGAGCTGCATTTGTCAGGACTCCATAGAGAGAAACAGACCAACAAACTTCTGGTGGTGTGCTGCAGTTTCTCGTCGCTTGGGTTGATTTATTGTCAGTTAAGACAGACGCACATGCAGGAGCAAGACTTGTAGAGGAGACATGATGTTTGGAGGGTATAAATCAGACCCAGACGGACAGTGATGGAGGCTGAGCTAGCTGTGCAATATGTGTAGGTCTCACGTCTTCGCTGATCTTCTCTTCCCTGAGAGAAGCATAGCCAAGAACTTCTCCTGGTTGCTCCTGCTGATTCAAGTCAAGGCTGAGGCCTGATTGTCTCTGCTAGGTCGCGTCACCATTGTTGCTTACCTGACTCTATCGAACTGGGCTGCTGGTGAATCTGTGAAATGTTTGCGAGTGGATCGAGCTGCCGCTGCCTGCTAACCTGTGAACTGAACTGCTGATTTCCAGACAACACAGATGGGAGTGGTCCCAAAGAACCTTTCTAAACAGGTCCACTTCCCCTGTATCCTTTCTTTCCCACTACCTCTGGTGGGTGGAGGGCTAAAAGGGACGTTAAAGCATTTAAGAACCATCATTAAAAATAGGTTTTGAAAAAATTAAAGTTATACCGTGTCTCTGTAAAGGGATAATTTTTCTACCTCCTTCTCAGCAAGAGATAAGGTGAATTCATCTTCCTAGGGTATTCCCACCTCCCTAAGGGTATTCCCATCTTCCTAAGGGTGTTTCCACCTTCCTGAGAGATTGGTCAGATCATGGACCCACCCAACTGGGTTAACTATTAAGGCATGTCCCTACATGGAAGTAAAATCCATTTTTCACTATAGAAGGGAACTGGCTGTGCAGGTGAAGTCACCTACTTCATGTGCCACCAAGACTGGCAATCAGTTCAATATCCAGGATGGACCTACAATGGTGGAAGGGGGTAAACACGCCTTGTAAGTTGTTCCCTGACCCCACAAACATTCTGTAGCACATGCGTCTCCTGCCCCAATAAAGAAATAAATGTGAATTTGAAACAAGAAAGAAAAAGGAGATTTAGTCACCATGGCTACATTGGGAAGGACAAATCAGTGGCTCCTCAAGCTCATCTTTCAGAGTCCTGCTATGTGTAAATGTTTAAGTAGGTAGAGGCAAGATGTGCATAAAGAAGTCTTGGTCAGAGTATGGTTCTGCCCCATCCTTGCCTCATTAGTGAGGTGGTCTGAGTGACTAGCACTGTGTGAAATCCTTCTGGGAGACAAGTTGTTCCTCTGGCTGGAACCAAGGGTCAGCTTTTTCCTTCTTCCAGCAGGAGATTCCTGGGAGAAACTCCAGTGTCTGTTTTCACAGTCCAGATAGCAGGGGACATGACACAGTGTCTCAGTAGGTGGTGTCAAGGGTCATTCTCTACTCTCAGCCCTCCTAATGCTGCGGCCTTCACCACGGTTCCTCATGATGTGGTGATCCCCCAACCGCAAAACTGTTTGTACTGCAGTTTCCTAACTATAATTTTGCTACTGTTATGAGTTGTAATGTAAATATCTGTGTTTTCCGATGGTCTTAGGCCACGTCCAGGAAAAGCCAGTGGACTCCTAAAGAGGTCGAGACCCACAGGCTGAGAACCACTACCTTAGAAAGCCCCCATTCCTCCCAGGCTTGCTGCTTGTACTGGCTGGTTTTGCATCATCTTGACACAAGCTGGAGTTATCCCAGAGAAAGGAGCCTCCCTTGAGGAAATGCCTCCATGAGATCCAGCTGTGGGGCATTTTCTCAATTAGTGATCAAGGGGGGAGGGCCCATTGTGGGTGGTGCCATCCCTGGGCTGGGAGTCTTGAGTTCTATAAGAAAGCAAGCTGAGCAAGTCAGGGAAAGCAAGCCAGTAAGTGACATCCCTCCATGGCCTCTGCATCAGCTCCTGCTTCCTGACCTGCTTGAGTTCCAGTCCTGACTTCCTTTGGTGATGAACAGCAATGTGGAAAGTGTAAGCTGAATAAACCCTTTCCTCCCCAGCTTGCTTCTTGGTCATGATGTTTGTGCAGGAATAGAAACCCTGACTAAGGCCCTGCTGTTACTGTGCATAACTCTCGACTTTTTGAAATTGGATTTCTGTCCATGGTCTGCCTGAATGCATTCCCTTGACTGATGTTGGCTTTGTTCCTGGTTAACCCATTTGTATTTCCATAAATTCTCTTTGTGCATAGTCTGATGGGTTCCGGCCTCCTGGGCCGTCAATGGCAGGGAGTTGAAATTGTGAGTAGCCACCCTGCACAAAGCAACCTTTGTTCTATAAGAACCCAGACACTCCCCCTGTGACACAACCTTGCATTCAACCGAGTTTAGGCTCGCCTCTGACGCTCTAGAGGCCACTGGCATTAGTTCTGTGCTCTCCAGCCATAGTCTACCCTCTTGTCATGTTCTTAGCTCCCCTGAGGCGTCTTCTCTTACTGGAAATGTCTACCTGTGCCTAAACAGTACTGGATAAAAGGATGGAGAGGCCACGGGACTTCTTTTTAAGTTCTGTTTATGCTACAATCTGCGGGAGCTGTCCTAAGGACATGAGAGACCTGCTGATTCTGCTGACTTTGGGGAATGCTCAAGGAAAAATGACCACAGGCTACGATAGGTTGTGACTGGATGAAATCACCATTTTCCTTGTCCAGTCAGATCTGTTCTCCTATTGTCCTCTGCCACAGAGGGCAGTATGTCCCAGGATGGCTAATGTTAGATCTTTGCTCAACTGAGGCACTTATCCCTTTCAATTTCTTTCTTTCTTTCTTTTTTCTTTTTTTTAAATGTTATTTATTTATTTTATCCACATGGGTGCACTGTAGCTGTCTTCAGACACACAGGAAGAGGGCATCGGATCCCATTATAGATGGTTGTGAGCCATCATGTGATTGCTGGGAATTGAAACTCAGAACCTTCGGAAGAGCAGGTTAACCGCTGAGCCATCTCTCCAGACTCAAGTCAGTCTTACAAGGAGCAATGAGTAGCCAGGGCCAGGCTGTGGTAAACTTTCTGAACTAGGGAAGTGAACTGTGAACTGCATTTCTGGGGTGGGGTGGGGAACAAACTCCACCCAGGTCAGAGATTCTACAAGGCTTGTTTTTAGATTGAAGGCTATGGGGTGGTAGGCCAGCCCACCCACAGCAGCCTCTTACAGCTGCTACAGAAGAAATGACTACTGGCATTTCCACCCACCCACTCTACCCCCCCTCACCACACCCCCCACCCACCCCCACCGACATCTGCCCTGCCTGTCTGTGAGTCTATAAATAGGCAAACAGAGTCCCTAGGTGCCCAGCCATATCCCAGGAGGTGATGAGTATCAGTTTCACTTCCTCAAAGAAGCCCACAGACTCTGGTTGTCAGACTCTGAGGTATCACGCGCACGCATGCAAACCCCTTTACTAAATGTGCCTCTCTTCACTTCCTCCACACCTGCAGGTTCACACATTCCTTGCTTCCAATCCCCTTCCCTGCTCTGCCAGAAACCAATGGCATCCTGGCTGCAGGCTCCAGGCTTCCCTTTTTTTATTTTTATTTTTATTTTTATTTTTATTTTTTTATTTTCTAAGTTTTTTTAATTTACATTCAAAATCATTTCCCCTTTCCCATTTCCTCCCTCCCCGAAAATCCCATAAGCCCCCTTCCCTCCCTCTTCCCCCATTCAACCCCCTCTCGCTTCTCTGTCCCCTATATCCAGTCTTTCCAGGACCAGGGGTCTCTCCTTCCATCTTCTTAGAAATCTATTGATATGCAAATTGTGTCTTGGGTATTCCGAGATTCTGGGTTAATATCCCCTAATCAGTGACTGCATACCTTGTGTGTTCTTTTGTGATTGAGTTACCTCACTAAGGATGATATTTTCAAGTTCTGACCATTTGCCTAGGAATTTCGTGAATTCATTGTTTTTAATTGCAGAGTAGTATTCCATTGTGTAGATATACCACATCTTCTGAATCCATTCCTCCGTTGAGGGACATCTGGGTTCTTTCCAGCTTCTGGCTATTATAAATAAGGCTGCTATGAACATAGTGGAGCATGTGTCCTTATTGCATGCAGGTAAAGCCTCTGGGTATATGCCCAGGAGTGGTATAGCCAGATCCTCCGGGAGTGTCATGCCCAGTTTTCTGAGGAACCGCCAGACTGCTTTCCAGAGTGGTTGTACCAGCTTGCAATCCCACCAGCAGTGGAGGAGTGTTCCTCTTTCTCCACATCCTTGCCAACAACTGCTGTCTCCTGTGTTTTTGATCTTAGCCATCCTGACTGGTGTGAGATGGAATGTCAGGGTTGTTTTGATTTGCATTCCCCTAATGACTAAGGATGATGAACATCTCTTTAGGTGCTTCTCAACCACTAGATATTCTTCAGGTGAGAACTCTTTGTTTAGCTCTGTACCCCATTTTTTAATAGGGTTACTTGCCTCTCTGGAGTTTAACTTCTTGAGTTCTTTGTATATATTGGATATTAGCCCTCTGTCGGATGTAGGGTTGGTAAAGATCATTTCCCAGTTAGTTGGTTGCCGCTTTGTCTTTTTGACAGTGTCTTTTGCCTTACAGAAACTTTGTAATTTTATGAGGTCCCATTTGTCAATTCTTGATCTTAGAGCATAAGCTATTGGAGTTCTATTCAGGAAATTCTCCCCTGTGCCCATATGTTCAAGATTCTTCCCTAGTTTCCTTTCTATTAGTTTCAGTGTGTCTGGTTTTATGTGGAGGTCCTTGATCCACTTGGAATTGAGCTTAGAGCAAGGAGATAAGAATGGGTCAATTTGCATTCTTCTGCATGTTGACCTCCAGTTGAGCCAGCACCATTTGTTGAAAAGGCTATCTTTTTTCCACTGGATGGTTTTAGCTCCTTTGTCAAAGATCAAGTGACCATAGGAGTGTGGATTCATTTCTGGGTCTTCAATTCTGTTTCATTGATCTACATGCCTGTCACTGTACCAATACCATGTGGTTTTTAACACTATTGCTCTGTAGTACAGCTTGAGGTCAGGGATACTGATTCCCCCAGAGGTTCTTTTACTCTTGAGAATAGTTTTAGCTATCCTGGGTTTTCTGTTATTCCAGATGAATTTTTGAATTGCTCTTTCTAACTCTATGAAGAATTGAGTTGGGATTTTGATGGGGATTGCATTGAATCTGTAGATTGCTTTTGGCAAGATGGTCATTTTTACTATATTAATCCTGCCAATCCATGAGCATGGCAGATTTTTCCATCTTCTGAGGTCTTCTTCAATTTCTTTCTTCAGAGACTTGAAGTTCTTGTCATACAGATCTTTCACTTGTTTGCTTAGAGTCACACCAAGATACTTTATATGGTTTGTGGCTATCGTGAATGGTATCATTTCTCTTACTTCTTTCTCAGCCTGCTTATCCTTTGAGTATAGGAAGGCTACTGACTTGCTTGAGTTGATTTTATATCTGGCCACTTTGCTGAAGTTGTTTATCAGCTGTAGTTCTCTGGTGGAGTTCTTTGGGTCGCTTAAGTATACTATCATATCGTCTGCAAATAGTGATAGTTTGACTTCTTCCTTTCCAATCTGTATCCCTTTGACCTCCTTTTGTTGTCTAATTGCTCTAGCTAGAACTTCAAGTACTATATTGAAAAGATATGGAGAGAGAGGGCAGTCCAGGCTTCCTTTGAAAGCCCACACACTGCCTTGTGGGCCTGAGCTCTCATCAGAGACCTTACAATCAGTCAGCCTCAGGGTTCCCGTTGAGTCCTGAACTCAAGACCCTTCATTGGAGTGATTTTGGAGAGCTGGGATGTTGTAGGTCTCAACACCCTTTCACTGCCCGTCTCTGTGTTTGATCTAACATCCATATGAAGTAAAATCCTTTTAAGAATGCACAGACTCCTCCTAGTCTCCACCAAGCCCCCGACTAAGCCATTCGATAGCATCCAAGACCATCGTAGGGACTTACTCATTTTGCTTTAAGAAATTTTTTTTACAATTCTTTTATTTTTTTTCTTTAAAAATACTTATTTTATGCATATGGGTGTTTTGACTATATGCATGTGCATATGAAGTTGTAATTGCTAGGTGGCTTCTGGAAACCGAATTTGGATCCTCTAAAAGAGCCATAGTACCAAGCCATCCTCTAAACCCAGTGATTCACTATATTTAAAAAAGATGCTTGGCTGGGCAGTGGTGGTGCATGCTTCTAACGCCAGATAGGAGGCAGAGGCAGGCAAATCTCTGAGTTTGAAGTCAGCCTGGACTACAGAATGAGTTCCAGGACAGCCAGGGCTACACAGAGATATTGAGGACTCATTCTAATCCAGCCCCCCAAATCAAGAATCTAGGTGTCCAAATGATAAAGGTCCTTGTCCCCAATTGGTTTTTGATTGATCAATAAAGAGCCAACAGCCAATGCTGGGCAGGTAGACTGAGGCAGGACCTTTGGATTTGCATAGGCTAGGAACTGGAAGGAGACAGAGAATTGCCATGATTTGGGGGGAATGATAGGACGTAAGAGCTGCAGGAGAGAAAGCCAACCAGCCATGTGAGAACTCCGGCAAGTGGCCACCACTGGCCACTTCCCAATTGTGGTAGCAGGGGAAGGATTAGGAGTTCCAAGTCTTTCATTCAAGAATTCAGATTGCTCCTAGGCAGGTGTGTACATGTGTGACCCACTAGGAGCCAAAGCTGTATAGCTAAACTCACAGATACACAGAGAAATCTTGTCTCAATGCCCCCCCCAACCCAAACAAAAAACAAAACAAAACCCAACTTTTAAAAAGAGTTATTCAATTATTTATCAATGTCTGAATCTGGTGTGGGGCCACAACGGCCAGAAAGTGGGGGTGTAAGATCCCCTGGAGCTGGAGTTACAGGCTGTGTGAGCCATCCAATGTGGGTGCTGAGAACTGAACTCATGCTCTCTGCAAGAACAGCAAGGGCCGCCCATGCAGTTCCACAACAATGCAGTTTTAAGAATACTTGAATGTATAACTGTTTTGTTCTGTTGCTATAAAAACCTCATGAAACTGTTACTAGTTAGAACAGTTGGGTGTAACTTAAATCTGTGTTCCTGGCCATAGTCACACGTTTGGCTTGAGATGAAAGCTGTTTTCTGTATCAAGGGAAGAAAAAGAGGAAGCCAGTTATGTGTGAGGGACCCCGCAGGTGGTCATGGCGGGCAGGGAAGTGAACCTCGAAGAGGTGAGAATGAAAACTTGGGTCAGATTGACATCTTCAATCTGGATCAAACCTCCGGGAGTTTGGATTTAATGACAGCATATTTAAACCCAGTATAATTTGGAAAAACATTTCCTGGTGTAATACAATTCTGGGTACACAAAGAAACATAATTACATTGAAACTCAACTCAGGGTACACATCATTTCCTCCAAGAAGATGGGTTCTGGAGATGGGTCAAGGGGAAGGATCTGACTTGGTCTCAGTCATACAGTTAGTATAGCGCTCATTTGGACTATTAGTCACCTCTGGTCCTGGTTGTGAGAGCTTGGGGGCCCCTAGCTGCACAGGTCATGTGAAGGTCATTTAGATTACTATCCACCTCAGGTCTTGGTCATGGGATTTTGATATGGCCTGGCTCAACAGATAGCACAGATCAGCAGGCTGTCAATCACTTCCAATTCCCAGCTTTCTGGACAGAACAGTTTTTTGTCCATTCCCCCCAAGAGAACAATCCTGTGTGCTTAACATTCCTAGTTTTTCTGGAGATCTGTGGGCACAAGGACCTTCATGTTGTCCTCAAAACAATTATGATGGGTGGTAAGTGAGTCAAGACTATTTGAAGTTTTATTTTTGTTTATTTCTCAAAGAATTTTACATGCAAAAGACCTCCCTTTTCAGGCTGTACATTCTAGAGAATGACATTTAATCTGAAGTGGAACTTCTACAACCTAAAAAGCAACTATTTTTATGCTACTTCTGTGTCATTCCCCATATTGACAGGGTCGTAGCTTTGAAACATTCCCAGCACTGGAAGAAAAACCTTACAATGTAACTAGCCAGGCAGAAATGAAAATACTATGAATACCCCAGTCTAACTATTAGACTGTTGAAACAATGAATCTCAGAAATGAGACTTTCTCCAAGAATCTGATATTGGGAAGAGGACAAGGCACCAATAGGAGGGAGGACTTAGCTCCTGGAAAGACACTTTCCCCCAGGTGTAACAATGTGCCTGACCACCTTATGGAATTTTATGGATGACGTAATAGGCCAATGTCAGCAGGACCACACCAAGGCTGAGACTGCTCAGAATGGATACCCTAGTCCTCAATTTAAACTTTAATCTTGGGCTGGAGGGATGGCTCAGTGGTTAAGAGCACTTGATCTTGCAGAGGACCCTAGTTCAATTCTCAGCACCCATGTAGTGGCTCATAATCATTGATTCTTCTGATCTCTGTGGGCCCAAGACACATATACGGTATGCCTACATACATGTAAGCTAAACATGCATACCCATAAAATAAAATAAATCTAAACATGAATCTTGCTTCAAGATCTCACAGACAAGCGTCTGAGGTACCTCTAGAGAGGAATCAGGTTACTGAAGCTAGGGGTAGAGTGAGCTGCAAGTTGGCACAGAACACAGCCGGACACCAAATTTACAGCACAAAGGAGATTTATTTACCCTAGAAGGATAATCAGGCTGCCCTTGGGTCAGGCAAAGACATCAATGGCTGACTAGCCCAGGGCCCATTTAAGGGCTCTAGCATGGGAAAAGAAGAAAGAGGAATGTCCCTGGAGAGTGTTGGCCTGGCTCTTTCCAATTGGCTAGGAAGATGATATAGCAGATTCTTCTTCATTTAGTCTGATGGGTTTGAAAAATCTATTAGAACCAACAATACTACGACTTTTTTTTTATCTAAACAAAATAAAACAAAAGCAAAAAAAGAAAAAGAAGAAAGAAAGAAGGAAGGAAGGAAAGAAAGAAAGAAAATATTAAAATTATTTCTACCATCCACCAAATGTGGCCACATAATAAAAACAACTCTAAGCAAGTTTCCAAACTGAAACCCAGAAATAAAAACCTCCTGTAACCACTGCACTGATAACTGTCCAGCTGGGCTCCTTTGATCACCAGATACAGCAGCAGGATCTCAGGTACAGTGGGACTCTGTGCAGGGCTCCGTGTGAGCTCTAGGAAGGCAGGTCACAGCCACTGTGTCAGAAAGGGGCATGGTACCTTAGTGTGTTGCCAGAGCACCCATAAGGGAATAACGATCAGAGATTCACACAGTTAGATCGGAGTTTCTCATTAACATGTCACTTGAATTGAACTTTAGAATCTCAAAAGCAGTGTTCCTAATTGAGACATCACTCTTCCATATGGATCTGAAATACACACTTGGGCCATAAATATCCATCTAGACGTATAGAGGGATATGCAAGGATCAGATCTAGGGAAACAACATGAAGGGAAAGAAGAGAAAACTGTGCTTATTGTCCATTGGGTATGGGGGGGTGGAGTGGGGGGCATCTCACTATGTAGCCCAGCCCTTGAGGTGAGGGGGGGTGTCTCACTATGTAGCCCTTCATTCTGGTGCTTCCCAGTGAGTATGAAAGTCCTCCCAATGACTCCTTGTTCCACTGTCATATGGGGGCTCTGGTGCTCCTGGATAGACAGGAGGCACTGACCATGTTCCTAAGCTCTCTGGCTCCGATCCACAGAGAGGACTGATAACAAAGCCCTCGTGCTCAGTGGTTGGCTCCCTGGCATAGTGTGAACATTTTGTGTTGGTTGGGATTTGAGCTAGAAAGCCCTTCTGAGCCAGAGGTGTTTCTAGAAGGTTTGCCGAGCTTTTCTGAAGTCATTCATGTGACAGAATTACACAAAGCAATAGGAAGAGTAGAAATAGAAGCGACAGGAAAGTGTCCAACAACTTTACTTGCTAGAGACACTGAAAGTCTATGCCTATGAGCATCGCATCTGGAGGAGAAGGACCACCCTGAATGTGCACAAGAGACTGCCTGTTGAGGGAAAGGAGAAAGGTCAGGGAAGAAAGAAACCAATAGGAGAAAAGAAAAGGATGGGGAAATCAAGAATTAGGAGGTTAAGAGAGAGGTATCGTCCCCTGGGTGTAAGTATAGGCTAGACAATCATAGAACAAGAATGGGCGAGGGGCACAAAGCAGAGAAAAGACTAATTACTATTCAAATCCAAGGAGACATTTAGGCTAGTGAATAGACCTGTTAGCCTGGAAATAGTTTCATTTTGATACTTAGTAACTTTAGTAACTTCTGGGGGCCCTGGCAGTGTGTTCTCAGAGCTCTTCTCTCTCTTTGCAAAGCTACTTCTAGTAAGTGTCTACTGACAATGGACATCAAGTTTCCCATCTCTTGTCAGGGGTGGGAGTTACAGGAAACCCAAGTAATCCTCTGTTCTAAAGTTTCTGGAACCTTCTCAGAGGGAGACACTCAGGAAAACACCTCCCTGCTCTAAACAATGGTCATATGCGTCTACATATTTTTATGTTTGACCCAACTCTGCCTACATTCCTTCCTGTTTGGATGTTTGGGATTGCTACAGTTACCCCATCACCAGGAGAGCAGAAAATAAATAACATTAATAATGCAAGGCAGGCAGAACAACAGCATAAAACAGGTTGGATGTGTAGCTTATGGAATCCAGCCCAAAACCCTCTATAAGTTTTCTGTTTTACCAAGTTGGACACATCTCATCCGAAGACTTCTTGTTCTGTGACATACCAAAGCTCCTTGTCAATACAGAAGAGAAAAACCCTATTTCAGCATAGATCTCTTTTCCTACTAACTGAAGGTTTTTTCCTTTACCTCTTCTCAGCCTGAGCCAGACTGAGTTGCAGAGACATTCTATTGTGCTCTAGCACGGCCACGTTCAATGCCCATTGCCTGCTCAGCGTCTGGTCCGTCTGCGGGAGGTCTTATTTTGGTAAGTACTTCCTACTGTTTCACCTCCTACCTTGATCCTACCCCCTGCCTCTGAGTCACACCCTGCATGCCTTCCCACCTGAGGATTTGCCAGCTCTAGCATTTCTACGACAACAAATGTTATTTTTCCCCTTTCCTTCAGAAAAGCATGAACTAAAGACAATGAATAAGACATTTCCTAAAAGGTTTTGTTGTATCGATAGCTTTGGACAAATACCTAGACGGAGAACTGTCCATGATAAAGGTCCTTACTTTGAGACATCAGGAAGGCTGTGAAGCCTTTGGGAGGTGGACCAAGCACTCACTGGCTGCTTCTTAGAGAAGCAACCAAGGAGAAAAGGAAGACAAGAATAATGAAAACCGGGGGCGGGGGATGGGGCTAGAAGACAGAGAAGCCATAATGGAGAGTTGCCTTGAATGTTTGGCAAGACTTCACAGAGCTGGGCACAGTGATACACCCCTTTAATCCCTACAATTGGGAGGCAGAGGCAGGAAGATTTCTGTGAGTTTGAGGTCAGCCTGGTCTATAAAGCCTAATAGATGAGAGAGAGAGAAAGAGAGAGAGAGACAGAGACAGAGACAGAGAGACCATGTACCCCAAAGTAATGGGCTTTGGTAGCATTATTCAGTAGTTAACAGAACATTAAATGTTGGCCCAGTTGATTTATGGAACAGAGACCCAGATGACCCCAAACTCAGCTACTCTTGTGACTCCCGTCTCCAGTTCTCTTAATCCTGGCTAAGACAACGGCCTTGGACACTTTCTTCCGGTCGTAAGCCAGGCCCAGGGCAGCCATGCAGTCGATGAAGAACGTGGTGAAGTTGATGTGCCAGTGGTACTCACTGACAGAGTAGTCGTAGGGGAAGGCGTGGTGGTAGTTGTGGAAGCCCTCGCCTGCAACAGAAGCCAGGAGAGCAGTTAGGGGACTGGGTGACTGCTGCTTCCCTTTTGCACACTTCTTAGCTGTTGTGTGCCTCACACCTTGAAGAATCCCACTGTTGGGGTGAATAGATGAACCCCCAGTCCTGTATTCTAATGCAAAGAGATGCCCTAGAGGCATCTAAGGAAGTCAGTGACAGGTTCGGCTCTCTCATGCATGTCTGAGAGCCTTTGTCAGAGAAAGTTTCTGTTGTAAGATAAGAGGATGGGAGAGGAGCTGGGTCTGTGCGAACACATTTTCCAATGGAAAATATCAAGAGTTTCAGGAAAGAGGGCTCCAAGCCCCACAGGGTGGAGGTAGCTACTTTTCTTAAACGGAGTAAGCCACACTGTCCCCATGAACTCCTGCTCTCTATAAGGTGGTTTCAACAGGGTACCTAGCGACCACCAATTTTTGTTGTTTTTTGAGACAAGGATTCTCTGTCCTAGAACTTGCTCTGTAGACCAGGCTGCCCTCGAACTCACTCCACCTACCTCTCTGATTCCTTGCCTCCCAAGTGCTGGGATTAAAGGCAGACACCAAAACACTTGTCACAGCTACCAAAGTTTACAGGAAGTAGTCTGGGCCAGTGACAGGCATTTCCTTAGCCAATCCTGGCTCACTGGAGACTGCTCTGGCTGCTAAGTCTCTAAACTTTGACCTTGGGGTGGGGGAGGCACTATGAAAACAGAACTCTGAAAGTACTCAGACATCCCTCCAACACATGAGAATCTGAGACTCCCCAGGATAAGCATCTTGCAGGATAAAGGAGAACCGAAATCTGCATTCCAATACTCTATAATTGGTTTGCTGTTTTTCCTGTTGACCTCGTGGCTCTTCCTTCTGAACTGATTTCAACAATACTGATCCTGTCCAGGTTGAGGAAAAGACAGGGAACAAGAAAAATCATTGATCCCTGAAGATAAAAACACCCTTAGAGAAGTCAGAAGAGCGGAGAGAATATTAAGAGCCAGAGAAAGGGGGAGAGGAGGAGGGAAGTATTATGAAATGCCAACTTCGGGGCATGGCACGGCTGTGGCGGTCTTGAAATCTCTGCAGCTGTGATTGAATGCACAAGATCTGTACCAGACTGAGCTGAACAGCCCCAGCCATGGCAAGAAGGAAGGGCTCCTGGGGTGCCATCCCTCTTGGAAGATTTATACATAGTGAATGGTTAATAGAGGAGAGATGGTCGCCATCAGGGCCTGCACCACTGGCCGGTGTCCATGCTTCTGAGAATCAACGTTCAGCCTGTGCTCCTGAGAATCATCCCAGTAAAAGTCCCTGGGTCTCAGACACACAGAAAGATAGGAAAGGAAGGCTAGTTGTAAAGAGGGGGAGCAGGAGTGAGAGGGGGCCTGAGAGAGGACACAGGGGTAAGAATGATTGAAATCATGCATGTGCATGAGAGCCTCACCTGTGATAAATGTAATTAATAATACCAATTAAAGCACTTTTTAAGTTAAAAGCATATGTCCGCGTTCTGCAGAGATGCTCAGCAGTTGAGAGCACGAACTGCTCTGTCAGAGGCCTGGGTACAGTTCCTGGCATTCACGTGCTCGCTCAAAACCATCGCTAACGCCAGCTCCAGGGGATCCGACACCCACTTCTAGATTCTACAGGCACCCATGCAAATGGGATACAGATATGCACACAAACAAAAACACTCACGCACATAAAAACAAATAAATCTTTTAAAAAAAAAAATACCTCCCAAAGCAGAGCAGAGCAACACACTCCTTATATCCCAGCATTAGGAGGCAGAGGCAGGTGGGTCTCTGTAAGTTTGAGGCCGACCGGGTCTACACAGGGAATTTGAGGCCAACCAGAGCAACCACGTGAAACTCTAGTGAGACCCTGGCTACAAAAATAAAACACCAAAATACCCCCCCCACGAGATAGTGGGCATTCTATAGAAAGCAGAAACAGAGAAGGAATCCCTTCTAACTAAATGACTCCTACTAAGACTTCTCAAGGGATATACATACTCCTGCTGTCCTCTGGTTGTGTGTGCTGTGGCCAAGGGTACTGGCACAAGACTGCTAACTCCCACACATGTTTCCACAGGAAGGCTCTGGGTGAGACCTAACCAAACCTCACTGGCTCTTCTGTGACATTTAAAACAGAATCCATTTCTCTCTCTCTCTCTCTCTCTCTCTCTCTCTCTCTCTCTCTCTCTCTCTCTCTCTCTCTCCCCCTCTCCCTCTCCCTCTCCCTCTCCCTCTTTCCCTCCCTCCCCTTCTCCTCCCCTCCCCCATCTCTCTCTCTCTCTCACACACACACACACACACACACACACACACACACGGGGTGGCAGTAAGGAGAGGAGAGAAAGGGGAGATTTGGCTGTATGGGTAACAGCTAGGATAGGAAGAGATCACTCGGGAAAGCTATGGAGAGTGATCATCTTTGTCAAAGGACATGAGCATATGATAAATAAAACCTTTGACAGTCAAGGATGAGGTGACAGGGCTAGAAGAACAGATGTGGGGAGTAGAATAGCATGAGAGACGAAAGCCAGAGGCTGGCAGCCACTTTGAGCTCCTAAGGACTCTGCTTACTGGTTCAGGTCACACGTCTGCCTATGTTACTCCATTTCTATGAAAATCTCTGAATTTTATAGCATAGTTGGTGGAGTTTGGGGTTTTTTGGTTTTTTTGGTTTTGGCTTTTTTTTTTTTCCAAACACAGTTAAATTAAGAGTGTGTGTAATGGTGGCAAGTACCTAAAAGCTGGAGAAAGATTCTGGAAACTACAGTGTTGTGACACAGTTAAGGTTTACTGAACTAAATAATAGTTATTTTTTTCCTACTGTGCAGCAGGCTTACCTATATAAAGCACTATGCTATACTGGCCTTTCCATCGATGTTACTCTTCTATTCTGCATCTTCTGCCCCTAGTTAGATGCAACCGAATTCAGAAGCGACTGGGAAAGGAAAGCTTAAAAGGACCCAGTCACATTTGGTGACGATTTGGGAAATTAAAATCATCAGATCTGCCCTCATCTTAGGGTGGAAACCTACGATTCAAAGCAATTGCAAAAGTAGATTATAATCTGGTCACTCTGATATAGCCTTAATGCCCTAGTCAACAGCCTGCCTCGTGTAATCCTGATGTGAGCTGAGGACTTACCTAAAGATGCCATTGAAACCAGGGGATTCTCTCGGGCACCAATGCCCCTGTCGTAGGGCCGGTATCCATAGAGGTGGGCCACACTGTTCACCAGCCAGGTGAAATTTAGAAGTATAGCATGCCGCAGGAAAGTGGTGACGTATAAGCTGTGTCGAAAAGTTTCGCCCCAGAAGTACCAGGGTACCAGTGTGGGCAGGATGAAGATGAGTATGACAGCTAGCTTGTAGTACCTATGGGGAGAGATCACACAACCGAGTCTGTGTAGAGGGAACTCGGGCAAACTTGAGAAGGCCATGTTCACTGGACTGAGCTGTCTTTTCTCCTATACTATGAATACAGGAGGGGTATATGTTCCTTCACTCTTAAACACACACACACACACACACACACACACACACACACACACACACACGAGTGTTTTGCTGTTTATGTGTGCATATCACATATGTGCAGGCCAGACCATCCAAAATGGTCAGAAGGTGGCACTGGATTGCTGGAACTGGATTTACAAGTTGTGAGTCACCATGCAGTTGCTGGGATTTGAACTCGGGACCTCTGGAAGAGCAGTCAGCACTCTTAACCAATGAGCCACCACTCTGCGTCCTTATCTCAATCTTTAGATGAGAACTACTGCTGGAATGTGGGTTAGAATGTGTGTCTGTTGACTAGAAATCCATTGTTTCTTCTCACAGAGGATAAGGTCATGTTGGTCAAACAGGTCAGGATCAAAGCTCATCTGCTAACCTCAGCTGCCTGGGCTCCTGCCCAGCTGCCTTTGGGATCCTTTCTCGAGTCCACCTCCATCTTCAACACAGAATGTGTGACAAGTGTTCGCTTCCTGCAACTACCTGCTCGATCTCCGCTCTGCGTTCCAGGAGGCACACTGAGTGCCCCTTGACAGTTTGATGGACCAAGGACAGGGACTGAGGTGCATATTTTACAAACCAAAGCAGACCTGACCATCAGGTTCTCCCAGTGTCTCTCAGTCCCTACCTGGCATACTCTGCCCCCAACCTGAACTTTCCATCCCAGGGACTGTGCTGCCCTTCCCCAGAAATCTTCCCTTTATAGACATTTTATTCTCTCTCTCTCTCTCTCTCTCTCTCTCTCTCTCTCTCTCTCTCTCTCACACACACACACACACACACACACACACACACACACACACGTGAGAATCACTGTTGTTTTGCAGGCTGCTTTTCTCAGCTGTCCTGGTCTGCATGACCCTTTAGCAGTGTAGACAGCATTCTGATTTGCTTCTGGTTATTTGCATACCTGCCTTTTGAAGAAAAGGACCCCATTGCTTCTCCTATTGTGTCCGTGACTATTCTAGGTCAATGAACATTTGTTGCATTTATGGAAATGTCTCAGAGAGAAAGGGAAACAGCAATAATTTGCTTATGGGCCTGTGAGACATTAGAGAATAGTGTTTTAAAACGACTGTGAGCATGCAAACAGAGCAAAAGCCATCAGCTCTTATTTAATGTGCTCTGCCAGACAAAGTAGGGTCCCTAAACTCCAGGTGCCTCGGGGTTTCACCCCTGTCCCATCCCCCTCTTCACTCACCTCCTCTGGAACATCACCAGCTTCTCAGCCTTTAGGTCAGACATGTCCAGTTTTCCACCCTTCTCTTTGACGGCCGGGTGTTTGCGCACAAGCAGCCAACCCACGTGAGAGAAGAAGAAGCCACGGCGGGAACTGTGAGGGTCAGCATGTGTTTCTGAGAACTTGTGGTGGGCGCGGTGGTCTCGGACCCATTCGTACACGTCATTCTGGAAGCACAGGAAAGAGGAACCCAGTACTGAGAAGAGATGCCCTCCCAGGGGCAAGCAAGGGTCTACATGTCTGCAAGGTCCTGAGACTCTCAGCCCAACTCACAAAATCTCAGGACTCTGACCCGAAGGAGTCCTTGTCGAGCACTCTCTCCTGCACACTTGTCCCTGAGGTGAATGTCGGAAAGCAACCTACAGTCCTGGGCCCAGGAATGGTACTGATGCTTCCTTTGGTTGTGTGATGGGGAGAAGAGAACAATGAGGTCTGCAAGCCCAGAGGGGAAGGAACACTAGTTCTCAGAGAAAGGAATGTGAGGCAGGCTCCTCACAGAATACCTAGTACTGGGTGCAGAGACTGTGAAGCAAGGGCCCCTGGGAACGGGGATTCTGCTCTGTCAAAGAGGTACAGGGATAGTCACCCTGATGCCTTTACAGATGACAGCTTACCCAGCCCAGTGTCAGGGACAGGGTGTAACTCATGACCCTCATTCCTTTCCCAAGCAACCTCTGGTTTATTTGCAACTTTTTCTATCCTTTCAAAATTGCACCGATGTCTCTTTTTTGTTTCGTCCCACCAGGACATCAGAAGCCTTTGAGGAATAAGTTGTTAGGTAGAAATGATTAGGGTATGAGGTGAGCATCTCAAGTCACGCCAAGGCAGAGGGACTGGTTTGATGTCCTCTTACTGCAGGCTAAGCCCCACACCATGAGCTATCCTGAGCTCACGGCTGAAGTCTAATAGCAATAACAGGCCCCTATTACTTTCACTTTTTTTTCCTGTTCTAACTTTTTCGCCTCAGCAAACTTCACTAGTTGACTTGCCCAGAATGACAGTCACTCCCAGACCACAGTGTTTACCTGTCCCAACCTCTTAGTGACCAAGTGCAAAATGGGGCTCGATCTCCTAAGACATTTTGAGGGTTTAATGGGTTCTTCTAAGTCACAAACACTAAGATTCAGCCTGCCATTGAAGTGTGACATGGGGACCTTGGGGAAAGCAGTGACCTTATAACCACAGAGTCTTCCAATTAACTATTTCCCATACTTGTGACTCCGGGATGCCCCATGTTTGTTGCAGGAAATATTAAAATCAACTGGCAGGCTTCCTGCGCTACTGCTGGCCACTCTCTGTCCTGGCATGGGCCCACTGGGCTACTCTCTGCCCGCCTACTCTCCGGCGGGGCCTGACCATCAGACTTCCTGATAACCCCTCAGGGACAGATCGCTGTGTTCCCAGCTATGGTCCACTTGTCTGGAGCCACTCATTCCTTCTCTGCCCTGTAGTTGGCGGCCCCACATTCCAGTAACCAAGTAAATCAAAACTCACAGGCACGAATATTTTAGTGTGATTGGACAGGGAAAATCCTGTCACATATTTATATTTTGAAAGAAAAGGGGTTTTGTTTTTTTTTTTAAACAGAAAGGGTGATATGTGACAGGATTGGACAGGGAAAAAGGGAGGCGGAGCTAAGAGTTGGAGGGACAGAGAGTGTCTCAGGAGAGAAAGGCCAAGATGGAGGCAGACAGACAGGAAGAACTTGAACCAGTGTGGCTTTAAATAGCCACAGGGAGTTATGATATCATAAAGGTTAGAATAATTGGGATCATTTGTCTAATCTAGGTGGGCAGCTTTTATCATTATCAACTGGTTCTGAATTTATTGTATTGGCATCTTGTGAATTGAGAATTTATTGGTACATAAATCTGACTTGTTAATTATAAGCTTCTAGAGTTTTGTTACTACCGGGTTGCTGGGTGTTGTGGCGGCTGACCACAGAGAGATGGTGGGCATAGAGTAGTGATGGGACCGTGCTGTGGCAGAAAGTAGCCAGCAGTAGCGTGGGAAGCCTGCTGGTCATTTTAATTTTTTTTTTCGATTTTTTTGAGACAGGGTTTCTTTTTGTAGCTCTGGCTGTCCTGGAACTCACTCTGTAGACCAGGCTGGTCTCAAACTCAGAAATCCACCTGCCTTTACTTCCCAGGTGCTAGGATTAAAGGCATGTGCCACCACTGCCCAGCTGGTCATTTTTAATATTTTCTGCAACACATGTGACCCTCAGCATGCACTTGTGGTGACTGCAGGAAAATGAGAAGGACAATGACTGTCCTGTTGGCTCCTCTTGGGGTGCTGACTTGCCCCCAACCTTCACAGAGTAGACACAGTGCCTCTGTGAACAGCCTCTTACCTGGAAGGCCATGGTGCTGGTGATGATGAGGAAGATCCGCAGGGGCAGCCGAGCCTTGTACGTTCTGTGGCTCCACAGGCGATGAGCCCCGGCTGTGATGCCCAAACCAGCAGCCATGTTGTAGAACACTCCTGTCAGGAGACAGCGGGAGAGTCACCAACCATTGCTGGTCCTGTCGGGCCAAGGGTGTGAGGACTCTTGGCTGACTCTCTAATCTGCTACTTCTTCAGAGGTTAGTGAGAACCCTTTCCCAGAACCCTGGGAAGCCTTAGTCTTATTTTTTTTAAAGATTTATTTATTTTATGTATATGAGTACACAGTGGCTATCTTTAGACACACCAGAAGAGAGCATCAGATCCCATTACAGAGGGTTGTGAGCCACCATGTGATTGTTGGGAATTGAACTCAGGACCTCTGGAAGAGAAAACCAGTGTTCTTAACCATGGAGTCATCTCTCCAGCCCTTGGTTTGGTCTTCATATCTTGTGACTTTGAACACTTGAGTAGTTGCATTATGCATCTGTCTATCTATCTGTCTGTCTATCTATCTATCTATCTATCTATCTATCTATCTATCTATCTATCTATCTATCATCTATCTTCTATCTATCAATCATCTATCTATCTATCTATCTATCTATCTATCTATCTATCCACCCATCATCTATCTATCAATAATCTATCTATCTATCTATCTATCTATCTATCTATCTATCTATCTATCTATCTATCTAGAGATGAAGGTAAGCTCAGAAGCCCCAGAAGTCAAGGCAGACAACTATCTGTGTGCAGGGGCAGTACCCTGAGCCTACCAACCATGACCTTCCTCTGATCTAAGTTGTTCAGGGCCACAGATTAGCCCTCAGTGGCTTCAAAAATAACAACCAGAGCAATTTGGTTCAATCAATTACAACAACCCCCAAATTTTAAGAGATCACAGACCTGTGCCAGTTCACCAGCTGGAACATTTTGATGTGATGGCAGACACATGCTGTATCAGGGTGAATCAGCCCTACACAGAATTATGTTCTTACAGGGGCCTGAGCTTTATCAAGAATATTAATATTTTCATAATCACTGCACACCCTGGGTGGTAGGTGTGAGATGGCTAAGTGTTTTCCCAGAATCATACAGTAGCCAGGGGCTGAAGCCCAGTTTCCTGTAAATAAGACACTAGTTCACCCCTACCATCCACCCCAAGATCTTCACTGAGATCTCAGTCCTCTGCTCTGCCATGTCCCTCTGTCAGTCTGAACACTCACTGCCAGTACAATGCCCGGTAATGCTTAAAGCCGGTAGCTGGTGGTGCCTACATTAGGGCAAGTCAGCTCTGCTATATTTGTATCCTGGACTAAGGATGGTTACCATGTCCTACCTCACTGTCTTTGGAGTCAAAGGCTTAGGAGGTTCAGTTGTCAATACAGAAGGAAACAGACTACCCTTACTCTGTTCCCTGACTGAAGGCCAGGGTTTCTCAGTCTCTGAACCTGGATATTTTGGGCAAGGGGAGGTGGCGGTGGGTAGGAAACAGCAGAACTACTGTTAGAAGGTTCTGGACCCTTTGTCCTACATGGTCTCCAGAGACAGGAGCAGGAACTGGATGTCCAGGGAATGTCACCCAATTCTGAAGCCTCCCCTCCCCCTTTTTTTTTTCATTTTAAGAACATCTTGCTAACTGACTGGACCAACCTGGAGCAACAGAACTAGACACCTGTGTACTTGAACTGTATGGGGAGCCTGCCTCATCTTTCTCTGAGGCAAACAAGCCTATCCTAGTCAGAATCGTGTACAAATATTTTTTGTTGGTAACCCCTTTTTATTCCTTCCTCTCCAGTGATCCTCTCTAATGGAATCACTTTACTCTGTCTCCTGACTAAGCAAATAGCTCCTCATCAAGTTCCCAAGCCTCCCAGCGAGGACCCCGGTTTTCTTCTGGTGGGCAATGCTAAGTCAGGAAGCTTTTTGGAGAGAAAAGCTCTTTTGGAGATTGTCAATCTTTTGCCATACATTTATCCCTCCATCCTTCATAGACTTTAACATCCAAATTAGAGAACCTCAGAACTGACACTCTAACACCCCAATCCCACGGGGCTCTGTTCCCTGTGTAAGTTATCAGTATCTCAGAAAGTGGGGAGAAAATTTGAAAAATCTGGACAGAGAGCGGCTACTTTTCAGAATCAGAGTCTACCTTATTAAAGACTGGGGGAGAAACGTGGGGTGCTGGCCCAGGACAGAGGGTTTGGGGGATTACCGAAGAGGCAGGTGTAGACCTTGCAGGAGGGAACCAGCGTGATCCCGTACAGGGCTCCTGCGTGCAGCAGGGCCATGAGGATGATGTTCCTCCAGACGTACTCCAGCTTGGGCGGGGGCCCCTCCTCGTCCTGGTAGCTGGGGTCATATATATCTTCTCTCATTTCAGGACGGATGTCTTCTGCCTGGAGGCGCATCTCCTCTTCTCCATCCTGCTGTCTCCAGGAGTGAGGTTCCTTGATGGTGGCAGTGCTACACTTACTCGAGATCTTCAATGAGAGAGAGTGGAAATCAAGAGCAGGTACACAGGGGCAGCAAGGGGGTGTTTCTCCTCTAACACAGCCAAGGCAGTAGAGGCAGAGACCCCAATGCCCCGGTCATATGAAGACAGAGTACAGATGTTACTAGATGGAGCAGAGAAAACTTGCCAGAAACTACCTATAATGTGTTGACAATAAAACCTCGTGATTAAGGGGCAGGAGGGGGGATAAAACACTTGTACCTCAAGCAATGTACAAAGGAAAATGCACATGCATGCAGAAAGGTATTGGCTGGATGGAGGTTTTCTTTCCTTTAAAGCCAACTGGCAAAAATAAACACCACATCCCTCACTTGAAAGTCATACGAATCCAAAAAGATATCTGAGATATCTCTGTAGCTCTTAGCTCTGGTCTCTCCCTAGTCAGCACAGTCTCACCTGGTACCAATGATCCTGTGCTATGGGGAGGGGGGTCATTGATGAAAAGCTGACCTCTCCTGGCAAGTGGACCGTCATCTTGCTCCTTGGAAGCCTGGATCCTGTTGTGAAGGCAGAATGCAGGGTGCAGGTCTGCAGCGACTGAGGATAGATGAAGTGCTGCGTCCGGAGGCCGCTGTGCCCTGCGCGTACTGCGTTTCTACCTGGCTAACTGTACAGGTGTTTCCGGTCAGTCCTGCTGTGTGTGGTTCTTTCCAGGCTCGGGATTTAAAGGGGATGCAGAGCTGGACTTGCTGACTGGGTCTGGTATTTGCCCGGATGTGCTTCATGACTGCCAACAAGGGATAAAGTGTTCAGAGCCGGCTAGTCAAGGCAGCCCCAAGAGGAGATGAAGACTGAAGGCAAGAGAGGGGAGGAGACAGCCAGCAAAGCCCACACTCACCTGAGTCAAGGCTATGGGATACTGCACATACTAAGAGAGAGTCACCTTTGTCCCCATTCCTAGAGAGAAAGGAGTATTTTCAGCACCATGGCAAGCTCTGAATGGGGACTTTGTTACTCTCTTGTCTTCCCAGCATCCAGAAAGCTGTTGTCTCACTGCAGACAGCCCTTTGCACCAATTGCTTTGCTTCCATCTCTATGAATCCCTGGGTCCCTGACAGCATCTTGGCTGGAAGGAAGCTGGGGGGGGGGTTCAGTTCTCAAGCCTCATAGAGGGCAGAAAATATTCTCAAAATGGGAGAAGACTGCCCCTGGGGGTGAGAGTCAAGTTCGAGTCCAGGACTAGCTCAGGTGCTTGACAAATGTGTCACACTGGGGCAGTTGCACAGTGGGGACACCTAATCTCTGTCCATCGCAATTTCACCTTCTCTTTCCACTCACCAGGTGTGGGGGGGGGACTGGCCTCCGCCCCCAGATCTTGAGACAAGAGCAGGTGCATAGCCCGCCTTCTTACTTAGCACCTCAGGATAGTGGTGACTCTGCCCCACCCACCTGCCGGGGATGTTCTGCAGAACCCCAGAATGCTCTGACCAGCTCACACACACAGTCACATGCACGGGGCTGAGTGTCTGAGCCCACACTCAGTAATAGGATGTGTTTCACAGGGGACAACCACCTCCAGACATTAGCATCTAATTCCTTCCCTGTGTTCCTGCCTCCAGAACATCTGCTGCAGCAGGGAGGTCTGAAGATTCTTCCATCAGGTTGGAATTTGGGAGTCTTCTTTCTATAAGGCAGGAATCTTGGATAGGTGTTTAAGGACAGCGGAGGTGCAATCGTTTGCGAGTGAAATTAGAAGAGTGAGCGGGTGTTGAGTGATGTTTTTAAGCTAACACAAAAGCTTTTCTAAAAGTCTCCCCATGACCCATGACCTGTGGTTTTTAAGGAAGAGGAAGTTGAGACATAGAAAGATCAGATCATTTGCCTGTGGTCCCAGGAGTCAGTGACTCACAGAGCCAGAAACTGATCACAGGAGATATGACGCCAGAGCCCAAGCTCAAACCCTGCTCAGAAACGATGCTGGCCTAGAGTCCTGAGATATAATGACTTCACAGATGCTCCATGGCAGGTCAAGGAAGTTCAAACTGCAGGGATTTGCATTCACCAGGTCTCCTGAGACAGACATCTCCCCCTTCCCCCACCCGAAGAGGCTGTATGAGGGCAAACAAGGCCAGCTTCTCCCTCTGTGAAAGCTTGCTTGACCCCACCATCCTCTCCTCCTCTCATCAAATGGGGAGGGACCCCACAGTCCTTTTGACTCCCGCATATACTTTGCTTTCTTCACAATTTTATTTTAACAGCCATATTGAGAATTATTTGCACTGGGCCTGGTGGTGTACATTTTTCATCCCAGCACTTGGGAGGCAGAGGCAGGTAGACCTCTATGAGTTTGAGGCCAGCCTGGTCTACCGAGCAAGTCCCAGGACAGCCAGGGCTACAGACAGAAACCCTGACTGGTTAAAAAAAAAAAACAAAAAAAATAGTTTGCAAGTCCATCTCACTGGTAAACACAAGCCTTCCTCACGGCGGGAACCCTACCTGACCTTTCCTGGTTTCTCTAGTGCATTATGGAATTTCTTACAGACATTAATTATTCAGTGATCATTTCCCAGAGAAGAGAGATGAGTTACGGGATATGAGGAGGGATCAGTGGGGACCATAATTTGCTTGAAATGTGATTCCTAAATGAGAGCTGGAGGAACCTCCTATGGTAGTTGTAAAAGTAGGCATGGCATTATCTACTGCTGGTTAGAAAGCAAGAGAAATGGAAACCTGAAGGATGCTTAGAAGCCTGGAAGTCACTCAACTGCTCTGAAGAACAACTTATCAGCACCCAATAAAATCAAATGCAATCATCTGTCATTCAGAAATTTCCACTCCCGAGAAACTATTTTCTTCAGTGACTTAATTATGGCAAATTTTTGTGTCTTTCATTGTGTGTACTTTTGGCTATATGGGGGATAAAACTCATAACCTTGTACCTATCAGGCCAGTGCTCTACCTCTGAGCTACGTTCCTCAGCCCTTGGCTTTTTTGAGAGGTTTCACTATGTAGCTCAGGCTGGCTTGGAATGTGGAATCCCTCTGCCTCAGTCAGAGTAGCAGGGGATCTCATGGGTTTTGTTTTAAAGAAGGAGCAGTCCACACTCTGATTAGCAATTAGGTCAGACAATTCAGTCTCACATGTCATCAGGCCTGCATTCTAATCCCAGCAGTCAGGAGGCTGAAGGAGGATCATCAACTTGAGGACAGCCTGGGCTATGAAGCCAGACTCTATTTCAAAAGCAAAAATTAAAATCCTCCTCCGCACTTGGGAGGCTTGGATTTCTATGACTTTGAGGCCAGCCTGGTCCACTCAATGAGTTCTTTGGCTAGTGAGAGCTACATAGTGAGAATCTATCTCAAAACAACCACAAACGACAGGGCATATGAACAGTGTTGCTTTTGGGACAGGAGTCTTCCCTTCCGGCCACCATCTGCAGCAGGGAACCAGGCAGCTCCAAAGCCTTCTGTGCTTAGCCTGCCAGGAGAGAGTGATCTCCCAGCAGAGATTTCACTTCTGAGTGTGGAGGTGAGCGCTCCACCTTCTCTCTGGAGGGGAACAGCTAGGAGTGCACAGGGCATACGATCAGTGGAGCTGCTGAGACAGGAGTCTTCCCTTCTGGCCGACATTTGCTTCAGGGAACCAGACAGCTCCACAGCCTTCTGTGCCCAGACCCTGCCAGAAGAGAGTTGGTCTCCCAGGAGTATAGACACAGGCTTACAGGCCCACAGGAGGGGCAAGCTCCAGCCAGAGACAAGACCAACTAACACCAGAGATAACCAGATAGCGAAAGGCAAGCGCAAGAACCCTACCAACAGAAACCAAGGCTACTTGGCAACATCAGAGCCCAGTTCTCCCACCACACCAAGTCCCGGATACCCCAACACACTGGAAAAGCAAGAGTTGGATTTAAAGTCTCTTCTCATGATGCTGTTAGAGGATATCAAGAAGGACATAAATAACTCCCTTAAAGAAACACAGGAGAACATGGGTCAAATGGTAAAAGCCCTTAAAGAGGAAACACAAAAATCCCTGAAAGAAATATAGGAGAGCATAGGTGAACAGGTAGAGGCCCTTAAAGAGGAAACACAAAAATCCCTGAAAGAATTACAGGAAAACACAAATAAGTGAAGAAATTGAACAAAACCATCCAGGACCTAAAAATGGAAGTAGAAACAATAAAGAAATAACAAAGTGAGACATCTCTGGAGATAAAAAATCTTGGAAAGAATTCAGGAGTCATAGATGCAAGCATCAACAACAGAATACAAGAGATAGAAGAAAGAATCTCAGGGGCTGAAGATACCATAGAAAACATTGACTCAACAGTTAAAGAAAATGTAAAATGCAAAAAATTCCTGAGCCAAAGCATCCAGGAAATCCAGGACACAATGAGAAGACCAAACCTCACGATTACAGATATAGAAGAGAGTGAAGATTTCCAACTTAAAGGGCCAGTAAATATCTTCAACAAAATTATAGAAGAAAACTTCCCTAACCTAAAGAAAGGGATGTCCATGAACATACAAGAAGCCTACAGAACTCCAAACAGACTGGACCAGACCAGAAAGTCCTCCCAGCCCATAATAATCAAAACACCAAATGCATTAAACAAAGAAAGAATTAAAAGCAGTAAGGGAAAAAGGTCAAGTAACCTATAAAAGCAGGCCTATCAGAATTACACCAGACTTCTCACCCGAGACAATGAAAGCTAGAAGATCCTGGGCAGATCTCATTCAGACCCTAAGAGAACAAAAATGCCAGCCCAAACTACTGTACCCAGCAAAACTCTCAATTACCATAGATGGAGAAAACAAGATATTCCATGATAAAACCAAATTTATACAATATCTTTCCACAAATCCAGCCCTACAAAGGATAATAGATGGAAAACGCCAACATGAGGAGGGAAACTACACCCTAGAAAAAGCAAGAAAGTAATCTTTTTCCAACAAACCCAAAAGAAAGTAACCACACAAACATAAAAAGAACATCAAAAATAACAGGAAGCAACAATCACTATTCCTTAATATCTTATAACATCAATGGACTCAATTCCCCAACAAAAAAACGTAGTCTAACAGAAATATTTTTCATGTAAATCTTCAATTTTATCAGAAAATGTTTGTGATTCCTCTTTCAATTTAGTAATGTTTTTTATGTCTACCATTTTAACTGTATGATTTTCCATGATAATCTTTAATTTTAACATTTTTTCTATATATTTCTTGAGTTTTATCAGAAATATTTCCCATGTAAATCTTCAATTTTGTCAGAAAATATTTATAATTCCACTTTCAATCAATTTAGGAATATGTTTATGCCTACCATTTTATCGGTATAATTGTCCATGATAATCTTCAATTTTAACATTTTTCTATATCTTTCTTCAATTTTATCAGAAATATTTTCCACGTAAATCTTCAATCTTATCAGACAATGTCTATAAGTTTACTTTCAATCAACTTAGGAACATTTTTATACCTTCCATTTTATTTGTATAATTTTCCATGAAATAGTCAGTATTAGCATGTTTTTCTATATATTTCTTGAGTTTTATCAGAAATATTTTCCTTGTAGATCTTCAATTTTATCAGAAAATGTTTATAATTCCACTTTCAATCAACTTAAGAATATTTTTATGCCTACCCTTCTATCTGTATAATTTTTCCATGAAATAGTCAATCTTAATGTGTTTTTCTATATATTTCTTCAATTTTATCAGAGATATTTTCCATGTATATTTACACAATGGAATACTACTCAGCAATTAAAAACAATGAATTCATGAAATTCTTAGGCAAATGGGGAACAGGAGGAGGGAAGAGGGCTTATGGGACTTTTGGGGAGGGGGGAACCAGGAAAGAGGAAATCATTTGGAATGTAAATAAAGAATATAGAAAAAAATTTTAAAGTGAAAAGAAAAAAACAACCACAAACATACAAAACCCCTACTCATCATATTACACAAAAATTCTCACACACGTAAGGATGTTCTCAGCGGAGGAAACAGAACACTTGAACCTAGAGTCTGCTTGTATATGTTTTGAAAGATCTCTACAATCAGTATTCTTCCTTTTCAAGAACATCAAACTAAAATGAGCCAGGGTCTATAAAAAGAGCAGGACCTCTGGCCTGGTTTGAGTATGACCCAGCTATACAGCCTACAGCCTTACAGGGTGGAGATGCCCGTCTTTAGAATGTATGATCTTTGTGAGAATCTGTGAGTTACTCAAGTACACAAAGGGCATCTGATCTGAACTGAAATTTCTTTGGCTCATTTTATACACGCATTTTCAGTCTTCCACCTAACACATGGAAGTCAGACAACCATGGAGGGCAGAAGCAACCTGCAACTGAGACATGTAGGCTAAGTTAATTATTCATCAAAGTGTAAAAAGAAATCAACTAGGGGCTGGGCACATAACTCAGGGTATAAACATGAGGACCTGAGTCCAGCCCTCTAGCACCCATAAAAAAGAAGAAGAAGAAGAAGAAGAAGAAGAAGAAGAAGAAGAAGAAGAAGAAGAAGAAGAAGAAGAAGAAGGAAGAAGAAGAAGGAGGAGGAGGAGGAGGAGGAGGAGGAAGAGGAGGAAGAGGAGGAAGAAGAAGAAAGAAGAAGAAGAAGAAGAAGAAGAAGAAGAAGAAGAAGAAGAAGAAGAAGAAGAAGAAGAAGAAGAAGAAGAAGAAAGAAGAAGGTGGTGGTGGTGGTGATAGGGCATTCCTCTCCCAGGCCACGAAAGCCGGGGAAGGAGGGAGAAGGATCCTGGGGGGTGTGGCCTGCCAGCCAAGTAAGCCAATCTGCGAGCACCAGGCTCAGTAAAAGACTGTCTCAAAACAAAGGTAAAGGAAGGCAGCTGACACGGTCCTCTGGCTTCAACACACGTGTGTATGGTACCTGCGTAATGCACGCCTGGGGGCACGCGCGTGCGCACACTCACACGCAGACACGCACGCACACAGATACACACACAGACTCCTCATTTTAGTTAAGTTAAAGAAACCTTGAACTCAAGCCCTTGTTGGAAACTGCCCTTTATCCACTGTACTGTCTCTCCAGTCCTATTTCACTTTTTTTTTCTCTGTTTTTTTTGACACAGGGTTTCCCCGTGTAGCCCTGGCTGTCCTGGAACTTGCTCTGCAGACCAGGCTGGCCTCAAACTCACAGAGATCCACCTTCCTCTGCTTCCAAAGTGCTGAGATTAAAGGTGTGTGCCACTGCTGCCTGGCCCGGTTCCGTTTCTCGATAGTCTCTTTTGGAAGCATAAATGTTTCAAGTTTTAATGAAGCACTAAGTATCCTATTCTTCTTTCTCTACTCACACCCTGCCTGTGACTTTGGCCCACACAATTCTCTTCTCTGTGATACAACATTGGTATCTTATTTTCAAGTAAACAAAGCAAAAATGAACATTTAAATTTTAATTAGGTTAAAGTTGTGTTTCTTTTTAGTTTATGAGTATGAGTGTTTCCCTACATGTATATCTACACACTACATGCGTGTGCAACATGCGTGGAAGCCGAAAGAGGGTACTGGATCCTTTGGAATTGGAGTTACAGATGGTTATCAACTGTTATGTGGATGCTGGAAACCAAACTCCAGGCTTTTCCAAGAGAAACAAATGTTCTTAAGCATGGAGTCATCTCTCCAACCTTTAATTTTAATTTAGGGGGAAGGGATGGGATGGGCTCATGCACACCATGGCACAAGTGTGGGGATCAGAGGACAGCCTTCTTTATGGAGACAGTCTCTTCTTCCCCCTTTCTGTGGGTTCCAGGGATCAAATTCAGGTTCTCAAGCTTGTATAGCCATTGCCCACTGAACCATCTCATTGGCCCAATAAGGAACATTTAATATTTTGGAAGACAGAGCTGGGATTCCACAGCTCTTGATAGTTTCCAAAGTTAGGATGAAAAGCTAACACTTACTAGGAATACTTTTAATCTTCTATGCTCCAAATATTCCTTTAAAAATCATGAAGTGGAGAAGACACAGGGTAACTGCTTACATGAAGAAGAGCAACCATAAACTTAATAAATGTGCAGTAGCAAGTGTCCAGAAGATTGCTTTCAAAAAGCGATGTCTGGCCAGAGAAATGACTCAACAGTTAAGAGTACTTTCTGTTCTTTCAGGAGACCTGGCAAGGCCAAGGCCACATTCATTAGCATTCTCCCTGTAATCAGGGAAGTCTTTAATAATTGAGAGGCTGCCAACCTCAGAACTGCATAAAATATTTCTAACTCACTTGAAAGCACAAATGTTATTACTTGAATACTGAAGCAAGGGACTTTGCCAGACCACACCATAATGCTCTGTGTTAACAAGGGTTAGATGCAATGGAGCCCTCCATGGTCCAGAACCTTTGAAACCAGATTCCCACATAAAACTGCATCATGTTAGCTTACTTTCTCAGGAACTTGGATATTGGGATGGACTAACAGACTAGCTGTCAGTCATTCTTTCCGAGTAACAAGAATGTTGTGTGTTGTAGTCACTGTTCTATTGCTGTGAGGAGACACCATGACTAAGGGAACTCATAAAAGAAATCATTTTATTGGGCTGGCTTACAGTTTCAGAGGGTTAGCTCATTATCATGGTAGGCAGCATGGTGGCATGCAGGCAGACATGGTGATGGAGAAGTAGCTGAGAGCTATATCCTGATTCATTGAGGGTGGATGGACAGGACTGGGCCTAATGTGGGCTTTTGAAATGTCAAAACCAAAACCCACCCCTCAATGACATACTTCCTCCAATATGACCACACCTTCTAACCTTTCTAATTCTTTTAAACAGTTCTGCTCCTTGGTGACTAAGCATTCAATTCATGATCCTAGCGGGGAGTCATTCTTATTCAGAGTGAGTTAATTCAGTTCATAAGTAGTGGCCATACATCCTTGAATGGTCTGTACATGAAACAGAAAACCTTCATGTAAACCTCTGTTTTCCGACACAGACTTTTTAAAAGTTGTCTTGTAAAGGTTAAAGACTGAAGTCCCTGAATGAAGTTTACTTCTTTAGTGAAGACCACCAGAAATGTGTGACAGCGAGAAAGCCAGCACAAGTACTCTGATGCTGCTGCCTTAGTCCTATTACAGCAGATTTCACCCACTATTGCTTTTGGTTACCATCAGTACAAATGTCAATATTTATTGGTTGTGATGGCTTGTTTTATGTCAACTTGGCACAGGATAAAGTCATCAGAGAGGAGGTAGACTCAATTGAAAAAAATGCCTCCCTAAGATCCAGCTGCCCGAAAGCCCTGTAGAGCATTTTAAACAGCGATTGATCCTGCATGGCTCAGTCCATTGTGCGTGGTGACATTCCCTGGGCTATAAGATATGGTGAGGCTGGTGGGTTCTCGGTGCTATAAGAGAGGAGAACAAGCAAGCCAAGAAGAGCAAGACAGTAGGTAAACAGCATCCTGTATGACCTCGGCATCAGCTCCTGCCTCCAGGATCCTGTCACGTTTGAGTGCCTTCCTGACTTCCTTTGATGATGAACAGTGATGTGGAAGCATAAGCCAGATAAGCCCTTTCCTTCCCACGTTGCCTTGGTCATGGTGTCTATCACAGCAATAGTGACCCTAAGACAGTGTTGAAAGGGGACAAAGGCCCTGTAATATTGTAAGAGTCATTTTGGTCTCATGACTGTCTTTAACACACCTTGGGATGATGATAACTCATTGAAAACCTCTGTATTAATTTTTTTTCTCCCCAAACTATGAAGTTAGTAAAGAATGAAATTGATATTTGAAACTAAGTTTTAATGATTCTTAATCTAGTGGATTCCATATTTTGCCACAGCATATTAAACAAGTGATAAGGGTAATATGTAATAAGTATGATGAAAATTATACTAAAATTATACTGAAATTGCTACTGTAAGCCTAGTTATAACTACAGGTCACAGAGGCTAGGAGAATGCGGTTCCATCCATAACGTTGCTAGAAAATAGACCATCATTAGTGGGCATCAAGCATGCCTACACACTTTAGGTGTATCTAGTCTAGATCATAAAGACAATTTGGGGAGTGGTGATCATAGGGCAAGATCCCACCCAGCTAGTTTATTGTATATGTTTGCAAAGATAGGCAAATCTCTGAATTCATTTGCCATGTTAAAAAAAAGTGTACTTGCTGTCTTCTTTTAAGAATCAAGGGGCTAAGTTTGTAAAATGCCAATTTATGAGATAATCAAAAGGAAACCTGGGCAAATGATTGAATTGATATGTAAATAAAAGACCCAGCTTTGGTCTGCAAGAGAGAACTACTTAGAACTGCTTAGAAAGTGAGCTGTTTCAAGCAGAACACAAGGCTGTTAGCTTCTACCCCATGATTGACTTCAAGTCATTTCTCTTGCCACTCCCAAACATCCCTTCCTCAGAACCACTCTCCAAGTCAAGGCTGGTCCTTGGCAATAGACTCTATTCCAAAGAGAGAAAGAGGGGGATGCTTCAGACATCCAAGAAGGATACTAGAGAAGAAAAGGCAGGGTACCAATAAGTCAGACACACCTCAAGTGCACAGTTTCCTAGTAGTGGACTGGAAAACAGAAGTAGCTTTCAAAAGGTAAACCAGGTGGCCCTGAAAAGGAGAGACGGGCAGTTCTACCCCAAAGCAAACCCACAGCCCTCACAGGCCTCCAATCCAGCTGTGTCTTTGGATTCCTCTGTCAATCAGGTAAAAAGAAATCCCATTTTCTTTTTCTTTTTTTCTTTTCTTTTCTTTTTTTTTTTTTTTTTTTTTTGTCACTTATGAGCTAGACGGGAGTGCCAGGTGTCGTTTTTTTTTACAGGTAATTTATTCGAAACTGAGCAACTCTAGAGTCTTGAAATCAGGGGACCCCCACAGGTCAGGGGACCTCAATTTGGCCTGCCTCAGGAATGTAAGTGGGGAGCAAAGGGGGCCAGATGCTGACAGGGTTGGCGGCAGGAGACTAAGCTCAAATTGGTAATTACAGAAAAGATGGGGGGCTGGATGCAGTTCTCAGTAACTGAGAATAACCCTGGAGCTTAATGGCTCTGAGCCTGAGGCCAGTGGGTGGGTAAGTCTCTGGAGTCTTCCGTCTGCCACTGACCACCGCAGAGGTCAAAAGTTCCAGGAGTGTGCATGATATTCACAGCTGTACCCCTCCAGCAGGGTGGTCAATATGCAGGAGGTCTGGAAGGCACAATGGCAGGCACCAATCTCACTGCTGTGATTTGTATCCACACTCCCAAGATACTTGGGAGATGCCTCCCAGCTAAAGCAGTACCCAAATATATGGTTACAATTTGGGAGGGGGGTTGGTAGTGAGAGAATTCAACCAAACCACAAACTTAAATATAAGCATGGCAAGCAGAGATTGCTAGTGTGCATTAGGGGGAAGGTACCAGAGTGGGGATACAGCCAGCAGAAATCAGATACCAACCCAACAACTTCAGCAATGGCATAAACCACACACAGGAAAGGCAAGAGTCCATGAGTTCCGCTGACCCTCCTCCACCTCCAAGCATATAACTAACAATTTTCTATTGTTGAGGAACCAGAAAGGAGCTGATCTAGCACCCCACCTTTTGTTTTTAATTCCATGATTCCTTCTTACTATAATCTTATATTATTTTTAAATTTTTTGATGCCTCATTGGATATTCCCCTTAATTTGTTTATCTAGTTTTGCTAACCCATTTATTGGGCAATATTTTTTTTCTGTTACCTTAGTGTTGGTTTTCTCCCGATCTCCTTTCTCTTCTAATTTACAATATTTTGACTTACCTTATTGTCTTGTCCTTCTCCCCCACCTCCTGCCCCCAGAGGGAGGTTGTTTGGTTGTTTTGTTTTCTAGACGGAGTTGTGCAAATCTGACTGTCCTGGAACTAGTTCTGGCCTCAAACTCACAGAGATGCACCTGTCTCTGCCTCCTGAGGCTATTAAAAGCATGAGCTACCACCCCACCTGGGTGTTTTGTTGTTTGTGTGTTTTTGTTTGTTTGTTTTATATGCATACACTGTCACTGTCTTCAGACACACCAGAAGAGGGCATCGGATCCCATTACAGATGGTTGTGAACCACCATGCGGTTGTTGAGAATTGAACTCAGGGCCTCTGAGAGAGCAGTCATTGCTCTTAACCTCCGAGCCACCTCTCCAGCCCCTAGTTTTTTGCTTTTAAGTCTCATTCCCCCTTTTACATTTACATTTATCTTCTTCACCTTCCCCCAATCCCCTTTTTAGGAGCCAGGAAGCTAGCTCAGCTGTTAAGGGCACTTGTTTCTTTTGTAGAGGGCTGGAGTTCAATCCCCAGCACCCACATGGCAGTTCACAACCATCTGTACCTCAAGTTCTAGAGGATTTGATGGCTTCTTCTGGCCTCTTTGGGCACCAGGCACAGATATACACACAGGCAAAACATCCATATACATAAAGTTAAAGTAAATTAAATCTTTAAAACACAACACCTTTTTGTACTGTTGGGTCATGTCTGTGTTTGTTCTTTATGTTTATTTTTTCCCAGTCTCCTGCTCTTTTCCCTTCATGACCTCTCCCCACTCTTCTTTCCCCTTCCATCTTCAGTTGTTTCTCTAGTTTTTCCCTTCTCTACCCACTGTCTTCATCTCATTCACTTATTATTTCCACGTCTTCCTTAAATAGCTTTTAACTTCCTAACAGTCTTATTTATTTACTGAACTCACTCTGTAGACCAGGCTGGCCTTGAACTCAGAACTCCACCTTGCTCAGCCTCCGGAGTGCTAGGATGAAAGGCACAGGCCACCACTGCCGGGCTTCACCTCATAACATTCTAAAGTAGTTTTGTTTTTACCATCTTCAGTTCCATGCTCCTTGGCAACACATTAGCAGGCATTTAAGAAATGGATAAACTCCTAGTCATAGATGACTCACAAAATCAAATCCAAAGGACATAAATGATTTAAACAGGTTCATAACAGTTAATAAGACTGAGACAGTAACCAAAAGTTTCCCCAAAAGTCAAAACGTAGGACCAGATTTATCAAACCTTTAAGGAAGAGATAAGACCCAAGCTCTCTAAACTGTTCCATATAGTACAAGGAACACTACCAAGTTCATTCCGCGAAGTCTGCATTACCTTTATATGAAAACTGGCTAAGAACACATACATTTTTTTAAAAAAATTATGGCTTCTCTGCGCGCTGGGCTGGCATCAGGCCCAAGGCGACCGGGGCAGGTCTACTGGCAGAGAGTCGCAGCGGTGCAGTCTCACAACGAGAATTGAGAGGAGGACGAGGGCCCAGAATAACAGCCAGAGAACAAAATCTCATCGTGGCCAATATCCACCAGGAAATCAAAGAAATGGAGCAGCCCCCGAAGAATGGACAGGAAGACAGACCGCCCTGTGGGAGGAGGTGAGGGCCACCAGCCTGCTGCAAACCACAACCACAACCGCAACCTCCACCACCAAAGAGGATAGGCTCGCCAACTTGCCCCTAACTTTCAATGAGCCAGTCCCAACAGGCAGATTAATGATGGCTTGAATGGAGATGGAGATGATATGGAAATGTTCATGGAGGAGATGAAAGAAATCCAGAGAGAGCTTAGGGAGCTACAGTTGAGAAATTGTCTGTGTGTTCTTATGGGAGAGCTCTCTAATTGCCATGATCATCATGATGAACTCTGCCTTGTGCCTTGATGTCGGTCATTACCCCTAAGATTCATTCTGTCATTCCCACTCTTCCTTTTCCTTGCATTTTCTTGACATGCATTTAATGACCTGTTTGTGGTGATCCTTGTGTCATTTCCATGTGCTGGGTGAGGCTTGCGTTGCCAACTTCTAATTGGAGATTGCCTTCCCACTCAGTGTGAGTTTCTGTCAGCAGTACAGTATTGCCCATTTGCTTGGAAATATGTAAAGCCAATAAAGCAACTGAAAAGCAAAAAGAAAGAAAGAAAGAAAGAAAGAAAGAAAGAAAGAAAGAAAGAAAGAAAGAAAGAAAGAAAGGCTATAAGCCACTTTTTTTTCCTGATGAACATGGAGACAGAAAAAGTTCTCAATGCAATTCTTGCAAGCCAAATTTAAGAGCACGTTAAGAAGATTATGTGTGGTGATTAATGCCTTTAATCCCAGCAAACTTTTTACAACTCCCACTCCCGTGTTATAAATATTGACTTCCTGCTCCCAGTCCAAACCTGCTTCTGTTTCAAGCTTCTTATTTTAAGTTGGTGCAGAGGCTGCCCCTGCAGTGACTCAAGCTAAAAGCCTGTCACGGCTCCCCTCCCACCCTGCACCCATTTCACCGTTCCAGCAACTGGATGTCTACTCTGCTCCAAAAATACTTTTCAGATGTGACCTTCTTTTTCCATCCCCATGCCCCTCACCGGAGTTTTCCAAAGCCTGGATTTAGGCTTCCAGCCCCTGTGGTCCCCTCTGCCATCACCGTAACTTTTCCAGACTCTCACCGCCTCCTCTGCATTTTTTCCTCCCACTGCCCACTCCACGCCCCTTCATACTGGCTGACATCGGCCTGGAAAGTTCCCGAACACTTTAATGTTGTGCTTTACAGAGTGCTCTCCTCTACACCACGACCCAATCTGTGGTCTGTTTTGCTAACTTCTGCAGCTCTGCCTCCTGTTCCCTAAACGTTTGCACTACGTTGTAAGGGGGGGGGGACACCAAAAACAAAAACAAAAACGTGCTCTGCTTTGCTAGGGACATCCCTCCTTGGAGAAAGCTGGCGACCAGGGTTCACATTCAAGGTCATGCGGGGGATCGGGGAGAAGAACTGGGCAGGCTTGGCACAGCCCAAGATGCTGCATCCCTAGGAAGCTCTCCATAGGCTGTGTCTGTGACTGGAGCACTGACCGGGCTTCAGGAGCGGCGGCGCCTTCTGATTGGCGCGGTGCCCGGTGCGGCCGCTGATTGGCTGAGAGGAGTCAGGCGCTGTGGACTGAGTGACCGCGAGTGAAGGGCCAGTGCTGACCGAGAGTAACCCCGGGAGGGGCCCGCACGCCTGCCCCTTGCTTTTCCTCGCTATAGCTGGACCTCGCCCGGCAGTCGCAGGCAGAGGGCCAGGACTGGAGGAAAAGCCAAGTTGCATGCTTCTTCTATTTCAGGCACACGATGTAACCTGAGTTGAAGTTTAGTGGGGCTCCATGTGAGGTCACTAGGACAATAATTTATGATGTCACAGGGCTATGTGTGTGTGTGTTTGGCGGGAGTGGGATGGGGGTTCGTTAGTGATCCAGGGAGATAGCCACACTGCCTGCTCCTGGAAAAGGCGAGGTTGGAGGCACGGTTTGAGGCTTTGGCTAAAGCAATCTTGCTACTAGAAACATAGCTTCTACTTTACTCCATGGGGGTCTGGCCTTCCCCGAAAGCAGAAAGAAAAAAAGAGAGATATGTTATGGTGAAGGGTGACACGGTCGTTGCTGCTATTGAAAACTGTGCACTCCAAAAAAAAAAAAGAATTATCACAGAAGAAATCCCATTCCGGTGTACACAAATGGACAGAAAGCAGATGCTGAAATATATGTACAGAGCACACTTTTCATAGAGGTCAAAAATAGGGAGGGGAGGCAGGGCGGACAACTTAACTGCTCATCATAAATACAATGAACTGTTAATCAGAAAGAGGACTTAAAAACTGATTTGTGCTACAGTGTGAAAATGTTAGGGCTCTGTCAACAAAGATGGGATCAAAGAGATGACTTGGTCACGATTTAAGCCAGTAGAAAGTCTATTAGCTGCCTGGTAGCTATAGTCTTGGGCCTTTCTCAGGGTGAGGTGTTTGTTTGTTTTTAATTTTATGTGTATGAGTACACTGTAGCTGTCTTCAGACACATCAGGAGAGGGCATCAGATATTACAGATGGTTGTGAGCCACCACATGGTTGGTGGGAATTGAACTTAGAACCCCAGGAAGAACAGTCAATCCTCTTAACCGCTGAGCGGTCTCTCCAGCTCTCTCAGGGTGAGCTTTTAAGCACACACACACACACACACACACACACACACACACACACACACACACACACAGAGAGCAAAACAAGACATGTCTTTGGTTGACACATCTTAGCAAGTATAGTTAGCCGGAAGGGGAACTACAGGAGCCAAAAGGCAAGGTTAGTACATTTTCAGACTTCCCGAGCTATGGGCTTTGATGAATTAGGTCTTTGTTTTCGTTTTGGCAGGTGGTGCTGCCTACGTGCTGGGTTCCGTGACCTGAAAAGCCCTTCCATCACCTCGACATGTTAGTTGTGTTAAGATTTGGGAGCCAACTAGGGACTGGGGGCCTGTTACAAAGAGACACACAGAGCATCATGCTGGGACCTACCAGACACACCTGGTACGGCTGTTTCTCTGACATAACAGCAGATTCGTAGACAGCGTGTTGGTCGTTGGCACCCATGAGTGGAAGCCCATGAGGCATCATTCGAATAGGTAGAGTGTTTCCTTTCAGGGTGAGGATAATGAAAAATTTTAAACTAAAGAGGATGAGGCCCAGTATAGTGATGAACATCTTTAATCTCAGCACTAGAGAGGGAGAGAGAGGCGGGGACCAGACTAGTCTAGCAGAGTGAGTTCCAGGTCAGCCAAGGATACAGAGAGAAACCTTGTCTGAAAACCAGATTACTCATTAATAACTAATAATAGTAATAAATGGTGTTGGCTAAACAGTATTATAAGTATATAAATCCATGGGCCATGGATTTGTGACCTTTAAAATGGTGATTTTATGCTATCATGTATTCATTTAGTTAGGTTTGTTTTGTTTTTGTTTCTCCAGTGTTGGGGACGAAATCCAGGGCATCTTACATGCTTGACAAGAGTTGTGCCTACTCACCATCCTTAAAAATAAACAGTAAATAAATAAACAGAACCTTATTTTTGTAGTGTAAATTACTTCTACACCGAGGAAATGTTGCTTCAGTTAACAGGCGTAACTAACACAAATAGAGACTCAGAGGAGAATTATTCTCACCCCTCCACTCCTAAAGAAAAAAGAAATCCTAAAATTTCAGCCAGGCCATGGTTCTAGGTCAGCCATGCCTTTCACAACCAGTTTTCTCTCATTTCCTGTTCTTGTTCACAAAGTCTTTCGCAGCCTGACCCTGACTACGCATTGTTCCTGGTGGAAAATGGCCAAGATGCCAATGGACTCTTGGATGTCCCCAGCACCAAAATCACCATGAGTCAGCACAGCACACACTGCCCTTTTGTGAGCGCTCCGCTGCCTGGGCCGGATAGCGTGGGAGGAGCAGTCATCAGAGAAGGGCTCTTTCTGCCTCCAGCAATCTCAGAACAGAATCTCTGTCGTTTGGGGAGTTTATCATTGGGATTTATGGTGTGTGCTCAGAATTCATTGTACAAAACTCAGTGCTTTCTTTGTTGCATAGAACATTAAGTACAGGTCACCGAAGAGAACGCCCACTTTCCGTGACATTTACTGCCGGGCGCCACTGTTGAGGTGCAGGGAGACATTTGCCCTTGCCACGCTCAGTACTTTACAAGACTGTAGTTGCGAGGAAATGTCAGCACTATTTATGTGGTCTGAGAGTTAGGTGTAAAACTCGGGTGTGGTAGGTCACAGCAGGAGAGTGTGCTGGATGGTTTATTTGGGTCTCAGAACACAGGAAGCTCATGCAGGGAGAAGGTGCCCAGGTTCTGTGGCGCCTGACTGCATATCACCACACCACTCCTGCTGCTGCTAAACGAACCCAGATACCGCTCAGCCAAACTGAGACGCTCCCATCCCTTGCTTCTGATGTGAGACTAGGCATCCTGCAGCCTTTAGCTTAGTGCCTGACCACAGAAATGTTACTGGCATTATCATTGATGTGTTTATAGAAAGAAAAAGAGGTATAAGATATGTTCTATGAGGGTATGGTAGGTGTGGGGGAAGGGGATGTCGTCTCAGCGGGGCCCATGCCACGGCATCCCTTCCCACTGAGGGACCAGTCACACGATGGTATGGTATAGGATAGATTTTATTCAGGGCATGGGGAGGAGTTAAGAGAATAGTAGAGGCGGAGAAAGGCAGAGAGATGGAGAGAGTAGAGAAGTAGAGGCCGAATGTGGCCATGAGAATGTGGAGAGAGGGGGAAGGGAAGAGCCCAAGAGGGCAAGAGGGAAGCAAGAGTAAGAGAGGGAGGAGGGGGGCAAGCAGCCCCTTTTATAGTGGGCCAGGCCTACCTGACTGTTGCCAGGTAACTATGGGGAGGAGCCTACCTGGCTGTTGCCAGGTAACTGTGGGGAGGAGTTTAGACAGAATGCTAACAATCATCGCATCTTTCAACCTCCCTGCTTGACAGTCTGCCTTTCAAAAGGTGCTGCATTTGTGTTTGTGTTTGAAACAAGCCCTTTCATTAATAGAGAAGACGGTATCTGGTGTTCCCCCCCAACCACTGTAATTTAATGGGGCAAGATTATCATCTCACAGGCTACATTATAGCAATTTGATGGGTCAAGATTATCATCTCACAGGTTCATTATAGCAGCTGCTTGTGATCACATGCTTAGTCTTTGGTTTTTTGTTTTTTGTTTTTTTTTAAGTCCAGAAAGCACATCACTATTGAATCTAGAAGGGAGAGTGTTCTTCCATCAAAGACTTGATTTTCACCAATGCTTTCTGATACGTTTGCAATCCAATCTTGGCCTCTGTTAGGACAAAAAACAATACAACCCTAAGTGCTCTTCTCATTTAACATTTGTTATGAGACATGATCCATACACCATAAAATCGCACTTTAAAAATTTAGGGTTAATCAGCCAGGGCATTGTGGCACACACCTTTAGTCCCAACACTCAGGAGGCAGATGTAGGTGGATCTCTGAGTTTGAGGCCAGAGTCTACAGAGAGAGTTCCAGGCCAGACAGGGCAACACAGAGAAACCCTATCTTGAAAAACCAAAAATTAAAAAAAAAAAAATAGCTATTGTCATGGTTTGAATATGCTTGGCCCAGGGAGGTGTGGCCTTGTTGGGGTGGGTGTGGCCTTGTGGAAGTAGGTGTGTCACTGTAGACGTGGGCTTTAAGACCCTCATCCTAGCTTCCTGGAAGTCAGTATTCTGCTAACAGCCTTCAGATGAAGATGTAGTACTCTCAACTACTATGCCTGCCTGGAGGCTGCCATGTTCCTGCTTTGATAATGGACTGACCCTCTGAACCTGTAAGCCAGCCCCAATTAAATGTTGTCCTTTATAAGAGTTGCCTTGGTCATGGTGTCTGTTCCTGGCAGTAAAACCCTAACTAAGACAGCTCTCTTAGGGTATTTGCTCAGTTTTGCAAGCACCACAATGTAACTTTTGGAAATGTTATTTATTATTCACCATAAAAGAGGGCTCATTACTTTCCATTCTCCTCTGGCCCCTAGTAACTCCCAATCTGCCTTCTGACTCTAGATGTGCATGCTTCAGACACTTCATATAAAGAGACTCCTACAGTACCTCTTGGGTCTGAGTTGGAAAAATATTCTATCTTGTACTTCATTCTTCTGGCTGAGAAATACTGCACTGTATTAAAATACGTTGTTTTTACACCTCTGCGGATGGACATTTGGATTGTTTCTGCTTTTGCACTGTTATGTAATATGGGTATGGACATTCACGTACAAGTTTCTATGTGGACACATCTTTCCACATCTAGGTGGATACCTAGAAGTGGGTCAGTGATCTGTACCTGCATGTTGCTAACTATTAGGGAGATGCTTATCTTCTTTCCAAGGGGGACGTATAATCTTGGCTTTCCATCAGCAGTGAGTGAATGTAACTATCTGTTCACATCCTCAGCAACACTTCCTTTTTGCTTTTATTTTTTTATTAAGGCTGTTTTAGTGGAAATGAGCTATTTCAGTATGCTGCTTGGTATAGGGTTGAGAGCTGCTAAGACCAAGTACCTTTCCATGCCCTCTTTTCCCATCTGTGGGTCTTCTGTTCAAAAATGTCTACTCAAATACCTTATTTTGAATACCAGGTATTCACTATTATTACATCATTATTGCATCTCCGTTGTCTTTTTGTTGTTGATCTGTAAGGGTTCCTTCGCTGTGGGTCTCACTCAGTAGTGTAGCTCTTGCTTCCACGTGGGATTGGGCTCAGTCCTGCCAAGAGCGGAATGAAGGGACGCGTTTCACAGACTTCCATCACCAGGCTCTCACTCATCCGCGTCTGCCCTTTCAGTTTCCTGATCTTATCTTCTGAAGGTCTAAAGCCTCAATTTTGATGAAACCTAATTCATAACACTTAAAACGGGTTGTTGTTTCTATTGTCGTAGCCAAGAAATTATTGCCCTGAGCTATCCTAGGTGATGGAGGGAGGTCCACACCAGCGTTTTCTCCTCGGAGATTTTAAGCTTTACATAATATGTTTGAGTTCATAGTTGTATGTGATATGACATGGCGGGCCAACAATAGTAAGTTACTTGTGGCTATCCACTTGTTTAACTCGGCCGGAAGATTCTCTTTACCTGCTGAGCAGAGCCATCTGGATGCTTGCCAAGTATCAGTGAGTTGTAAATGTACGGTCTACTTTCTACCCCACTTGGTCTGGTTTTATACACTTTTATTAATGGCCCTTTGAAGGAAATTTGAAAGAATAAATTTCATCCATTTTTGTGTGTGCTTTTTTTTCTATTTGTCTATTCTGGGTCTCTTGAATTTTCCCATGAATATTATAATCCATATATTCATCCACCTCAATGGAAATTTACTTGGTAAGGATTGCCTTGAATTGGCAGGTCTGTTTTGGGAGCATTGCCATCTTAATCCTAAGGCTTCCCACCTACAATGTTCCTTTTCCTTCTTTTTCCCCCTTCTGGTTTCCTTTGATAGTACTTGATACCCTAGAGACTGGGTTTCACTCCGTGCCTCGGCTGACCTGGTGCTCACTGTGAGTCAAGCTGGCCTCAGAGATCCACCTACCTCTGTCATCCCCATGCCCCGAGTGCTGGGATCAGAGGTGTGACCACCCAACCCACTTCTCCATGCAGCACCCTGGAGCACTTCGTGAGCGTAAGTCCTATTGCTTTTGATCTTGCCGCAATCCAGTTCCTCCAGTTCCCCAGTGTTGTTAAATTATTCATCGGATAGTTTATGGAGGTAAATTTAACTGTTTCTGGCAGTACACCCACAACCTCCAATAGTTACATGTGTGGCTTGGTTTTATTTCTTCCCCCTTTCCTGCCCTGGTAGACATCTTGGAGGGCATTTCCTGGTTTTTCTGTGGAAGGAGAAAACAGGCAGCCACTGGACATGGGGCAATTCACTTTTTAACACCTGCCTCCATCAGTATCTTTTAACAGTTTCTTTTCCTTTTGTGACATGGTTTAATTTTGCTAGGACCTTTCCTTTAGCCTTTCCTACATAACAACCCAACAGAATGTATTGCTATCTTCTGGGGATGTTTACCCTTGAACAAGAAGAAACAATTGTTGGCCTGGCTCTTAGGGACTGGCAAAGAATCAACACACAGTCCCTGACTGGGGTATTCAGAACCACTGAGTCCTACAGAGCTGCTAGGGAGCACACTTTCACTGACTCAGGGTCTCCCTCATACTAGACTGGGCCTCCTGGTATTTGAGGGAATCTCACTTAGTTGCTTAGGAGGCCTTGAACTTTGAGGTCCTCCTCCCTTCCTCTCTCAAGTAGCTAGAATTACAGGCTGGCAAGAGTCCTTTAGAATGAATGTCTTAGGTGAAAACAGACTCAGGAATTGAGGTGAACTGGGAGCCCAGTCTTCCATGATTGGTGTGTTCCCTTTTTGTACACTAAGTAGCCCCCAAGTAGTCTCAGAGGAAGCAGAAAAGGCTAAGGGGAAAATGTTAACGAGCAAAACCAAGCCCCCCACCTCTCCCACCTTGTGATGGTGAAACCCTCCCTGGGTGGCTTATTTTCTTTGGGCATCAGCACTTCCAGAGGCTACCTGTTCCCTAAAGACAGGACATTCCTAAGACAAGAATGAACTGGACTGCCCAACCTGCGCTTCAAGGAAAAGATCTGCTCTCAGTCAAGTTGTTGGCTGGGTGTGTTTGGCCAGGGGGCTTCTTGTCCAAGCCAAGGTGACAGCTGATGATGTTTCTGATTTAATGTCAACTTATTACTGGTTTCCTGTTCCCGGAAATGAATCTCAAATAACACCAAGGAAAGGAAGGCAGGGCAGGTTATTGGGGAAGGACTCAAACCTCAATGGCTTCTAAATTCTCTTTCTCCTTTTTCTAATTTTCAAGACAGGGGTTCTGTGTAGTCCTGGCTATCCTAAGACTGACTCTGTAGACCAGGCTGGCCTCAAACTCAAGAGATCTGCCTAACCCTGCCTCCCTATTGCTGGGATTAAAGTTGCATGCCAGCATGCCACCACCACCCAGCTCCTGGGAGATTGTATCGTAGCCAAAACACTAGGAGTCATTTTGCAGTCAGATCCATTTCATTTTATTATGAACAAACACAACCTCAGATGAGTAGAAATACTTTCGGAGTTGGTATTAATGAAAATTATTAGATTACAAATAACTACTGTTGCACATAATAAAGGAAAAATCCCACCCAAGGAAGGAAATGGAGTCCTGCATGTTTTCATAGCAGTGAGTATACATTATCTAACGCATCCATTCAACCTCTGAGAAGAATGATGTAGATTAACAATGTCATCTGGGACGTAGGCACATGTCAAGTCCATGGTGGACAGTTACTATAAAAATGTGCAGGACTTAAATACTCCTCTGCAGAGGATCCCCAAATGTTTTATAAAGAGCATTTATTCATGCTCACACTGACCCACAGAGGTAGGTCAGGAATATTATTATCCCAGTTTCACAGAATACTGAGTCACATTATTGTTAGGCGGCATGCCCGGTGCTATGGTTTGAGTCTGTCCCATTAAGTCACGGGTTGGAAACTTAATCCCCAATGCAACAGTGTTGACAGCTGGGTTCAGTAAGAGCTGATTAAGTCAGGAGGGCTCTTCCCTCATGAACATCCTTATCCCAGGAGTGAACTCATTATTGTCAGAGTGGGACTGTTATACAAAACTAAGAGTTGGCAGGCGGCCCTGGCCTTTACCACCAGCATAACTCGGCCACCGCTTTCTTAACTTTCCTACTAACCTACTTCAACTAAAGAAGACACTCAGAACACTAGCAAACCAGGAAGAAAAGCTTTCACTTTAAATGCTACAACCAGCTTTTAAGTCTTAAAACAAATAACAAAACCTACACATCGCGTACGTTCAAAATGACTTCCCCCATCCGTCAGCTATGGGTACTTCATCAGTACAGCCCCAAGAAAAGTTCCCAAAATGAAGACCCCAGAGGCGATCCTGCAGAGTCATGGCCAGCTAACCCTCCAGCCAGGCCAGTTTTGATCCTGCTGCATTTACAGGCTCTCCGGATTTAAGGACTCCACAGAGGAAGGGAGCACAGGCTCATGTTCAACACTGGTTAGAAAAGAGGTAAGGCACCCAAGTCAAATTTTAGCGTGTCCACGAGGCAAGGACTGTTAGAAAACTCACTCAGTCAGATCTTAGTCTCTTATTAACGCGTCACTTGGTTTGAGCTCAGAATCCTGATAGTAGTGTTTCTTAGTGAGCTGGCACGCCCTTACTGACAGATGCATTTAACGGGGTCCTCAGGCACCACCGCATGGTTCAGATCCAAGGGGCAGGCTAAGAAGAGAGCTGCTTTTATTTTTTTCACATTTGATTTAAGTGGGCACCGGATAACCAGTGGAACTAAAATCATTCAAAAGGCATCTCCAAGGAACAGGGCCACAGGTCAGCAAATATATTGTCATCTCCCAAGAATTCTATCTTAGCGAACAGCTGAAGGTATAAGGCTACTTTCAAATGGGTGCGCAGAGGTCCTAAGGCCTCTCTCTATTCACCTAACACGGGAAGACTACTCCCTCCAACCACAGCACTCGGTATGCTGTATAGCCGATCTCAATACAGCCAGGGTTCTGCACTGCGACACAGAATCCTTTATGCGAAGTTCTCGGCATCTCCGATCTCCTGTCCTACCCGAAGCTTTCAAACTGAGGCACTTAAGAGCACAACCCTGACAGCTGTGCTTTCCGCTTAACCAACACCGTCTCCCTTCTGTAAGCACCGCAGCATCACCCGGGAGGACTAACCTGAGCTTTGCTGAGTGCAGGGAGCACGGAGCATGCTCTGCCCTGACTGACTCACAGGAAGCATGTCTTGCGCCGGCATCTGCGCCACCGGACCATTTGTTTTGGAATGACTGAGGAGACAAAGAACCTCTCTGAGTCAGGGATGTTTCTAGAAAGTTGGCCAAACTTTTTCTTTAAAGTTTAAAGAATGTCAGAAGCCTGGGAGGGATGGAGGAGGAGGATCTGAAAGCCACCGGAAAGGGAAATAGTCATCTCTACCTACTACAGATAGAGGTCTTATCTCTGCATGAGGAAGCTGCTGGGACCACACGTCTTTACCACCTGTAAATATCCAGGATGTTTCTGCCTAGAGCAAGACTAAATGTCAAAGAGGAAAAAGGAAGAAAAAAGAAATACCAAACAAACAAACAAAAAAAAAAAACAAACCACCCCAAAACACAAAAAAAATGGATGGGGAAAAGAGGCCGACACGGGAGAGCCGAGATTTCAGCCACGTATCCCAGGCAGAGTCCTACCTGGTCACAGAGCGAGTGAGGCATGAGTCAGTACTGCAGGGGAATGCCTTTTACCACAAACTGCAGTGGGACTGAAGGAGATAAAGCCTAACCGGCTCCACTAGAGCACCCCAAAGCCGTGAAGCCCCCTGGTAAGGTGCCCCCCGGAAGCTTTCCTTTGGAAGGTTATCAGGAGCTGCCCACAGCGACTTCCAACTTGCCTGTCCACTGCCCACAGTGGAAGAAGGCATTCAGCATCTTTTCCAGAGGAAAGCACTCATTGAGTGTTTGGAGGATCCAGGACAGACTTTATGTCTTTTCAGTTTTAACTGTGACTCAAGCTCAACTCTTAAAATCCTTCCACTGTTGGACGTACGGAAACGCCAGAGCTTTCCTTAATTTAGGGGAGCGACCAGCATCTTGGAAGATGGAAGAACAGGAATTAAAAGAATCTGGGGGTGCAGCTCACAGGACCCTCAAAACCATGAGCCCTCAAGGATTCCAAACACGTCTCACGAGGACCCCTTGCTCTGCATGTCCTGCTAATTGTTGGGGTTTTGGGTTTTTTGGTTTTTTTTTTTTAAATTTGAGACAAGGTCTCACTATCTAGCCCTGGCTGGCTTTGAACTCAGAGATCCGCCTGCGTCTGCCTCTCAAGTGCTGTGATTTAAGACGCCAAGCCACCAAGCCCGGCTCCAGGTCCTTGTTGTTAAAGGAAAAGAAAATCCTTATTTTAGTAAAGACCACTTTTCCTGCAAATTGTTTTTCACCTTACTATTACTTTTTGAAATCTTAAGCCTAAACTACACTGAGAGCAGCACTGATGTGTTGCCATATTTTAGTGTCACGAAGTTCTGGGGCTGCCACCTACTCAGAATTAGGAGAGGAGGCACGCTGTGTTGAAAGGCTCCCGTACCTCTGCCAGTCAGAGCTGAGCCTGTCACAAGAGATCCCCCTCTTCCACAGCTTCGATGAATCACAGCCTGTATGTCGAATCTGGCCCCTTAAGATTTACCTACTTCACAAGCTCCCTTCCAAATAAAACTATTTTTTTTTTCCATTCCATCTGGCAAAGCCTGGGCTAAAAATATCAAGAGAAATCTCTCAAGATTTTTCTTGTATCTCTAACTCAGAGCAGCTTAAGATGAGTTGGGGTCGGGGCACGAACCTTTTACTGTAGACCCTTGAAAGGTTGGTATACTCTGGAAGGTGAACACTGCCCTATAGCTGAGTGGCTGCTGGCTTGGGGGAAGCAATGAGAAACAAGGTCATCAGGGACAAAGCAAAGAAAAAGACAACGGGAAAAGAAAATAGAAGGGAAGGTCAGCTTAGCATCGAAAGGAAGAGCTGTTGACTTCCAATTTGTGTCTGTTTTACAATACTGTACCAGAATGGGTTAACGTCATCATTTTAGCATCTGGGTAGCAATACTCAGTAGTTAATTAACAGAACAGTAAGCCTCTGCCAAGCTGGCTTCTGGAACAGGAACTGGAAGACCCCACACTCAACCACTCTTGCAGCTCCCATCTCCAGTTCTCTTAATCCTGGCTAAGACAGCGGCCTTGGACACTTTCTTCCGGTCGTAAGCCAGGCCCAGGGCAGCCATGCAGTCGATGAAGAACGTGGTGAAGTTGATGTGCCAGCGGTATTCACTGGCGGAGTAGTCATAGGGGAAGGCGTGGTGGTAGTTGTGGAAGCCCTCGCCTGCAACAGAAGCCAGGAGAGCAATTAGGGGGCTCGGTGAGTGCTGCTTCATCCTCTGCACACCTCTTACCCAGTGGGCTCCTCAGACTTAGGAGATTCAGGACTGCAGGGGAGTGAATGGCTAAAGCCAGTTTCATTTACTCTGAACAGTCAGGCACCACCAAAGGCATCACAGTTCCATTTAGACTCTGGGATCTACACATCTTGTCTAAATTATTCTATTTCTAAGAGGATCTCAGCACTGTAGAGTATAAGCAAGTTATTTCAAACGTATTAAAGAACATGAGCAGGGGTGGGTCTCTGAAAGGGACATACATAAGTTATAAAAAAGAAAGCATTTTAAAATTTATTTTTAGTATTCGCATGCTTATGCATGCGTACATGTATGTCATAGTATGCAGGAGTCAGTTTGCTCCTTCCACTATGTGGGTCTCAGGGGTCACACTCAGGCCGGTCAGTGCTTTTACCTGCCGAACCTTCATGCCAACCCAGAAAAAGTGCTTTTAATAACATCCAAAGTAGGGGCAGGAGAGATGGCTCAGTGGTTAAGAGCACCAACTGCTCTCCCTGAGGTCCTGAGTTCAATTCCTGGCAACCACAAGGTGGCTCACAACCATCTGTCATGGGATCTGAGGCCCTCTTCGGGTGTGACTGAAGATAGCTACAGTGTACTTATTATAACAAATAATTTTATCAGTAAGGAGAAGGAGTCACAAGTCTGCATAGGGAAAACTGTAACTTGAGGTCTTTGTCAAACTCTGTTCTCAGAAAGAACAGGAAAATGTAAGCACAGCTGACAGAGGCACATGTATAGGCTTCCTGACAACCGGGTTGGATTTAAGGCTTGGACCCAACAATTATGATCAAGTGATGTGGTAGGATTTCCCTGAGCAATGTTGTAGCACAAAATAGTAGAAATTGGAAAAATGAAGGACAAGTGGACAGAGGGTGGTGGGTGAGAGAAGGTATGAGTGCTAATGGCCACCAAACAGGTGTCACTAATGGATAAGCCACGGCCAAGTACTCTAGAGAGATAAAATGCTATCCACGTACATACCTGAATTATAACTCTCCCTTTTCTACAGCATGGCTAAATTAACAACACATGACGCTTCCATTCACGGAAGTGACCCTACTTTTCTCTTTATGATCCCCTGCCCTGAGCAAGACTCCAGTCCTGCCAGAGGTAATATGGAAATGGAAGAACTCAAAAGGTCCCATTATAGGCACATGTTCACCCTTTCCAGAGAAGTTATAGCCTCTCAAAAGAATTCCCCAATAAAAATTACCAACCGCCCCCGTCTCCCATATTTCACAATGGGAAATATCAAAAGTCCTATCATCGCAATTCCTCTAAACTCCTGGCCAAGTATCTCTAGCATCAAGTCACCAGATGTGGTCCTGCTGGGGACTTACCCACGGCTCCCATCGAAACCAAGATGTTCTCCCGAGAGCTAATGTTCTTGTCGTAGGGGCGATATCCATAGAGGTGGGCGGCACTGTTCACCAGCCAGGTGGCATTGAGCACCACAGCATATCGCAAGAAGGTGCTGACGCACAGGCTGTTTACAAAAGTCTCACCCCAGCAATACCAGGGCACCAGCGTGGGCAGGATGAAGCACATCAGCAGGAGGCCGGGCTTGTAGTACCTATGATGACATGGCACATTTTAGACTTCATGGAGAGAGGACTCCATTTATCGCAGGCAGGGCTGATTTTTTCCCCTGTCCCAGAAATAAAGAGTAGAAGGAACCGGCCCAAAACCTGTGGTGGGACATTTGAGAGCAAATGCTGTCAGCTCACTGTTAAGATGGGCGATACAGATACAATAGATGACTCTATTATCCCCATTGTTTCCTGGGCTGCTTTTGTCTCTTTCTTCCTTTCTTTCTTTCTTCCTTCCTTTCCTTCTAAGATTTGTTTATTCTGTGTATGTGAGTACACTGTTACAGTCAGATTCCATTACAGACCATCGTGAGCCACCACGTGGTTGCTGGGAATTGAACTCAGGGCCTCTGGAAGAGCAGTCAGGGCTCTTAGCCTCTGAGCTACCTCTCCAGCCCCAGCCTTTGTGTTCCTCTCATGACCAATGGAATCTTCACTTAGCATGTGGTGTCGTGCCTCCATTTCCTGCTACCAGCATTCCTAGCTCTGTGCCCACCGACCCCCACCCCCACCCCCAATCTTAAGCCTCTGACCAGAGCACACACTATCTCTCTCCATCAGGTACACAAGGCCACAGATACTCCACAGGAATTGACTCCCCGTGTCCTTCAGTAGATACATCTTCCTCTCAAATCCTAGGAAGTTCCCTGCAACTAACTCCTCGTTTTCTCAGCTGAAGTCTTTTCTACCACCTACCTTGTGCCCTTCCCAAGAGTGGGTAGCTCTCCTGCCTCACGCTGATAGAGAACCCTTTAGTAATTCGGTTGCTGACTTAGCTAATTAAGTCTGCGTGGAGGAGTAGGTAGGATGTCGGCAAGATGTCTTCATCGCTCTTTTTCTTTCTCACACTTGAGACTTCAGGCAGAGGTTGCATTCCTGAACACTCTTTAGCTCACCACAGTCTGCAAAGCCTCTCCCAGGAACACTCATGATGTCTCCACGCAGCGGTGGCTTCAACGCCACTTTCTCCCAAGGCTGTTCCCTGTTCTTTGTGTCTGTCTGGTTTAGATAAATCCTCAAGTGCATGGTGACTACCAGGCTACTTGACTTATCAACCCCTTGTAGCAGGCCACTTATTCCTTCAAGATAAGCTCTCTACCACGCTCAGTTCTGTCCCCACCCCCACCCCCAGACAATGAACAGGGTTTTTGTTTTGTTTTGCAATTAATTGGTTCCAATAAGATAAGGCACACAGAGAAAAATCAGTTTCTCTCTGTGGCCTACCGGATGTTAAGAATACGTTTTAAAAATGATCTGAACATGGAGACACAGTGAGTCACGGCTTTTACTTTCTAATTCAGACAGTGTAAACTGCACCTTCCTGGGGGTCACATCCTTGGCTCCCCGCCCCCCTTTCACTCACTTCCTCTGGAACATCACCAGCTTCTCAGCCTTTAGGTCAGACATGTCCAGTTTTCCGCCCTTCTCTTTGACAGCCGGGTGTTTGCGCACAAGCAGCCAACCCACGTGAGAGAAGAAGAAGCCACGGCGGGAATTGTGAGGGTCAGCGTGTGTTTCTGAGAACTTGTGGTGGGCGCGGTGATCTCGGGCCCATTCGTACACGTCGTTCTGGAAGCACAGGAAAGAGGAACCCAGTGTTGAGAAAGAGATGCCCTCCAAGGTGAATGCAGGGAAGTCATCATAGTCCTCACGGTTTGTTCGCCAGAGAGTCAATCTTTTTAAAGATAATTTTACGTGTGTGGATACAGGTGCACACAGACCATGGCCCATGTGTGGTCAGAAGACAACTTTCAGGAATCAGTTCTCTCCTTCCATACGGCAAGATCAGGTGTGCACGCGTGCACACCAAGCACTCTTCCCCAGTGAGCCATTTTGAAGATCCACACAACCAGCTCTTCAACCAGTGACTATGGGACAGCGCTCACGTGAGCGCCTTATCCCATGGCTCACGGAGTCAGTCACAAGGCAAGTGGCCTGATTCCTACAGTGCTCCTCTGCAGAAACAGGGAGAAACTCATCCTAACACCTTCACCAAGTGGCGGCCCTTTCTGCCCAGTATCAAGGCCAGTGTGTAACTCTTGAACATGGGTACATCTCCAGTCTGTGTCCTGGCTTACCTCAAGAGCACACCACTGTCTCTTCCTCACCCCCTCACCCCCCCATCCCCAGTTTTCCAAGAATACTAGGAATCTTTTAAGAGTAAAGTTGCTATGCCAGAGGCGATTAGGCAAATCTGGAGAGCATCTCAAATCTTGACATGGCAGAGGGGACTAATTTGGTTTCCAAGTTTCCTCTTGCTGCAAATTAAACCCACCAGTGGCTACCCTGTGTCCTTAGAGCTTAGGAGCCACGAGGGTCCTCTGCCAAGTCTCTTATCTTTTCCGTGCTGTAAGCTCGTTGCTTGAATATTCTTACCACCTCAGCCTTACACCAGCCAATCTCTATGTTGTCTCCTCATAACAACGGTGTCTACTTCATCAAATGACTGTGAGGTCTTCAAAGAGCTCCAGGGTCTACTGACACCTGTGAGTCTGTCCCACTGTGGTGGAGTCTAAGATAGTAAACTTAAAATGAACCGCTCACTTACACGGTCTAAGAAACCAGGGTCAGTGCCCAGCTCTTGTGCCCTTAAGACTCACAACTGTCATGCTGTGTGACACCTCCGGGACCCTGAGACGAAAACTGACCCAGCACGTGAGGACCCTTTCTTATTTCCCTTCACAAGTGACTCTACGGTATATGGACTTCAGCACCGATCTGCACTCTAGGGGAACCACACGGCACTAGAAATAATGGCTATCCTAGGAGATTATCCAGATGTTGATCCCTGAGTGCCCATCACTGGGTAGGGACAAGACACAGCACCTGCTTCTTACCTGGAAGGCCATGGTGTTGGCGATGATGAGGAAGAGCCTCAACGGCAGCCTCGCCTTGTAAGTTCTGTGGCTCCACAGGCGATGAGCCCCGGCTGTGATGCCCAGGGCGCTGATAACGTAGTACAAATACGCTGTAGAACCAGAAAGCTGGGTGTTACCAACAGGCCAGATCCGTAAGGGAAATACGCCAAAGACAGTTTCCTGGCACTCGTCAACTTCTTGGTTAGCCTTTGGGTAAAAGCCTGGTTTCCCTGCAATCTTGGGATGCATTTGTGAAACCTCATACATTTTACCACTGGGTACCCCTGGCCATCATGAGTCTTGGGTATCATCCCAGGTTTCATCCTTGGTTTTCATCCCTGGGCGGACATTCTTTGACCTCTAGCACCCCTTCTAAAGATTTCTGGTCAGGAAACTGCATTTCCTCAACCTCGAACCTATACCCAAGGGCAATTTTGAAGAACCAGCCAGGACAGCTTGGTCAACAGCTAATTGGCAGAGGCAAGAGGTGACAAACTGAGGAGCTAATTAGACACGCGGCTTTTAGTAGAGGTACAAAAAGCATGTCAGCACCGTAGCAGCATAACGGAAGCCAGATTTGCATAGTGACTCGAACATTATGAAGGATACTAATAGTCTCATATTCTCCACACACCTTGAACAAGGTGAATACTATTAGTACCAAGCCCTTCTGTTGAAGAAACAGATTCTGGAAAGGTCGTTCATCTACTGTCTGAAGGTGGGTTTTCCATCCACCGTCCTTTGTTTTGGTTCTACTATCCAGCCCCTAAGATCTGTGTGCCTGTTCCCGTGACTCTCCCTGGCCGAGGTCCTGTCTATCCAGACCCTCACCCCGAATGTTAGATGCTCAACGTCCTTGAAGCAGGAAAGCTCAGGAAGTGCCAGTCCTGATATCTCACCCGAAAGGAGAGCGGTACGCCCATTTGACCCCTCCCCCTACCCTGCACCAGTCAGCAGAACTAGGGAGCAGGGGCCTTGGCAGAATAGGTTAATACTGGCTCCCTCCCAAGGAACACCAAGAAACAAAGGATCTTCACAGGCTACAGAACTTAGTTACTACTGCAAACACCTCACGTTGTACTAACTGCTGTGTCCTTCTGCGCAGATAACACGTTTCCTGAGAACGCTCACTCCTCCTTCCCAACTCCCGTCCCTCCTACATGATCCCAGGAGAGCGACCATGGAATGAAAGGCCTTCATACCAATGCCTGGAAAAATCCTAGGGTAACCAGAGCCCTCCGTCACGGGATGGCTTTGGACAGAGCAGAAATCCTTCGTTGAGCACCAAGGGCTCATGCTGCAGATGACCCAGGTAGATTGGATCAAATACTCAGATGATGGGGTAGAGGTGTCCTGCAACCACACAGGACACACAAACCTAGGCCTCTTGAGTCCACCTTTGTCTAGCAAACAGGAGTCTTAGATCCCTCCTGTCTCCCAGAGAAAAGTGGTAGGTAGAAACCATATCATAGCTTTAACTTCAGAAAGGGGCTAAGGAGAGCTTTGTAAAACACTCTCTGTGCTGTCAAAGGCATCTATCGATTCAGCTCTGGGGTTATAGAGTCCACAAAGGTGCAAAAGACTCTTAAAGCAGGGCAGCCAGGAAAAAGGCTGGCAGGGCACACGACTAATCTAAAGAAGTATTCCATTCCTACTTTTGACAAAGATGTGTCGTGAAGACTATGAGTGGAAGCTGGGTGGTGGCGGCACATGGCTTTAATCCCAGTACTCAGGAAGTAGAGGCAGGCGGTGGATCTTCAAGTTGGAGGCCAGCCTGGTCTAAAAACCCAGTTCCAGGACAACTAGGGCTACAGAAAAAAAACCTTGTCTTGGGGAAAAAAAAGTTTGGTACCTGGAAAACTCTCAAGGATCATATCTCACCACTTGTAGGGACCTAGGAGGACTGAGGCAGAGGCATAAAGACAGCTAACAATCAGACAACCAGTCTTTCTATACTCTGTTCTCCAAGAAACCTGCCATTAGTACCTACGCTCAGATACTGTTCCAGAAAACCAACTGTTCTAAAGAACCCCCTGCTCTTGGCTCTCTGACAGCAGCAAGAGGCCCTGGACTGCAGACCCAGTCCCTCCTTCCTGGTTCAATGTTCAGTTGTGAAACCACCTGCAAAGCACATGTGGGCCGCTAGGGGGCAGCACTACCACCAACCTAGACCCATGGCTCCCCTGGGGAGCTGAGTTCGGCAGGTCAGTGACACATGGGCACAGTCATCACAGTGGTCGGGCTGCGGCTGCTCCAGGCTCTCTTCCTGCTCAGGAGGTCTGTGTTAGGTGTGGTGTTTGAGGGAACTGCGCCACAGCACTATGTGGACACAGGAGAAGAGGGTCAGAAGGCTGAATAGAAGGTGAAACCCTTCTGCAACCTTATTTTACTCTAAGAGTGGTCTGTTGACGACTGGCTTGTACCAAACTGTGGTGCCATACGCCTTTGAACTTGGATATACAGGAAGCTGCTTCATCTTTCTCTAGGCAAATCAGCCTAGACTGGCCAGGCAGGGAAGTACAAACAGTTGAGCTTATAAGCTCCCCTCTGTTCTCTCCTCCTAAACAGCATCCCGAGCTGTGGCTTTGTTCCCTCACTGAACTCAACAGGTTGCCCACAAGGCCCGTGGTCTAGCTCTTGGCTCTAAAGTCTCTGAGGCAGGGCCCGCTTCTCTTGTGGCAGGCAAAGCTGGGACAGGTGCCATCAAGTGACTCAGACTTCAGCATCAATGTTAAGAGACTCTCAAGGCTCAAGTCGTCGCCCCCTATCCCCCGCATTCCAACACCATGAGATTCTTTTCCCAGCCCAGCTGGTCCAACAAGAACCAAAAAGAAAGGACCACTGCCTTGGGTCGGAGGCCACCTCTTTAAAGATCAAGGAGAAACCTGAGGCACTGGCCCAAGACAAGGGGCGCTGCTCACCGAAGAGGCAGGTGTAGACCTTGCAGGAGGGAACCAGTGTGATCCCGTACAGGGCTCCCGCGTGCAGCAGGGCCATGAGGATGATGTTCCTCCAGACGTACTCCAGCTTGGGCGGGGGCCCCTCCTCATCCTGATAGCTGGGGTCATATAGGTCATCTTTTAATTCAGGGCGAACATCTGCTCCCCAGTGGTGAGGAGTCTTTTCAAATTTCTCTCCTCCATTCTGCTGTCCCCCAGAAGGTGGCGCTGTGATTGTGGTGGTGGCTGAGTAAGGGCCAGAGATCTGCAATGAGAGGGGTTGGAGAATTAGGACTGCAGACGCGTGGGGGCAGCAGGGGGTACTTCTCTCTAATATAACTGCGGGAGAGATGCAATAGCGGCCATACCCCAGTGCCAAGGTTGCAAGACTGTGGAGCGCACCGATGGAACACTGAAATGTGCAGGCCGTAGGGAGCAAACCTTACGAAGAAGGGGCAGGAGAGATGCTTTATTAGCATCACCCTTAGCATTCACAAAAGAAAATCTGCGCATATCGAAAAAGGGTCAGGTTTTACTTTAAGAAACACAAGTTGGGGGACTCAACTGAACTGAGTAAAAATCGGTTATCACCCGGTCCAGAAACAATCAGTCAAGGTTGAGCAACTCGGAAATGATGGCTAAATGCTCCCAGCTGCTCTGAACTCTCTCCAACCCTCAACAGCCACCCACCTAGAAGTCCAATCTGCACCCGCCAACCTGAGAGGGAGGGGCCCTTGGGGGGAGCTCACCTCTTGCAGTATGTGGGCCGGCATCTTGGCGTCGGATGCTGGGGTCACGTTCCCAGGGATGAGAACGTGCAGCGAGCTTCAGACCTCAGCGACAAAAGGGGCTGTGACTAAGTTTCTGCAGCCCGCTGCGCGGTACAAGCCCTGGGCCAGACCTGGCAGTTGGGTATTAATGTCCTGTGTATTTCCTTAGGTTCGTTGTATTAATCAATGACCGGATTAAAAATCAAAAGCTGGCTGGCCAAGGCAGCCGCGGGCGGAGAAAAGGCTAGGAAATGAGAGGACGCCAAAATCGCAGCTTGCAGCCACCAGTGTCCAGGACTCGGAATACTGCAGACACCAACACCGCATTGTCCCATCCCTAGCCAGGCGGAGGGGGGCGATGCTAATGAGGCTTTCGTAAACTCTGGTTAGTCATTGGCCGATGGGAATTTGGTACCACCTCGTCCTGCTACTCTCATTGGCTCTGCACAATCTGCTGTTCCCTCTGCCTCCAGCTCCTCCCCCCTCCTCCCTTCTTTTTCTGCACTTGGCTTCTCACCCATCCCCCTCTGTTCCTCCACCCAGCCCCCACCCTGCCACGGGGGCGCTTCATAGCTCTCTCTGGGAGGGAAGACCCAATCTAGCAGTGGGGGTTGGCTACCAGGGCAGGAAGACTCGGAGATGTGCATACAGTGGGAAAGCCACTATAGCGCCGACCACTCGCGATTCCATCCGGTCTTTGCATTTCCAGAGGCGCGTGGGAGGGGAAATGGCTACCACCAACAGAGAGCAAAGCTGAGAGAGGCCTCCCTCCCCAACAGGCGCCTCTGTAGTCCCTTTTGGAACAATGGCCCAGCCTTGCCCACCAGCTCCAGGATGCTTACCAGATAATAACTCGGAGCTCTGGTGCCATAATCAAGCTTTCATAGATCTGTGACTTGCCCATTCACACTGGTCTCCGTCACTACGGTCACTGTGCACACTCCGAGAGCAGAGCCACAGTCAGTCAGCAGTATCTCAATCCCACCCTGGACCTCAGGCCTTCCGAATACAATGTGACACCTTTAGGAGACTCTTATGTTGGAAGCTTGCAGTTTGCTACATGAAAAACACCGAAAAGCATCTGGCCGAGGGACTCGTATGTATGTGGACTAGGAACAGAGAGTGAATATTAAATTATTACTGCAAGCCTCTCTATGACCACTCAGTGAATACCTCCCACCCACCCCCACCCCCGTTCTTCCACTTTAAACCGGAAGAACGGGACATAGGGACATAAAGAGATGAGATAGGCTGTTCTAGCTGAGCTGACTGGCTCTCAGCCCCTGCTCAGAGGACCCTATGGCCCTTTAACTTTTGCGTGCTCTGACCTAACATACCTCCCCCTCGCAGCCCCATCTTCTCTGGGCCTGTGTTAATTCTACTAGAACTTGTAGCCTATGCAGGCTGTGCATTCAGGTCACAACATTACTGTATCGCCCACCTCGAGGAGAAGAGGTTGATAGAGATCGGTCTTCTCAAGAAGAGAGATATCAGGCATTTCCTGAGACCAAAACAGACCTCATGCCTTCTGGTCTCAGGGGCTTGCCAACTCTCTGGCTTGTGACCAGACACCTCCATTGCAGGCCTGGCACACTGACCATTGCCAAGAAGGCTGAACACAACCAGGTGTCCTCAGCAAATGGCTGGTGGCGGCTCAGAAGTATCGTGCGAAGTTATCTGGAGGTGCGGCTTCCCCTTGGGTTGTCTGTATAATGTCTGGTCTGCTTGGTTCTTTTATCAGCTGTGGGTTTGTCCTTTGTCCTTGGCTGTTAAAGGCAAACTCCCTTAGACCATGAGGCCTGTACAACTGTGGTTTCTCACAGTTTTGGGGGCTGGGCATCTATAGCAGGACTGGGCATCTATAGCAGGACTGGGCATCTATAGCAGGGCTGGGCATCTATAGCAGAGTTTGATTCTGCCAAGAATGTGCCTCTGATTCATAGGTGGTCATGTCTGTGTTTAATGGGAAAGCGGTGAGCTTTGTCTCTGGGGTTTCTCTTTAAAAACAAACAAAAATATTTAGTATTACTTTTAATTATATGGGCGTGTGTGTGTGTGTGTGTGTGTGTGTGTGTGTGCATGTGAGAATATGTACACATGAGTGACAGTACTTAAGAATGCCAGAGGTGGCAGGTCCCCTGGAATTGGAGTTGAGCAGACTAGTGTGGGGACTGAGAATCCAACTCTAGTGCTCTGGAAGAACAGGAAACACTCTTAATGGCTGAGCCGAATCTCCAGACCCCAGGGTCTCTTTTAAAAGACACATCATGGGGAGTGGGGGAGAGCATCACTCTCCAAAAAATACTATTCCAGATACTGATGATGGTCTACCAAATGAGTTCAGATTTCAAAGTGTTGCATGCTTTGGGGAAGAAGTCCACAGTGTTTCCTTTGGGATGCCTTGATTGCTGCTAAAGACAGCTCTGCATTGGAGAGAAACCTGCCTTTACATTTTCTCAACCTGCAGTCTACAGTGCTGCCTGCATCAATGCTGGTTGGTGATGTCATTGTCTATCAGAGAAAGTGAGGGAGGCCTGCCAAGACAATGGTGTAGAACTAGAACAGGAATCCTACATTTCTCCCTAAGACAAATTACGGCCTTGGGGAGAAAGTTCTGGAAACCTAGAAAAGGAATGAGCTAGGGGTTCCAGGAAGAAAAGATGGAAGATGATGTAACTGTTGATAAGCAAGATAGGATGCTGCCCAGATCACCCCCATGTGGGTCAACTTCAAGAGTTCCTAATGCCACACAAAATAAAGCTATGTGGAAGGGATGAGACAGGAACAGCATGAGACCTGGCATCAAGAAGTATGAAGTGTCCATCACGTTGTTAAAAGTTACAGGTAACATGATGACTATTTGCCTGCGCTTGCCTTTGCAGGGATGCAAGTGAGAAGTTCTTCGGTACAGCAATTCAGTGTGTCCTTGGAAGCTGGGGTTGGGAGCTATAAACTTTCCTGTACTAAGAAGGACACGAAATGTTATGGCAGTTGTTAATTTTGACCCTTCAACTCAAGAGAGTAAGGATACAACAGCCCCCACATCAGTATATTAAATAAATAAGTTAATTGTAGGGAGTCCCTATTGGCCATAGCATGAAGCCTGTACTTCTTACCGCGGCTTCAGAGACCATCTGGACCCTAGTCCTTCCCTGCCTTTCCCTTCAATGTTCTCATTTCCTTTCAGTCCCGTATTTCAGTATTAAACCCTAAAAATACTGCTTTCCCTCTGCCTCGAGCATTCTGCCCTCCAACCTTTACCCACCCATTGCTGACCCTACTGATTCCAAGCCTTGTATTTTGTTTTTGTTTTTAAATCACCCAATGCTTTGCCAGGCTGACTCCCCATGTGGGGTGGTTTCTGCCTTTCTGACAGCTGTACTGGAATTTACCAAGAAAATAGGGCTTGCTTGAGTACCTGACCCAAGAAGGGCATTGAATGGTGTTTGTTCATCAAACTTGTTACATAAATCATGACTAGATACTTGAAATATTACCTCTTTATTATCTCTTTCAGAACCATTCTCTTTTAAGCTATAGGTGAAGAGTATAGTGAAGGGGTTGTGAAAGATGCATCTCAAGGTGGGCATTGTCTGTCTCCTAGGGTATGCAGATGTGGCGAGTGATTGGAGACTCTTTCTCGGAATGGGAAGTCATAGACTTTCAGGGTATGCAGACGTGGCTCTTGCACTCCAAGAGTGATTGGAGACTCTTTGTCTAGCATCGCCTTGGGACCTTGCAGTAAGTCTCATACAGAGGCATGTTTTCTAGCTCTCATGTCTAAGCCAAAGGCAGACACTAACCAGGCAAAGGGAACAGAGAGGAGAGGGCCACACGATCGACTCCTCCTCAAGCTCGCTCCATCCTCCTTCAGCAAGGCACTTGCCAGAGAAACGCCTTTCTTAGTTTTTTTTTCCCCATATTAAATGACTGTCACTGTGGGAACTCATCTTCTCAGTGAGAGAAAAGAAACAAAGTCACTGTGAGCAGTTTTATTCCCCATCACTTTCAGATACAAAGTAAGCATCCTCTAACGTGGAATTAGGTCAGTCATTCCCATAAGTTCCACAAGGAAAGTAAACGAGTAATGATCTTTTTAGTCACTCTTCTGCCCATCTCGCTCCCCTCCCTTCCCCTTCCTTCTTGCCTTTCCTTCCTCCCCCTCCCCTTTCCTTACCCTCCCTTTCCTTCATAAACAGTTCCCATCCAAACAGGACATCACATCACCTAAGCAAGGCATGTGTCCTCCGTGTGGTTGGAGTTCCAGAGTGTCTAGAAGTAGGTGCTGCAGCGTAAACCCCTGAAGAGCCCGAGTCAGGGAAGTGAAGCATACTTCACCCCCACCCCACCCCACCCCACCCAGAGAGGAGCAGCCTGGGGTTCCATGTTGGATCCCCAGGACAGCGAAGGAGGTGACTGGTTGGTCAAGGAGGGACAGGAGAGACAGTCTCTGGGAATCTTCCTTCTGGAAGAGGCTAGAGAGAGGGGGCAAATGTCACTCTACCCATTCCATTTCTTTCTGCTGCAGAACTCTGAACCATTTGATTAATATAACTCAAGAACTATCACTCAAGTTGGAAGGACTGTGTGCTAATGTAAAAGGAACATTCTATTCTAAATTTTATTGAAAAGTTTGTTAGCTTGCTTTATAAGCCCATAAAATGTGGGTGTCTCTTCTCTTTTAGGGTCCTGGTATCTTTTGTCTTCTACTTTATTATTCTAAAAAGGAGAAATGAATAATGTATAAAATGTAATAAGCTGTCTGTGGGTTGGGGATGTGTCGGAGTGTTAGGATGCGTGCCTAGCATGTGCAAGGCCCCCTTTCTGCCAACAGCATCGCAAGAGAAAGAAAAAGAGTCCACACCCGTAATTTCCACACTTGGGAGTGGTAGGCAGGAGGAATTTGAGTTCAAAACAAGCCTAAGCTACATTGGGAGACCTTGTCTAAAATAAATAAATAGCCCCCCCGTGCTGTTCACCCCATCATTATGAATAACTGGTGTTTCATAAACCAGTTGGCACAGGAATAATTCAGGTGTGGGAAAAACATGTGCTAGTCAGGCCATTTAGAGACACTCATCCCAAGTAGAGAAAGCCAGACCTGTCTAGTGTGACATCCCGGCCACATATTGGGATAGACATGCCCCTGCCTTTGCTCTGTCTAGACTGTCCCTTGATGTTCTTCTAGGGTATGGTCATCCATTCAACTGATTGTGCTCTAAAGAGCCAAACTGTCACAGTCAACTTATTCAAACTTCATATTTTTGAAATGACCAAAATTTGTATTTTTCTGAAAATTGAATTTAAAACCACACTTGTCTCCTTTTCTTCCTCCTTCTCTTTGGTTCTCCTCTTGTTTTATAGAGCACGGTTCTCAGATAAAGTTACTAAGAATTTTTTGGGGGAGGGGTTCTGGCAAGAAGCTTGTTATAGAGAGAAAGCAGACTAGTTTATGCACTTAGGGTATTTTGTTTTGTTTTGTTTTTGCTTGTCAAATTCATCTCCAAGAAACCTTTGCAAGTTCAAATAAAACCAAATTCAAAAGGAGAGAGATAAAAGGATTCTTATTTGACTTTTTGGAGCAAAGTTTACTGAGGGAAAGTTCCCACAGACTTTAGTACAAGTCAAAGACAGGCAGGAGAGAAAGATGGTGAGAACAGAAAAAGAGATGGAGACCGAAAAGGGGCGAGGGGTAAGAAACGTTAGTACACACCCAGACAGTGAGTGTAAGTGGCCCTCTCTAGAGAGCAAGCCACCAGAATCCTAAAATATAAACTCTGCCTGATGGCTCAATGGGTAGAGCTGCTTGCTGCCACACCTGGAGATCTGAGTTTGATCCCTGGAACCCACGTGATGGAAAGAAAGAATTCCCGAAAATTGTCCGTGGACTTTCACACTCAACCTGTGGCATGGGTTCTCTGGAACACACACACACACACACACACACACACACACACACACACACACACACGCGCGCGCGCAAGAGTAACAAAGAGAAAACAAGCAAACACAAAATGTAAGTGAGGAGGAACTCAATTATTACATTCTAAAAAAAGCTCAGAAGAACAAATATTTCTGAGTAGGAAGGGCCCGATGAATGTCCTTGAAGAGACGATAAGAAACTTGGAAAAACTGAAGCCAGTATGTCTTAAAAAACTGTTTATTCCTGTGACTAAGAGGGAAAGTGATTCTTCAAAACAGAGTAAATGAGTAAGAAATAACCCGGGGATAGAGGATCCACAGTAAGAAGGGAAGACGGAATCACCACACACGCCATGGAAACAAGGTGTGTGCAATAGGCTCAGAGAGAAGCTGTCTCGGTCAGAGCTGGGGTGGGGGCCACGGGAGAGATCACCCCGGACACAGAGCACCCGATGCTGCGAATGTGTAGTGTAAAGATGAAGACAAGGAGGCAGAAGGGGGTTGAGTGTCAGTAAGGAAGTGTGTGGAAAAGCAGGAGGGAAAAAAAAGCAGTGTTCAGGTCCAAAACAAAGATAGTTACGCAATGGTGAAGCCACTGTGTGAATGATATTTACACAGTCACCGCAGTACAAATATCGGTTACCGATTTAAGTACAACTATGACACACTCTATTGAGAGGATGGAGAAAATGCAGCGTGCAGGTTCCTTCCCAAAAGCTCGAGCCGATGGAGGTCCCCACAGTGGTGGTTGTTTCAAAATGACATCTCAGTCTTCCTAGGTGCAAGGTGGTAAATGGAATTCTTCAGTGATGTAAGCATGTATTTAGGAATATAGAAAGGAATGCCAGAGAGTCAGCTCAAAATAACTCAAAGGTGTTCTTCAGGGGGAAAAAATGGGAAGGAAAGTGGGGTGCTTCTATGAGCAAAACAAGTCTAATGGATTATTTCAACTTCTAAGTTATATGCAGGTTTAACTTGGCCATAACGCAGAGCAAATATATTCTCAGATTTGTAGAGTGGTTACCTAGTATGCACTGAGCCTGAAATTTGATCCTTGGGACTGAGTAAAACCCACTGTGGTAGAACACATCTGTAATCCCAACACTCAGGAGGTGGAGGAAGTTCAGGGCCAGCCTGGGCTATGTAAAACAGTATCTCAAGAAAAAGAACTGGAAGGGTCTTTTTGTTGTTTTTTCCACGTGGGTCTGGCAGGCCTGGAAGTTTCTATGTAGATCCTGCTGGCCTTGAACTCTCAGAATCCCTCTGCCTCTGCCTCCTGAGAGCTAATGTCAAAGGTTTGTACCACCACGTTTGGCTGCCAAGAGACTTTTAAGGTGAACAAAGTCCACTGGAAACCCATCCCTCAAGCTGGCAACCCCCACTCCACCCCCGACTCTAGGTCAGGCCTCCCAATGTAGCCTAGGAAGTGCCGAACTTTTTAAAACAGTGAGTTTATATACACACACAATGCATTTTGATCAAATGTAGCCTTTAACTCTCAGTCCTTCTGCCTTAGTCTCCTGAGTTTACAGTTGTGTGACACTATTTGTGGAATCCCCCAAATCTTCATATTTCTTCAACTCCCCCATCCACAGTAGCTACACCCCAGCACCCACATGAGGGGATCATAGGACCACAGGGCTGGGTCACTCTAGGACCTGTGTTTCCTGGATTATTGCAGACAGTGTCATCATCAGCTGTACTTCTTTGTCACTTGACGCTTTCTCCCTGGGGCATTGTGTTGAGTATCAAACTAGGTGGACTCCATCCTCTCCTACTTTCTCAACTCCAAATCCTTGACTTTCCCCCAGGACCCTTCCTCCAGGATCTCTATCTCACAGGGGTCCTATCTGCCCACCTAAAGTGGGACTCACAGATTCCAAGGCTTTAGCATTCAGATAATAGGTTCTTAGCCTTCTATCTCCAGTTCCCCAGGGAGGGCTGAGATTACTTTCATACAGAACATTACCATCTCTCTACCAGATTTTTGAATAGTTTTCTTTTCTGTGGGTTCCAGGACAGCCTGCCTGGTCTACATAGTGAGTTTCCAGACTTGCCAAAGCTACAGTTTTTTAATCTCAAAAAACAAGTTGGGGGAGGGGGCAGCATCCCTGAGAATGGGAGTTGGCTAGTGAGCTGAGGGAAAAACATGTACTCGGAAAGCCTCAGGCCTCGGTACTCATGGCCCTTCAAAGGATATTTACTGAGCACTCTGCCTCAAGCACGCTCTGTTTGCTGTATGGAGTCTGGGCGAGGAATGCTTTGCAGTTTTTCTGTCAATTGCTGTGTGCCGCACGTCCTGGGGTTTCATATTCTTTAAAATAAGATCCATTAGTCTTGCCTGGTCTCCTCTCTCTCTCTCTCTCTCTCTCTCTCTCTCTCTCTCTCTCTCTCTCTCTCTCTCTCTCTCTCTCTCCCTCCCTCCCTCCCTCCCTCCCTCCCTCCCCAGTTCTGGCTGTCCTAGAACTCACCATGTAGAACAGGCTGACCCAGAATTCAGAGAGTCTCCTGCCTCTGCCTCCCAAGTGCTGGGATTAAAAGTGTACATCACCCCACCCAGCTCTTGCCTGTATTGTCAAGCCATCTTTTATTCATGCATGATTTTGTAATGCGGTGTCTTTGGTTTACTGGGTTAGGAAAACGCTCCAAAATATTAGCGTATTTCATTCTAGAAGATTAAAAAATGTTCATTAACATCACCACTGATTTGATCAGACAAGCCTTAAATTGTCGGGAAGCAGTCAAACTGTGCCATATGCAAGGTTCCCAAATGTCTAATATTTGCCTTAAGAATTATTGGGGCAATTATCATACATTGTTTCCTTGAAATAATGGCTTTACCTTATCAGTATCTGAGAACGCCTGCCCAATACTGAAGTAATTAACAATTGATTGATCGTCATAGTTTGAAATAAAAATGTTACATTTAAGAGAGAGAAAGAGAGAAAGAGCGCGCGCCAGATGTGGTTGCACGCATCTTTAATCCCAGCTAAACTTAGGAGGCAGAGGCTGGCAGGTCTCTGAGTTCGAGGCCAGCCTGGTCTCAATTGAGTGCCTCAAAAAATAAAATAAAATACCAGAGCCATACACGTAAAAAAAAAAAAACCAGTTAATTCGTTTCATAGATACAGTTAACAGGAGTGCAGCTCTTGGAGACACTTAGACTAAGCTCCTAGATCCACCCAACTGAATGCCATTAATTCTGCTTCTAAAGGCCTCAGACGTCCTTTGACATTCCCACTAGCAGTGAGAACCCCCTCACAGGAGTTGTATCAAAGCCTGGGTCTGACCTTCCAGCCCTTATCTGGTCCCCTCTGCCCGCTGTGGCCACCACAGTTAAGTTTCTGAAACAGAGATTTTTCTGTCCTGCTTGAGTACCGTCTCATGACTCCTTATCACCGAGCAATCTAGACTCTGTGTGCCTCGCTGGCACACAGCCTCCCCTGCACAGTCTCCTTTCCACACCCCTTCAGGCCCGGTGACACCAGCCTGAACCGTTTCTAAACGCGTTGCTCTCTGTGTTTCCTGCAACATTTTCCTCTACCTAGACATACTGTGGGGTCTTTCTTTGAATGGGAGCCCTGACAGATACCTACAAGAAGCAGTAAAATCGCGACCTGCTTAGCGAGGTCCCTCCAGGAAGGAGGCAGTTGGGGGCAGGAGCCCACACCCAAGGTCGCACGTGGGGCAGAGCTGGCTGTGTGGGGACCACAGCTCTGCGTTCCATCTGGTCAAAGAGGGAGCCTTGGGGGGGGCTAGATCCCCAGGAAACTCTCCATCAGCTCCACCGGGGATGACTGTGAGATGCGCACGTATCCCCCGTTCCAGCAGAGCCAGGAGGGGGGAAGGGGGCGGGGTTGGGGACAGAAGAGGCACCACCGCCGCCCCCTCCCCCTCCCCCCTTTCTCCCGCAGCTAGGCTGCAGGGGCGGCGCCTCCTGATTGGAGCGGGCAACGGCAGAGATGCAGCGCGACTGCTGATTGGCTGCGAGGGGTCAGGCGCTGTGGGCCGAGTGAACGCGAGTAACCCCGGGGTGTGTGCTGACCGAGAGTAACCCCGAGGAGGGGCCTCCTTTCCTCAAGTCTCTCAAGGCGTCTGGGCCCCCAGGCCCGCCCACTGCAGAGAGGCCGAGCGGGAGGAGGCGAACGTTAGGGACGTGCGCTCCTCAGGAACTTAAGATTTCCTCACCGATCTTCCTTCTGCCCCAGCTTCCTTATGTGGGAGTTTAATAGGAAGTTTTAGAGAAGCCACAGAGGTGTTGGAGCATAGTAGGAGTCACACAAATGACTGTAGTGTGGACCCTAATGATACAGGGAGTGGACAGCCTGCCCTGCTGGAGAAAAGAAAAGGCTGGATGCTAAAGAGTCCTCCTCCTAGAGGCGGTTTCCTCACCTTCTGCCCCAGGAGCAAGAGAGGTTCAGAGGATCTGTGGGGGGCTAACTTTTGTGGAATAAAGGAAGAGAAAAGGGACAGATGGTGGTGGACATGTATTCCCGAGGGGGACAGTCATTGCTAGTAGAGCTATAAAACACTGCAGCCCCTGTGAAAGGCAGTTCAATGTCCCACAAGAAGAATGAACAATGAAATCCGCTCCTGGTTACAGGCACAGGATATTGAGAGCAGATTCTTCAATATTTGCACAGAAATACTCGTGTAAGCAACACATTTCACACTGATTGAAAGATGGAGACAACTGTCCACCAACAAAGGGTACTTCAGCAGGCGTACACACTACAGCCCCGCATCGATCGGTAGATGGAAATGGGTCCTGATAGGTATCACAGAATGAGTGGGTGGGCAAAAATCATGCCGAGAGAAGGGATTCACAGAGATCAGCAGGCTGCATGATTCCATTCCTGTGAAAGACCACCAATAGGTAAATCCTAGAGACAACGCTAATTGTTCCAAGGCGTAAGGAGCTGGGTGGGGGGAACCACTGTTGAATGAGTATGGGTTTTCTACGGAGGTGACAAAAATGGTCTGGAACTAAAGGTGAGGGAGGGTGGCACATTATTTATGACTGTACTAAATGTCACAGCAGCGTGTCACTTAACAGCTAATTTTATGCTGTGAAAAGCACTTCAGTGTAAGTGTGTGTATGTGTCAGAAATCACAGACTGTCGGGGAATCCCACTGCTCTTCAAACGTTTCTAAGAAGGAGGAAAGTCTGGAGCCCGGAAGAGTTCTGGGCCCTCCTCTGCCTTTCGCCTTCATTTCTCTCGTCTCCTCTCCTTGTTCACAGGTCTTACAGCCTGGTACTGGTTACTCGCTGATCCCTATAAGAAAAAACTGGACGTGGGTAATGTAGCTCAGGGGTGGATCCCTTGCCTAGCATACCAAAGGTCCTAGGTTCAGTCTCCACTCTCTCCCCTGCTCCCCCAAAGGAGAAAGCTGGCCTTGAGGAGCAAACTTTTACAGGACAGTGGGCTTCCGCTGGAAAAGCAAGCTGGAATACCTGCTTTTTCTGATGTCAGAGTATGGCCTGAAACTTAGGCGTGGCTGGATATTAAGATGGTCACGTGGTCAGACTGAGTGGGTTCTTGAACAAAGGGAGCTTGTACGGAATGATGGTGTGAATTCCGCCTCCCACCATTCCCCGGGCAGGAAACAGAGCCTCTCTCCACTGGTCACCACTGGCAGGTAATGGGTGTTAACGAGATGCTCCCTCAGCCCCTCTGTCCTCCATTCCACACTGGAGACAAAGCCAGGGTTCTGGAGACACTCTACTCTCTTGCTGCCTTTCTCCAGGGAGACTCACCTACATGGTGGATTAAATTCAGTCAGCGGCAGTACCTGCTGCTGATACAAGCCAAGCCGTGTGTCGTCAGACTAGACAAGTGTCATTGTGGCATGGTGTCCTCCAGTCTACTACACTCAGAACTTACTTTTCCAAGTCTAAAGAAAGTTGTATTTAGATCTTTACCTTGGCCTGCACTTCCTTTGCCAATGAAACACATACTCTGGATTTCCCATCAGCTTCGACTCGCTTCTTAGACTCCAGGTTAATGCAGCTGCTTTTGGCATTTTTGTTAGTCTTTTTCTCCTTTGATCTTAAGATGGTGGGCCACACGACCCTGGAATTTAGAATACAGAGTGCTTCCTTTAACCAAAGCCATGGGTTTGGTTTTATCGGTACTTTCTTAATATTATTTGGTTTAGAATTAAAAACGATCAAATATGTACAGTGTGCTGGTTTGTTTCAAATAATTTAATTAAAATCGTTTTATTTGTGAGTGTGTGTATGCGTGTGTGCGTGCACAGGCGTGCTCAGGAGCACACTTAGAAAGCCAGGTCTTAAATGGTAAAGTAAATGTCACCATCAAATTATGTCGCCGTGTATATAACCTTTGATGACGGTTGTTAGGAACGACTGACGTCCACCTTCAGAATAGTTGAGTCGTGATTTCATCCAAAGTGAGGTCAACCTCAGATTAGAAAGTGAAGTGAACGGGCAGGGTTTGTTCCAACAGCTCTTGGAAGCCAAGATGCCGGTCTGAAAGCTCTTGTAGGAATACAGAGGTTCCACAACTATAAAGTGTGCCTCCACAGGATCAAGTAGACAAAGCAAAAACAAAACAGAACAAAACCTACCTTTCCCTGCGGTGGCCAGGAAGTCCTGCCTATCCTAGGAACCTGAAGACCATTCCAGGTCTGCTTTCTTTTCTCCTAATATCAACAGGCATCAGTATTTTTAGGGGGCTCTTTGTTCTTTGGGGGAGACACTCTATGCAGGAATTGACTCCCTGGCCTGGATTGCAGGGTTAGAACTCTTCTGGGCAGGCCTCCTGCTGTGGCCCTCAGCCTCTCCCAGGATCTCCTCTTTGAGTCTTTATGATCCTGTGATTCACCCAGTGAGTCCTGGTGTTTCCTCAGGCTGTGCAGTCAGCTAGTGGAGCTTTTGATTTAACGCCAACAGACTCTTTGTTTCCTGCTGTCAGAGTTCAACCTCACATTACTCTTAGGAAGGGTAGGGTACTGGGGTGTGACTCAGCCTTTGAAGATTCTGGTTCCTTTTGATATTTAAAAGTGCAGGACTTGGATAGAGCCTTGGGCTAGAGGCAGGTCTCCGGAGACTAAATCCAAGCTCCAAAGCTTCCCATACAGTGCAGTCTGGTCAGTGGGTGCCGCCTGCCACCTTTAGAGAGGCAGATGTGTTTCAAGGACAGTTTGGTCTACGGAGCGAGCTCCAGGACAGCCAGGGCTACACTAGAAAAACCATGAGTAGCAAAACCAAAAGAGAGCTGGAGAGATGGCTCAGCAGTTAAAACCACTGACTGCTCTTCCAGAGGTCCTGAGTTCAATTGTCAGCAACCACATAGTGGTCCCATGACCATCTGTAATGGGATCTGATGTACTCTTCTAGTGTGTGTCTGAAGACAGCTGCAGTATACTCATATAAATAAAAGAAGAAAAACCAAAAGAAGAAAAAAGAGAATAAAAAAGAAGGAAGGAAGGAAGGAAAGAAAGAAAGAAAGAAAGAAAGTCACAAACTCACAGCAGCAAAATTAGCTTTAGAACTGGCCACAAAGAAAAAGATGGCAAACTTGCTCATATGCCCCACTGACCCATCTGAGTTTTAAATCAGGGACTATAACTGGGATGCTAGAAAACTCAGGGAAAGGCCTTCTACTTTAAATGCCATGGTCATCTTTTATGACTTGTTTTGTTCAATATATCACTCTAAACAGTCAGTTGCGACAAGAAACTCACTCTGGCTGGCCGTGAGCCCCTATCAATTTAGCTCCGTCTCTCAAGTGCCAGTTTACAGGTGTGTCCCACCATGCCCAGCTAGGAAGTCTTTTAATGAACATTTTACCGACGATAGGTCACAGAGACTGGGGCTCATGAAAGGACCCAGCTTCAAACGTCTTTCATCGGTACTCCCAGTCCCTCACTCAGCAAGTTCTCTGTCCCTGGATGGCTTTGTTCAGAAAACAAGGAGCTGCCTGAAGACCTTCTTTCGCTTTTTTCTCTTTTTGGTTTTTCAAGACAGGGTTTCTTTGTGTAGCCCTGGCTGTCCTGGGAAGACTTTGTGTCTTATCTTAATTGTTCCATATCCTCTCCAGGAATCTAAAGAATGAGTAACTCAGGTCTTCTGCTTCTAATCCAAGTTTCTTCAGCTTCCCCTCTCAGAGCTCATGTGTGGGAACATTACAGGACCCAGTCAAATATGTCATTCTGTTAATCTCAAAGATGGAAGGAGAAAGACCACTGACCCAAATTATCATGGCCAAATTGATTAATTAAAGCACCCTTTTTTATTTGTGTACATGGGCTGCCTCCATCCAAGGCAAGGTTGGAGAGCTTAGCCTGGGGTGAGAGGAAGATGAGGTTTTCATAGCTCAGGGATAAGGAGTTTCCAAGTGTGTGTGTGTGTGGGGGGGAATTGGTGGGCAAAGTAATTGAGGTTTCAGGAGCAGAACATAAGCATAACAACTTAGTCCTAAAGACTTCCTGAAACAAAGGCATAGGTGGGCAGAACAGGGTAGTCGTAGCAACAGTCAGAACAAGGTAGTCATAGGTGGTCATATAACCTTTTGAAACAAAGGAAGATAGTTATTACATTTTTTTGAAATTTATGAAATCGAAAGAAATGATTGTCATTCCTGGAGCACTCAGTACAGAACTGTTTGTGGTTAACGTTACGGGTGGGGCATAGCTTAATCCTTGAGCAACAGAGGTTTATCATCAACAGGAGTGAACGAGCTCGTCTTTTCTATAAGATGGCATTCAAGTCTAAAATGGAGGCAAGCTGATTCTCAATTCACCCTAAATTTTGGGTTGCCCTAACGTTACCTTGTAAAAAGCTTTTTTTTCCCTCTTTCCTCTAAGACAGGGTCTCACTAATGTTAGGCCTGTATGGCCTACAATTTGCTGTGGAGACCAGGCTGGTTTCAAACTTACAGAGCTCCACCGCCTCTGCATCCTGGGTGCTATCCTTAAAAGCATGAGCCACTGAATCTGGCTTGCTAAGACTTTTCGTATGCCTGGGGATTTTATAAATTGATTATTACTGTGAAAGCAGCAACCAATATCATGAACCCAGCAGAGGAGAGAAATGAAAAGGTGCTGGTGGACGAATCCTCAAAACTCTGTTCTCCACAGTTCCGGACTCACCCAACCTGCAGGCGTATGTCTGTGAAACAAGGAATCTGCTTGCTGTTAGTGGGGGACAGCATTCTCTCCTAAGGAAATGCTTCTCCTTCATCCACAGTCTAGGTTTGATGGAGACTCTGAATTCTACCCTGCAGGCTAACTCTAACCCTTTATCATTCACCTGCTTTATTCGTTTTCTGCCTAATAAAGATCTTTTCTCTTTCTGCAGAGCAAACTGTAGGCTCTAGAAAATCAACAGGGCCTTCTCCAGAGATGACCTGAGGCTCAATACAGCTCAAGGGACTGGGTTACCAGGAGAGACCTTTACTTTTGAAAGGCAGGAAGTTTTCTAGGTTTTAAAGGGAGCTGCCACGAAGGTGGCAGAAACAGAAACAAAGATGGCGGAAATGGAAGGCAGAGCAAGGACGAGATCTGTGTAAGCATCAGAAAGGTCAGCATGACCTTCCAGTAGTGAGCCTTTTATTACTATTCTGAACCGGAACGGGGTAAGCTAATCGTCTTTAGCATCCTAGAAAAAAAGTAAGCCTCTGACCAGATGATTTTTGGAAGGGGAACCAAGATGACTCCAAAGTCAGCCTTCTTGTAACTTTTCCATCTCTGGTTCTTTTAATCCTGGCTCAGCCAGGCAGCCTTGGACACCCTTCTGTTTATCACCCAGGCCAAGGGCAGCCATACCATCTCAGTCGGTGAAGAACGTGGTGAAGTCGATGTGCCAGCGATGCTCACTGGGAGAGGAGTCATAAGGAGAGGAAGACCTGGGGGTGATTGTGAAAGCTGGAACAGAAGTAAGGCGAGCAGTCAGGTCGCTCAGTGATGGCTCAGGCTGCTGTTCTTCACATCTCTACCCGGTTGGGTACCTCAAACCATGGGAAATCCTGATGTTTGTGAGTGAATGGATGGACACAGTGTTTTCGACTCATCTTACACAGGGATTCCAGAGACCCTGGTCACCATGACCTGCCTTATGAGAAGAAAGTTTCTATCAAGTATAAAGGCATTAAAAAGAGACTGGGGGCTGGAGAGATGGCTCAGCAGTTAAAAGCACTGACTGCTCTTCCAGAGGTCCTGAGTTCAATTCTCAGCAACCACATGGTGGGTTACAACCATCTGTAATGGGGATCTGATGCTCTCTTCTGGTGTGTCTGAAGACAGCAACAGTGTACCCACATGCATGAGATAAATAAAAAGAGACTGATTCTCCTAGGAAGAGCTATAACACTGGATGAAGAGGAATTATGGGTATAACTCAGAGATCACCCAGCTTCTGCCTCCCAAGGTGTGCACCACCACTGCCCAGTTTAGGGTAGGATATGGTTCTTACAAAAGTGAGTAAGAAACACATCTTTTCACATAACACTGGCATTTCCCATAAGGGTAGGGAGCTCCAATAGAATGCACAGTGTCAGCAAATAGTCAGAAGAGAGGAGATCTGGCCAGTGACCAGAAGATTCCCCTCAGCTACTGCTGGTTAACAGTGGGCTGCTCTGACCTTTTGATAGGGGGGAAGTGATGTTAAACAAAGCCACTGTGGGTGCTATGAATGTGACACAATTGGCCCAGCATGCGTGGAGGCCTGGGTTCCATCCCTAGCACAGTATAAAATGGTCATTGTGCACACCTCTAATCCAAGCACACAGGAGATAGAGGCAAAAAGGCCAGAAATTCAAAGGTGGTCTTCAATTACATAGTCAAGTTAGAAGCCAGTCTGGAGTCCATGAGACCCTGTCACCAAAAACAGAACAATCAAACACCTAGAACTACTCTGCTAAGTCTTAGAAATTCCTCCTGGCCTCCGAAATTCAAAGCAAGCTTTTCTCTCTGACTGAAAGGTAACTAGAGGTGTTCTTGACCCAAGACAGTTGGCATAGTGAGTAAATGTGGAAACTCCACATTAGTTTGCCAATTCTTGGCAGTATTCCTCTTCTTGAATCAACTCCAACGCCAACAATGCTCAGTGCTTATCAGGTTAGGGTAATCGAGAGGTACTGAGAGTAGTAGCTGAAGAAAACCACCCCCAGCTAGAGTAGCAAACATATAAATATGGAAGAGAAAGAAGTCTTACCAAGGAAATTACTCTGACCAGGGCTTTTCAAGGTATATGCATCTGGTTTCCCATGTCTGTGCTATGTAATGTAAGAACATGCAAAATGGGAAAAGGTGCCAGAAACTACAAGGGAGAGTCATTAAACAAGACAGGAATACTTTCAGAGTGGCATGCTTGAAGTATGTCATAATTATTTTTCCAATACATTATAAAGTATAGATTAGTATGACACGCTACAACTGACTCCACTTTTCTATTTATTTGCCTTCTCCCCAAAGCAAACCACATCCCACATGACCCGAGAAAGGCAAATTAAAAGACTAATTAACGTAAATAGCAATTGATGATGATTGGGGCTTCAGACTGGCCGCCTGACTCTGTGGGTTTTCCAGGATGGTGGCTTCTAGTTCACCATAGAAAACATGGGCTTCACAGATCACAGCAGACCGAGCAGGCATTTCTGGTCCTGTGGCGCTTATTTTAATCAGGAGGCCACTAGAAGAGGTCATGCAATGAGGTACTGACTTATACAATGTTTCCGGTGAAGTTAGGCATGATGGGATGTGCTTTTAATCTCAACATTAGGGAGGCAGAGACAGGTGGGTCTCTGTGAGTTCAAGGCCATCCTGGTCTACACAGCAAGTTCCAGAATAGCCATGGCTATATAAAGAAAGTCTGTCTCAAAAACTCAAATCAGCACCCCACCCCCACCCCACCCCTGCCTACCACCAAAGTTCCCATTGAAATAAGGGCATTTAATCAGAGGCCAATGCTATTGTCAGAGGGACCATATCCGGAGAGACAGCATGACTTATTAGCCAGGCAACAGGGCATCATAATGATTCTCAGGGATGTACGAACACCAGGGCATCAGTGTGGGCGTGGTGAAGCCCATCACAGCACAGCAGGCTTGTAGCACTTATGCTGATAGTGTGGAGAGAAGACTCTTGCCTGCTTGTCTGTGTTCTCCAGACTGGGCTGAGTTTTTCCTCTCAAACCATGAGAATAGAAAGCAGGAGAGGGCAGTTAGAAACTTTGTTAAATTTGAAGTTTTTAATGAGGCACAGCTTTAATCCCCTTTCAGAGAATCATCCTGTTGGGTTCCTGTAGTACCAACAACCACCTGATCTTTTGGGTGGGAGGAGTTGAGACTGGACCTCACATAGACCAGACTGCCTCAAACTCACCAAGTAGCCAACACTGGCTTTGAACTCCTGCTCCTTCTAGTTTCACAAGTGCTGGAACTACCAGTATGCAATACCATACCTCAATAACACCCCTTTTTAAAAAAAAAGATTTATTTGTTTTATGTATATGAGTATACCATTGCTCTCTTCAGACATACCAGAAAAGGGCATCAGATAGATGGTTGTGAGCTACGATGTGGTCTATGGGAATTGAACTCAGGACTTCTGGAAGAGCAGTTGGTTCTCTTAACCATTGAGCCATCTCTCCAGCCCAATACCCGTCTTTTGACTAGAAACTCGCTGTTCTTTTTCATAGGAGTATAAGGCTGGTTTAACAGATCAGGGTCAAGTCACAAACTCACTTGTCAAGTGCTGCTGCTGTTGTTTGTACGGTTAGGCCTTCTTCCTTCAGCCTGTCTGGAATTGTCGTGTGTTACCCCCCCCCACACACACACACATTTCCTCCTACCCCTCCTCCTTACTTAATTTACTTCCCCACAGGTAGCCTGGGTGGTTCTTCATCAGTACAGTTCCTGCCCTGCCTCACTCTCGTTTCTCATGAAGTCAAGGGCACAGACATTCCTAGGGAACCCGTTGCCTCTATCAGTACACAAGTGATGCCTTTGGCTTGTCGTTTAGAGTCTCTGCATCCATCTCTGACACTGCCGTGGGCTGCTGGAGACTCCTTAAGGTTTCCCTCTTGCTGAGTGAGTTGACCTTAAGTTGGCCTCAAAGGTCTCCACAGAAAGCCTTCGCCTGCCTTTACCCTTCCTGTCAGGCCCTGCACTTGCTGCAGAAACACTGTTTCTGTTTTCTGCCCTCTCTCTTCCCTTTGATGCGCTGCTCATCTGTCCTGCTCATCCATTCTTAGCAAAGTCAAACCCTGGGTGAGCTCTTCATTCATAAAACCTTTCTTTCCTGTATCCACTGAGCGGTCTCTCCGCTCTTTGCACCTCTCAGCCGGAGACAACATTGTCCATTACATTCTGGCTACTCGGATGCTTGTTTCTTTGCCCTCCTTCCTACACGCTGCACATCCCTGAAGAGAAAGCTGCAGCAGCATTCAGCATCGTATCTTTGTGTGTCCTGGTGTTCTCTGATACACAGATAGCTAGGGAGAGGGGCCATGGAAAGGTAGTGAACACATCCAACTTCCAAAATACGTAGCCTCTTTATCTCCAAGATGGCTGGTTTCTGCCTTGCTCTCCTAACCGGAGACAAAAAGCCTGGTGACTTAATGCAAAGGCCCAGAGCAGGCTTTTCTCCCACCAGTAGAAAGCCTTACCTTGGACCAGCCCTGTGAGTTCAAGACTGGACCAGAATATATTTACACAACAGCTGTGAGCTAATCAGCCGCCTTGTCTTTGTTTAAGATGACCAACTCTAAATTAGGGTAGATTTAACCCTAGCTTCAGGAGAGACAGGATTGTGGGGCTCCTGAGACCCCTCCCATCTGCTTTGCAGAGTCTTTCTCCCTGCCCCTCATCCCTAATAAAACCTTTCTTCACCTGTTGACTGTTTCTGGATTGGAGAACTTCCTATCTGCTCCTGTGGGAATTTTTTTCTGCCTTTCAAGTCTTTCACTGGCAGAGGAAACAAACTCAATTAAGACCCCTCGATGGTAACACTTGGTCCGTGCAGATTTATTGCATTTGATAGTTTTCATTAAAATAGCTTAGAGAGAAAAGAACAGAGCAAGAGCCCACAAGCTGATGATCTGTTCTTTTCTTTTCTTTTCTTTTTTTTCTTTTAAAGGAGATTTGAAAGGATGAGTTTTGAACAAGTGAGATAAATAAATCCCTCAGGTAATGTTCTGTGATTCCTAAGAGGAAAAGCAGAGGCCATAAACCCCAGGTACCCAGTCACATCTCTGCCTCCACCTCCTTTCATGCCTCTCCATGGAACATCGCCAGCTTTTCAGCTTTTTGGTTAGACATGTTCACCGACCACCTTTCTCTTTGATGCCGGGCGGGCGTTTGTACCCAAACAGCTAATCCATGTGAGGGTTGGGAGTTGGGGGTAGGGGGAGTGAGGGACAGAGGGTGGGGAGACACATATGAGCTTTTCTCCTACCAGTAGGAACCCCCATGAAATGGCTCAGTGGGTGAAGTCGCTTGTCACCAAGCCTGGTGACTTTGGTTTGATCCCTAAAGTCCACATGCTAGAAGGAGAGAACTGTCTCCCACGCGAAGTGGCCTCTGAGCTCCACGTGCACACTGTGACATGCGGGCTCCCACAAATATATAAGTGGATGTAATTTTTAAAATTAGAGAAGAGAGGGCCAGAGCAATGGCTTAGCAGTTAAGAACACCGGCTACTCTTCTAGCAGCACTCACAGGGTGGACTCATCTATCTATAACACCATTCCTGGGGGATCTGTTGCCTTCTGACTCCCAAGAGCACCAGGCACATACATGGTGTACATACACATACACAGGCAAAACAGTCATATACATAAAAAAAATCTAAAAATAAATATTTAAAAGGAAAGATCTAGCCAGGCACGGGTGGCGCACACCTCTAATTCCAGTATGTAGGAAGCAGAGGCAAGTAGATCTTTGAGTTCCAGATCAGCCTGGTCTACAAAATCGCTAGCGCTACAATAGAGAAACGTTATCTGGAAAAACCAAATCAAATCAAACCAAAAACAACAAACAAATAATAATAACAAAAAAAATCACAAGAAAGAAAGAGAGAGAGAGAGAGAGAGAGAGAGGGAGGGAGGGAGGGAGGGAGGGAGGAAAGCTCTCCTATAGGAACTGTGTTTCTAGGAAGCTGTGGTGGACACAGAGTTCTTATAAACACTTTTCTAGAGAGAATGAGAAGCATAATCCAAGACTAAGGGGAGTGCTTTCCTGGGAGGATCCAACGCCAAGATGTTTGCAAGGCCTAGACTCACCCCACCCCCACCCCCGGCTCAACTGTATAAGGTCCCTGATTCTCTGGCTCCAAAAGCGGCCCGTGGCGGAGCTGCCCTCTTGTCCACTTGCCTTTGAAGTTACATAGAAGAGCAACTTGAAGTTCCAGAGCACGGGAATAGCTCCTACTACTTCATGAGGTTGGCAAAGGGAGGAGGGAGGAGAGAGGAGGGAGGAGGGAGGAGGGAGAAGGGTCACAGCTCTCAGTTTTTCTAACAAAAGATGTGGGACTGGGTCCTAATGCATGGACTAAGCCCTGGGCACAGAGGGTACAGGGTAGATGGGGTCTTCGAGTGTTGCTCTGTTGATAAAAAGGTAGGGACCTCCATCCTGATCCCTTCACTATGGATAAATCACCCAACCCAGTAACAAGGCCAGCATGTAACTCATGGTCATGACCATATTTTCAAAGGTGCTCATGGCTGCCTGGGCTCTTTCTGTGACCTCAGATATGAACCTCTGCACTGACTGTATAAGGACAGGAAACTGCTGATCAGTGCCAGCAATTACCTGGAATGCCCTGGCAAGGGCCACAATGCGGAAGAGCCTCGGGGTTGGCTGCATTTTGTAAGTTTGGTGTCTACACGGTCAGTGAGCGGCAAAGGCACTATTCACACAGCACAGATAGCAGACAAATGTAGGACACTTGGGCATAGCAAGCAGGATATAGGGCATAGCAGGCAGGACATAGGATATAGCAGACAGGTTCCATTATGGGAAGGCTGTCAAAAATACTCTCCTGTTGCCAGGATGTCTTCTTTAGCTTTGGGATAAAAATTTGCTTTTTCCCTAAACTGGAGGGATGCAGTATCCTGAAGTGTACTGATTTCTTCCTACTTGAAGTCATAGTACAAACTGTAAAGTACCCTTGGACTCACCTGTAAATAATAGATCTTCAGAGACTGCAGAATTCACTTGAAGTTGGAGCCATCACATAGTGTACAAACTTCCCTATGTTCTTCTTCACAGCAGAGACAAGTTTGTCAAACAGCCTTCTCCCATCCCCATTCTTGCCTCCTGAATGGTGTCTTGTTCTTTCTACTGGATCCCCACGAGAGCCACAGAGACAGCATTTAAACAAGAAAACCCTGGCTACATTCCTTCTGAGCTGGGACAAAACCCAAGGTGATTTGCTGCCCCTGCCCATGTTTAGATTGAGAGCATCCCACAGACAGGACATGACCAGAGTCTTCTGGGAAAAATCTCAGTGGGGTTTGAGCCCTGCCGCCACAGGAGGAAAGCTTTAGAGCAAAGTGGAAGCCCTCTGCTGAGCTCCAGGAAACAAGCAGCAATAGTTTCATACTCTGGAGCACAGTGTCCTCAGAACAAAGTTGCGGGTTGTCCTGATGGAAACAAACCAGAATCCATGTACTCTGGTGCCTGCCTGTTCCAACCACAGCTCTCAGGTGTTGCAGGTCACTTAGATTTGTTCCCTTCCCCCAAAGGATGGACTGCTAGTGTCCACACTGAGAGTAAAGCAATATCTCAAAGCATTGTCCCCAGAAGGCATGGGAGAGGACTCTGCCCTCAGTCTGAAGATCGTTTCAGTTCTGCCCTCCAGGTTCTTCTAAGCAGCTGCAAAATGCAAGGGCCAAACCCTTCTCAAACTGGAGGTCTGTCAAATACTAGACCTAGACAGCATAACCACTTGTCAACTTGACAATTTTTTCCCTGTGATATAACAAGAAGAGGCCCTAGTATAAGGGTGGGAGGCGAGGAGAGTCAAGCTGTCCCAGATGCTCTTCATGTTCCACTACAGAGATGTGGAACACGCATCTCTTGATTGCCATTCCCTCAGCATAAACTGCACCAAATGATGCAGGCACAGGAGCATGCCAGGGTCACCATGCAGGCTCTGGGTGCCAACCCTCTCCAAACTTGCAGCACAGATGCATCAACAGAACACCAAGGGATGGCAGGCACAGCCCTGGGTCTCAGACACCATTCTGACATCTGTAGTTCACCAAGCACGGGCAGGTTGGTCACAGGTGGAACCGAGACCTACAGGAAGGGGCTGTATGGAGATGAAGTCAGGTGCAGAGACCCCCATCCTGGGAAGGAGTGGAAGGTTATCTACAGCCCACGCCTCGGGATGGTCCACTCCGCCTGTGGGTTGTCAGTGGAGCTAAGGAACACAGGTGTGCCTCTCCATCTATCATAAACAGAGCAAAGGAACAGACTGCTTGCATCTGGCCTGTTCCCACAAGGTTCTTTGTGGCAGCGATAAAATAATTTAACCAAAGCAGTGACTTTTCTGCTCTCAAACAGCACCCTTGTTGATCATAACAGGCACCAAGGAAAATTGCTTTCCTGAGAAAGGAGGTCTTCTCAGTTGCATTTTGCTGGAGTGTCCTAAGGATTTCCCAAGGCAAAGTTAAAGTGGACCAAATCACCCCACCTCCAAGTCCTAAGAGATCCTAAGACAGCTTTCCAACTGGTCAATCCAGTTCCATTCACCACTACTCTCCAAGACAAAGCCACATGGGTAGGAGACCGTTCCTTGTCTTCTGGAGAACTAGCTCCCTATCACACACAGTGCTTCAAGTGGTCCTGGGGCTGTAGAACTTTCTGTTCCCCATTTTGTGATTCAGGCTTCATGGGTCAGAGGTGAAAATACTTGTAGGTCTAGGGAACAGCTGTGGCAACCACTGTTGATCCTCAAGGAGCTAAATTAGGGACAGGTACGTGACAGTGACAACTGGTTTCTCTTAGAGACAGGATCTATTTTCTTTCCTCATTCTCTTCCTTTTCTTTTTTGTTTTTGTTTATTGTTTTTTTTGTTTGTTTGATTTTTGTTTTTTGTATTTTTTTTTTTGAGACAGGGTTTCTCTGTGTAGCCCTAGCTGTCATGGAACTTGCTCTGTAGACCAGGCTGGCCTTGAACTCAGAGATCCACCAGACTCTGTCTCCCAAGCACTGGGATTAAAGGCATGCACCACTACCAACAAGCTTAGTCCTTTGTCCTGAAGACAAAGACTGCTAAAGGTTCTATTCTCTGACCCATCCCTGCCAAGGGAGGATGGAAGCAGCCAGTGAACACTGACATTAGGCTGTCCTTGGTATCTCTTAGCCTCAGTAGACACGGGCAAGAGCAGAGCAGACCGGGATGGAATGTGAGACATTTTTTGCTGCCTTATTTCATTTTAAGAAAATTTTGTTGACGGGCATGTGTGTTGTGGCCTGGAGCCCTAACCCTCATAGCAAAGTTATAGGTCTCCCTACTTGAGTTTAAGAGGAGCCTACTTCCTCCAGGACAAACCAGCTGGGTCTAGCCAGCGGGTGAGGTCCAAATACTTTTGTGGATGGCTGCCTTCTGCTCCTTCCTTTTCAATTGTCTTTCCTCTTCAGTAGTCTCCTCTTGCTTTGTCTTCTGTCTACACTAAGAACAGAGTTGGTTCCCATGCCTCTCAACTAGGGACTCCATTCATTGCAGAACTGAGATAGGTCGCCAAGCAAGTGATTCACACAACAAAGGCCATTCGGGGACAGCTGTTCAAGGAGAGTGAGAAAACTCAGGTACTGCCTCAGGACAAGGGAATCTGGTTATTCCAGAGTCAGGTGTAAAACTTGCAAGCGGGAACAGTGTGTCCCTCACAGCTTCCTCCATGGAGCAGAGCCAGAAGGGTGATGAATTTCCCATCATGCTTCACCTTGGGTGTGGCACTTTCCTCATCCCGGTAGCCTTGTTAACGGCCCACACATATCATTTATTTCAGTATGTGTGTCTTCTGGACTCCATGGCATCTTCCCTGTAAGGGATGTGATGGGAGAGATATATGTTCCATATACGAGGGCATGAGAGGAACCTGTGTGTACATGTTATTAGTGGTTCAGCCTGTGCACGCTTAATGGCTGGATTGCTCTGAGTTAATTCTCCAGCCTGGGTGGTACCTGGAGGAGTACATAAAATAATTAAATAATTATTTTTTAAAAGATTATTTAAGTTATGTATATGAGTACACTGTGACTGTCTTCAGACACACCCAAAGAGGGCATCAGATCCCATTACAGATGGTTGTGAGCCACCATGTCATTGCTGGGAACTGAACTCAGGACCTCTGGAAGAGCAGTCAGTGCTCTTAACCGCTAAGCCATCGCTCCAGTCCAATAAATAGTTCTTTTATAGTGACACCAAGGGTCACTAACTGCAGTCAGTATCCCAAGTCCTGAACCCAACTGTCCAGAGATGCGCCAGTGAGAGAGACTTAAAGGAGATAATAAAGAGGTGGCAGGAAAGAAGGAAGGAAAGGAAGGAAGGAAGAGAGAAGAACACAAGCTTACAGGGTCAGTATAACACACCAGTGCCCACAAAAATATGCAACAACAATGGTAGACATCTATATAGGATTATATTTCTATTTAGAAACAGCCAATCCATTAACAGCTCTTATAACTGAAGCACCAAAGCCTATGTGATGTGATAAGATTTTGATTTACCATATGTCTTAGGGTTTATTGTTGTGAAGAAACACCATGACCAAGGCAACTCTTATAAGGAAAACATTTGATTGGAGTTGGCTTACAGTTTCAGAGGTTCAGTCCATTTCATCAAGGTGGGAGTACAGCAGCGCCCAGGCAGGCATGCATGGTGCAGGAGGAGCTGAGAGTTCTACATCTTCATCTAAAGGAAGCCAGACGAAGACAGTCTCTCATGTGACTAGGAGGAGGGTCCCCAAGCCCATCCCCACAGGGACACACTTCTTTGAACAAGGCCACACCTCCTAATAATGCCACTTCCTGGGCCAAGCATATTAAAACCACCACTCCATATGACCACATAGCAGTAGGTATAAATAAAGATTTAATGGGGTTTTTAAAAGAATTACAATTATTACCAAGATGCTCGATTTTCCAACTGGAATATTTCAGTCATGTTTCCATCTAAATTAGGGTAAGGAATCAGGGGAAGTCCAACTTCTGTTTAAAGACACCAACTGGTTTGCCAGGCAGGGGTGTTACACGTCTTTAATCCCAATACTCAGGAGGTAGAGGCAGGCAGATCTCTGAGTTCAAGACCAGCCTGGTCTACAAAGTGAGTTCCAGGACAGCCAGGGCTACACAGAGAAACCCTGTCTTAGAAAAAAAAAGACATCAAAGGAAACAAAGGAATTAAGAAAGAAAAAACAACGGAAGAAAAATAATAAAGAAAGAGAATCAGAAATGCTGTTCACAGTTATAAAAGCCAGGGATGAAAGTATATCCCCACAGGCAGAGACAGACATGCGTACTGGAAAACCAGACACAAGGGTACAGAACAGTAAGAAGATGGCAATGCTCTCACCCTGAAGGGCTGGGGGCATCATTGAGAGAGCCATATTGTCCACATGACATCCACGGTTGTTCTGACTACTCGTGACAGCAGCGACACTGTCAGAACCTATACAGTAGCCCAGAGAGAGGAGAGTCCAACCAAACTCATTGCAGCTGTGACATCTGTGTTCATACACTAATGTCCTAGCTTGACAAGACGTGATGGAGTGGTCAGCCATGCTTCCTCTTACACTCAGTCATCATGCCGTACCAGTGTTCATACCTCATCATCTGCATCACCATGGCTACAACATCTCATCTATTTTCCTCACAAAGGCAGTATTATTGCTGTCCATCTGTTTGTAGTGCATGGACATCTGCTTCTGGCATGATCATTAATTCTATAGGTCAGTGTATGGACCAGTAGGAAGGAAACTCACTAACTGGATCCTTTTCATAATATAAACTCCCACTGAGACAAAATATTTTACCAAGTCAATGGGCTCATCATGATAAATAGAATGCAGAAGTATAATGTTTTTAAAACTGGTTATAATATACATGACATATAAAGGCTTATTGTGGTAGTTTGAATAAAACAGCCCCATAGGCTCATAGGGAGTGGCACTATTCGGAGGTGTGGCCTTGCTGGAATAGGTGTGGCTTCCTTGCTGGAAGGAAGTGTGTCACTGGGGGGTGGGCTTTGAGGTCTAGAATGCTCAAGTCAGGTGTAGTGTGACATTCACTTCCTGCTGCCTGCCTATCTGGATGTAGAACTCTCAGCTACTCCTCCAGCACCATGTCTGACTGCATGCTGCCATGCTTCCGGTCATAATGATAATGGACTAAAAAAACCTCTGAACTGTAAGCAGCCCCAATAAGTAAGAGGTGCTGTGGTCATGGTGTCTCTTCACAGTAATAGAAACCCCAACTACTTATATATACCAGGATAATAGTACATAAACAAGAAAATGGTGTGTGTGTGTGTGTGTGTGTTAGGAATATGGGAAATCTTATAAGTAATGTGTTATAAATCAATCACTGAGGTACAGGTCTATAACTATATTCAGCATCAAATACTTGGATTATTACAGATTCAGAATATGTAAAGTTGACAAATGCTTTCAATGTAACAATGGATGGAAATTTCTTCCTAGTCTCTCGTGCTCAGGAAATGTTATATAGAGTCCTGCCTGTACCATGGCATAGTGAGATCCAAGAAATCTCAAGGGTAGATATGGAAACAACTGGTCTCTTCCACAGACGCTGTCAGGTGTGAAGAATTCAGGTGAGCCCAACAAGAGCGCAGTTACCAGACTAACTGCAGACCCAACTGTCAGGGCAAAAGGAGGTAAAGACAGCCATACACATGCACATTCTTCTAAATAGACTCCTCGAGGCATGCACCTCAGATGCAGGCTCACCATCTCCTGGACCCCCTGATCCAGACTATGACCGGCTGCTGTCACTTGTCCGATGCACTTTGGCTAAACATTGCTCTTATTGCTACTAATTTTGTTTGTTTGTTTGTTTTTCTGCTTAAGATGTGTCATCTGCCTCTGTGATACATTTTATAAAAGGAACAATGTGAGATTTCTCTTGATGCAGAACTTTGGGTTCCGGATCCCATGATCCACTCCCTGATTCCTGAGATCCAGAAGTGGATCATGGAAATCAGTCATTCAGTGCCTTCTCCAGAGTTCACTCCATATTTGTATGAAAAAGCATGAAATAGCACTTCTCCTTTATAGCAAGAGAAAATGCTGAGACACAATGGCCCTGCACTTTGTTTGAGCAGATTAACAGTCATCCTCTCTCTCACACAAACCATGACACAAACTGACAGCCAGCTAGTCACACACACACACACACACACATACACACACACACACACACACACACACACACACATACACACACACACACACGTCAATCGGCACCACCTACAAACTTACAAAAAGTAAATCAGGAGCATACAAACACATTGACAGATGAAAACCATACCAGAAAGGCCAGGTTCATGAACCTACTGGACACAGCAGACCAACAATGGATATATCCTCTCACTGAGACCACTTAGTAGAAGAGATACCTCACATATAAACCCACAGGACATCGTTGGCCCACCAACCTGCCATCAGACCATTTGGTGTGTGCATCCCAGTACCACAGGCAATAGAACCTCAACTGTATCCCAGGGTTTCAACTCAGCAACATCTTCCCCACTTAATGTGGCCCATTTGAATTCGCCGAGACCCACATCTGTCATTCCCGCATCCTGAACAGCTCTGCGTTATTATCTGGTATCCTATAGCAACATTTGCTTGAGATTCTATCAGACCTTAACTCCATCTTTATCGCAGCTGCTTTGAACACCCTAGCCTCCTTAACTGCTTTGTTGTTATTCTGTAACCTATATCTTACTGTGTAGTGCCATGTGGGATCTGAGACTTAATGTTAGTAATGAAGATGACAATAAAAAAATTCTGGATTGTCATTGGCCAGACTATCAAGTGCAATCATGATTTTTCTGGCGAGTTACAGCCAACAAAAGCGACTTAGCTTGCATCGCTGTTTATAAGTTCGGACATGCAGAAAGACACAAATACATCTGTCTACATTTCTAACATAGTCAACTCATAAGCGTGAGCAGACATGTCTTCGGAATTGTCAGCACTGGTCACAACAGAAGTACAGTTTTAAATATTAGCATGGATTTATTAGGTAAATGAGATTGTTACCCCTTAGCTGTTGAACCCCCAAGGTCATACGACTGTAATGCCAGCCCAACTCCACTGAGCAGAAGCACAATGAAAGCTAATTCCTTTCTGCATTTCACTTATGGACATAGAAAGGTGATGGGGAAAACATACTTAACTTCTTACTCTCTTTGCTTCTGAAATACCAAATGATATATGGAAAATAATTGCGAATGGTGGAAACCCTTGTTTGGGGGAGAAATTAAACCATTTCCTTTAAAAAAATCTTTTTGAGATTATAATATCAAAATGATCATTTTGCTCTTTGTACATAAATACAATCTGCTCACTCTAAATCATGTTACTTGTATGTATATTTTCAGGGCTGACTGTTTGGTATTACAACCAATAGGTCCGCTCCTCTCTGGGCATGACGATTTTTGCTGCTCTCAGTTTTTCTTCCCTGTCTCGGTGTGTGTGTGTGTGTGTGTGTGTGTGTGTGTGTGTGTGTGTGTGTGTGTGTATAGGGTTGAGGCCTCATGGGCTTTTTCTCTCTGTCCACATTAGCATGTCTATTGTTGTTGTGCAGTTCATGGTTGGGCTGTTATGTGAGACTTTACCAGTGTAGCTTCTGACATTGCTACAAGACACAATGTCAAGGCAAACCCCCTGACCCTCTGCCTCTTACAATCTTCCCCTGCTTCTTCCACTGTGTGTTTGTTTGTTGGGGAGAATCATTTCTCAGTGGTGAACATGTAGGTGAAGAACTGCAGAAATGGCTCTGAAAATGCTCTTGCAGAGGACTTGGGTTCAGTTCCCAGCACTTACATGACCTGGATCACAACTGTCTACAACTCTAGTTCCAGGGGATCTAACAGCCTTTTCTGACTTCAGTAGACTTTTGTATGCATGTGGTACACACACACACACACACACACACACACACACACACACATACACACACACACACACACACACACACCAAATACACATATATTTGGCTTTTTGAGACAGGCTTTCACTGTAACTCTGGCTGTCTTGGAACTAACTCTGTAGAACAGGCTGGCCTTGAACTCACAGAGGTTTGCCTGCCAGGTCCTGGGATTAAAGATAAGCACACCACCACTTGGTTGGTTATTTAAAATGTTATTTATTGGCTGGGTGGTGCTGCTCATTTTCAATCCCAGCACTCAGGAGGCAGAGACAGAGGCAGGAAGATCTCTGTGAGTTTGAGTCCAGTCTGGTCCACAGCCTAAGGCAGTCAGGGCTATAGAGTAAAACCCGGTCTCAAAAACAAACAAAACAAAAGTAGTTAGGTAAATGAAAAAAAAAAATGAATGTTTATAATTGAATTGCTCATATTTTCACATTCTATTTAGTTATGTTGTAATTTAGAAGCTATAGTAAAAATAGGAGTCCAGGAGAAACTCATAGATTGTAGCTCATTGTTTTATTTATTTGCAGCTCCTTAATCTTCTTATGGTTCTCCAATCCAATAGTGTCCTTCAAAAAAACTAAGAACATGAGCTACTCAGGTCCTGATACCCCCCTGAGCTGGAGCTGGGTAACCAGATAGAAGTTTAGGGAGTCACTCCCCTGCCTCATGTGTGGCCCCCACACAGGTTTCACCAAAATGTTTTTTCCGTCAGCATAGACATTCTGAGTGCAAGCCAGTATGAAAGCCCAACACAGCAGAATGAAAAACCCAGTCATGGGATTGTCACCAAACCTCATTGTCACCATCGTTGCTCCAAGCCACACCGCCCAACTGAAACCTTAAGGAAGCAGATTCCCCCCCAAAATGACCTTTATACTTAGAAGCAGGAGATTGCAGATGCCTGCCTCATCCTAATAAGGAAGTTTTTTATTTCTAAACCCTGACAATCATGTAGCCTGAAGTCATGTAATATTTTTTTGTTTTACGTTAAACAAACAAACCCAGTCCGTCCCCCCCCCCGCCAAGAAACCTAAGATTCTGCTATTTACCATCTGAGCCTTCACCATACTTTGAAGACTAGGGGTGGCTCCAAACATAAATTGTAAGTTTTGCTACAATTTTGACTTTCTAACAAGCTTAAGAAACAAAATGCTTGCCAGGAAGACACAAAGCCCAGACTTTGACCCTTAGAACCCAAGTAAAAAAGTGTGTCACGTGCTTGTAATCCCAGTGCTATGAAGTCGGGAGACACTAGACTAGGTTGGAGCAGTCACACAGCAAACAGTAGAGAGAGCCTGGTAATGCCCACCACTTGAACTTCCACCATTCTCCCAGGTACATAGGAGGAGAAATTTGACCATGGTTTCAGGCCAAGTACACAGAGGTCCTTTATAATAGACACTCAGGGTAAGGAACAGGAACAGTTATGACATTGTTCACCCACCAAAACCCCAAGATCACAGACCAGTACCTTGATGATCTGTGGCTGCAGGTAGAGACACACATTCTGTTCTGCGTGCTAATACAGAACGCCCACACCCATGTTTACTGAGCATGTTCTGCAGGCATGGACTTTGTCTGAAACCAGTGGGTACGGGTTTTGCCCATTCTTCCAGAACACCAGAGGGACGGCAGGGAGATTCCTCTGTCCGCTGGAGTTTTGTTGAACCTTTACTGTGACCCTAAGAGATAAGTACTATGTGGAGAAAAGCAAGACAGAGATCAAAGAGCTCACCACAGGGCTGACAAGATGACTCAGTGGGTACAGGAGCTTGCTGCAAAGTCTGATGACATCCCTGTGAGTTACATCCCTGGGCCCTATATGGTGGAAGGAGAGAACTGACCCTAGCAAGTTGTCCTTTGACCTCTACACATGTGCTATGGCGGGTATCCCTCATTCCCTCCACAATTTTTTAAAAGTTTATTTCATGTTGTCTTAGTTGTTTGCTGCTATTTTTTTTTCTCAGCCTGATATAAGCTAGAGTTATCGGCGGACAGAGAAAAATGTTCCCATAAGATTGGTCTGGAGGCAAGGTTTGCAGCATTGTCTTAACTAGTGAATGATGTGGGAGGGCCATATCATGTGGTGTTCCTGGGGGTGCATAGGAGAGCTGGCTGAGCAAGTCAGGGGCGCAATAAGCAGTATTCCTGCATGGCCTGTGCTTCCGTTTCTGCCCTGAGTTCCTGCCCTAATTTGCTTTGATGGTGGACTGGGATGTGGACGGGTGAGCAAAATAAACCCTTTCCTTCCCCAAGCTGCTTTTGGTAAATTATCACAGCAATAGAAACCCCAACTAAGACATACGAATGTGGGTGCTCTGCCTGCGTGGATGTCCGTTGCACACCCTATGGCCACAGAGGCCAGAAGACATCAGATCCTTTGGGACTGTAGTTATGGACTGTTGTGAGCCACCATGTGTGTCCTGAGAATCAAACAGCCTAGTATTTGGTACTGAACTCCAATTCATTGAAGATGCACGTTTACTGATAGGAGAGTTCTAATGATCTTCAGGGAAACTTCTTTCTGGAAACAACTAAAGTTGCGGGGATGGGGGCGGGGGGTGGGGGTCAGCGCTGCTGACCTGGAGACAAGCAGATCTTGCTTCAACTAAATAAAATGAAGAGCAATCGAAGACACCCTGTCAACTTGTGGTGTACACACACACACACACACACACACACACACACACACACACACACACACACACACACACACACGGGCTCTTCGCTACACAGGCCACGGTCTAGCTGTAGCTAGCTGACATGCAAGCATCAGCCTGGAACGTGTGCTTTGCTGAGGTGGCACTCTGTCTCCTACGTGACCGCCTTGCCCTGCCAGTTTAATCTGCTCCCGCGACCTCCAAGGCGGCGGTGGACCAGAGCCCACACCCAAGGTCTCTGCGTTCCTCCCTGGCCGTGAGGGAGGGTTGTGGGGGAGTTACAGCATCCCTTAGATACTCCCCGCGCTCCAAACCGGAGGGCAACCGCAAGATGCGCGGGCACCTCCCAGGCCAGGGGCGGCGCCTCCTGATTGGAGCGGGCGCGGGCAGGGCCGCAGCGCGGCTGCTGATTGGCTGTGCGGAGTCAGGCGCTGTGGGCCGAGTGGACGGGGGTGACCCGGAGCTCTGAATGATGGGCCGCGACTCGGGCGGCTCCCCGGGTTGGCCTGGGTGTGGGCTGGCTGAGGGACAGGGTAGGAGTGTGAGCACCGCCTGCGGTTGGGCAGCGATGAGGCCTATCGCTCAGGCGCCGCCCTCCTCCCCGGGATGCTCTGAGGGCTTTAATGGGGCATTCAGTCAGCACAGAGTACTGAAGGTCTAGGGGACGGTAGTTTTGCCGGGGTCACAGGAATGCCTGAGGTGATCCCACAGAAAGTTAAATAGAATTGCATACACGCACATTACCCCTGGATATGTTCACAAATCGAATGAAAGCAGATACCCAAATATTGGTGCGCAAATATTCGCAGTGCTCTTTACACTTTGCCAAAATGTGAAGCCAACTCAGTTGTTGATCAGTAGATGAGTTGGTACAACGGCTGAGGTACACACATTAAGTGCTTTATAGGCAATAACAAGGAGTGAAGTATTACTTGAATGAAATGGGGACATGACCACGCCAAGGTCTGGTTGAGGAGAAGATCTTTACTGTAGATAAGAGGGAGAGTACAGCCAGAAGCGTCTGGAAAAGTCCAGGGCAGCCTGGATGGGGAGGGGGGCGCGACGGAGGGGAAACTCAAGAGCTGGGGAAATTTAGGGTAGGGGCCTGCAGGCAGGGAGACTGGAGACCAGCAGACACTTTGATATGCTAATAGGCACCACAGGTGGCCAACTGTCTCCATGAACCCGACACTACTTGGTGACTGCCCGAAACTCAGTGCTGGGAGTGGGGCAGCACACATGGGCTATCAATTGTCCAATCCCCTATCTATGAAGTACAAGGCCAGTACGTCCCAGGACATCACATTGGTTTGTGCTAGGGATGGGGAAAAGGTTGACTTGTGGCTGATAAGATTAGGTGTCATTAACGAATGGTTTTAAGAGTTTTGGCCGATGAACTGTTCTAGAGGGTCCTGGATGGCCCAGACCTCTAGGGAGGCAGAGATGAAGGTAGATCTCTGTGAGTTTAAGGCCAGCCTGGTTTACAGAGCTAGTTCTAAGACAGTCAAGGCTACACAAAGAAACCCTGTCCTGAAAAACCCAAGAAAAAGGAAATGTTTTGGAGAAAACAGTGGTTACACAATAGTGTGAATGTAAGAAATGCATTGAATAGCTCATTCGAGTTGCTTTTGTGTTTTATATGGTGACATTCCACTTTAGTTAAGCACGGAAACATGTGACCTTTTACAGTCGCTTTCCCGGTCTCTCCCTTCTCCAGGGCTGGCAGTGTTTGTTACAGCCTGGCTGTTGGAGAAATACAGGGGGAAAGGGCCTGTTGGTTCTTTGTGACCAGGCCTTCCCCTGGGCCCACAGCCAGTGTGAGTCAGCACACCACACACAGCTCTTTAGGAGCTCCTGTGGCTTCAAGAAGCTCTGAGTATCTCTGCGGAAGGGGTAGGGGCAACTCTCTGTAGCAATCCCCGGAATCCTCTCAGTTCTGATCTTGGAGTCTATAGCATTTGCCTCAAGGTCAGCATTGAAGAATCAGCACTTGGCTAATGCCCCAGAAACTGTGGGTTAACTCTAGGTTGTAGAATTGGACCCGGTGTCATTTCCCATAGATTGTCACAAAGATGTGAAGTTGTGAGAAATCTCTGCCTCACTTTCACTGACTACGAACCACAGTCGCCAAGAGGCATCTCCAGTAGAATAAGATGCGTTTGAGGAGCTCAGAACTGTACAGGAGGTTAAAGTACGGTAAGAAATTAGAACAGTGGCAGGTTAGCTCCTGTGGTTTGAGGGCAGTGCTTAAAATCAAGTGCAGTTGACTGTTAAGACAACTAGTTACCAAAACTGGAGAGAAGGCTCGGTGGTTAAAAGTGCCTCTTCCAGAGGATCCAGGTTCAATTCCTGGACCCACATGGTGGCTCATAAACATCTATAACTCCAGTTCCAGGGGATTTGACTCCATATATGCAGACAAAACATACACATGAAATACAAATAAAATAAAACATTTAAAAAGATGATTCTGTTACGGATTCTTGTGTTGGTGTCCTGGGCTTAGTTTGTGACTGAAGTGGGGTGCTTGGGGATTATGGTCAGGCAGTCTCAGCATTTGCTGCTGATACAGTCAGGTGGGAACCCCTCTAGCCTGCCGCACCCAGTCAGAGAAATGCTGTTATGGGTGTTAGGATTGTGCCTTCCATTTAGTGGACTCAGAATGTGAATCTCCTGCTTATAAGAAACTCCAGTTTGTGTATTTTTAATGACCTAAGCCTTTTAGACCCATTTTGAAGGTGGGCTCTGGATTTCTTTTCACTACTGTAAATAGGTGTAGCAAGACTTGCTTCTCTCATGAGTCACTGTAAAATCTGAGACTGAAGATCTTACTCTCTAGGATGATGAGAATACAGCATGCTTCTCTTAATGAAAAACTTGAACTTAACCAACACTTTATTAATTTACTTTGGTTTGAATCTCAACTATAAACTGTAGTAACAGCAATAAAAATACAAGAGATTTTTTTTTCATGCAGACTTTGTGATTAAGCTGTGCAACCAACAGAGTAATTTAACTTTTGAACAGTTTCATCAACCCCCATAAAAGAGTGCCTACTACTGTCATTTCCTTTTGTTGCTCTATTGTCCATGGCAGCTTTCAGTCTGTTAAGTGACTCTAGATTTGTGTCTTTAGGACATTTCACATATAAGGAATTATACAACATCCTGACTTCTGTGTCTAAATGCGCGGTCTCAGAGCAGTGTTTGTCTGGACTCTCCATGTTTTTCTTTTTCTTTTTCTTTTTTTTTTTAAGATTTATTTACTTATTTTATGTATATGAGTACACTGTAGCTGTTTCCAGACACACCAGAAGAGAGCATTGGATTCCATTACAGATGGCTGTGAGCCACCATGTGGTTGCTGGGAATTGAACTCAGGACCTCTGGAAGAGCAGTCAGCGCTCTTAACCACTAAATCATCTCTCCAGCCCTCTCCATGTTTTTCTTATGGATCAGACTTCATTCTTTTTCATGGCTGAATAAAATGTCAGCATATGAATATATTACATTGGGTTTTCAGTTTTGAGTGGGTATTTGTGTGGTTTTGTGTTGGGTGATTCCATAATGCAGGAGTTAACATTCACGTACAAGGGTTTTTGTGGACATATGTTTTCATTTTCTTGGTCATATACCAAAGAGTAGAATTACTGGGCCACATGGTACCTTATATTTTAACTTTCTGAAGAATAGCCAGTGTTTTCCTCAAAGTAGCTACACCATCTTAGATTCTTAATGGGTCTTAGTTTTTCCAAATCCTCAGCAACATTTGTTGTTTTGGGGTTTTTTTGCTAGGTTTTTTTTTGTATGTTTGTTTAATTATTGTAATTAAAGCCATTCTAGTGGGTATGGGGTACTAACTCGCTGTGTTTCTGATTTATATTTCCTTGCTTGCTGCTGATATAGAGTGCCTTCTATGTAATTATTGGCTATTTCTGTTTCTGCTTTGCAGAAATGTGAGGCCCAACACTTTTTGCTAGTGTGGAACTGGACTGTTTGTCTTCTGACTGTTGATGTGTAGGAGTTTCTTCTATATTCTGTACCCCATGCCCTATGAGGTACACAGTTTATACATGTTTTCTTTCATCCTACGGCTTGCCTTTCTTTTTTTTTTGAGACAGTGTGCAGAGAAGAGAATTCCATGCCAAAGGCAAGCCTGTGCCTGTTACAGCTCAGGTGCCTGCTCCATGGCTGGCTCAGAGCGCCATCATCAGCATTTGGATTGGTCAAGATTTATGAGAGAAAATTTCTGGGCTCGAAATATCTCTAGAACAGTTTGGCAGACAAGAGGTTTTTTTTCTGGGGTCATCAAGGTACTAGAAGCCCAAGAAATGGATGTGGGGAGGATCTGGAGGCCTGGGAAGGAGACAACCAGCTGTGTCTGCTAAAAACAAGAGCCCCACGACATTGTGTCTACAGGAAGGGAGCTGCCAGGACTTAAACCCTCGCAACCCTGAGTAAACGCCAGAGATTTCCTGTCCAGGGAGAGAATGAACCACAGGAGAAGAGAGAAAGATGGAGTGGACCCAGGAAGGCAGAATGAAGGTGATTCAGAGGTTCCTACCCTGACCCTAAGGCAGTCCTACAGGGAAGGATGCTTCAGAGCGAGGAATGGGGGAAAGGAGGCACAACACTGTTGGCCGAAGCCTGGGTCTTATCGTTCCAAGAAGCAATTTGGAGTAATAAAACTGACCCATCTTTGAATCTGTTTCCATCACACGACTCAGGAGTTGACAATCCCCTGGGTATCTTGGAGAGCCCCCTTCTCAGGAAGTTACTTCTGAGAAGGTTCCTACCAACACTGTCCCTCAGCCTCTCCATCTCTGCCTTGAGATTGGAGGAACAGGTGGTCCAGACAATCTCTCCTCTACTCTGTGTCTTTTTATGGACCTCGTTGAGAGACAGAGAGTCAGAACCATGATCAAATCATTAGGTCACCACCAGTTCTGTCGTTCAAACCCTTTCTTGCTTTGGGAGTCTGGGAATCCCACTGCCATCTTAATACAGCCAGAGGCTGTTATAACAGAAAGACAAACTCCTTTCCCAGTTGAGAACACTTTTTTCTTTTACTACATACATGGATTCTTTTTAGACCCTTACTCTATAAAGAATATTTAGATATCTGATTTACTGCTTTGTTCTGACATTGCCAAGCTCTGGGGCTCGGGGCAGAGAGGAAGGACGCTGTGTGGAGGGGTTCCGTCCGTGTCTGCTTGGGAAGCAGCTCTGATCACAGAAATACTTCCTTATAACTCATTCCATGTAACTCCGTCCGTGCTTAAGAATCACACCTGGCACGGTCATTCTTTCCCATTATAATTTGCTTGCTTTGCAAGCTCTCTCAAATAAAGTTATTTTTCTCTACCTAAGGGTCATAGCGATTAAGATGCACTACACAAACACTGTTGCATCTCTAGATTAAGCCACCTACCCTGAAGTACAGAGCACTTTAGTGAGAGTTTTCTGAGGCAATGACTTTACCAGTGGGCTATCCAAAGGATGCTAAACTTTCAGAGGCAGACAAGAAAGGACTTATGAATGACAGCATTAGCCTGAGACACAATGAGAGAGATACAGAGACAGGATGGGATAAAAAGACAACTGTATCAGCTTAGCATCATAAAGAAGAGGTATTGCCCTTTGATAGTTAAGCATTTTTTTTAAAGAGTAATATACACAGATGTGCTATGGTATGTGACTTTAATCCCAGCACTCAGAAGGCAGAGACAGACAGATCTCTGAGTTCAAGGCTAATCTGGTCTACAGAGTGAGTTCCAGGACAGCCAGGACTACACAGCCTGGTAGTGTTTTTCTATAGTTAGAAGCAGAACATTAAGTTTCTGCCCAGGTGACATTTGGAACAGGATCTCAGCCACTCTTGTGGCTCCCGTCTCCAGTTCTCTTAACCCTGGCTAAGACAGCGAGCGGCCTTGGACACTTTCTTCCGGTCATAAGCCAGGCCCAGGGCAGCCATGCAGTCGATGAAGAACGTGGTGAAGTTGATGTGCCAGCGGTACTCACCGGCAGAGTAGTCGTAGGGGAAGGCGTGGTGGTAGTTGTGGAAGCCCTCGCCTGCAACAGAAGCCAGGAGAGCAGTTAGGGGGCTCGGTGAGTGCTACTTCATCCTCTGCACACCTCTTACCTGGAAGGTACCTTGAACCTCAGAGAAGTGTGCTACCGTTAACCGAATAGATGACCCCCAGTGTCTTCTACCCTGAGGAAATAAGAGCCCTTCGAGCATCTTATATGTATTGAACAATCTCATTTACTCATGGGGTATAGGGTTTTGTGGGGAAAGATGTTTCTATTGTGTTAACTAGATGAGAGGAGATTAGTATACTGGCAAAATACTTCATCTTGAAAAAAAAAAAAGAGCAAACTTAAATATTGACTCAAGACCCTACTGGCTCTGTGCCTATATGTATGTTTTCTGATGAGATGGAATGGGATGTGCACTTCTTACAAAGGTGAGCAAGCTCGCCCTTACCTATGCTATTGGTGGGAGGTTTCAACAGAAGAGGCAGCCACAGCTGAAGGAAGGGATGCCAAGGAGTTCCCTCAGCTGTTGGCAGCTCACAGCGGGTTGCTTTCATCTTTGATCTTGGGTGAGGGAGGTACTGATGAATTAGAACCACTAGGAAATTTCTTGGAAATTCCTTTGTTTGTTTGTTGAACTAGGGTTTGTCTATGTAACAGCCTTGGCTGTCAAGGACTTGCTTTGTAGACCAGTCTGGCCTCAAACTCAAAAGGGATCATCCTCCCTCTGCCTTTGGAGATTCCTTCTAATTGCTGATGTTCTGAGAACACTTGAGACTATCATTCACTTTGACGAAAAGGAAAATATGGTTTTGTTTGTTTGTTTGTTTTAGAGCCAGGATTATTCCAGTAGCAGATAAATGAAAACCCTACAGATTGTTCCAGAACTTTTCTTTCCCACGGATTGCCCCAAAAACAACACTGGCCTCACCAAGTTAGCACAAAGATCAACTAATAAGAGATCCAGGTCTTGAGTTTCCCTGGATAGATTAGGAGTGATTGGCAAAATCAGGAAAGCAAAACGATTTGAGACCCAGAGATGCTGCTAACCAGGCTTCCTCGTGGTTACATGTCCTTTCTTCATGCCAGGATGCCCACAGTGTCCACTTGAAGCAGGTAGGAGAACACCTGGCTAAGGCTGCTAATGAAGAATTGTGACTTCTACACTCAGGGCTCTGAGTGGTAGATTTAAAAGAGAAGGAAGTAAGGGCTCTGTGTAGCAACGGGGGCATCAAGAAAAAGAAATCTTCAGAGATCAACTTTCACAGATAACAGTAGGGTAAGACAGTGGGGAAGGTAATTAAAGATGCCAAGAAACAAACCAAACCAAAACAAAACCAGACTGGCAGTAAACAGTTGGAGAAGACCCAAGGGTGAGATAAGAAGACAAAAGAAGAGATAAGAAGGAAGTCTATTGGATCTGGCAAGAATCCATCGGTCACTCTGGACAACCAATCATGGGACATGAGTTGAAGAGGCTCCCTACACATCCAGTTATAGAACAGAATGCATGCCAGGCCACATTCATCTATGGAAATCTTGCTATTGTAGAGGGTAAGTAATTTATTTCAGGAGGATCAAATCAAGAACATGTTCAGAGGTAGAAGGGATTTGATTTAGAAAAACTAGGGCAGGAGGATGAAGAGGAAACTATATTCAAGATGGCGTACTTGGACTCGAGTGAACTAAGTCAGAATTACTCTTTCTGCATTCTACGTAGCATGATTAGATGCAAAACACTGGGCTTACTGTCTTTCCTACTGACCCTGTTGCTGGATTCATTCGTTTCCTAACCAAAGTGAGATGCTAATCAACCTGGAGGAGACAGGAGAATGACAAACTTAACAGGGCTTAAGATAGGCTGCGTGTAGTGGGCCACCCCTTTAATCCTAGCTCTTGGGAGGCTGATACTGGTCAATCTTTGTGTGTTTGAGGCCAGTTTGGTCTATCCAGCAAGTTCCAGGACAGCCATGGCTACATAGTGAGACCCTGTCTTTAAAAAGGTCTAACATACACGCCATTTGGAGACTGTTTTGGACCTGGTGTTTTTCACCTTTTCTTTTTTTGTAACAGGCTTTTTGACTTTCATATATGTGTCTTTAAAAAAAAAACCACACAATTGGTTTAGTTTTTTTGTTGCTATTATTATTATTATTGGTTTTTCGAGACGGGATTTCTCTATGTAGCCCTGATTGTCCTGGAACTCACTCTGTAGACCAGGCTGGCCTCGAACTCAGAAATTCCGCCTGTCTCTGCCTCCCAAGTGCTGGGATTAAAGGTGTGGGCCACCACTGCCCGGCACTGTTTATTTTTGAGACAGGGTCTCGCTGTGTAGCCCCGGCTGGCCTGAGACTTGCTGTGTACATCAGACAGACTTTGTACTCAGCTACTAGACTCTGGTTTTAAGATAGAAGAATGGAGACACAAATTATCATTAAAAACAACCTTAGGAGCCACATGTAATGGCTCATTCCTGCAGTTCCAGCATTTTGGAGGCTGAGGCAGGAATGCTGGTGCAACTTTAAGGCCAGCCTGAGTTACAGAGTGAGTCCCAACTGAAAACAAACAAATCTTATCCTGTCTTTCATGTTTCTAGCAAAAAAATCCTAACTAGTAGATCATTGAGTGTGGTCATACCGTAGGCAGCTGACTTACCCAGTGTTCCCACGATAGTTAGCATATTCTCTCGGCCGTCAATGTTCTTGTCATAGGGGCGATTCCCGGAAACGTGGGCGACACTATTCACCATCCAGGTGACATTGAGAGTTAAGGCATATCTCACTAAAGTGGCAACAAAAATACTGTGTAGAAAAGTACCTATGGGGAGAGATCCAACACTGAGTCTGGAGAAGCGACTCCCACATCTCCCTCAAGTATCCACTCGCACACTCTACCGAGCTTCCCTCCTATGACTGCAGGTATGGGGGAAGGGCAAGGGCAGAAACCATCAGGAAAGAGTGGGGTAGGTGATCTTTTGAACACACGACCTTATATAATTTTTTAAATGAGGTAATAAGGACACATTAAATGCCTTTCCTAGGATCACACCACTAGAAGCCAGTGTATCAAGTATAGGACTGCGTGTTGCCTGACAAGAAATTCATTGTTTTTTTCCACAGAACACAAAACCACGTTACTTAAACAAGTCACAAACTCATAGCCAGTTCCGCTGTCTGGGCTCCTGTCCATGTGCCTTTGAGTTGCTTTTTCTTTTCTTGGTTGTCTGACAAGGTCATTGGCATAGACAGTGGCATGTCCTGACTGCGTTACTTCCCACCATCTTCTAGTCTTTCTCTGCTTTCCATCCAGGAGGCCACTGGGTGTCCTTCATCCCTGAAGGTCTCTGTCCCTCTGGAAACCTTGTTCAACTCTCCATCCTCATTCAAGGGAGTTGATTGCATTGTTTGTTTTTTTGTCTTTTTTTTTTTTTGGTTTTTTTTTGTTTCTTTTTTTGAGACAGGGTTTCTCTGTGTAGCCCTGGCTGTCCGGGAACTTACTCTGTAGACCAGGCTGATCTCGAACTCAGAGATCTGCCTGCCTCTGCTCTCAAGTGCTGGGATTAAAGGCCCGCGCCACCACTGCCTGGCGGCGATCATGGAGTTTTTTATACCCACTCTTTGTATTTCCACTGAACTATTTTTTTCCCTTTATTTCTTAGGGACAATGAGTATTCTGCACATTCTGCCTTGTATCATGATTATTTTTACACTTTCTTGATCTCTCCACCTCAACAGGCTAGAAATTCCTTGAGGGGTAAGACTTGGCTTTTTTGTCTTTGCCTATCCTAGATAGATTAGTAATAGTTAGATCAAGTTGCATTTAATATCATTCATGAAAATTGTTCAAAGGGCATAAACTGAACAAAACAGCAAAGTCTCTTTATAGCCTCTGAGCAATTAAAATGAATTTGAAATGGTAGTCTTAAACATACAAGCCCCAAAATCTCTCAGCTTTTATTTTCAAGTTATAAGAGAAAAAGTGGGGCTGGAGAGATGGCTCAGGGGTTAAGAGCACTGGCTGCTCTTCCAGAGGTCCTGAGTTCAAATCCCAGCAACCACATGGTGGCTCACAACCATCTGTAATGGGATCCGATGCCCTCTTCTGGTGTGTCTGAAGACATCCACAGAAGACATCCACAGTGTACTTATATAAATAAAATAAATAAATCTTAAAAAAAAAAAACTAAGAGAAAAGGTGGAGTCCCTAAACCCCAGGTGCCCTGGGTTACATTCCCAGTTCTATCCCCATGCCCCACTCACCTCCTCTGGAACATCACCAGCTTCTCAGCCTTTAGGTCAGACATGTCCAGTTTTCTGCCCTTCTCTTTGACGGCCGGGTGTTTGCGCACAAGCAGCCAACCCACGTGAGAGAAGAAGAAGCCACGGTGGGAATTGTGAGGGTCAGCGTGTGTTTCTGAGAACTTGTGGTGGGCGCGGTGATCTCAGGCCCATTCGTACATGTCGTTCTGGAAGCACAGGAAAGAGGAATTCAGTGTTGAGAAAGAGATGTTCTCCAAGGTGAATGCAAGGGCCTAAATGTCTGCAAGGGCTTGGGACTCTCAGTCCAACTCATAGAGTCCTTTGTCTCCCCCAAGGAGGCCTTGGGGAGCACCCTTTCCTGCACACTTGTCCTGAAAGTTTACAGGGGAAAGCAACTCAGAAATAGCACTGTTGCTCCCTGAGATTGTGTGGTAGATAGGGAGAAGGGTGGTGATTCACAACCCCACTTTCATTAGCAAAGAACAGTAATTCTTCTGGCAAGGACAGGATCCTAATGGAAGGCCTAATCCTTAAATATGGGGAGTTTGAAGCAGTTGGGCTTGGGGCTTGGAGTGTTGGTCTGTGACTACAGATGTGGGAAGCTCTATCTTGACACCTTCATAATGACAGGTTACTCAACCAGTAACAAGACCAGTATGTAACTTATGAGCTTGGGCACATTTCCTAAGGACCTCTTATGTGGGACTTGCTAAACTTTTAATTATGCACCAATAATATCACCCTCTTCCTTTTCCCCCACAAAGAGATCAGGAGAATTCAGGGTGTAAACTGCTAGGGCAGAGATGATTATACACATATGTTGAGAACTTCCAATATTACCATGAAAGAAAATTTTGTTTCCTGTTTTCCCTTTCTCTCACAATGAGCTCCACATGGCATGCTATCTGTTGCTACTTGCTACAACCTGATATCAAGGGAAGCTTCCTTCTCTAATTCCCTTCCTTCTGTGTTATAAACTTATGCCTCAAACAGCTTCAATAGCTCATTTAGCCAGCATGGCAGCCACAGGTAGTATCCCAACATTGGTCTACGAAGCTACTCATTAACATAATTTCATCATCTGAAATGAGGGATAATAACAGTATCCACCTCTTAAGACATCATAGAGACTTAATGAGAGTTCATCTATGTCAAATTCTAGCATGGTACCTGTAAAGAGTCACTGCCATTAGAAATGTTTGCATTTATTATCTAGAGCAAGAGTCCTTTTCAGTCCCATTGCAGTGGGAACTTACGGTAGGCATCACAGAAGGTAAGTTTAATGTTTATTGATGGTCTCAGAAACTAGGGTCAGTGCCTAACTAATGAATGATGGCCTTTTATGTTGAAAGACCACATTAATCACACTGTGTGAAAGCATAGGAACTGGTCAAAAATGTCCCAGTAGTAACTAGAGATCCTTTCCTCGAGTTTCCCTACCCAGTGACTCTTCAGTTATCTTATGCTCTGTGAATCTCAGAAGTAAGCATGTTCTTTAGGTGACCACAGAAGACCAGGAGAGGCAATGGCTACCCTGTTGGCTCCTCTCAGGGCTTTGACTCCTTCTCCTGTATCCTGGATCATCAGGAGATGTGACACACAAGAGCTGAGCAGAGCCAGACTTTTACCTGGAAAGTCATGGTGTTGACAATGATGAGGAAGATCGGCAGGGGCAGCCTTGCTTTATAGGTTCGATGGCTCCACAGGCTATGAGCTCCGGCTGCCATAGCCAAGCCAGAAAATACATATAACACACACACTGCGAATAAAGACAGTGGAGGTGAGCAACAGCCAAGTTCGTCTGGTAAGAATGTCAGGACACCGTTTCTGATGCCCTGATGTGTCTTTGTACGTCTTGGAATCGGGATCTGCTTTCTCAGGAAACCTAGGGCTAGGAATAGAAGCAGAACCTTTTGACACCAAAGCAATAGAAACAACACATAGCCAAATATATGGACAGACAGGCAGGACGCTCACAAATCTTGTACTTGTCGGTAAGAGGACTAACCAGAGGAGACCGGGCTGTTCTCTCAGCACAGAGAACAGAGGGAGAGTCAAGCTTTTTCTGACTGGCTGAAGTGATAATGTGTGGGCAGAGAGACCCATCATCTCTCTGATGACCTTTAAGTGCACAAGCTGAAGTTGTGACCTAAACAACACGAAGGAGGGATGTAAGCAAACAAGTCATGCTTTTTACTCAGTAAACAGCTGAAGGCCTGGAAGTTTATTTGCCTCTCCCACTGGGGTGTTCCTGTATCACGGATGCCTTGCTCTCTGTGGCTGCGAAACGTTCATCACTTGAATAGAGCGCCGTCACCTCCTAGACTTTCCACCCCGGAGTGGACATGGGCTCAAGAAGTCCAGATACTGAGGAGGTAGGGCAGGGAAGAGGTCCCAGCCACTGTCCTTGTGCAGAAGCATTAAGCCAGGTCCTGTGTCCTTTGAGCTAAGGTGATTCTCTTTATAGTGTCGAAGGCCATCAATGATTCCCACAGTGCTTAAGGACACATACACATGGGTGTTCTCAAAACAGTAGCCAGATCAATCTGGGCACTGCCAAATTAGAAGAAACTCAAGTGGCAAGGGACATATGCAATACAGAGCAGAGACTATTTGGCAGCCAACACAGTATCATGTTATTACTGTAGCTATTGAAGGATGGCTCTATCAGGGACAGCCAGCCCTGTATAAAGTCTTATTTGTACAGGGACTTAACCTTCACCAAGTATATTAATATTATTTTATTCACTGCATACATTAAATAGTGTAACACTCTGTTGTGATGTCACGGTTGAGAAAGTGCATGACATAAGTGGTATGTTTTTTCCAGGAGCACAGGATTGATAACATTAGAACTGTGGTTTGCAGCTAGTGTTTCTGGCAACAATCAATGTATTCTGGCTCCAGCTCTAGCATCTACTTCCTGAACAGAGCACAGCAGCATTGTCCTACCTCACTGACCCAATGACCACAGTTTAAGAGGCTGTACTGACTAAGGTGGGAAAGGGAACACTGAGGGGAGCCATCTGTTCCTCTGATTGGTAGGAAGAACATAAAAGCTGGGACCTTGGTGAAAAACATAAAACAAAAATTAAAACCAACCAACCAAACAGACAAACGAAAAACCAAACACAATACTCCAAGGGACAGCTGGAAACAGTGGATGTTCAAAAGCGACAGAACTTTAAGGTTGGAGAGTCCACACATCGTACCAATAGCCCAATGTCCTTCCAAAGCCAAAGATAACAGGTTACTAATGGAAAGATACCAACAAGAGGGTAAACACAGCTGGGCAGTGGTGGTGCACGCCTTTAATCCCAGCACTTGGGAGGCAGAGGCAGGAGCAAGGGCAGGAGCAGGGGCAGGGGCAGGGGCAGGGGCAGAGGCAGGGGCAGAGGCAGGCAGATTTCTGAGTTCGAGGCCAGCCTGGTCTACAGAGTGAGTTCCAGGATAGCCAGGGCTACACAGAGAAACCCTGTCTCAGGAAAAAAAAAGAGGGTAAACACAACCTTGACTCTGGGGTGTCATTCTGCTTCCTGCATTGGCACCTGAGGCTTGCCAAACACAGTTTGGTCAAGAACTGAACTGAATGAGGCCTACAAGGAGGGCCCAAGTGGGAAGGGAACTAGCAGGGGCAGAAACTATTTGAAGACTTCCCTTCTAGGGAGGAGGAGGAGAGAGGAGAATCCATAGTCTAGAGGGGAGTGTACGCCGGCTCTGTGCTCTTATTCTGCAGCTCATGTTTGGGGCTCTCAGTGGAAGAAGAGAGCCACCCAGCTGCTTCGATGGGGTGACTCTCTCTAATCTGCAGATGAGCTACCCTGCTCTATGTGGGTGTGGGATGCCATGTGAAAGAACAAGATATTCCCAACCCAAGAGTAGGCCACACTGGGGCAGGATCTTGAGGCAGGAAATGTTCCCGTTGCATTTCCCTGAAGGCGCTTGAAAAACTTCCAAGATGAATTTCCAGAGCCCAGATCTCACCACTTAACGAGATCTAAGAGAATTGGGGCAGATGGAGCCAACATCTGGCCAGCTAGCCTTTTTTTCTACCACTGCTCTCCAAGAGAGGGTGCACAGGAAGTATCCACTGCTGACACTTCTCTAGACAACCTCCCAGCATCTTACTGAGAACTTGGCCAGAGCAGTGCATATCCCTGCATCTACACAGGTCCTGCTCATCCTCCCTGCCTCAGACTTCAGAGAGTCACAAAGAAAACTACCTGAGAAGCTCATCTGTCAACACCAGGGACAGCACTGCTCTCTGCCCAGGTCTATGAATCCCTGAGGGCCTGAAGTAAGGCATGTCAGGGACCACACTGTCTCCTTCAGTCCAGTAGCCCTAAGGTTGGGCTGCTCCAGGTCTGTAATGTCTGCCAAAGAACTGTGTGTTGGGGACCACGAAGACTAGCGTAGTGCCTCTAACACTGAAAGGGATGAAAGTAGCAGGCTGGATGGGGAACGGAACATGAAACACTTCTGCAATCTGATTCAGTCCAAGGACATCTTGACCGGCATATGCTGCACCCTTGAGCCCTGAACAGAGTAGAGGAAGGAGTCATACATACCCCTGTGCACTTGAGTTGTCTAGGAGCCTGTATCATCTTCCTTCCGGGCAAAGCAGCCTCATCTAGACAGGGGGTTCAAATAGTCATATGGATAACCCTCTTCTGTTTTCTCTTGTACAATCTTCCTTTGTTTTGTCCCCTGACTGGGTTCAATGTGTAGTCCTTAAAGTTCCTGGTCCAGTACCTGGAGAGGGCCTACTTCTCTTGTGACAAGAAGGGATAGGACAAGCAGGAACTCACACAGAAAAGTTTGTTCAGGGACTTTGCTAGATTTTTCTTGTGTCTGTTCCTCCAAGACACCATGCACGTCTCAGCATCCATGCTAAGGGGAGCCCAGGACTGACCCTCTTGCATCCATCTAGGCTCTGTTTCCAGCCCAGCCAATCCCTCAGGAGCCAAAGGAAAGAGGACGGAGAATCCTATACAAAACATGGCTGCTGACCCGTGCCAGAGTGGACCTCATTAAAGAAATGGAAAAGACCAGGAGCACTGGCCTGAGACAAGGGCGCTGCTAACCGAAGAGGCAGGTGTAGACCTTGCAGGAGGGAACCAGTGTGATCCCGTACAGAGCTCCCGCGTGCAGCAGGGCCATGAGGATGATGTTCCTCCAGACGTACTCCAGCTTGGGCGGGGGCCCCTCCTCATCCTGGTAGTTGGGGTCGTGGATATCTTCTGTCATCTCAGGCCTGATGTTTCCTTCCCATTGTTGGAGAATCTTTGCTGATTTCTCTCCTTCATTCTTTAGCTCCCCAGAGAGAGACTTTGTATTGGCCATGTTCCTGGTGGTCATCTGGGAGCTGGAAAGCTGTGAGAAGAGGGAGTGGAAAGTCAGCAGAGAGTAGTCTCGAGGGAACCTGTGTTCTCCAGTGCGGGTCAGGGAGGAATGGTGTGCAAGCAGGGCTCCTGCTTCAGTGCCCAGGTTAAGAAGAGTTAGGGGGAAGGGAAAGTCCCCTTGAACTAAAACCCCGAGAACAGATTGTACAGTGAGAACAATATGCTTGATGCACCTTAGTCACGGGGGTAGAAAGCAGAGGAGGGGGCTGTATTTACCTTGTGCTTCTTATGATTCAGAGAACTAGTTTGTTTTTTGTGGTTAGATGAGGCCTTGTGTTATCTGGCCTGCATCTCAGAATCTCACCATCCCAGCCGCCTGAGTACTGCGATTTCAGGGAAACACCACTGTTTTTGCTAGTTTCCAGATCTGTCATCAGCCTAGAGGTGTTGGGTTTATATCTCTTCTCTGTGCTATGCAGCCAGAGGCAGGGTGATCAGGAGTTTGCAGTCAGGATGTCCTATCATCCAACTTCTGAGCGATCTAAACTACAGAGTCAGACTTGGTTGCAATGCTACCTCCTCCTACCCCCTCCTACCCCCTCCTTCCCTCTGCTATCCCTCCTACCCCTCCTCAAAACAAGACACAAGAATAATAATAAAACCCAGCTTGGAAGATGGGTAGTCTTCCTCTTCAGGAACATTTTTTTTTTAAAATGTTAACAATGAGCTAATTAGATAAATGCAAATAAGAAAACACACACACACACACACATACACATACACACTGTGACTGGAGAGACAGCTGTGGGTGCTGGAAACACAACTCTTACAGTTTTGGTTGTGAGTCTAGCCTTTAATGGCTGAGCGTCTTTTCAGCAAAAGAAAACAAAGTTATAAATAAATTTTTCATCCTTTCCAACTTTTTTAAACATAAACTCTCTAAGCGGTATTATGTTAAGCACATGCTGGCTACAGAGAGTAAAATTATGCTTCAGAGCCCCCTCACTGGATGCTATACCTCTCATCTTTGTCTTCTTCTTACAGGGGCCCAAATATGTCCCGGGGCATCCATTTCAATATTGTCCCAGTCAATCACTAAGGATGACTGGGGTCCTGAAGCTCTGTAACCTGGAGGTGGAAGACTTGCTCCTGTCTGACATGTGGGACACACACACACTATTTACTAAACTATTCCGTGCACAACCGGAGGCATTCTAATTACACCACAAAACAAGAAGTGGCAATTTTGTGTTGCAGAGAGCTGGTCTCCAAACTACCAGAACAAAACTCAGCCCCACAATGGGGCGCTCACCTTTGGTCCTATTCTTTGTCATGTTCTACCTCTTTACTTCACAAGATATTGCTGTATAGTTCATTTCCAGAATCAAGTGTTGATCTATCCTGTCAAACTCAGAGATTCCCATGACCATTGATGGGTCTATCTGACTTTAGGTGATTTGGTTCCTAGGGAGCTCAACTAAGCAGCATGCCAAATCCTTCCAGAAACTTGAGCTCACTTTAGCCACTAGTGTATTCGTGGATCCCATGTTTTTAAAGCCTACACCCACTGACAGGAGTCACTGCTTAGAAACTTCTTTTCTCCTTTTACAAGTATGCTGGCCCTAAGGTGCCCAGAGCTTACCAGAGCTGAGACCACAGCGTAGAATTCAGGACTTTCAGGACCGAAGCTGGGTTTCTGCTTCAGAGTATGGAGCTGTGAAACAGGTCAGGCGCTACCCCTGAAATCTGTCCTGTGCCTTATATGTATATATAGTAGCTATCCAGGCTCAGCCTTACCGTGTGGGCTGTTCCTCAGAGCTATGGGTTTAAAGGCTCTGGATGGCCGAGTCTTTCATTTCCGTGTATGTCTTCCTGTCCTGCCAAAAGGGGCAAGGTGTGCAGAGGTAGCTGGCCTAGGTAGCTCCAGGCAGAGGGTGGGAGAAGGGAGGGGACAAAAGAGCAGGCATCGGCCAAGTCAGACAGAGCCTCATGCTGTTGAGGGCATCGCCGGTGATCCTAACATAGCAGGGGCCCACATCCTGTCCCCATCTTGCCCCTTGAGAGCATGGTGCATGGTGAGGAAGAGACGGCTCAGTGATTAAGAGCACTTGCTGCTCTTCCAGAGGTCTGAGTCCCAGCACCCGCATGGTGCCTCACAATTGTTTATAACTCCAGTCCAGGGCACTCTGTACCTTCAGCTGGCCTCTGAGGGCACCAGGCACCCAAGTGTGTGTGTGTGTGTGTGTGTGTGTGTGTGTGAGAGAGAGAGAGAGAGAGAGAGAGAGAGAGAGAGAGAGAGAGAGAGTGTTACATACAAAACACCCATACACATAAAACAATTTTTTTTTCCAACAAGAAAGATTGATACAGTTGTCAATTCTGGCTTCCACACTCATTGATGTTACCTTATCCAACCCGGTCCCTGGCTCAGTTCCGTCTGCTGTCTCCTATGCCATCTCAAGTCTTTTCCCTTCTTCCTCCCTTTTTCTCTTCTCATGTCTCCTCTTCCACTGGCCACTGGGCCCCTCCTGTGGACATGGGAACACTTGAGATTTCACTCTGGAAAACAATTGTTTTCCAGACACAATTTTACTTTTGTTCTACTAGATACAATTGTTGTATCTAGTTCAACAATTAGGCAAATTCAAGCCCAGGGAGACTCTAGACCATGAGCAGTGGGGCAATTAAAGCAGGAGAGATTGGGAAAGCCATGGTGGCAATGACCACGCACAACTCCATTCTGCCTTCCTATTCTCCCCGGAACACAATGGGGGCGGGGGGATGAGTTTTGAACCAAGGACTCAGCTGTAGCCCTCATCTGTAGGGGAAAGTTCCCAGCTCAGGGAAAAATTACGGCACTGCCTTCGCACCAACTCTGAATGCTATCAACCCTGCAGCATTACATATACCAAACACACACACACACACATGCACGCACGCGTGCACACACACACTGACATAGGTGCATGCACACCCTGTACTTAGTCAATGGGTAGGCTCTGCCAGGTTAGGACTCAGGAATCAGGAATCAGTAGGCATTGGCCACTACTTGTGTCTACACCTTCAGAACCTACCGGACTTTTTGAGAGATTCGTGAAGCCCTGGGTAGAATTTTGAAGTGGTTGTGTTTGTTTTGAGTAAAAGAGGCAGGAAGCAGACAGTTGTTTGTACCCAGCAGCTGGCTGAAGGGGTCGGCTATGGATAACGGGAGAGGAGATATGGAAAGATCCCTGTGAGATTTATTTTGTAGAGGTCTCGCCCTCTGTGGCGGCTTCTCCGTACTTCTGTTTTAAATAAAAGTAAGTGTCAAGTGGAGTTATCAGATGGCTTGGTCATGGTCACCCTAGCCAGTTTGTAGGGGAAATAGGAGTTCAGAGCAGACACGTGAGGCTGACACCCAAGCTCTTAAGGCCCAACCCTATAGCTCTATGCCCCAGGACCCGGCGGGCCGCACGTAGCCCACTGCTCAGCATTTCCGTCCCTTAAGTGGCTCTCCCTAGGCTCCTCTAGGATGGCAACATCAAGGTGCGGGCTGCACGGGCGGCGCCTCCTGATTGGATCGGGCTCCGGCAGAGCCGCAGCGCGGCCGCTGATTGGCTGCACGGGGTCAGGCGCTGTGGGCCGAGTGAACGCGAGTGACCCTGTGGGCGGGTGCTGACCGAGAGTAACCCGGGGAGGGACTGCACGCCTCTCCCTTTGTCTCCTGCGGCTCTAGGCTCCCGCCCGCCAGGCCTGCCTGGGCAGAGACAGGGCGTGGGAGCGGAGGCGGGGCTGAGTGCAACTGAGCAAGCTTCGGAATAGGAGCTGGACCGAAGCATTTCAGCACAGCTACATCCTTCTGCCTCAGGCCCCAGCTTTGTAAGTGGGGTTCTGCGTGAGGCCGAGTGGAAGTCTCTAGGAAAAAAGTTTAAATCCTCGAGCGGATGGGGCGAATGTGCCCTAGTGACTCTGAAGTGATCTCCTGTAAACAGCCTTAAATTGGGAAAGGCTAGGCGGCTTCTCCCAGCCTGTACCTCAATGGGTAAGGAGTCTGGAGGCCGGTCCTGGGATGGTTTTGATAACGCCAAGAGGCAACGTCAAGGATGTGCTTGAACACGGCTGATGGGGATGGAAAGTGGTTCAGCCGCTGTAGAAAACAGGTTGGCGTCCCTATGAAAGGTTGAAGAATTACCGCAAGATCACAGCGCTGCCCTCCGGATACACACCCAAGTCAGTAATGGTGCACAAAGCTCAAAGCAGTGTCGCCAGGTGCACAGGGCCATAAAATTGCCTCCTCAGTTTTCTCCTTGTGATTAATTTTAATTGTTAGCGTGACAGGATTGAGAATCACCAGGGAGATACACTTTTTGAATGTGTCAGAATGGGCCAACTGAGAAAGGTAAAGTGTGAGAGCCACCCTGAATGTGGGTGGCATCTTGACACATGCTGGGGTCTGGACTAAAATAAAAAAAGGCAAGAGTGCCAGACAGTGGTGGCGCACGCCTTTAATCTCAGCACATGGGAGGCAGAGGCCGGCGGATTTCTGAGTTCGAGGCCAGCCTGGTCTATAGAGTGAGTTCCAGGACAGCCAGGGCTATACAGAGAAACCCTGACTCAAAAAACAAAACAAAAGGCAAGAGGAGGTCGCAGGCCGCTGGAAGCGGGCCCTTCCTGACATCACATTGTCACCTCATGCTCCTGCTGACAGAACTGGAGCACCTCCCTGCCTTACCTTTCTATGCGAGCCGAAAGGAAAGCTTCGTTATTCGTCTTGTCAGATGTTTTATTAATAGTCGGGAGAAAAAAGCAAAAAACAAGATAAACCTGTATCTCCAAGGAATTAGAAAATAGACATTTGAAAAGGAAAATGGATCTATTTACAGTTTGACCAAAAGCACAGGGATCTCCACTCCTAACCACCGTGGCTGTACATCTTAACATCTGTAGAAAAGGCAGAGACAAACATGCAAATGTAGCTGAGAAACGGGTTAACTGAGGAAGGAAGGAGACTGCTCCCCGGGATAAAAAGGCAGGCTGTGCTGGGGAGCTGGGTCAGTGGAGAAAGTCACTAGGGGACAGGCTTGACGACCTGGTTCCAAATCTCCAGAACGCAAGAAAAGCCAGATATGGCAGCTCTTTTCAGACTCTTATCACAGGATCAGAGGGAGAGGCAGATGAACTTTGAGCCATTCATTCGTAGCTTGCTAGTGTGGTAAGGCTGAGGAAGTGGATAAAGAGCGTTGTTCACACACAATGGGATGCTAATAAGAAAAAAAAAATAAAAGGATTCCGGTACTGATTGGTGCTACGCTGTCAACAGCTGTACAAAACGCGCTTCAAGAAGAGAGCCAGATGTGGAGCTCACAGATTGTGCGGCTCTGTTCCTGTGAAGCATGCAGTTAAGTCCAGAGAAAAGGAGAAAGGGGCTGTTGCCAGGGGTGGGGAGTGGGCTGGGAAGGTGAGTGAGGAGAGGGGTCAGTGCTTAGGTGGTGTAGTGTCTCTTTGGAGCAAGGGCATGTTTCGAAAGTGGATGTGTCAGCGCTATAACACTGTGAGTGTACTAATACCACAGAATTGTTCACTTTCTTTTTTTTTTATCGTCTTTACTTTAGAAGACAAGTAAATGATTTACAGTTACCATAGCTTATACCAGTGTCTTAAGGGGGATGGAGAGAGAAACTTTTTCTTTCTTTTTTTTTTTTTTTTTTTGGTTTTTCGAGACAGGGTTTCTCTGTGTAGCTCTGGCTATCCTGGAACTCACTCTGTAGACCAGGCTGGCCTCAAACTCAGAAATCCGCCTGCCTCTACCTCCCAAGTGCTGGGATTAAAGGCGTGCACCACCACTGCTGGGCAGAAACTCTCTTTCTTTCTTTCTTTCTTTCTTTCTTTCTTTCTTTCTTTCTTTCTTTCTTTCTTTCTTTCTTTCTTTCTTTTCTTTCTTTGGAAAGAAACTCAACAGGATAAAACTCCTAGGATCCCAGTAGGGTGTATTCTGACCTGGGTATTATGAGGGCACTGACTGCACCCCCGGGGGGTTTCCAGACCAGCGAATTGTTGGAAAACTCAAGCATATCAGGAGTGTGTGGAGCTGCGATTCTGAGTGTGTGTGTGTGTGTGTGTGTGTGTGTGTGTGTGTCTGTGTCTGTGTGTTATAGGTCATCTAGAATTCGCTAAGAATTCACAAGACCTATGAGCGTTCTTGTGCCCTCTGCTGGCATTTTAAAGAAATCACTTTCCTTTTTCTGACCAGAAATGACCCAGACTAAGGACCTCGTTGGGTTTTTGAACAGGTCCTCACGTGGGCACAGACCTATCAGGAGTCGGCACAGCCCACCTGCTCCTTTATAGCTCAGACAGAGAAGCCTAGGGAGGGGAGTGAGGTGGAACAACCTGATTGTCCCAAGGAGGACGTTCTTTTTGTCTCCAGCAACTCCAAGGCACACTCTCCATTTCTCATACCTTGAGATTATTATCTGAGTCCCTTGCTCCAAATTCACTGAGCAAAATAAGTCTTTGCCTGCACCAAAGAAAGTTAATGTAGGTCTCAAAATTGAACTCACACTCATTGTGACATTTACCATGTTTTTTTGTAGCAAAGACAGAACCAAAGCACATGTGAGGCCTGTTCATTTCATTGCACACTGACCGTTTAGCCACAGGGAGACTTCCCAGCAGCCCTTGAGCTGAGAATGTAATAGGGTAGACCGTTAAAATGCAGCTGTGGTTTAATGTTTAAGATACTCTAATAAGTCCAAGCACTGGGGAGGCAGAGGCAGTGGATCTCTGTGAGTTCAAGACCAGCCTTGGATACATAGCGAGGCCCTGTCTCAAACAATCAACCAAACAAAAGATTCTGGACTAAGTGCTTTTGCACTGATGTGACCCAATAGCTGTCAAAAACAGCTCGAGGGAGGAAGGATGAATCTGGGCTTACAGCTTCAGAGGTGGAGGTTGGTCACAGTAGGGAAGGCACGGTGGGACAGAGCCCGTCATATCATAGGAACACAGAAGAGAAGGACTCTGGGATCTGGTTTGCCTTTCTCAAGAATCTTCAACACAACTAATAAACAGAATCATCTGTAGAGATGCTGTGTTTTCCAGAAGACATTTCAGACGACGATGTTGAAAACCACCAGTAAGCGTCCCTAAAGCTGGAATGTGTAACCTTGTGGCTGGAACTCCCGTCTCATCCCTAAACCAAAACAGTATGGCTCCTAAAACCACCTTGTAGTTTCATTTACAAAAGAAGAGTCTCTAAGAGAAGGAAAACAAACCAGCTCATGAGATTTCAACATTTTTTTAAAGATTTATTTTATTTATGAGTACACTGTAGCTGTTTCCAGACAGACCAGAAGAGGGCATCAGTTCCCTTTACAGACGGTTGTGAGCCACCACATGGTTGCTGGGAATTGAATTCAGTACCTTTGGAAGAGCAGGCAGTGCTCTTAACCACTGAGTCATGTCTCCAGCCCTGGGGTTTCAATTTCTAAACCATTTTAAAAAATGTAGGCCTCACTTGGTCTTCAAACTCTGTTGTAGACTATGTCCTTTGAGGAATATAACTTAAAAAGCCACTGACTTGTCTATATACAAAACCATCGCTTACATGATCATGGGAACGGGTTCGCTTACAGAAGCACAAATGCCTTATCTGTGGCCACACACACACACACACACGCACACACGCACACACACATACACACATGCATGCACACACACACGCACACACACACGCACACACACACGCACACACACACACACACACAGAGAAAGAGAGAGAAAGAGAGAGAGAGAGAGAGACTGATCATATATCCCCAGGGAAGGGTACAGTCCCATGAGCTCCTCTCCTAGGCATGCCGTGATGGTGACAGGCCCAATCCTGGCTATCTCTTTTGCAGGTAATCACAGCTGCTGTAACTTCAAGAGTGTAGTGACTTCCATGGCCTGCCTGGAAGTCAGTGTTCTTGTCCATTATAGCTTTCTCTCAGGCTCTAACGTTCTGACAACCCCAGCCTTCAGGAAACTTGATGCGGATATTGCATACAGGGCTATGCCTTCACAGTCACACATTTTTAGTGTCAGAGGAACTCTGAATTTACTGCTGACCATTGTAAAAGAGCCAACGACCAAAGCTGCGTGTGGTGTCGCTTTTAACAAAATCTCAATTGCTCGATTTTACCAATAAAGACTTGGGAGCCTTGTGTGGTCTGAGTTGTATCTTGTTTATTCTGAACTTTTGGGCTAATATCCACTTATCAGTGAGTGCATACCATGTGTGTTCTTTCGTGATTGAGTTACCTCACTCAGGATGATATTTTCTAGTTCCATCCATTTGCCTAAAAATTTCATGAATTCAATGTTAATAGCTGAGTAGTGTTCCATTGTGTAAATACACCACATTTTCTATATCCATAGCTCTCTTGAAGGACATCTGGGTTCTTTCCAGCTTCTATTATAAATATATTAATTAATATATAATTATTATAAATAGAGCTGCTATGAACATAGTGGAACATGTGTCCTTATTACATGTTGGAGCATCTTCTGGGTATATGCCCAGGAGTGGTATAGCTGGGTCCTCAGGTAGTACTATGTCTAATTTTCTGAGGAATCGTCAAACTGATTTCCAGAGTGGTTGTACCAGTTTGCAATCCCACCAGCAATGGAGGAGTGCTTCTCTTTCTCCATATCCTCACCAGCTCAAGAAGAAGGAAAATCAAAGTGTGGGTGCTTCGGTTTTTCTGAGAAAAGGAACAAAATACAGGAGCAATTATGGAGACAAAGTGTGGGGCAGAGACTGAAGGAAAGGCCATCCAGAGACTGTCCTACCTGAGTATTCATCCTATAAATAGTCACCAAACCCTGACACTATTATGGATGACAAGAAGTGCTTGCCGAAAGGAGCCTGTTATGACTGTCTCCTGAGGGGCCCTGCCAGAGCCTTACAGATACAGAGGCAGATGCTAGCAGCCAACCATTGGACTGAGCGCAGGGTCCCCAGTGGAGGATTTGGAGGGAGGACTGGAGGAGCTGAAGGGGTTTGCAGCCCCATGGGAAGAACGACAATGTCGGCCAACCAGACACCCAGGGCTCCCAGGGACTAAGCCGTCAACCAAGGGGTACACATGGTTGCAGCCACAATTGTGGTGGAGGAATGCCTTTTTGGGCATTGGTGGGAGGAGAGGTCCTTGGTCCTATGAAGGCTCGATAGATGCCCCAGCATGAGGAAATTGGGGTAGGGGGGGATTGGGGGGATAAGTGGGAGTGGGTTGGGAGGAGGGGCATCTTCTTGGAGGCAGGGGGTGGAAGGATGGGTTGGGGATTTGGGGGGAGGGCAGAGAAAGGGTATAACATTTGAAATGTAAATGAAGAATATATTAAAAAAAAAAGACTCTGGAGCCAGATGCTAGGGTGAAAGCCGGCTAGCTCAGAGAGGCGGAGAAAGCACCCAGCTGACCTTCCTCCATAGTCAACATCCTAAAAAAGCAAGCTTTCCTCCACACTATCTCAAAACTCCCTCAAACTGAATGTCCCTCCCTTCCACTTCCTGTGTGTCTCTCTATCCAGCCTCCTGACTCCCTCTTACTCTCTATGGTTTTTTCCCTGTCAACTGGTTGCTAGCTCCGCCTCTTGGCCTATGGTTGACTTTATTTAAACCTGTTTACAGAAAGCTTTTTGGATTAAAGGTGGGTGCTGGGGCTGAGCCACACCGTGACTAGAAACAGTTTTTTATCTTTCCAGTAAATTACACAACCTCGGAGTTCATAGTGTGATCAAATATCTTGTACCATGAATCTGTAGGCAAAACCATAGTTGTTCAGAAGGCAACTCGATGGATATATTACATATAGTGAACAACAATAGCTTCCCCACTAAAACCTAGGGACTCCACAGTTGTAGGGTTTTTAAAAATTAGTAGCATTGTGTGTGTGTGTTGTATATGGGGTATATATACACATGGGGTACACAAGTGCAGGTCACAGGACAATGTTTTTTTTTTGTTGTTGTTGTTTTGTTTTGCTTTTTTTGGGGGGGAGGGTTCGAGACAGGGTTTCTCTGGGTAGCCCTGGCTGTCCTGGAACTCACTCTGTAGATCAGGCTGGCCTGGAACTCAGAAATTGGCCTGCCTCTGCCTCCCAAGTGCTGGGATTAAAGGCGTGCGCCACCACTGCCCGGCCACAGGACAACTTTTGGGAGTCAGTTCTTTTCCTTGTTTCTGAGGCAGGGTTTCTCTCTCTTGCCCAGCTCCTCCCAGCTGGCTGTCCTGCAAACTTCTAGGCAGTTCTCCTTTCTGTGCCTCCCATCTCTGAGGTGTACTGGAGTTACAGAAATGCACTAATCCATTTGGCTTTTTACACAGTCTTGGGATTGTCCTTAGATCCTCAGGCTTTGGCTGCAAGTCCCCTCCCTGCTGAGCCATCTCACTGTCCCCCAACCACAGGCTTTCTAATGGTGAATTCCCTTCTACTCATGAATCAGTGTGCTACCTACCTACCTATCAGACTTGCTCCTATCGTACTGGTGGGCACATTGCCTGACCAGTCAGTTTGTTGAATACAGCGTCCACAACTGAGGAAGACTGTTGATGAGAACTAAGCAGCCTGCATTGCATCTTCCAGCTGTTTCCTTAAACCAAGTGTATGCACCAAAGGTTCACTGACTTAGGATAGCCACAAACCTAACACTTAGTAGGAAGGAAGGAGGCAATAAGCAAGACACTGTGCAGGAATCCCTGAATTTTATCAACCCAAGGAGCAAACTGGACTAAGAAACGGACCCAGCTTTGAAACTGTCTCAGAAGGACATCCAGTCTCTACTCAGGAAATCTTCAACCCACACAGCTTTTCCTGAGAAAGATCTCTCTCACAATCTGCCTACCAACACGATCCCTCAACCTCTCCATTTCTGTCTCGAAATGGGAAGAGTTTCATTGCCTAGCTCTGGGGATCAAGACATAAAGGAAGGATGCTGTGTGGCGGGCTCCACGTGTACTTGGGAAGCAGCTGGCTCTGGTCACAGAAAGAACATTCATATAACTCTTTCCATGCAACTCCATCTCTGCCTAAGCATCCTGCCTGACATGGTAGTGCTCCTCCCTGATATTTTAATGCAGTGTAAGCTCAGCACCAAGGAAAGGTTAGACTTTTTGTTGTATTGTGGTGGTGGTGGTGGTGGATGTGTGTGCTTTCACCTTTTCCGTGGCCTGATGGGAATTAACAGAGAACATCCCGGAAGATCTGGTCAGATTTAGCTCGAGACACCTACCTTGAGGCTCGAGAGATCAAGGAAAGAGCGCTATTGGTGGGGTCCTTTATTTTAAAACATTTGCTGCCTTTTCAAAGGTCTATTCCAAATTATTTCTCACCTGAAGCTCTCCAAGAAAGGCAGTAAAGTAATAAGAAGAATTAAGTAATAAAAAGGCCCCTGGAACACAAGACTAAAAACAGAAGGATTTCTGCTTAGCATCATAAAGGAAAGTTTTGGCCTTTTAATATTTGAATATTTTGCAGGAATACTGTCTTGGACTCTGTACAACATGGGTGCTTCTTTTCAATATTTAAACATTATTAAACCCCTGCCCAGCTGGCTTTTGAACTAGAATGACTCCAAACTCAGCCACTCTTGTGACTTCCATCTCCGGTTCTCTTAATCCTGGCTAAGACAGCGGCCTTGGACACTTTCTTCCGGTCGTAAGCCAGGCCCAGGGCAGCCATGCAGTCGATGAAGAACGTGGTGAAGTTGATGTGCCAGCGGTACTCACTGGCGGAGTAGTCATAGGGGAAGGCGTGGTGGTAGTTGTGGAAGCCCTCGCCTGCAACAGAAGCCAGGAGAGCAGTTAGGGGGCTTGGTGACTGCTGCTTCCTCCTCTGCACACCTCTTACCCAGTGGGCTCCTCAGACTTAGGAGATTCAGGACTGCAGGGGAGTGAATGGCTGACTCACTCACTGCCTTCGACTCTGAAGCAATGAGCTGAGAGGCCCTGATTGTCCTTCCTATTTGAAAGCATGTTGGAAGAAAATTTGCTTCCAAGGCTAACAGAATAAGACACTATTTAGCTGAATATTTCCACAAATATATTGCAAGAGATATAAGCTGTGACTTCAAGAAGGATGAAAATTGCTGGGCATTGGTGGTGCATGCCTTTAATCCCGACACTTGGGAGGCAGAGACAGTTGAATTCAAGGCCAGCCTGGTCTACGGAGTGAGATCCAAGACAGTCAGGGCTACACAGAGAAACCGTCTCACCCTTCCCCCCCCCGCCCCCGCAAAGTCTAAAATTCTAACTTCCTTTTACAATTTCTGTGTACACAGACAAAAATAGATAACATCAACACTTAAAAGTGTCAAATTTTATGGAACGGACAAAAACCATTGAAGGGCATATCTTGAGCTATAAGAAGACAGGAAAACGCTTTCCTCTGGAGTCTGGATTTAAGTATTTTAAGTGGTCCTTGCCTGTGATCCCAGTTTAGTGGAGGTTGAACCAGGAGGATGGAAAGTTCCAGTTTCCCCAGGAAAAATCAGACACACTATATTTCTACAGTAAGGATGAAAGAGCTAGACAAATAGTTTATTGGTAGATTTCAAGGTCAGCCTGAGCTACAGAGTGAGTGCAGGGCCAGCCTCGACTACTTAGTGAGTTCCTGTCTCACAATGTAGAGAATCGTATAGAGGGCTGGGGGGTGTAGTTCAGTGACAGAGCATTTGCACAGGGCTGTAAGTTTCATCCTCAATTCTTCAGGAGTGGGATGAAGGCAAAAGGGAAGAGGTAGCCAAGGAGGAGAGAGAGAAACTGAAGGAAGAGGAAAAGAAGAAATTGAAGATTAGAATGGCTGGAAACAGGAGAGCGGCAGATGAAGTCAGAGAGGAATCAGAAGGAGTGGATGAGTGCCAAGGAGTGAATGAGTGCCATTAGAGGCAAAGCAAGGTGCTGGCTGCTACCTAGGACAGCGAAGTCACAACGGGGCTGGAGCTGGGAGCGTGCATTCATAGAATACATCTCAGTCCATAGCTGATTTACTTAAACATTGGTGAATGGAAGTGCGTGTTGGTGGTGCTGGTGGTGGTGGTCCCTGAATCCTGGATAGGGGTGCAAGTTCATTAACCATACCAGGGAGAGGAGCCAGTACTCTGAGAATGACTCACTTTTAAGGCAATTGAACAAAGCCACCCTTGTTTCTTTTTTCCTTCATATGACATGACTAGGCTTATTGTATTCTCCGTTGATCCTACTGTTCTATGTATGAATCACCTGATCCACGCAGGAATAGCCCAGCCCCGAGACCTGAGTCAGAGATGACTTCAGAAAGGCTCATTTGGAAGGCTTCTGTTTTGTTTTGTTTTTAACCTTCCAATCAAAGGCAGGATTTTTTATCCTTTCCCCTCTTACATAAAGAGTGTTGCTTGATTCTCATGTTTTCCCCAATGTCACAACCCCCCCAAGTTTTACAATGGAAGACATGAGACGCTAAGCGCCTTTAAGAACGAATGCTTCGAGTCTTCCTCGACCCTAACGGAATAAGGAGACCACTGAATGTTAATACACCATAGACTGCTGACTGACTTACCCAGACATCCCAAGGAAACCAGGGCGTTCTCCCGGGGATCAATGTTCTTGTCATAGGGGCGATATCCATAGAGGTGGGCGACACTGTTCACCAGCCACGTGGCGTTGAGCACCACAGTGTATCGCAAGAAGGTGCTGACGCACAGGCTGTTTACAAAAGTCTCACCCCAGCAATACCAGGGCACCAGCGTGGGCAGGATGAAGCACATCAGCAGAATGCCAGGCTTGTAGTACCTATGTGGAGAGATCACACACTGAGTCTGGAGAGAGGACTCTCGCCCTAATCTGGATTGGTTATTCTCAGTGGGAGGGGCTGCAGAGGTGGGGTGAGACCCCATCAAATAAAGAACAAGGTGGAAAATCTTCTCAGTACAGAGTTTTATCATTATCATGATAAGTCTGTGGTGAGCGGAGATTGTCCTAATTTAACCCCACTACTTAATAGAGCAAAGGTTCTTTTGTTCTTACTCCTAGAGGGATGGGGTCGGGTTACTCAACAAATCAGGACCAAACCCCATTCTCAGTCAGTCTGTGTTGAGGCGCTCTTTCACACCTGCCCTTGAGCTCCTTTCTCTCTATGAGGATGTAATGGGTCTTTGACATTTCTCCATTTCCTTCTAGCCTCCTCGGTCAAGGTCGGTCAAGGCAGGCAGTGAACGTCCTGACCACCAGCAAGTTCTGTCCTTCTGGAGGCTTTATCCTAATCTCACTTCCACACAAAATAACAAACTGCTGGGTCTCTGAGAGAACCGATTGGTGTCCCTTCAGCAGTAACGTCTTGAACTTTCCAGTCACTGGTGTGTCCTGCATCCAGCTTTCTCGTTCTTGTGTTCCTTCCCTAACACAGAGTCCTCTCGGTTACCATTTTTGTCTAAGCTCCGCCCTACAGTTACCTGGCAACAGCCCGGCGGACCTGACTCACTATAAAAGGGGCTGCTCGCCTGCTCCCGCCCTTTCCTGCTCTTGTTCTCTCCCTGCCTGGAATAAACTCTATTCTATACTATATCATTGTCACGTGGCTGGTCCCTGGGGGAAGGGATGCCTCAGCATGCGTCCGCAGAGGCAACCCCTTTCCCTATACCTGAATATATCTCTACCAAAACATATTCCTTCTCTCTTTATCTTTTTATAAAACACAACACTCTCCATTCTCTAACTTGTGTCCTTCCCTCACCTCTAGGGCTCCATGTCTTCTTCCCCTGACCTGACCGTGGCTTCTTGAAAGCAAGGCTCTTTTTTTGTAGCACCCATTGTTGGAGAAATAAACTCCCCCTTGCCAACCACTTTGATCCTATCTGTGACTAAGGCACTGCTGATGATATCGGTCTGTGTTACCTTTTTTCCTGTCATAGTTTTTGTAGGTCAAGGAAACAGACTGTTTCTGAATCCTGCATAAAGCTCTAATTCACATTCCTGTTTTTGGTCTGTACGTAGATCTTCCCATTGTTTCTGATGCTGCGTTTTCACTGGCCTTTCTTGTTCTCCCCGAGTGATCTCTGACCCTTTCTACCTCACACAGTACAGACAGTATTTAGCTTTCCTTCATGGTATCTTTGGTATATGCTAAAATCTCCCAGATAGTAAGGACTTAGTTGAGTTTACTGCATTTATGAATATCCTTGGTCAGTGAATATTTGCTACATTTAACTGGTTTAAATGAAATCAGTTCAGAGAGACAGGAACAGAGCAACACTCCATGACTTTGGACATCCAAGCAATTAAAAATTAGGGTTTAAAATGATCTGTTTGTTTTCGTTTTATTGAAAACGGCATAATACTTTATAGCCCTGGCTGTCCTGGGCCTCACTATGTAGACCAGGCTGGCTTCAAACCCACAGAGATCCACCTGCCTCTGCCTTTCAAATCCTGGGACTAAAGATACATGTGCCATCACACTTGGCCAATGTGCTTTTTTAAAGTTGTTTTTTTAATTATTTTTATTGATGTATATGTATGTATGTCATGTGAGTAAATGGCCCATATGTTTATGTGCCTCTGAAGGCCAGACTGGGGCATCAGATCCAGAAGCTGGAGTAGTGGGAATCAGACACCCAACATGGGTGCTGGGATCTGAACTAGGGTCCTCTGGAAGAACAGGAAGTGCTTTTAACTGTTGAGCCAATTCTTCAGTTCACAGAGTATCACTATGTAGCTCTGGCTGGCCTAGACTTCACAGAAGTCTATCCTGCCTGTGTCTCTCCAGTGCTGAGATTCAGGCACACTTGGCTGAAATGATGCTATAGGACAGGTAAACTTGGAAATTTATTCAGCTATTCTAAAGGCTAAGAGAAATGGGACCTTGAAACCTCATCTTTCAAGCTCTACCCTGAGCCCCCACTCACCTCCTCTGGAACATCACCAGCTTCTCAGCCTTTAGGTCAGACATGTCCAGTTTTCCGCCCTTCTCTTTGACGGCTGGGTGTTTGCGCACAAGCAGCCAACCCACGTGAGAGAAGAAGAAGCCACGGCGGGAATTGTGAGGGTCAGCGTGTGTTTCTGTGAACTTGTGGTGGGCGCGGTGATCTCGGGCCCATTCGTACACGTCGTTCTGGAAGCACAGGAAAGAGGAACCCAGTGTTGAGAAGAGATGCCCTCCAAGGAGCCTGCTAGGGCCTAGATGTCTGCAAGGGCTTGGGACTCTCAGCCCAACTCTCAGAGTCCTAGGGACTCTGTCTCCCAAGGAAGGCTTTGGGAACACCCTCTCATGCACACTTGCCCCTGGAGCTTATGTGAAAAAGCAATGTAAAGACCTAGAACAAAAGAATACTGTTGTTTCCCAAGGTTGTAGGATGGATCGATGGAAAGTAGGTCTCAATGCTCAGAGAGTTTCATCAGCAGAAAACATGGTGCCTCTTTATGCAAGTAACATGAAACAGAGTTCCTTTCAAGGTGTCTGACTGGGGACAGAGAGATTATGAAACAGAAGGCCTTGGGCTCTAAGGTTCTGCTCTGTCATAAAGCTGCAAAAACTCTATGTCATTGCCATCACAAGTGGGTTGTCATGCAGGTAACCCAGGAGGACCAACATATGACTTAGGAACACGAGTGCATTTCTCAATGACCTCTGGGCTTTTCTGAACTTTATCCATTCCTTCAAGCATGTGCTAATGTGTCTCTTCTTTTTGTCCTCTAAACATAGAGACTGGGAGCCTTCACCATATACATCGTCAGAGTGAGGCGATTACACACATGATAAGAGCCTCAGATATTGTCAAGGCAAAGTAATTCATTAGTTTTCTAGTATTTTTCCCCTTATCTTCCAAGCCAAATCCCATACAGTAAGCAACAGCCTATGGCTAGGTGAGTGTCCCTCTCCTAATTTCCTATAGTCTATCCATTATAGGTTTGTTGCAAGCACTGTCTTCGGTGCTTGAGTTATCCATCATGGCGGCCCTTGATAGGACAACAAGATTAGCTTATTTAATGTCTCAGTGACTCGGTTTCCTCATCTGTTCCATGGGTGGAACCATAAGGCTACTTCCTGGCATCCTGGTTCTGAGGACTTAGGAGTTATTCCATGTCAAATGCTGGCCCAGTGTCCAGCACATGGAACTATAGACATGTTTGCTCTTATTACCTGAAAGAAGGGAGTTCTTGAGTCTGTGACACATTCCACTTCCTACTACAGTAGAGTTCAAAGGCAGTCACAGCAAAGCATGACTTATTGGTGACTGAGTGTTTAAGGAACCAGTTAGTGTCTTGATGATATTCTATGCTCCTTTAAACCAAAGGACTATGGCAGTCATACTACATTATAACCCAGGGAACTTAGAGTTAGAAAGTTATGCCTGGCCGGGCGGTGGGGCGCACACCTTTAATCCCAGCACTTGGGAGGCAGAGGCAGGAGGATTTCTGAGTTCGAGGCCAGCCTGATCTACAGAGTGAGTTCCAGGACAGCCAGGGCTACACTGAGAAACCCTGTCTCAAAAAACTAAAAAAAAAAAAAAAAAAAAAAAAGAAAGAAAGAAAGAAAGAAAGAAAGTTATGCCTGGAGAACCTGTTCTACCAGTCTTCTGTTTCCCTTCCCAGTGACCCTGAGATGTCCCATGTTGTGAGGATCTCTATACTGAGCATGTACTTGAGAAGACCACTGAAGATTACCTTTCTGGATTCTGATGTCTGCCACTGTGCCCTGTATCATCCATAGAACAGACACAAGAAAGAACGGCACCCACTTCCTACCTGGAAGGCCATGGTGTTGGCGATGATGAGGAAGATCCGCAGGGGCAGCCGAGCCTTGTATGTTCTATGGCTCCACAGGCGATGAACTCCGGCTCCGATGCCCTCAATACTGATCACATAGTAGGCAAATGCTGTTGGGAAAGAGGAGTCAGCAAACTGTTAAGTGTCCAAGAACACCCTCCCGATACCAGAGTTTGCTTCTTAGGGTTTGAAGGAATCTGTGGGTTCCTCTTTGAGACATCATAGCATTCAGACCCACAAAAATAATCATCACCTCTAACCATTCCAAGTAGGAATGGATGTGAGTCAGGAAGACCCAGGCACAAAGTAGGCAGAAAGGCAGGATGCTACAAAGAAGACAGGTTGTCTGCGTGTTCCACAGCGTTATCCTGCTTTCCTTGTCAGACCACTGCAACACTTTTCTAGGTTCTACGTCCTTTGACTTTCAGATCATTTCCCCAAGGGGTTCAAGGTCATCAACTATTCCAGACCTAAATACCCATAATCAAGAATTCTTAGAAAATTGCAGTCAGAGCTCAACCTGAATTGAAGCAGAGATTCACAGGCCATGTTGTTTCTGTAGTGTTTCAGCCCTGTAGCAGGGGTCTCAGGGCAAGTGAGCCCTGCACAGTCACATTTACACAGAGCCTCAAGCTTCACTGATTGTTAACATTATCCTATGTTGCAGTATAGTTGATCACATTGTGAACCCCAAGACTGTGAACTGGAAAAACCTTCCTGTGGTGTGGCTCAGCGCTAGCACACACATCTTTAATCCAAAGAACTTTCTGTAAACAGTATTACATAAAGTCAATGATAGGTCAAGAGGTGGAGAAAACACCCAGCTGACCTTCTCACTTCACCCATATCCTAGGAGGTTTACCATGGGGTCAAGACTAGCCTGCACTGCATAGAGAGTTCCAAGACAGTCTAGGTGACACAATGAGATTCTGAAAAAAACAAACAAACAAAACAAATCAGTTGTTGTGATGGACACTATAACGCCTGCACTTGGAAAGTGGACCCAGAAAATCAGAGACTTAAGGTCATTCTCTGCTAAAGAGAGTTCCAGGCCAGCCAGGGCCACATGAGAGCCTGTCTCGTGTGTGTGTGTGTGTGTGTGTGTGTGTGTGTGTGTGTGTGTGAGAGAGAGAGAGAGAGAGAGAGATAGAGAGAGAGACAGAGAGACAGAGAGACAGAGAGAAGAGAAGAGAAGAGAAGAGGAGGAGGAAGAAGAGGAGGAAAAAGGAGAAGGAGAAGGAGAAGGAGAGGAGGAGGAGGAGGAAGAAGAAAGACAAAACAGACGTTCTTGCTTCCCAATACAACAGGGCTATGTTCAGTCAGTTTATCAAGGACCATAAAGAAAAAGGAAAACCTGGACACAGAGGGGACACTGCCCATTGCAAGACCCCCTTTATTAAAGAGGGGGGAGAAACTGGAGATACTCACTGACCCAGAACAAAGAAAGGTGCTCACCGAAGAGGCAAGTGTAGACCTTGCAGGAGGGAACCAGTGTGATCCCGTACAGGGCTCCCACGTGTAGCAGGACCATGAGGATGATGTTCCTCCAGACGTACTCCAGCTTGGGCGGGGGCCCCTCCTCGTCCTGGTAGCTGGGGTCGTATATATCTTCTCTCATTTCAGGACGGATGTCTTCTTCTAGGTAGAGGGGCACCGTCCTTAATTGTTCTCTTTCCTTCTGCACAACTCCAGAGGGAGGTGCTGTGATAGTGGTGGTGGTTGTGTATGAAGGAGTCATCTATGAGGACAAGGAACAAGAATAAGGAGAGCAGACTCCAGAAGAAGGCACTTCCCTCTGGCATACAGCATTAGAGTGCATTAGAGGTCCAATCCCTACTCCAGGGTCTGGCTTGATTAAGGGTTGGTGGAAGAGGAAGGTAAAGAGGTGGACTTCTTACATCACTGGCAAGACAAAGAAAGCCTCACATGGTTCATAATGGTACAGACCTAACCAGGTTATTCTTTAAAGCTTGTGAAACAAAAATTTGGAAATCAAGTGTCCAAAATGCCATCCGCATCTCTACCAATTGATGGCAGTACTTGTTAGAAATGGTGATCCAGGAGTTTTCAATGGTCCCTTCACCTACAGGACACCTACACATTCCAGGAGCATCAACTCAAGATGCCAGTGCCCTAAAGGGAAAATCATTTTGGACTGAATTCCTGCACTAGTTACGAATGGAGTAGACCAATCCAAAGTGAGGCTGTCACCAGAATTGTTAGGGTCATATCCAATGCTTTAGTAGGCCTCCAGCAAGCCAGGCTAGGTCATCTGCCATCTGTCCCCAGCATATCAATTAAAGAGACCATAGTGAAGAGCATGAGACAGGAGATATATTTCATGTGGCCATATTGTTACTATGGAAACTGAGGTTCCCTATTTTGAGTTTTAGTATGGCTAATGAAATCATTTGAAAGTAGCCACAAAAGGAAACTTAAGGATCATTTTATTAGATTTTTAAAGAAAGACAGCAAAACAGGCAGACTGTAAATCTCGGCAGTTACCAGGAGGAGGAAGATGGAGATGATGGGAGAGAAGGCCCCAAGTTAGGGTCCAAGAATGTAGCAATAAGGTTGGCAAGTTGTCCCCTGGTGGAAGCCAGTGGTGTTGGGTGCTCCACAAAACAAGGGGAAAGCCTAAACTGTCTGAGAAAACTTGATTAGGGGTTTGGTTGCTAACCAAGAAAAAGAGAAAGAAGAAAAAGTTACTCTTTTTGAGATAGAACTCAGAAAAATGGGAAAGTGTAATAGAAAGGGTAACAGTGTCTCGTTGTAGAAATTCTGTTACCAGCCGTGCTTCATGAGGGCTCCCGAAAAGTGTAAGTGTATTATCTCATTAAGAGATGTATTCTTTGGGACCAGGCTCTATGACTCTGTATTTTGATTGGTTGTAGTTTTACGTAATGGTCTCTATCTGTAGCAAAGAGAAATTTCCTTGATGCGGGGTGGGGGGTGGAGCGAGAACTACACTTATATCTGGGTACAAGGGCAAATATTTAGAATGTAGTTAGGAATTATATTTGTTTAGTAAAGTGCTAACTGTAGGTTCTTCTCCAAGATTCATGACTTCAGTGGTCCTGGGTAGTTAGTTGTCTGAGTTGCCAGTACCAGACATGATTTCCCTCTTATTGAGCTGTTGGTTACTACCAAGGTATGTGTGCCACTACTGTATCCTTAGGGTTATCACTCTATGCTGCTCATTGCTGGCGTTCACAGGGGTCATAGTTGGACAGCAGAGAAATTCCAATTAAAACTGCTTTGAGATTTCGTCTATCTTATCATCAATCAGAATGACTAAGATACAAACAAACAAACTAACTAACAAACAAAATAACTAATGATGACCAGGGCTGGAGAGATGGCTCAGTGGTTAAGAGCACTGACTTCTCTTCCAGAAGTCCTGAGTTCAATCCCCAGCAACCACATGGCGACTCACAACCATCTGTAATGAGATCTGATGCCCTCTTCTGGTGTGTCTGAAGACAGTTACAGTGTACTCACAAAATAAATAAACAAAGCTTTAAAAAAAAGAAGGACGGAAGGGAGAAAGAGAAGGAAGGAAGGAAGGAAGGAAATAAATAAATAAATAAATAAATGATGGCCAATCCTGGCATGGTTGTGGAGAAAGAGGAACACACATTCACAAGACACCATGGGAATCAGTATGAGAGTCTACTCAAGCTAGAAACAGGCTGGAGAGATGGCTCAGTGGTTAAGAGCACTGACTGCTCTTCCAGAGGTTCTGAGTTCAATTCTCAGCAATCACATGGTGGCTGGCAACCATCTGTAATGGGATCCGATGCCCTCTTCTGGTGTGTCTGAAGAGAGTGACAGTGTACTCACATATATAAATTAAGTAAGTAAATAAATAAACAAACAAAAAGCTAGAAATAGATACAGCACATGATCCTGCTGCATTACTCTTGGCCATGTACCCAAACGACAACATCCTACTACAGAGGCACTTGATCATCATGCTCATTGCTGCTCTGCTCACGATAGCTTGAAAGTCGAAACAGCCTAGCTGTTAGTCAACAGATGAATGGAGAGTGAGCTATAGTCTGTTTACACAGTGGAGTATTATTCGGATGTTATGAGTAATAGAATTACGAAATTTGCAGGTGAGTGGAAGAGCCTGGAAACAACAATTCTGATTGAGGTAACCCAGACTCAGAAGACAAACGCCATCTGTTTTCTTTTATTTTCTTGGTGTTAGATTTGAATATTTAGATTTATGTGCTTCATTTGGAATATCCACAGTAAGTAGTAAGGGGTCAGGGGTTGGTAAGTAGGGAGAGCTTTCAAAGAGGGAAAGATGGTCACAGTTACACCTTGGGGTGTAACGGGGAGGAAGGGAGTTTATGGGTCAGGGCTGGCTGGCTGAGATGGTCCTTCCCAGCAGCCTTTCTGTCTGAACCAGCTGCCAGTGTAGCAGCTGACAGCAGTTTGGCAGCTGAGCGTGAGATGGTGGCCAGCAGTGGCTGAAACTAGAGGAGGCATGTAGCCAAAGGGAAAAATCCTGGCTACTTTAGATGCTAGCCAGTTTTTTTTTCTTTTTTAAACAACCTGTCACAAATAACTCAGCAGCTATAGTGGCAATTGGATCCAAGCTGGTAAATCTGATGCCTCCTGGATTTGTGCTGCTTTACCCAATGGCTTGGCCACATCCTCCTGTGCCTGTTTTGGGGGGGGCATTTCTCTAACTACCCAGAGTCCCAAATGGGCTCCCTTTAACTATTCAGAATAGGTTACAGCCCTGATATTTATTCGGGATTTAATATGTCATGTGAACTATCACCATATATGTGTGACAGAACTTGCTTAGAATGAGAACAAATATAATTGTGCTTGAACCCACAATGATGGGTATGACCCAATTGCATCCGCACATTCTACAAGGGAATCTTTACCCCATTATTTAGCTATAGCTTTTCCACCTCTGGGTATGTTCTAACATCCTTGTGACTGACTATCAGGTAGAACCTTTTGAAATGTTTTAACTTAGCTGTAGCTTTCACCTATCCAAGACTAAGAATGTCATGAGACTGCATCTGAAGCCTATCCCAGAGTTTCCTGCTTCACTGAAACCTGCCTCTCTGGTGTTTCCACAACGTATTTCGAAAGTATCTTGATTTATGACTTTCTTTGTCCTGTTACTGTAAAAAAAAAAAGAACCTTCATAAAGCTACTTCCATGTTGGGACATAGAAATTGGGGTGACCTAAATCAGTGTCCTCAGACCATGGTCAATCATATTTGGCTCCAGAATAAACTCTCTCCTAACCCCTTGGAGAGGTCAGTTGTGATTTTGTATTAATATCATTTTGTGTTAATTATAATCTTAATAAATATCCCATAGTTATAGACTGCATATATGAATATTCTTGGAAAAGAAACTTATATGAGAAATTTAATTTAAAAATTTAAGCTAGCTATGGTGATCCTCCCCTTTAATCCTAGCATTTGAGAGGCAGAGGCAGGCAGATCTCTGTGGGTTCAAGGCCAGCCTGGTCTCTGTAGCAAGTTCTAGGTCATTCAGGGTACACAGTAAGACCGTCACAAAAATAATTTAATGTACACTATTTAAAGGTATTTTTGACTAACATACAGTATTTTTAAATGAAACCTCATTTTCTGTTACCATTGACTACTAAAGAAACTGAACCAAGATAATCCAGACCTGACATTTTTCACAGCTACACAAATCACAGTAGAGATCTTCTCTGTCCCTTAGGTGCCTTCATGGTTAGTTACCAACACAGCTCAAACTTCCTTCCAAGAAGATGTCTACATAGTTCAGTAGGATTTAAGTTTACAAAGATTAGGCTTATCACACAGATGACAGTCACCCACGTGGTTCAACAGAACCCTAACAGCTCAGAAGAGTCCACCAAACAAGTAACCCGGTCTTCCCACTGAACAAATCTCAGAAGTTCAAATGGGCTCAAAATGGAGCTGTACAGCCTGGAAAACCTGAGAAGAGAAGGGGATCCAGGTCCTGAAGACGGGGACAGCAGTGGTAAAAAAACAGCCGGTGCTGGCCAAATGGAAAGGTTAGACTTCTCTGGTTTCCTCTCTCAAACTTTTCTCAAAGACAGGGGAGGAATTTCCAACAGTGCCAAGCTCCCCAGGCTCCTTGGGAAAGACCAGAGCCAGGGCAGTGAGTGCTGGGTTAGTGATAGGCAGGAGCACAACATGACCAGAGCTACTTAATCACACACATCTCTCGCCTTCTCTTTAAACCTCAACCTCACATCAGGACTCTGACAGTGGGCTCAGTGGTCACTGGATTTCTTCATCTTCGTCCCAGTGTGGCCACATTGAATACATGCCAATTTCTGCTTTCACCATCAACTTAACTCTTTCAATTAGCTTCTTGAGAATAGGTAGCTGAACCTTGTTGGGACAGTTTGTGACCCTAAATCCAGTCACACATTGCCCAGCCTTGCCAGCCCATCTTTGTGAGTATTGACATGAGGATTGTATTTAAATAGAAGGAAAGAATTATGTATAATTAAACAGCCCTAGTCAGCTGTGATCGTCCCTGGCATTGAACCCTCATTGTCAAACACTGAAATTTCTTCCTAGAAGACAACCTTTCCCTTCCCTCAGCATGGGATTCCTGGGAACGTTTTTTAATTCTTTGGGGTATGTAGCCAAGGGAGGGATACTTTTGTGTGTTTAGAATCTCTCTCTTCCTGCCAAGGTTATATAGTGGGACCCCTAGAGCTGAGGCTTTTCTCTAGAATCCTCATATGAGAAATGAGCCCGCCTGGGTGGTCTTGGGAGGTTACTTAGATATCAGTAATGGAGGACATCGTGCTTGGACCCTTCTTTAAAATAGCTTGTAAAATCATGGACTAAAGTTTCAGTATTCTGATTACTGGCCCAAACCAAAACCAACCAAACCAAATATCAGGTTCTGAGTCTTATATCTGGTCCTAGGTGCAGATGTTACATGCTGAACTGCCTGGTAGAACTGAGATGGGGTAAGACAGGGCAGAGGTTCCTCCATCTTGTATACTTGTTGAGGCCATTTCAGGTTTGTCTAGACTTAATCTCCTTGATGGGGAATTCCATGACAAGTTATTCCACTCTCTTCTAGGAACCCCCAGGCCAAGACATCCCAGCTAGCTCATCTTATAGACTACCTGCTTATAGGGAACTCCCTCCAGCTAACTGCTTATCTTAGCTTCTGTTAAATGCTTCAGAGAAGGAGCAGGAGCAAGATGTTAGGACCTTGTTTTTGCCTTCAAACCCCATGTGCTCTGGACATTTGATGCTATACTTCAGGCCTGAATACTTGAGTGTAATCTCAGCCAGCTGGAATAAAAAAAATTCAATTTGCTTTTATCTGTGTCTGAGGGGTGAGTGCCCCATAATAAGACACACACTTGTCAAATACTTAGCTCCCCTCCACACTGGGAGACAGAGTTTCTCTATATAACTCTTGCCTGGCTTCCCTAGATCTCACTATGTTCCAGGCTAGCCTCTGCTAGACCAGGATCACTTCCAGTTTACAGAAATCTGCCTGCCTCTGTCTCCAAAATGCTGAGATTAAAGGCATGTGCCACTACATCCAGTTAAATACTATTTTGAGATTATCTAGCCCAAGGTTTTCTAAACTGTCCCTTTCTATAAGAGACAATCTTAATGCCCTGTTACTCAGCCAGTTAGGTAAGTATTCCTCAGAGAGAGAGACTAGGATTTAGATAGAAGGGAGATAGGGAGAGGGCCAAGGCTAGGTAATAAATGGTGGCGAATGTCCAATATGACCAGCTTCTTCCTCACCTTTCTAATTTAAGACTTAAAACTTGGCAGCTTAAAACAAAGGCCTGTTGGCTTTTGTCTCCCAGCAGCCTGTCCCCACCCCAACCCCCACCCCCACTTATGACTGCCTTAACACATTCATGGTGAGACCAGGTCATGTTACACAACATAAGTCAATTAACAATGTTATCTTTTATCACAACAGTAAAAACTCCAAGATAGAGTGCTTGCTGCTCTTGCAAAGAACTGTGAGTTCCAAGCACTTATATCAGGGGGCTCACAGCTGCCTGGTATCCACCTCCAGGGCATCTGATTCCCTCTTTTGGTATTCATAAGCACTTGAATACACGTTCACATAACCCACATACAGACACATACATAATATATAAAATTCCCTAAAATTTTTTTGAAGACTACTGTGACTACCCATCTGGGTGGTTCCCAAGCTTACTTAGGAACCCCTGAGGATAAAGAAGGTAAGCGGATAGCCAATGTTTTGACCTCTGTTGCAGGTCATCTAGTTCCTGTAGGGTGATGAGATACATCTGAAAGGATCCTATACTTCAAGTAAGTCACCCATTCTCTTGATCAGAGACAGTATAGAGACTCCAGAGGTTGGAGTCTAGTTGGTGTACATTTTGCAGAGGAGGGACATTGCAGAGAAAAATACCATCAGAACTTCTAAGGCAAGCCACACCTGATGCAGGGCCAGCAAGACACTAATACATCCCAACAGATGACCCAACGGACAGAAAAATAACTAAAGGAGCTATGAAGTTCCTTCCAAGTCCCTAGGAAGCCTCAGCTGGCCTTAACAATGTAAATTAAAAGGGATGGGGAGGTGGAGTGTGTTTACAGGGTTTAATCAATGGTTGCTGTGGGTGGGGAGCTCATAAGGCCATGCCCCTCCCTGAGGAGCTGTTAGCAGTTAATGACTATTGGAAAGTTTTCTTCACTGGTGTAGGCCAATGGTAATTGCCCATGTTCTTGTAAATGACCCCTCACCCACCCATGCTTATATAAGCAGCCCTAATTAAACTAATCACACCACATGCATGCACGCATGCACCGCATGCCCATGCACACGCACACCCGGAGAGAGACAGACAGAAAGACATAGAGAGAGTGATGAAATTAGAAGGGGGACTGGTTAGGAAGAGTAAGGTAATAGAGCTTTGGGTAAAAAAATAGGGTAATGGGGGATGTTATCAACATATATTCTACACATGTATGAAAATGTCAATGAAGGACTGTAGAGAGATCATCTTTTGTATTGTACAGATGCCTCACCTGTCAATTAAAAACCCTGTGGCCTATGGCTTAGGCAGGAAATAGAGGTATGACAATGGGAGGAGAAAAAATTCTGGGAGAGAAGGAGGTGGGGAAAGGACCCCCAAAAGAGGTGAAGAGACAGGGATGCATGGACGAATAGTTACCTGAGCACAGATAACCAGCCATGTGTCAAATGTAGGTTAAAGTAAATGGGTATCTTTAGATATGCTCTAGTCAGAGTAGAGCCTAGCTATATGTCCAAGGTATTTATAAATATAATTTGAATCTGAGTCTTATTTCTGGGAGCCTGGAACTGGGAGGCAGAAACAGGACTTAACTTCAACAAATTATATTATCTATAAATTAATGTATGCTAATAAAGGGAAAACAAAGGGCTAATATGTTGGGGGTTGGTTCTAACACTTTGTCTTAATTTAGCTCCCCAAATCATATGGGAATCTACATGTCCAGACGCTGAGGGTCCCTGTCCCCAGCTAGTTTTTGATTGATCAGTGAAGAGGCAGTGGCCAAGCTAGGCAGGGTGACAGAGCAGGAGTTTTACAATTCCTGGGCAAGAAAAACGGAGAAGGAAGAAGGGATTCTGTCATTTAATATTTTCAGATTGCAGTTGCCATCAGGGAATTGAAGAGACCTTGGCTACTATTCTGCATGGATGTGAGCTGCAACTCTTAGGTTTTTTTCCCTGGTGCTGGGTCCTAGGTAAGTTCTCCATGTTGCAGATGATCCCTGCAACTACCTTTTAGATAAATCCTTTACTTAGGTAAGGAGGAATTGCTGGCTAAGTATGTCAAGGAAATATCAGAACTAAGTCACAGGTTGACCAGTTGACTTGCTTTGAACATGTAAGAGCATTTAAGACACATGTCAACTAAAATTAATTCTACTTCAGGCAGAAGATAGGCGGATCAGAACAGGCCTTGAGAAAACACCCTTGCAATGAAGTGAAAGTCTGACAAGACTAGAATTCCAGGGCGTTTCCTCCTTAGAGTCTTAGCTCTGAGAGACCCAAGATTCACTGTAAAAAAGGAATCTTTTAATTTCTAAAGAAACGAGCTTTCCACCTACCAGCTATTCTTGTATGTATCTCAATTTCAGACACTGGAACCTGTAAACACCAGCAAAAGTAGCTTAGTGTAGGCCAGGACATGGGTTCATTTGCAGCCCTGGGGAAGAAATTGGGTCAGCCAGGGTACCTGTCAATGTTCAGAAGTTTCTGGAACAATGTTAAACAAAAGTTCTGCCTCTTCTTAAGGATCCTTTACAGGGTTACAGAGAAGGCTCAGTGGGAGAAAGTGCCTACTGAGGGAGTGTGAGGACCTGAATGAATCCATAGAAACCACTTTTAAAAGCCAGCAGCGGTAGCAGAAGTGTCTGGAATCTCTTCACTTGTACAGGAAGAGGAGGTGGGGACAGGAGATTGCTAGAAGTTTGCCGATCAGCTAGCCTGGCATACAAAGTGGAAAACAGATTCTATCTCAAAACAACAACAAACCCACAAAGGGCAGAAGGGAAGGACCAACACCTGAGGTTTTATCTCTGACCTACCTGTTCTATGATATGTGCATGCGTGCACACACACACACACACACACACACACACACACATGCACACACACTGAGAGAGAGAGAGAGAGAGAGAGAGAGAGAGAGAGAGAGAGAGAGAGAGAGAGAGAGAGAGACACTTATGAAGCAGATAAAGTGGAAAAGCAATTCAAGATAAGTCTTTTTGGCATCTAATTGATTAGTTCAAACAGGCTTCTGAATTATTTGTAGGCTCAGCTGTTGGCTCCTTCACAAAATTCCTTATATTTTATGACTTCTTCCTGTCTGTCTGTCTGTCTGTCTGCCTGTCTGCCTGTCTGCCTGTCTTTCTTTCTTTCTGTTTTTCAAGATAAGGTTTCTGTAGCCCTGGCTGTCCTGGAACTCACTCTGTAGACCAGGCTGGCCTCAAACTCACAGAAATCCGCCTGCTTCTGCCTCCTGAGTGCTGGGATTACAGGCATGCGACGCCATTACCTGGGTCTTTTTTTTTCCTTTTTTAAAATTCTGCATCCATTTGGGTTTCTCATGACCCACCTAAGGAACACATATAAACTTCAATCTCCTTCTAGTCAGGACTCTCTTAGAGATTGATCATCTTGATAGGCTAACCCAAAGGACTGGCGTACAGAGCCTTTCCCCAGAGACAAACCTTGAGACCAGGCTGCAGCAAATGTATCAAGTGTGTTTTTCAGGTTTTCCTTTTCATTTTATCTGCTTCTTCCTTGCCAAATCCAGGGTTTTTCAGTTGCTCAATAGGAACCTTTGCCATATTTTGAAGACTCAATGCTTCCCCAATTAGATCTGTAAGTTTGTTGTAGGTTTTCTTTTTGACACACTTAAGAAACACAGGCTGTGGGTTGCAGACACTACTCAGTGGTTAAAATGCTTGCCACATGGGCATACAAACCAGACTTCCGATCTCCAGAACTCATATAAGTTCTGTTAGGCATGGCAGCCGGCCTGCAGGTCTGGCCAATGGCAAACCTGACCTGCAGAACTAGCCACATCAGAGGCTTCTGACTTGATTGAGAAAATTTGCCTCAGTGAATCAGAGGAACCACTGGGATGGGGCAGTTAAAAGCATTTGATGCTTTTGCAGAGCAACTGGGTTCGGTTCCCAGCACCCTCATGGAGGCTACCAACCACCCATAACTCTAGTTCCAGAACACCTGATTCTCTCTTCTGGTCTATCTGGGTACCCGGCATGCATGTAGCACTCATAAACGCAGAAAAACCATCCATATGCATAAAGATGAAAATAACTCTTAAAAATGATTAGCAGTGACTCCCAACATCAACTGTGGGTCTCTATACTCATATCCACATACAAGCAGTTACACCCCCCCATACACACACACATATGCCTATAAACATGTAGACACACATTCACACACATGCACAGTACAAACACACATGAAAAAGGAAAAAGAAAAAAAATTGTGGGAGCATCAAATTTGCAGGCTAGAGTCCCACATCTTCAAATGGTGGAAGGCAGCACAGCTTTTAAAAGGAATTCTCAAATCCTCCACACCAGATAATTTACTAGAGGCTCAGTCTGGGCTGGCACACACTGAAAGGGATCAATGCATGGAAGCTCACCTCTTTTTGCAGCAGGTGCCCTGGCATTCTGGTTCTTGGATGCTGAGAAGACCTTCCAAGGACTTGGACGCTTGGGGCTGCAGGGCAGAGGAGGCTTCGGCAGCAGAACTTGTTTCTGCAAAGCAAGTTAGATGTTGCCACAAAACCTTCTCGTGTGCCTTCCACCCAGGCTGGCTGTCCAAGTTGACCCTTGGTGTGTGTGTCCTCTCCCAAAAGCAGCAGATTTAAAGGCCCAAGCTGGCACTGAGTGACTGGCTTCTATTTCCTCATCTACTGACTTCTGATTACCTTTTATCTGCTGCCAGCATGGGACAAGGTGTGCAAATCTGGCTGGCCGAGGTCCAGCCCTGGGGAGGCTAGGAGGCAGTAAGGTCAGATGGAGACTGAGCCAGAGTGACAGAGTGATGGGATGCCTCAGATACCATAATCCCAATGGCCCCAGGGCTGCTCTTTACCTTGACAAAGTGTCAATGACACTTTGTCAACTCTGACCTTGTCATTACTCAAAGAGAATTTGGTGCCACCTCAGCCGGCTGCCGCCATTGGTTGAATGTAATCTTCTGGTCCATCTTGTGTTATATTCTTTATCTTCCTCCCCTTCTTATTTTTTTATTAACCTCTTGACCTCCACCCAATGTCACCCCATGACTTCAGGGATTCTGGAAGAGGGAGAGCTTGTAGTCCAATAGCTGGGGTTGGATCCAAACCTAGGATGATCATACACACACACACACACACACACACACACACACACACACACACACCCCACAAACACTGGGGTTCTCACAGTACAAGTGGGAACAGGAAACCAAGGTGCTTCCCATCACCTGTGATTCCACCTTGCCTTCCCATTCCCCTCAGCTTTTGGGAAGGGGCTCCAACCCCAGGCCTTGAGCCAAAGGTGTGTGTGAGACCTGTCTCTCCTTTTACTTACTGCTGTCTAGAAGTCACATGTCAGTGGACCAAACAGTCTTCACTGTTTACCAACTCCAGGGCTAGGAGCTGTGGCAACACTGTCAGACAAGCACATAGATGTGTGTATTTGTGTATGAGCCCTTCATTTGGCCACTAGGGATGCTCTGCAGGGAACCACCTCCACCAGGAGCCATCAAGCAACCCCATTCCTGTGCCCCCACTTCCGGAACATGCTAGTGAGCTTCTCCTGCCCATTGTGTTGGAAGGTCGCTTTGTTTGATGGTCTTGGGGCTTGAACACTGGGTGTTGCGCAAGTCAAGCAGACAGTCTACCAATGAGCCCTCCCTCCCCAGCCCTCAGTTGGAATTTGGGCAGGAAACATAGACAGGCGTTTTAACCCAAAACAGTCTAAAGGACCAGTGTGTGGAATAGAAATAAGACAGGGAGCCGGTGTAGAACGGTTTGTGCAAACCAATTCACAGGAGACAGTTTGCCGAGCCATACCGGGACTCTGGCGGGTGGGTTCTCCCTGGCTCCATTGTCTAGAGGAACATAGTGAGATGTGGAGAGGTCAGAAAGCTTGCCCATGGTTATGACAGACATTTGTGGTGAAGCTGAGTTGGCACACAAATGCATTTCTCAAAGTTCTGGAGGTTGCAGTCTAGATCAACACTCTAGAATTCTTTTTTTTTAATAGTTTAACTTATCTTGATAGTAAACTTACAGGAACAGCACAGAAGACAGACAACATTCAAAACATGTACTTGTGTGTAGGGCAACTCAGTTAGAAAAGTATAGTGAATGGATGGAATCTACTGTATGATAAAAATGCTACAGACACCATTTAGTTGCCGTCAATAAGAAATTTACTTTTTTTTAAAATCCAAATGTCCAGAAAATTTAAAATCCATTGTCCAGAAAATTTTAACAGGTTTATTTATAATTGTTATGAAGTTGAACTGTTGGAATGTGTTCACTGCAACATTTTGCTTACATTAATGCTTTACATCTTGCATTTATATTAAAAGTTTGCACACAAGTGAACATGGAGAAACTACCAATACCTGATTCTGTCCCCGTCCCCTATGTTTCCACTCGAAATCATATACTTAGGTACCTTTGACCCCATGGAAAAAATATCTAACATTCAGAACTACTGATAACAGGAAGAAGAGTAAAAAGTTTTTTTTTTCTGAGAATGAAATATTTCCCCTCATAGTGGACTCTTAAGTGAGTTCTCCACATATGAGGTGTGCTAGCTGGATATCTTTTGGCATAATTGTTACACGTTTGGCATGGATAGCACACAGGTTGGTATCTTCAAAAAGGCCAACCAGATACGCCTCACTTGCCTTCCGCAAAGCACCAATAGCTGCACTCTGGAAGCGCAGATCTGTTTTGAAGTCCTGAGCAATTTCTCGCACCAGACGCTGAAAGGGGAGCTTGCGAATCAGAAGTTCAGTGGACTTCTGATAGCGCCTGATGTCACGGAGTGCCACAGTACCAGGCCTGTAACGATGAGGTTTCTTCACCCGTCCAGTAGAGGGCGCACTCTTTCGAGCGGCTTTTGTAGCCAGTTGTTTCCTAGGTGCTTTACCACCGGTGGATTTGCGGTCAGCCTGCTTTGTATGAGCCATGGTATGGTACCTCCTTACTAACCCCCTTTCTCCTTCTCTTTCTCCTTGGAGTTCAGCAAGCACTGGCTTGAGAGAGGTCGGTCGCGTGACTCCTGACTTCTAAGCCCATTCCCTATCTTCCCTCCCGTCTTAGTGCTCTATTGCTGTGAAGAAACACCACCAAGACAAACCTTATGAAGGAAAGCATTTAATTTGGGCTGGCTTACAGTTAGGAGGTTTAATCCAATGTCAGAGTGGTGGGAAGCATTGTGGCACGCGGTCAAACATGGCTGGAGAGTAGCTGAGAGTTCTACATATGAATCTGCATGCAGCAGATATGGTTGTTCTGGGGCTGCTAGAGAAGGAGAACCACTGGGCTGGGCATGGCTTTCTGAAACCCCAAAGCCCACCCCCAGCGACATACCTCCTCCAACAAGGGCACGCTTCCTGCAACAAGTCCATATGTCCTAATCCTTTCAAATAGCTCCACTCTCTATGGCCATGTTCACTCAAACCACTCTGCTATCTTCTCTAGAACCTACTATCTTCTGCTCTGCTCCTTCTATAAAAATATTGATCATACTCTGAAAATTTTACACATAGGTATATGCTCTATAGAAATGAAAACAAATGTACATGCCCATACAGACACACAGACACATACGTCAATGGATTTCAAAGCCTCCAAAATGGAAGCAACACAAGTCTTAATACACTGAGTAAAGGATAGTAATAAATAATAAGGTATTTATTTGGCCATAAAATGGAACATACGTTAAAATGTAAGTGAGCCTGGAAAGCCAAATGATGAGGAAGGAAGCCAGGCACAGAGAGGCATACACTGCACAATTGTGTCTGTAGGAAATGCTCAGAAAGTCAGCTTTACTGCAGTTTTCCTGCAGTGGACACAGGTGGAAAACTAAGGCAGACCAGTGAAGGAATATTTCACTGAAGCAGACACAGGAGAGAGAGGATGTTCTGCTAAAGCAAACATGTGAAAGGACACGTGATGAAGGATTCTCTTCTAATGACACACATGTATCGGTCTGTCTTACATTGTGTAGCTGAGCTCCATTTGTCGGGATTCTGCAGACTCGGGCAGATTGGATGCACATGCTGAGACAAGGCACACGTGATGTCTGGAGGGTATAAACAGGACCAGATGGACAGTGATGGAGGCTGAGCTGGGCTTGCTGGTACGTCTAGCTATGCAACGCTCGTGGATCTCGTGCCTTCTCTGATCTCCGTTTCAATGAGAGCAGCTGAGAACTTTTCCTGGAGTTGCTCCTGGTCCCTCCTGATGACTGTGCTGAGGCCGAGGTCGCTGCTGCTAACCCGACTCTACCAAACAGGACTGCTGGTGTATCCGTGAATGTTTGTGAGTGGACCGAGCTGCTGCTGCCTGCTAACCTGTGAACTGAACTGCCGATGTCCAGACAACACAGACAAGAGTTGCTCCAAAGAACCTTTCTAAACAGGTCTACTTACCCCCATATCCTTTATTTTCTACTACCTCTGGTGGGTGGTAGGCTACAAGGGAAGTTAAAGCATTTAAGAACCATCATTAAAAATAAGGTTTGAAAAAAATTAATGTTACAAGAATTAGCTAAGAAGTTGCTGGAAACTTAGAAGGAAGGTGAAGGTGCTGTAGACTACAGGGATGGCTAAGGGATGCCTGGTTTCTTGAGGTTGTGGTGATTAATCTAAGAATAAGCTAAATGCCCTTTCAGTCTTTTATTTGAATAGATGAATCCTATAATATAGAGATTATATCTCAAAAAAATAAGTAAACACCAAAACCCTTCTGTTACTGGTACCACCACTGCAGATGCTGAAATTGTCAACTTGCTTAAATAAACAAGCACACTTGTTGTCAGGCAAGCAGCCCTATGGATCCTTCCATCCATTTGGAGCAAGGCTCATGGCATTGGGACAATAGGTCAGAGCTGCAGAAACTACCCTATCACCCTGGACCTTGTGGCAGTGGACAGTGGGGAAGGAGGAATGGAAGCCAGCACTGCTCCTGTCCCAGGTCAGTCCCAGACAGTTCTCTGGGTAAGAAGAGACAGGAGATGTGGACCCTTGGGACTGTGAGCTTTTCTCTATGCAGTGACCCAAGCTAAGTCCCAGGCAGCTGACATCCAGGAGAGATGGTGCAAGTGGACTGTGCCCTCTCTGTCCAGGCAAGAGTCCAGGCTAGCCTTCCTTCTGCAGCCTGTCTGAGTACCACTGGCTTCTTCTGGAGAAGATGCAATAGAAATGCTTATAGGTGCTTTAAATTAATTATACTTTATTCAGGTGTGTGTGTGTGTGTGTGTGTGTGTGTGTTGCAGTAAAGTGGGGATTGAGAATGAAGATTTGGAAGCCATAGAGCCCAAGTGGAGGTCAGAGGACAACAGTCAGGAATTGGTTTTCTCTTTCTACCATGTGGGTTCTAGGGATCAAACTTCGGTCATTTAGATTAGCAGCAAGGGTCTTTCCCCTCTGAGCTATCTTGCCAGCCTTTAACAAACTCTTAGAAACATTTCTGTTAAAGAGCTCTAACTCCTCCTCATATTGGCACAGAAGGTTAAAAAACAAAAACAGAAAACAGGATAAATGTGTTCCCTTTCGAATCTGTCCATCTGAGTCAGATACCTGCTTTCCTCTGCGTAAGTTATGTTAGTCCTTCAAGGAGTCTCTATAACCCAGGCATACTATTTTATTGTTGTTGTTCCCTTTCTCAGAAGAACCCCAGCACCCACACTTTGGTCTTCCTTCTCCTTGAGCTTCATGTGGTCTGTGAATTATATCTTGGATATTCGGAGCTTTTGGGCTAATATCCACTTATCAGTGAGAGCATACCATGTGTGTTCTTTTGTGACTGGGTCACCTCACTCAGGATGACATTTTCTAGTTCCATCCATTTGCCTAAGAATTTCATTAATTCATCATTTTTAATAGCTGAGTAATACTCCAAACCTTTCAAGACCCAGGCACAAGAGTACGAAAAAACCAGGTACGCCATAGTCAGCTTCCTCCCCAGACCCCTGCAAAGGTTCCAGTCATTGTCCCAAACCTACAGCCACTTTGGATCTCAGGAACAGCAGAGATGTGTCTAGATCACCCCATGCAGAGACTACCCCCAAGTAGAAACAGTCACCTCTAGGAAACTATGCGGTCCTCTCAGGGGGTTTAACCACGATTTATCTGCCACATGCATGCTTGCCTCTCCCTCCCCTACCCCGATTCTTCCTCTATTTAAATCTAATGTCAACGTCAGTACCCCGAAGACGGGCTGAAATGCTTAATTCCTGTCATTCCAAACTGGCCGCTTGGATGAAAATAAATTCTCATCTTCCCACCATTAAGTTTGCTTTCTTGGGGTGAGCGGGCAAAGCTGATGTGTTACCACTCACAGAGTTGGGGTTCTGGCTTAAGCCTGAAGTTGCAAAATAAGCAGTAGGCTCTGTGAATAAGCATGCGACATCCGTGGGGTCCCAGGCACAGCGGTAAGAATGGGCCACCCAGGAACTTGTCACAGGCCTTGTTTGGAGGAAACCTCCATATCTCCAGCTTAGCCAGGATGTTGTCAACTCCAGGAGAAAGGAGGAAGCCAGACCAGCAAGGGAAAAGCAAGAAGACAGCCTGGATGACCGGGTAGCATGAAATCCTAAGAAGCCACTGGTGTTAAGTGTGGAGAGGAATTGGGGTTGGTTCAGAGCCCAGCAGAGGGGAAGGGACGTGGAAGAGTTCGTGGTGTGGGATTTCGTGGTGTGGGATTACGTAATCCCACACTGACATGCGGCTCTTCTGATGGCTAAGAGGTCAGTGAACCTGATCCTGAATTATGAGACATTTGTCTGTCCACACCATGCTCAGAGTGGTCCACAATCTCTCTCCTGTCTGTCTCTCCCTACTTCATCCCAGTTCATTCAGGGGTGTGGCAGATAAGTGTGAGGCTGGGGAACGGTCTCTGCTGGGCGGTGACCATTTGTCTCTGAGCTCTGGTCCAGCTCTGCAGACCAGAGCGAGTGTGACTGAGATGCCTAACACTCCTGATGTTCTGTTTTGAACCCTTTTTAAGGTTACACGACAGCCATTCACTAACCTTCTGTCCCTCTGTCTCCCTCACGCAGGGTCAGACATGAGGATCAGGTGTGGTATACACACACACACACACACACACACACACACACACACACACACGGTGAACTCAGGCACCTCCTGCTTTCTCACAGGGATAGCCTCACTAAAAGCACACTGGCTTGCTTCTCTGAGGAATTAGCTCACCAGAGATATTGAGGCAGCTTCTGTAATGACCAGTCCCTGAGGATTAAGATATATATTGATAGATCCAGACAAGAGCCCTCAGTTCCCCCCACAGGCAAATAAAAGGAATCAGGAAGGGGCAGGGGAGAGGAAGGGCGCCTGGATCCCGTGGGTAGATTTTCTTTCAGGAAAGCCTCTGTCTGTACTGAAGCAGGAACTATAGCCGCATCCTGCCACCATCTGGTGGTCAAAGCACTTCTGTAGATTTCACAGCTTCCTTGTTTTGCTGCCAGGTCTAGGGAATTCCCCTTCAACCCCTTCAGGGTTAATTGACTGTGGATTTGCAATGCTCTCTGGTCCAGATGTGATCATGGGGTCCCCGGCTTCTCCACGCCCTCTGTTAAAGCAGCAGAGGGTTGGCTTCATTTATTCCCTTTTAGCTGAGGACCAGCAGTTGAGAAGAGCCCAGGAACCATGCTCAGTGGGACCTTCAATGCCTCCACAGAACGTCCACCTTCAGGAGCACTCACAGAAGCTCAGAGTGAGCTTGGGACCCTAACTGTGGTCACTACCCTAGGACAAGGCAGGCAGCCACCGTCTCATCCCCCATCACTCTGCTTACAAATTTTTGTTTTCCACAGACAAATATTAGCACCCACATATTACTGATCTGTGGCATCAGCCTCCAGACCCTCTGGGCCACCTGGCAAAGCTGTGACTGACTTGTCACCTACTTGGCCTTGCTCAGGTATCCCAGTTAGGGTTAGCTTTGCTGTGATGAAATGTAGGGAAAAACGGGCGGGCGGGGCCCACGTACCCGTATAGGGATGGCGGGCTCCCAAGTACCTGCAGAGGAAGGCTGCCTGGCTAGCGGGGGAGGTCCTTGCCCAGAATGCGAGGGGGGGTGGGGGGGCAGTTCTGGCACCGGCCCCGTGTACCTGTAGAGGAAGCCTGGCTGGGCAGAGAGTCTTTGGTCTGATCTGGCGGCTAGAGACGCTGAGGCCTGTTCCTTTGCTTCTACACGGCGGGTTTTGATAAGAAGAGGTAGCCCATGGTTTCAAAGCTTTATTATAGAGAAATAGGAAAAGAAAAAGAGAGAAGTAAAGAAAGAAAAGACAGAGGGGTGAGAGCTGGCCATGACCACATGGAAAGAGGAATGGGAGAGAGAGGGGGAAGGGGAGGAGGCAAGAGAAAAAAAGAGAGTGAAAGGGCAAGAGAGCTAGGAGGGGTCAAGAAGCCCCCTTTATAGTGGGCTGGCAACAGTCAGGTAACTGTGGGCGGGGAAAACCTGGCTGTAGCCAGGTGAATGTCCAGCCAGACACTGGGGGGAGGAGTCCAGCCAGAACACTGGGCCTGGCCCTATGTGACTGTTGGCCACAGGATTATGGAGTTGAGGAGTCAGGAGTATGGAGTTGGTGTCAGGAGCCTAAGTATCTGGGAGCTTAGCTCACTGGTTCCGTCCCTTGTAGAATATTCTACTGGCTCTCCGGAGTAAGCCTCGCTCAACCAGGTCACGGACTGCCTTTCACCATCCCACAATGAAACACCATGACTAAAGTGACTTGGGAGGAAATAGTTTCTTTGGCTTGTGCTTCCACATCAAAGTCCATCACTGAAGGAAGGCAAGACAGGAACCGAAGCAAGGCAGGACCCTAGAGGGAGGAGCTGATTTGGAGTCCATAGAGGGGTGCTGCTTACTGGCTTGCTCCACATGGCTTGCTCAGCCTGCTTTCTTATAGAACCCAGGACCTCCAGCAGGGATAACCCAACCAACAATAGCCTGGGCCCTCCCATCAATCTCTAATTAAGAAAATTCCCGCCGGGCAGTGGTGGCACACGCCTTTAATCCCAGCACTTGGGAGGCAGAGGCAGGTGGATTTCTGAGTTCGAGGCCAGCCTGGTCTACAAAGTGAGTTCCAGGACAGCCAGGGCTACACAGAGAAATCCTGTCTCGAAAAACCAAAAAAAAAAAAAAAAAAAAAATTCCCTCCAGGTTTGCCTGCAGCCAAGTCTTAAGACATTTTCTCAATTGAGAATCTTATCTCTCAAATGACTCTAGCTTATGTTAGGGTGACATGAAACTAGCCAAAAGTGATCTCACTGCTGACTCAGGGTAGAGTGACCTGAGACACTGGATGTCCTGAAAAGACATTGGCCTGATGTTCACTCTTCAACTATAGGGAGAGCCACTGAGGAAGATTGCTTACCTGGGGCAGGGTTTTCCTTAATAGCTCTTAGCTCAGAAGCAGAGAGGCCAGTCAGGGAGGGAAGCAAGCCCAGTCCTCAGGGATACAGGGGTTGTTTGGTGGTCTATTTCTTTTTAAAGATTCATTTTTGCTGTATGTGTATGGGTGTTTTTGACGGTGCCCACGCCGCCACGGTACCGAGTATCGGGCGTAGGCCTGGGGGATTAACAGAAAACACAGACTCGGGTCATTCTGGTGAGAATGCCAAAGCTTTACTGAGGGACCAGCAATATATACTAGAGGCCGGGTGAAAAACAACAGGAATAAAACAATCATAGCCATAGGTCAGGCACCTGGCAAGTCCCTACCACACCGGGCGGGAAGACAGAAATCAAGCTAAGCCGCAGGATGCTCTGCTCTCAGGGAACCTGTGCAGACAGCTCAGCTGGGGGCGGTGAGCTAAGCTCACCGATGCCCAGCATGTTTTGCCTGCATGTATGTCTGTGCACCCTGTGCATGCCTGGTGCCGTCAGAGACCGAAAGAGAGCTTTGGAACTGGAGTTACAGATGGCCCTGAGCTACCATGTGGGTGTTGTGAATTAAACATGGGTACTTAACCCAGCACCCCTGATGTTCTGTTTTGATTCCTGGAAAGCCTCACTAACCCTTTTTTTAGGTTACACGACAGCCATTCACTAACGTTCTGTCCCTCTGTCTCCCTCACGCAGGGACAGACGTGAGCATCAGGTGTGGTACACTCGCGCGCGCGCACGCGCACACACACACACACACACACACACACTCAGTCACCTCCTGCTTTCTCACAGGGATATCCTCACTGAAAGCCGTGCACACTGGCTTGCTTCTCTGAGGAACTAGCTCCACAGAGATATTGAGGCAGCTTCTGTAATGACCAGTCTCTGAGGATTAAGATATATGTTGACAGATTCAGACAAGAGCCCTCAGTTCCCCACAAGCAAGTAAAAGGAATCAGGAAGGGGCGGGGGAGAGGGAGGGCGCCTGGATCCGGTGGGTAGACAGCCTTCCAAACTGGCCTGTCTGATTTTCTTTCTGGAAAGCCTCTGTCTGTACTGAGGCAGGAACTGTGCCCCCATCCTGCCGCCACCTAGTGGCCACAGAGGACAAAACACTTATGTAATGCCATTCTGCAGAAAGACGTAATTCATTGGTTGCCTGAATAATTCCCTGAAACCTAGTTCTGGAAGAGGTTCTCTTTATGATCCCCAGGTATCTTTATCTGGCAACAAAAACTTACACCATGTGAGTTAGGTTATGTCAGGGTGACATAAAACTAGCCAGCACACCTGGGAAGTGACTTCATTGTTGACTCAGGGTAGAGTCACCTGAGAAACTGGGTGTCCAGAAAGGGCATTGACCTGATGTTGTTCACTCTTCAACTACAGGGAGAGCCACTGGGCAAGATTGCTTACCTGGGGCAGTGTTCTCCTTAACTCCATGTGAGTTAGCTGAGATAATATGCAGTAACTCGGTCTGTTTACCCTGCTTCCTCTGAAGCACTGGGAGTTACCATCCCTCTCAATGTGACTTTTGTCACACACAGTATACCCCAGCATGTCAGAGTCTAGCGAACCCAGAAAGCTCTGAAGAAGTTTTTCAAGGTGGCCATGGCAAGAAACTGGTGGCAAACATGGGCGGCCATCCTCCTGTTCCACACCAAGATAGCATCAGACCAAATTCCAGTGCCAGTGGAGCAAGGAGACCAACTTACTGAGGGGATTAATGGGCTTCCTGATCAAGTGTGATTTTGGTACTGCCGAGCCACATGGCCTGTCTTTAGCCAGGAGCTCTCTCATTGAGCACCTTTCAAATCCCTCCAGCCCATAGCTATCACCCCACGGAGCTGTGTGCATACATCCTGTTCTCCGTGTCACTCAGAGATGATGTCAACGCAGTCCTACCTGAAAGTATCCACTTTACAATGAGCTGTGTGAGTGGGCTGCTCAGGGCTGGATGCTACCAGAAGATGTGAAGTCAGACAGTAAGCTAGTCTACAGCTTCTCACTTTGAGCCACACCACTGGTGAGAGAGGCAGCATTAGACCCAGGAGTTTCGCTCAAATTCACTTTCGAGATCTGAGGTCATGAGGCAGCCTGATCCTGAGCTTGCCCTATCAATACTGTTTGCCCTTGTTAACAGGAAGAGTCAAGAGCCCATGGGGCTTGAGAACTTGGAGAAATATCAAACAAAAATCATCATGAAATTTTTATTTGATTTGTGACTTCTTCTTCTGGGATTTCTCAACCCGCGCTGCCTAGCCTGCCCCATAGGGCGGTATAGTCTGACCCACACACCAGGAAAAACACTCAGTACTGAGCAGGAAAAGCGACCGGATGGGTTCCAGGAGGGTGACGATGTGGTCTGAAGCTCTGTCATATGAGGAGACTTGTCACACGAGGAATGTCCTCAAGTCCATCCAGACCCCTGCTGATCTCAGGACTCCTCTGGAATTCAGGATTGCCCAAGGGAATGGGAAAGTATTTCATGTTCCTCTCTGTGCTTCTTGGGGACCACGCTGTTGTCATCCCATTCCCGACCCCATCCCAGGGTCCAAAGTTAGAGGTCAGGAGTCCTTGTGCAATTGCTTAAAAGGCCCTTGACTGAGATCTTAGCAGCTCCCTTCCTCCTTGCTTAGCTGATCCAATGCAAGAGGCTCCCCCTGGCCCAGCTTCTCACTCTTTCTCCAAGGAAAGCCGGCACCACAGCGCAACTCACTGTCTGGAACAGCGGAGAGATGGACACTTGTCCTTCTAGGGAGGGTCAGACAGTCCTCAGATGCAGACCATGGAGAGAGTCACTCCTTTCCAGTGTCCAGGTCTTGGCCAAGAAATTCGTGTCATAGGTTCAAGGGCACGACCCCTACCTTTTCTTCCCTGTCTTAGAACTTAGGAAACATGGTTTAATCAGGGGGTGGAGCTTAAACTAGGTAAACTCTCCCTCTGGGAATACTCAAGGCTGGAGATCTTCTTCAGGCTGCTATGCTATGCTTTGCTGAACTTGAAGGTAGACTTCAAGCCACTGTGGCTAAAATGACTCTAGGCAAAGATCCTGGGTGAGAAGATCCCCTGCAGCACCTTGGATGAGGACGTGTATAATAACTACCAACATTTCAGCAGGAGCACTGTGCTGGGCCACAGCTATTGCTGACAGATAAACCTGGGCAAGTGAGCAAAGACCAGAGCTGGGCACAAGCAGGGATGTGGTCAGAAGTCCACGCCAAGTCTCCATTCAGGAAACGGAGCAAGAGGGGATGCAGCCAGTCCCAATAGCTCTCATACTCAATCCGTGCTTACAGTTCTAATTCTAGTGCTAAGTGAAAGATGACCAGATCATCTGGTACGGAGAGATGACACCTCACCCTTGCCCTAGGCCCTGAGTTACACCCTCCCTACCAGGCTGTTTACCTAAACTGAGCCCCACATTCTCAAGAGGTTCATCTCTAAGGGTACGTGTCACCATTAAGCCATGAAGTCAAACCTGGAAAATAAAGCCAGCCTGGAACTCTGCATTCCTTTTCTTGTCACCGTCAACCGGCAGGCAGGGACCTTGTCTCTTAAGATCCGATACCCTACCTATGATACCACAGGCTTCCCTTCGCCTATGTCTTTCACTGCCCTGTAAGGGAAGGGTGCATGGGAGCCTCCTTCTCCAGTCACAGGGCACAACTGAAAGAGGCACACTGAGGGGCCTGGGACACTGCTGAGGAGCTAGCTGTCCAGGAGCACCTCCCGCCCTGCCCATCCCTGGCCCTGGTCCTCACCCTAATCCATGGCAGTCCTTTTAAGCCTTTTTGTAAAAAGTGGAATCAGCTCACACCCACCACAGAGCTCCGCAGCCCTTTCTTCTTCTTGCTTCTCTCTCCCTCCCTCTCTCCCGTTCCCGCCCTTTGACCAACTCAACAGTGGGAAATTTGGACATCCTAGTCTGGGTTCTACCAGACTTCCTCTATCTTCCTCCCCCTCCTTCTAGTCTGTCTGCATAACATCCTCACGCCACTTTAATTTCTCACTTTATCCAATTTCAGTTCCATTGTAGTTCCTTTCCTTCCTTTTGTGTCTGAGAGAGAGAGAGAGAGAGAGAGAGAGAGAGAGAGAGCGAGCGAGAGAGAGAGCCGAAGGATTGATGACCACTTGTGTCCTGCTCCCTCTCCTATGTGAGCTCAGCTCCCCCACCCAGACGAGAGGCCGAGGCTGAAGGAAGCAGCTGCTCTTAGACTCCACGCCCTGGGCTCTCTGCTGCCAGTGTCAGTCTGGGTCTTTGTCCCTGTGTCTCCTGCGAGAGTAGGCACCTGTGGTGGCAGGTTTCCACCTCCTGTCCCCATGAATATTATGGAAAGTCCCAAGAAGCAGGAGCTGCAAACACTGGAGAACGGAGCCTGGGACAATCCTGCCTACAGCAGCCCTCCTTCCCCAAACAGGACCCTGAGGATCTGCACTGTCTCCAGTGTGGCTCTCCCTGAGCCTCAACCCCCAAAGCCAGAAGTCAGATGCCAGGAGAAGACGCAGAGAACCCTGGTGTCCAGCTGCTGTCTCCATATCTGTCGGAGCATCAGAGGTACGGGACATGAGGAGAGGTTTTCCTGGGGTGTTAGAATCAGAAAAGGGACCACCTTAGGTTTGAGAGGGGGACAAAAGTGACCCACAGAAGAAACCTTGGTGTCTGCGATTTGCTTGTGCTAGAGATGCTTGCCCCAGCACAGAGGCCTGGCTCCTGGTCTGCCTGAAAGATCACTTAGCACAGTCATTACTTGGGGACCCAGAGGGTTGGGAGAATGGTGCATAGAACACTGAGGTGAGGAGGCTGGATGCCTGCTCGTTCACAGCCTCACTCCCATCCAGTGTCCTTGCCCCATCTCTCACAGAGACTTTGTAGGAGGGCAGGCAGGGGTGTGGGTGCTGTAGTCATGTCCTGGGGGATCCTGGATGGGTAAGGAAAGACTCGATGGAGATAGGGTAGGGACTAGGAACAGATAGGGCTGGATAACTAAAAAGATGTGCTGTTGGGGACTCTGGGCCTTTTTCTACACCTGTAGGACTGTGGGGGACAACACTGACTGAGAACACAGCCGAGAACAGAGAGCTTTACGTCAAGACCACCCTGAGGGAGCTTGTGGTGTACATCGTGTTCCTCGTGGACGTCTGTCTGTGTGAGTAGCTACTGTCCTGTGAGCATCTGCCTGTGAGAGGCACGAGTGTGCGAAATGTCTGTACCTCCCAGGTAGTGTTCACCTGTGTGAGGCAGGTAGATCCTGGGAATTTTGTGTATACACCAATATACAACATCTGTGGCTTCTCACACTGAATTCAATGGAGGAAGTCCGGTGGGTAAAAATATTGTTAATGAAAGGAGATTCCTCTCAAATTACTAGGTAACCTGATTTTCAAGTTCAAGTGCCTACTACTGAATCAGCAACCACCGTGTTGTGTGGACAGGTGGACATGTTTAACCCTTTGTAAAGGGCAGAGGGTCCCCCTTTCTACTTAGTGGGCTTTGTGTGATTGGTTATTGTGTGACATAGGACCCATGTTTCTTGGTGCCAGAAAGAAAATGAATCAGGCTTTAGAGAGTTCCCGAGAAGAGGGTTGGGGTTCAATAGTGTAGTCCGTTCCACAGAAGCAGGCAGTGTCCATGGGACACTAGCTGGGGAGCTTTGGTGTCCAGGTTCAGAGACGTAGAAAGACCACAGTGCAGGCTGTGAGAGATGGAGCACACGGATGCTACTGGGCCTGGACCATGCTGTATTCAGCTAAGAGTTGTAGAGCAACTGGAGTTTGCGACCAAAGCTGCAGTTTGCACCCCCAACCTCAGCATAGGTTTCCCCAGGCTCTCTGCTTCTTAGGACATGCAAATAAATCACTAGCAAGTGAATGTGAAGGCCTGATAGAAGAGGTGTGACTGGAAGCTTCATCTGGGCCGGCCATCACAGTTGTGCATTCCTCGGGTGGTTGATTAGATGTACTCTCTGGGCCTACCCTGTGCTCGGTGGAGTCTTTCCCTCCTAAAGCAAGCAGTGAAACTTGAAGCAGAGGTGACGGGACAAGGGCTATGGGCCCCGGTCAAGCCCTTTGAGCACATGACTACCAATGATTTTCTGTGGTAACCAGCCGTCAGGGCAGGATGCGTCTCCCCTCCTTCCACCCTGTCACAATAGCCTTTCCGTGCAAGTAACTGCCATCCAGCTACATAATCTCTGGAGCAGGGTTGGTCACTGCAGAGTTGGTCACTGTTGACCCTCCTGAACTTCTGGGTATGGGGAGGGGAGCTGGGAGATGTGTGAGAACTCGAGCCTTGTCTACCTGGTATTTCTAATTCTTGTGAACTCACTGCTCTGATCAGGGCCAATGGTCTGGGACTGGCTTGAGTTTGCATCCTGGACCAGGACCACTTACTATTAAAGAGTCCTAGAGGATGATTTAGGTGGCAATGCTGGTCAAGGATATAGATGATTCAGAATCACTTCATCATGATACCTCCCGTGGGGTTCCGTCTGCTGTCCCACCAGCCCAACCCAAGAGGATTTTGTTGTCTCAGAAGAAGCCCATTTCGCTGTGGATAGCTCTACTCTCTCCCATGTATGGAGCCCCTGTCTCTGTGCCAGGACCCTGGACAGGAGGCATGTCCGTGGCTTTCTGCTCCAAGAGCTAACATCACTTCTAGACCCTTCTTTAGCGCTATATGTGTCTGTGTCACCCTCCGAAGTCGCAGCCTCCAAGTGTTGGAATGAATGTGTAGTGGTCATCTTTGCTCTTAAGGCAGCCTGTTCTCCAACCTCTGGAATTTCTTTTTTTCTCATGAAAGGAGTCGCTGTCACATAGTGACCAAGGGTGGCTTATGGAGAGACCGAAGTCTGGGCTCTGAGTTTGCAGATTTAGGTTCAAACACTCCACTCTGTCATTTTCCACCCGGGGGACCTTGTACTTTTTTTTCCTGTAACTTCTTTGAATGTCAGTTTCCCCTTCTGTATCTACTGGATGTGACAGGGCTGTGTGGCCATTATATGGGTCATTTTCTCAGTCTGACAGGCTGTGACAACAGTTTCAGAGTGTTCTATGTGCGGTTGCCTATCTCAGCCCCGATCAGTTTGATACCTATTACTGGAAGAAATATACCAAGGGGCTTCTGGCTGGCACGGTGCCCTGTGGCACCATTACTTCTTCTGTTAGCAGCCTGTTATGACTTGGTAGCTCTCACGGATCTGACTGAATTCTCTCCCTCCTCTACGCGTTTACCAATTTGTCCCACTCCCTATAGCCCAAATATAAGGCAACCTTAAATTATGAACTCTTATCCTCATAGAGGCCACACGATATGGAACTTATACATGCACTTCTTTGAAAACCTATTAGCTTTCTCTAAAGTGAAGGGTCTGCCTCTCCTGCCTCTCCCTTTGTGCTCCCCCAGCCCCGTGATTGTGATGCATTTCTCCTTCCTTGTAAAGTGCTTCATTAGACCTGAACCTTTGTTCTCCCACGTCAGCTCCTGATGCCGAGTCTCCCGATAAAGTTTATCTGACTGGTAATACAACTCAATGTCCTTTCTACAAACCTACAGACTTTCTATACATTATAACTAAATTACTTCTGGGGATATCATGCAGGAGAAACATCACACAGACTCTGAAAATAATCACCTTTGAATTCTTATTCAATAGTGGAATCACGACACTTCCACATGATCCCCTAGTCTAGTTTTTAAAATAAATAAAAACAATTTTTTTTATGAAAGAAGTCTGTGAAAACATTACCTACTCCAGGATTCCAACTACATGGTGTTCTGGAAAGCATGAGCTGGCAGGGGTTATCAGGGTTGAAGGCAGAGAGAGAGAAACAGGATGAAGAGGATTTTAGAAGTACTCTGGGTATCTCCATGTGCCAGTTAGTTACACAGTGTCAGGTTTATTTTACAACCAATGTATCTTTCTGGTTGGGATTTTCATACAGAAAGTGGCTGTTTACATGGGGCCAGAGGAGTATGGGAAATCTCTGAGCCTTTGATTCAACTTCACAGTGAACTTAAAACTCCTGTTTAAAAACAAACAAACAAACAAACAAACAAAAAACCAAACAGGCTGGGCATGATTTCACACACCTTTAATGCCAACGCTAGGGAGGCAGAGGCAGGAGAATCTCTGTGAGTTTGAGGTCAGCCTGGTCTACACAGGGAATTCCAGAACAGCCGGGACTATAGAGAGATCCTGTCTCAAAACAAACAAACAAACAAAAAAATAAAACAAACGTCTAGCTTTATTCAGTTACTTTGTTGTGCTTTGTTTGCGGAGACAGGCAGCCCAGGTTAGCCTTTCTCTTCTGAGCACTGAGATCTGCCTGAGCTCAGGTTTTTGTGATGCTGCTCTGCTTACTGAGTCCTGAGCCCAGGACGACCTCATACCCACTAGGCAAATTCCCCATTGCTGGTCTACACTGCTGGGCTTTACTTTTTAAAATGTGTTAAACGTAACCTTCGTTAGGACAGGAGAACTGGCGCACATCTTTAAGCCCAGCATTCAAGAGGCAGAGGCAGGCAGATCACTTGAGTTTGGGGTTAGCCTGGACTACACAGCCAGTTCCAGGCTAGCCAGAGCTACATAGTGAAACCTCTTCAAACAAACAACCAACCAAACAAACAGATAGACAGACTCAAACAACAAAAACAACTGTAAAGTTAATTTAAAAGTACTATAAACTTCAAAATAGCTAAATAAGCTTGAAGCATCTTTTAAACTCCCCCTCCCAACACACACACACAATCCTGACAAGTATTGGATGTAATGGCTGATTTACATAGCATAGATAAGTAAGGAAACATCACATTGCCCCATCTATTCATGCAAGAATTATCTGTCAGTTTAAAAATAAAGAAGAGGTCTGGAGAGAAGGTTCAGTGGTTAAGAACTGGTTGCCTTGCAGAGGATCAGGTTCGAGTCCCAGCACCCACAGAGCAGCTCACAGTTATCTGTAACCGCAGTTGGGGAATCTGATTCCCTTTTTGACCTCCAAAGGTACTGTATGCATATGCTGCATTTACATGCGTGTAGGCAAAGCACTCACACAAAATAAAAATAAAGGGATAATATGTATGAAAAATGCCTTTAAAAATTGTATTTGGTTCTACCTAGAGAGACAGTATCATTAGAGGATTCTTCTAGAGACTTTAGGTTAGCAATTTCTGCAGAAGGCCTCAGTTTACCACCTCCATGGGTGAGAGCAGAAACAGTGGGGCCTCGCTGATCGGTTTCAGAAGCAATTGTGTCACCAACTGCTCTCAAGGTTTCTGCAAAACTAGTTTAATTTATACTCCATTTCACAAATAAGGAAAAATTTTAGTGTGACAAAGAGCTTCCCTGGGGACAGGAAGTGAAGAGAAGAAGAAGAAAAAAAAAAGAAGAGGAGGAGGAGGAAGAGGAGGAAGAGGAGGAAGAGGAGGAGGAAGGAAAGAAACAAACTGAGCCTTCATTGCCCACCCCCAAGGTTGAGGGTTTGAATGAGCACAGTGGTTCCTGCATGCAAATATTACCTTAAGTCACCCAGCACATCGTAGCTCAGTGAAATGGAAGAAATGCTGTTTGTCATCAGCATCCCATTCTCATTAGCACCCCATCCTCATCCTCATCTTCAACAGCATCCCATCCTCATCAGCATCCCATCCTCATCCTCATGAGCATCCCATCCTCATGAGCATCCCATCCTCATCCTCATCAGCATCCCACCCTCATCAGCATCCCACCCTCATCAGCATCCCACCCTCATCAGCATCCCATCTTCATCAGTATCCCATCCTCATTCTCATCAGTATCCCATCCTCATCAGCATCCCATCCTCATCAGCATCCCATCCTCATTCTCATCAGCATCCCATCCTCATCCTCATCCTCAGCATCCCACCCTCATCAGCATCCCATCCTCATCCTCATCTTCAATAGCATCCCATCCTCATCAGCATCCCATCCTCATCCTCATCAGCACCCCACCCTCATCCTCATCAGCTTTGCCATCCTCATCAGCATCCCACCCTCGTCAGCATCCCATCTTCACCAGCATCCCACCCTCATCCTCATCAGCTTTGCTATCCTCATCAGCATCCCACCCTCATCCTCATCTAGTTGACAACTCCCTCCCCTGACAGAAGTAGACTCGTAAGAGTGCTGCTCTGCTGCTACCTACATTCTTTCTTCTATTGCTATATTTAAGACACAAGAACTTTTGTTTTGTTTTGTTTTTGAGACAGGGTTTCTCTGTGTAGCCTTGGTTGTCCTGGAACTCACTTTGTAGACCAGCCTGTCCTTGAACTTCCAGACATTCACCTGCCTCTGCTTTCTGAGTGTTGGGATTAAAAGCCTGTGTTACCAACTGACTAAAGAACATTTTTATTTATCATTCACCCCCCAATCTGCCCAAAGGCATCTAATTTTTTTATATTACCAACATTTATCAATATGTATGCACATTCTAACCTTTCACAAACAATTACATCAACCATATTCTCTTATGTTTCTGAGTAGTTGATATATTTTAATTTGATTATCACAGCTATATTAAATTAAAATTAAAATTCATTAATTAAAATTTTCCCTTACTACGTCAGTAATTTATTATGGGCAAGTATGTCCAGACTTGTTGCTTTCTCTTTTGTTAAATTTGTTCTCAGGACATGTCTAAGCAGATTAAGCCCCACCATGAGAATATCTTCTTAGTGCTGTGTGGCCATTTGCCTTGGTTAAGGCATTGCACATATTCTTTACAGTGCTATGCCTATAAGACCACAGCAGTGTAAGACTCTATGAAGATTAGATATTCTCATTCCTAATTATTAGTATTAAGTAGGTATAAAATGATACAACAATCTGCCTTAATTTTCTTGTTTTGATTTATAGCAGAGATAGACAGTTTTCTTATGCCTCCTTTGTTATTTATACCCATTTTGTATAAATTGCACAAGATAGACATTGTCAGGGGGAGAGGGAGATTTTAGGAATGAAGAATGGTTAGACCGTGGCAGGAACTACCAATGAGGGCCTTCATTTCAGAAACGGGAATCCTGGAAGTGGGAAAAATAGTCTATGAAGCTGGACATCACCTGCATAGCAAGTGGGCCTAAGATGAGCCCTGGAGAAGTAACTGTCGCAGACAGCCATGCTGACCCAGTGCCCTCTCCCTTACGTTTTGCTCTAGCAACTCGATGACTATATGGTGACTCATTTGGTTAACACGGAGCTATCTTCTTTAGCCAGGCAACGTGGGGGAGCCATCAATTTCCTCTTAATGTCATAATGCAGCCCTGGGACCCCACAAGGAGCATTCACACCTATGACCTCACTTGCCCATGACTGCATTTCTGTGAGGGACAGATATCATTATTTCCACGCCAAAGATCAGGAAAATGTCATCCTGTCTTCATGAATAGTACAGGAATGATCCACTGTTTAGAAAGACCCACCTTAGTGGGGTTCATCCTGTCTCCACCGTTGTCCAGCAGAGAAGTGCAGGGGAGTGAATGATGGTCGTGCCCCTCCCTCACCTCCCTGCCTCCCATGGAGATATTTATGAAAGCGCTCCCATCTCTTTGTCTTCTTGGAGGGGTGGCTGTGGCCTTTTGTTGATGGAGGAAACACTGAAGTCTTTGTGTAGAAACAATGGCTGTTTGTTTTAGGAAGCATTTTTGTTATCTCAAAGGTGCACCTGGGACTGTCCCTATATAGGAGAGGCTCTGAGCCATGGCCTAGGCTGGGTCTGGTTACCATGGAGTTGGGAAGGAGTATAGAGACCCTCAGCTTTTTATGGCTCCTGTCTTCTCGTCAATAAATGTGGATTGATAGCACCTTTTCATTGCTGCCTCTGGAGAAGCGTATCTGCCTCCCCTTACTCTGTCTTGTTTTCTTTTTTAAACATATATTTGGGGCACCCGTGGAGATAAGAGACCAACTTGCCAGAGTCAGTTCCCTCTTTCCACCATGTGGGTTCTAGGGAACCAAGCTCAGGTCGTGAGACTTGGCAGCAACTGCCTTTACCCTCTGGCTTAGTCAGGGTTTCTATTCCTTGACCAAGTCAGCTCAGTCAGCCAACAGGTTCTCCAGCGCAGGAATGAGGATTAAAACGAAAAAGACAATTAGACAAAGCTGCAGCATGACCCCAGCCAGTTCCAAGGCTGAAGGCAGGCTTATTTTTTCCAATCTGCTTTTATACCATTTTAATTACATGCAGGTATCAAGGGCGAGTAGAACAAGCAAGACAATAGTCAAGGAACAAGTAAGACAATAAACACAAAGTCCCATGATCACTCTGGGGACCACTGTTTCTAAGGATGATCAAGGTATCTGAGCCTACTTCTTTTTTCTATCCTAAAACCAGATTCTTACTTCCTTGTCCTTGGTCAATGTCAGATTCCTGCCTGGACTTACTTCTTTGCCATGGCCTAATGTCAGATTCCCGTCAAGAGGCCCATTTCCTTGTCCTTGGCCAATGCTAGACTCCTGCCAAGGGGCAGCCCAAAAGGCTCTCCACAATTCCTGCATGAAACATCATGACCAAGAAGCAAGTTGGGAAGGAAAGGGTTTATTCAGCTTACATTTCCACATTGCTGTTCATCACCAAAGGAAATCAAGAGTAGAACTCAAGCAGGTCAGGAAGCAGGAGCTGATGCAGAGGCCATGGAGGGATGTAATTTACTGGTTTGTTTCCCATAGCTTGCTCAGCTTGCTTTCTTATAGAACCCAAGACTACCAACCAGCCCAGGGATGGCACCACCCATAATGGGCCCTCCCACCCTTGATCACTAGTTGAGACAATGCCTTACAGCTGGATCTCATGGAGGCATTTCCTCAAGGGAGGCTCCTGTCTCTGGGATAACTCCAGCTGTGTCAAGTGGACACACAAAACCAACCAGTTTACCCGAGGAGCCATCTCACCAATCCACCATCCTGCTTTCTTAACTGCACATTTCTAGAATTGATGAGGAAAGAAACAGATTGTGGGAGCTTCAATGAGGGTCTGTAGATGAGCCCCTGTGTGACTGTTATGATAATATAAGTTAACTGGTCACATGGGACCATGCCATCAGTGATTGGAGGAAGCATGGCCAGAGAAAGGCCACCCAACTCAAGAAATGGTGCTACCAGATATTAGCCATAGAGATTGAGATACTTAAACTTCTTTGAGCCTTGATCTCCTACTCGAGAGAAGCTGACGTCTGCCTATCTGATGTTGGTAGAATCAAATAGGGTGCTCAGTGCCTGGATTAGGCCCTCAACAGATATCAGTTGTCATTCCACATTAAAGTGCATGTAAGGAAGGTAGGTACTGAAATCCCCAGATTCTGGCTTAATGTAGGTAAGATCAGTCTCTGGTCCTGCTTGCATAAGTGGTCAGGAGAGAAAGGATGATGGTAATATCAAACAGTTCTAGTCTGAGCGCTTGTTCCATCTCTACCCTGCTGAATGACCCTGAGCAAAACACAGAAACTGAGCTACACAATACACAGAGAACTTTGCTTATGAGACTAAAGGTCTGGAGTGTAAGGTTCAAGAGGGACACTGAGGAAGATTATATTTTGGAGTAAAAAAATGTTTATTAGTGTTTGATAGGAGATTCGAGTCCCAGATATAAGGGCAGGGCAACAGTTCTCAACGGTGTGCTTGGCAGAGCCTGGGGCTTCCTATGACCCTTTCAGGGATGTTGTAAGGGCCTCTTTTACCCAATGGCCTAATTGTGTAAGGTTCTAATCTCTCCTTTCTCAGACAAAGGAACAGATTGCAACATGTTGCGGGAAATATTAAAAAAGAAACCCGACACGTTCCCGTTTCCGCACCTGCCGTAACAGCAAGGCAAGCAACCTGCAGACTGCAGAGTTCACGCCAGGCCCTCAGGTCTCCTGCACCGGATAACTGTTCTGTAGTAATAACACTGACGGTTTATAACACTATTGTCCCGGCAGGGTCCCGCAAGATCCTCTCGCTTCCACCCAGCGTCCACACACCCCACCACGGGCTGCCTGCTCTCAATTCCCAAATTTCCCGGTAGAATGACTCTTAATGCTTAATTAGTTAGCCAATTAGATTTATGTATATGGTAATCACAATTACAAGATGCCAATACAATAAAAGCCTTAGCCCAATATCTCTAACTTTATAAAAACACCAGAAAAATGTCTGAAACCATCTTAAATCTCTGCCCCCCCCACCTTGCGCCTCTCCTCTGGCAAGCCTGCAGCCCCTTCCTCTCCAACTCCTAGCTCCGCCCCCTTTTTCCTTGTCCAATCATAAACCATCTCTAAAGGAATATCCTGCAACAGCAACACATTGCTTGCAGAAGTCAATATGAAAACTGAGCTGTTTTCTATTAATCTGAAAACTATGGGTGGGACAGGCAAATTCAGTATTTTAGAAGTGTTTTTTATTTTTAGAGAATACAGTGGTTTTAAGCGCAAATGTTATTAATGTATATATGAATTGTTGGTTATCATCTTTTAAAAAAAGATTTATTTATTTATTTATTTAATATATAGGTATTTTTAGACACTCCAGTAGAAGGCATTGGATCCTATTACAGACGTTTGTGAGCCATCCTGTGGTTGCTGGGAATTGAACTCAGGAGCTCTGGAAGAGCAGTCAGTTATCATTTTTTAAGGCTAGGGATTGAACCCATGGCCTAACCCTTGCTTAGCACATGCTCTGCCACCAAGCTACATCCTCAGACCATCAAATGAGATTACCTGATAGTCTGGAGGGAAAAGTAAATGAGACGTGAATGAGATCCTGGCCATTCACACACTCATTTACTCAAGTGTTTAGGAAGTTTTATTATGTTCTAGATCCTAGGATGACTACTGAGAGATGTGAAATATACCAGACAAATCTGCCTTTAAGGAACAAGAGACTCTGACATGCAATGAACAGTGACATCGGTTCTTGTCTTACCTGAGGTTTCCACTGTTGTGAGCAGATACCATGACCAAGGCAACTCTTATAAAGGACAACATTTAATTGGGACTTGCTTACAGTTTAAGAGGTTTAGTCCATTACCATCATGGAGGGAAGCATGGTAGCATCCAGGCAGACAAGGTGTTGGAGGAGCCAAGAATTCTACATCTTGATTTGAAGGCAACCAGGAGGAAGCTCTGATTCCATACTGGGTGGAGCTTGAGAATTAGGAGACTTCAAAGCCCACCTCAACAGTGACACACTTCCTCCAAGAGGGCCACATCTCCTAATAGTGCCACTACCTATGACCAAGCATTCATTTACATGAATCTATGAGGGTAAAACCTATTTAAAGCACCACAGTCCACTTCCTGGCCCCCATAGACTTGTAGCCATAACATAATGGAAAATGTATTTAATCCAACTTCAAAAGTCCTCATAGTCTATCACAGTCTCGACAATGTTTTAAAGTTCAAAGTTCAAAGTCTCTTTAGAGATTCATGCAATCTCTTAACTGTAATCCCCTACAAAATTAAAATAAAAAAGCATACCACTTAAATCCCATATTACAAGATATACATAACCATTCCAAAACATCATTGTGAGGAAATACTGGACCAAAGCCAGACAACAAAACAGCTGGGCAAACTCCAAATCCTGCATCTCCATGTTTGATGTCCAACTCGTTTCAACGTTGTTGACTGCAACACACTTCTTTGTCTTGGGCTGGTTAGCAACTTTCCTTGGCAGGTATCCCATAGCTCTTCCATCTCTAGCATCTTGGAGTCTACTTGGCAACTTCCACACATTATCTGGGCTCTTCCAAAGGGCTTGGGTCACTTCTCCGGCTCTGCCCTCTAGCATTCTAGACTCTGCATGACTCTACTCCACGGCTGCTGCTGTTCTTGGTGGTCATCCCATGGTACTGGCATTTCTAATACTCAGAGGTCTTCCACTGCGGCTAGGCTGGACTTTCACCAATAGTCTCTCATAGGCTCTCTTCATGGTGCCACACCTTAACTTCTTTGCATGACCCCTTTGTCCTGGGTCTTCAACTGCCACTGAGGTTGCATCTTTACCAGTGGCCTTTCCTGGTCTCTTACAGTGTCAAGCCCCAGCTGCTCTCCATGACCCCTTCTTGCCTTCAAAAGCAGCACCACCTGGGTAATTTTTACACATTACCAAGACTGACTGTGAGCACAAGGTCTATCGCTGGAACATAGATTCTTTATGCTCTCAGAAAACACTTCCCAGAAGATATTACCTCAGTGATACTGATCTCTTCTTAATCACCACAAATTTCTTAGCTCCAGCTAACCAGCATCAATTGTTCCAGTAACCTCTTCTATTCTTGACTCTAAAGCCAGAGCCACGTAGCTAAAGCCACCAAGTTCTGCTGCTTGCTGGGGACAAAACATAGTCCCCTTGTTATATTACCTCTTACTCACAGATCTGCATTCCCCAGTCTCCTGAATGCTGGGATTAAAAGTGTATAACACCACGCCTGGACCTAAGCTTTTTAAAAATTCCTTTTCACAAGATCTTTATAAGCATGGCCACTATGCCTCAAGATCTTGATCAAAAGCTTCTGTCATCCAATGTCAAGATCTGAATTGAAAGCCTGTGTCACTCAGCCTCAAGATCTGGATCACTGGTGTGCCCTCCATTTCTGAATTGTAGTTCACTCCAGAAAGAGTCAAGTTGACAACTGAAGATAGCCATCAGAATCAATCCCTTGTCAACTTGACATACAATCATATTTCCTCATGTCTAAATGAAAACAGCAACCAGGTCATAATAATGCTTAACATGATATAACTATCTCTTGTTCAACTGCAAATGCACAAACAATAAACTTAGCTGGGTGGGATCTTACCCCCAGGTCACCACTCCCCTCAATTCCATTTAGTATCCTTGAACAAAGAATTTAGCTCCATTCCACTTCCTGGTGCCCTTTTAATCTTTGAGCCATACATTTTGTAATTTTCATTTCTCAATTTGCTATGTCTGATCAAAAGGCTTTTTTCATAAGAGTGAATCACAAGACATAGTCTATGATAGGCTGTTTTGAGATTTCCTTGGTCTAAATCTGTTCACTTTAGCCTCAGGCAGACTCTTTCAACAGGGGCAAAAGGCAACTGCATTCTTTGCCAAAATATTACAAGGACAGTCTTTAGACCACATACTCAGATTCTTTTCTTCTGAAACCACTTAAGCTAGGCCCCCACAGTTCAGATAACCCTCAGCACCACTGTCATCCATGCTTCTACTAGTATGGTCCATTGAGCCCCTTTTAAAGCATCCCACTGCTTTCCAAAGTTCCATAATTTACATTCTTCCAAACAAAAGCATGGTCAGGCCTATCACAGCAATACCCCAGTCCCTGGTACTGACTTCTATCTTAGTTAGGATTCCCATATCTGTGAAGAGACACCATGACCAAAGAAACTCTTATAAAGGATAACATTTAATTGTGGCTGGCTTACAGTTTAAGAGGTTTAGTAAATTATCATCATGGCAGGAAGCATGGCAGCATGAAGGAAGACATGATGCTGGAGGAACCAAGAGTTCTACATCTTGATTTGAAGGCAACCAGGAAGAGACTCTGATTCCACACTGAGCAGAATGTTAGGAAACCTCAAAGCCCACCCCCACAGTAGCATACTTCCTCCAACGAGGCCACACTCCTAATAGTGCCACTCCCTATGGCCAAGCATTCATATACATGAATCTACTGGGACCAAATGTATTCAAAGCACCACAGTTGTGATGGGTGCAGCAATGGAAAACTGTTCCAAAACTATGCCAAGATGTAGGGGACAAAGTAACCAGGGGAGACCCAGAAAATCTTGCAGGTCCCAGGGGCCAGTATCCATTTAAGTCTTAGGAAGTATTGTCAGGGAGGCCCAATGTCCCTGCCTTCTCTTGCTTTTTTGTTCTAACAGAGTGGGCTCTTTGACTGGATATACTATTTGTTGGAGAATGACATACTAGGCACTAAAATGGCAGGCTATAAATGCATATATGCAAGGCCTTTGCCATATACTGCAGCTTATAGGAAGTAGGGAATTAGAGAGGGAGACATGCCCTTCACTTCCATGGCATAAACAGAAGTTGTAAGTGGAAGTCTGCCCCTCCACTCCCATCCTGGTTCCTAGAACTTAGTTAAATGTTTATCATACTTAGATACAATGAAAGCTTTGTAATGTGGTATTTGATTGGATAGAAACGAACCCCTCATAAAATTGTACTATGATGAGGAACAATGGGGAAGTCATTTGGGAAGTGTAGTGCCAGGGAAATGTTAGTGATTGCCCCCTAAAACCAGACAGGAACCAATCTGAAGCAACTCACAGCAGGGTCTTCATTCTATTCGAGCTAGCTCAGGACCCCCACAATGCACTGCCATCACACAGGACAGTTTTGGTGGCAGGGGGAGCCCCAAATGTCTGTCAAGGCAAGGCTTTATTGTAAATAGCAAGCATGGAGTATGTGTGCAAGCATCTAATTGGAAAGCTACTGTGGCCTTTAACATAATTGGCTGGTGCTGGGAATCATATCATAAATTTAATTTCTGCTTCCCTCTGCATTGGTGGTCATTAGGCAGGGGGTGGGTTTGTAACCTGGGGGTGTGGGTTTGTTGGAGGAATGACCTGGAGACACTGGTTCCGTTGAGGGTGTAATCTGGAAACACTGGTCTTGTTGGGGATTTGCCTAGAGAGCTAGGCTCAGGTTTTGTTGAGGGGGGCAACTTGGAAATGGTAGGTACCAGACTGTTAGTTTACCTGAGTTCCAACCTTAGGTCAGGTTCTCTAAAATGGAGTCTGAACTTAAAAGATTTGACCTTTTAGAAGTAACTATCTGTCTATGCCAATCCTAGGACAACAATCATTGGGGAGATAAATGAAAGCTATTTTTTCCCTACTATGATAGTATGCTATACTGGTTAGGGAAGGTATTGTGAAAGGAGGGTGTAGGGAAGACCCAAGAAAAGGTAACTCTTGACAATAGATACTATTCCAAGAAGTAGAAACTAAAAATAGTTTCTAGTAGAAACTAGAAACTAGAAAAGATTTCTAGTAGAAACTAGAAAATAGAAACTAGAAATTGTTATCCTCCTCTTCCCAACCCTAATTATGTATTTGATTAAAAACTATATTGAGTCCAATCTTTTCTGAGAACTTCTCAATAAGACAAGTACCAAGAGGTGCTCAAGAAGATGCATTGCTGGGTGCTGTGGAATATATAGAAATGTTAACTCTTCAGCCAATAATCCAGTGGTTCTCAGCCTTCCTGATGCTGTGACCCCATAATACAGTTCTTCATGTTGCAAAGACCTGAGTTCAATTCCCAACACCCACATCAGGACTCACAGCCCTGTAACTCCAACTCCAGGGGGATTCCATACATCTCTCTGCAATACATCCATACACATAGCTGAAAATATTAAAAATATATTTTAAATAAGCAAGATTCATAACCACACAACTGCACAAGGGGTCATTTTTACAGAAAAAAACCCATTCATTTTCTTTTGAAAAATTGTTGTTTATTGTTACTATGGTGTGTGGTGTGGTGTGGTGTGTGTGTGTGTGTGTGTTGCATGCAGGTGCACATGTGATAACTGTACATGTGAAGGACAAAAATCAACTGTCAGGAGTCAGTTCTCCCCTTCTACCTGGCTTCAGGGAACTGGACTCTCACCACCAGGCTTTTACAACAAGCATTTTAACCCACCAAGCTGTCTTGGCAAAAGGAAACACCTAGTTTCTGACATAAGAATAGAGCAGGTCCGTAAAAGGTTTAGACATTTGCTTTCTAGGTGACCCAGCTCTTCAGAGGTCTTGCCAGTTCATGTGGGAAATGGATCCTGATCTCGCCCAAGGAGAGGCTGGCTGGCAAAGCTCTGCTGTGTTCTGTCCCGTGGTTACTTGGGGGCAGGAAAGCTCTCTGTAGTGCTAGGTGACCTGGGTTGCAGTTCCTGGGTAAGTACAGCCCAAAGCACTGTGCTGACTGCTTCTTGCCCTGACCTGGGCTCCTCTCCCAGCAGTTCAAAGGGGAGCACTAGACTCCAAGCACAGGAGAGGATAAGATAAATGGTGTTACTCAAGTTCATGATGACTAATGATAATTTCAACATTCAGACTTCTTTAATAACAATGTATTTTTTTATGCCCTGCCCATGTCTAAAAGGGACACAGGTGGGGCACGCAGAAGAACATTAAAAAGCACAGCTCTAATAAAACATAACCCACTAGAACTATACTAAAAGACATAGCCACAAGAACTAGAAAAAGATAAGAGAGAAAGATAAATTGTACCAGAAAACTTACAGTAAATAGAGACTGTTAAGGAGAACAATGCCTGGGACTCCTGGGCCATCAAAGTAAAGAAGAAAATACAAGTAATTTGTGTAGTTTCCATTGTTGAGTACAAATTTTTCTTTAAAGAGCAGATTGATTAATAGCAAGATGTAAATAAACTTCAGGAGAATTGGTGTTGATCATGTTTATATTCAGTGAATGGACCATAAAATTGTTTTTAAAATGTTATAAATTAAAACTACTTTTATAAATGCCTTTCATAATTCATGTTTAATACTCATAAAGTAAATCTATCTATTTATATATACTTTTATATATATTATATATGGCTTTACCTATAAACACAGCTTGGGAATGCTCAGGATGAATAGCAGGCATGCACATAAGATTTTATCAACAGTTTGTTGGGTCAGAGGGTCCCATTAGTAAAGTTAAAAATGTCATGATTGATCTGAAGTTCCTTTTAAGGCAGTGAAGTGTTGAATTTACCACATCTCATTGCAACTCACTTTCTGACTCAGACACTACACTCTGGAGTTTGCTCATGAGGAAACTTATAAACATAATCTTGCATAATCTTGGGTGTTCAGATTAATTCTTTTAATGAGATTTTGGGGAATTTCATGAAATGAGTCTTGACCATTTTTACTGCTTCCTCCAACTCCTCTCTGATCCATTCCTTCTCTGAGGATTGATTTTTAGAAGCCAGTGTATTCTGTCAGAAGGATTTAATGTGGCTAGTGTCCTTTCATGTAGTACAGTACGGTAGTAAAAAAAACCTCCCTGGTCTCTGTGGTAAGAGAGATGGGAGTCTGAATGCCTGATCTTTGAAGAACTGATACGTATGTATGTATGTATGCATGTGTGCACGAATGCATGTATTTCATATGCATACATGTATGTATGTATGTATGTATGTATGTATGCATGTATGTATGTCTGTCCTGTGACAGGATCTCTCTCTGTAGCTCTGACTGTCCTGGAACTCACTATTAACAACATTCTTGACCTCAGTTTATCTGCATAAAATGGAGATGATGGTTTGTACTTTCCCAGGTTTTGTAATGACTATGGTAGATAATGTATACTAAGCCTGGAGGCACAAAGTAACAGTCGTGGTATCATTACTATGCTGTGCAACTGTGAATTTGACCCAAGAGGTCATGAGTATAAAATATGGCTTGGCACACATAGGTTTGGCAGGGGATTTCATCTCTGCCGAGAAGAGGGAGAGGAAGAGGAGGAGGAGACGAGGAGGAAAAAGGAGGAAGATGTCTTCTACTCTTGGTGTTGAACTATAAATCCTCCTGGTTACTGAATCTCCTCCACAGCATCTCATGAAGTCATTATGTAGTCTCTAAATTCTGCCTGGAATTATGCCCTAGAAAGTAAAGGGACATACTGGCATTCAGCATTCTGACTCTAATTCTGACTGCTTCCATTCCCTGATCCACTGTCACCATTTGAAATACAGAGAACAATGCACTCACTGGTGGCTTGAATACTCCTGGTGTCCTAGTGAGGGTTTTATTGCTGTGAGGAGACACTATGACCAAGGGAACTCTTATAAAGGACAACATTTAATTGGGGCTGGCTTACAGGTCAGAGGTTCAGTCCATTATCATCACGGCAAGAGCATGGCAGCATCTGGGCAGGCATGGTGCAGGAGGAGCTGAGAGTTCAACGTCTTCATCTGAAGGCTGCTAGTGGAAGACTGACTTCCAGGCAGCTAGGGTCAGGGTCTTAAGCCCATGCCCACAGTGACACACCTACTCTAACAAGGCCATATCTCTTAATAGTGCCACTCCCTGGGCCAAGCATATTCAAACCATCACACCTGGCCATTGGGAAGTGGCACTATTAGGTCTTGTTAGTGTGGCCTTGTTAGAGGTAGTGTGTCACTGAGGGGATGGGCTTTGGGGTCTCTATGCTCCTTCTGCTGCCTAGAGATCAAGATGTAGAACTCTTGGCTCCTCCAGCACCATGTCTGCCTACAGGATGCCATGTTTCCTGCCACGATGATAATGAACTGAACCTCTGAAATCGTAAGCCAGTCCCAATTAAATGTTTGCCTTTAAAAGAGTTGCCTTGGTCATGGTGTCTCTTCACAGCAATGAAACCCTAACTAAGACACTCTCCTTTACCAGATCTTGAAGAATCAGGAAGGGTAGCTTTACGCAGAGCACGTGGAGCAGCAGACTGTCCCTTATTGACACTCCCAGGAGTAAAAGGAGTGCTTGGGATGATGGTCATTTTATATCAGAAAACAACAGTGGCTCAGAAGGTCTGTCTTTTACAGAACCGAAGTTTTTGGCCCATAAATTCAATCTTGAACGTAGTCCTGTTCTCAGAGCAGTACACAACTTCATATGTTTGCATTTGAATCTTGACTTTATTCATTTCTTACCTGAGGCAAGAGACACCCTACTTGAGGCTGGAAAGTAGGGATCCTCATGGTAGTCACCGTAGAGTTTCTTGTCAGACTAAATGAAGAAGTGCGTCAAGTGCCCAGCAAAGGCACAGAATCGGCATCTAGACACAGGAGTGGACCCTCTGGTCATTTCTTTTCATGGTATAGAAAAGGATGGTGTTGAGATGGTGCTGTTGAGTCCTTTTCAGAAATCTCTGAGCCAGGTATTCCAGTTGGACAAGCTACTTCTTCCCAATAAAGTCAACTTGGAATTCTTATTCCCTGAATAGAAAACTAGTGGGAGATAGCAGAGAGGCACTCAGAAAAACCAACACATTGTTTCCAATCTTCTCCCACCCCCATGGACCTGAGGATGTGATGCCCTGCTGTGACAATCAGGTGGGCATCGACCTCAGATTTTCCTCTGGGATGGGTGGGGCATGCTCTAAGCTTCCTGTGTACTTTGTAAATGCCCTTCAAACTCCAGGGATGTTGTAAGACAGAGGTACGATTGATTCCTTTCCACCCGATCCTTCACATCTCCATGGAGGACAGGTAGGGCTGACCATCAGACTGCACAGGACACAGCAGTGATCCTCCACATCAATGGTGCAGGAACTTATTAGAGACACATGTTGAGCCCCACTCAGTGCTACAGCAATATGCCCTGTAACAAGCTTTCCAGATGTCACATGCTGCTTCTTGCTTATGGGTAGGATAAAGAGGAACAAATATAACAGGCATGAAAATCACCGTCCCACGAAGCAACCCTCAGCATCTCCAATCTTCGTTTGGATTCAGACCACAGCAGCTTCCAAATTTGATGCTTGCTTTTACAACTATTTTCTTTGTCAGTCCTCACATAAGCTAGGCATTGAACACGGACTGGTTTGTCTTAGGTGAGTGTGCTACCACTCAGCAATATCCCAAATCTCCATTCAAGTTCCTGAATGACCATTAGGTGGACTGACTTCACATTGTAGGAAGTTCCTGGTCCACTGAAATTCCTATTAGGTGAGCCCAGGTCTGGCTTCCTTGAGCTTATTCAAGTCTTGAATGAATTACTGTTCTCTTTTGAACTAAGGAATGTGCCAGTGGACTGAAGCAAGAGGGAGAAGGGAGGGAGAGGAGGAGGGAGAGAAAGAAATTTTAAAAAAAAGAAAAAGAAAAAGAAAAGAAAAGAAAAGAGTAAATGTTCTAAAGTGTGAGCCTTCTTTCCAGCTCCCGGGATTTGAGATTATTTGAATGGGAAGATGAAGCTTAGGCTTTAATCTAGAAAGATCTTAAGGCTCTATCTTGGTGATTTTTACACATACAAACTTTAATCAAAGAGTCACGAAGGAGAATGAATACTGAATGTCTGTGTGTTAAATAAGCATTTTACCTGCTGAAGGCATTTTTCTTAGAAAACATAAGGTTTACTGTCTCAGAAAATAATCGGAGATTATTAGGCCAGGCCTGTAGCTCAATGGGAGATAATTGTCTAGCATACTCAAGACCTTGCTTTCGATTCTTAACACTGTAAAATAACAAAAGCAAAACCAGATGCAGGGCAGCTATAATCACAGTGCCTGGGAGGTAGAGGTGGGAGGTTCGGGAGTTCTAGATCAGCCTTTTCTACATACAAGTCCAATGCCAGCCAGGGCTACATAAAACTCTGTATCGAAACAAGCAAGCAAGCAAACAGACAGACAAACAGACAAAAGACTAATTTTACTAAACTCCCATAAGTAGTTGACAGCAATTCAGAGCTACAATAGTTCTGAGTTTTAATTTAGACAGGACTGGACTGGAAAAACCCTGGGGCGAAGAGTACCACCTAGTGGCCACTCAGCAGTATAACAATTTAGCCTGTGGTTGGCAGAAAAAGTTCGTGAACTCAAATCTCAGCCGCAGTCTTTCTCCAGATACTGAGGACGGGTGATCACAGACACGAGTTAGGACTAAGACCATGTCTTGGGCATTGTTATTAGAGTGAACTGGGATAATGCGAGGGCCAATGCTTCTTTCTTTGCTGACGTCCTTCCTTGTTGAAGAATGATGTCTGTAGCTGTAACCAGGGATCACTCTAAACAAGCTCCAGTTCACCCAAATCTTCCTTTTCCTAAATTGGATGTGAGGGAAAAGTGTATCCCAAGATCTGAAAAATAAAGTTAGTTTTTATTGGTGTATATTTCTATACATCGCAGTATACTTATTTCTTTAATTTATTTTGTATATGCACGCATACACATGCCATTGCATGTATGTGGAAGTCTGAGGACAGCTTGTGGGAAGTGGTCCTCTCCATTTATTGTGTGGGCGATGAGAACTGAACTCATGACATCAGGATTTGTCTCAAGTTCCTCTACCCACTGAAACATTTTTCCATCCCTCATAAAGATACCTTCATTCAAGTCTCTCAAAAACTTCGATTAGACTCACTCCCTTTTTGCCCTCTTCTTCTCCTCCTCTTCTTCTTCTTAACCATCTTCTTAACTATCTTCTTCTTAACCTTCTCCGTCTCCTTCTTCCTCCCTTTTATACACACACCCCCTGTGCGTGCTTGCATGTGGCATGTGTGTATGTGTGTGTATGTAAGTACATATGTGCATGTGTGTTTGAGTAAAATCAAGCTTGGATCCACATGTGAGAGAAGATATTTGATATTTTTCTTTCTGGGTCTAATTGCTTGATATAATGATCTCCATTTCATCACTTTCCCTACAGATGATATACTTTCATTCCTCTTTGCCACTGACTTTATAGTATATGTGCCATATTTTCTTTCATCTGTTGATGGACACGCAGGCTGATTGCATACCTTGCCTGTGAACACTGCTCTAGTGGGTGTGGGCCTACAGGTGATTCTGTTACACTAGCTTGGGTTCCTTTACAGACATTCCTAGGCACTGTAGTTCTAGTTTTGATTTTGTGAGGCACCTCCACTCCGAATTCCCAGTGGATGGTGGAGTTTGTGTTCCTATTCGCAGGATATGAGGTTTCCTTCCACTCCATCCTTGTCAGCATTTATTGTTGTTATTTCCTTATTGATGGCCATTCAGATTAGAGTGTGGGGGGAATCTCAGTGTACTTTTGATTGGCATTTCTCTGATGCTAAATGTGTAGGATAGTTTCGTATAATTAGCTACTAGTACTTCATCTTTCAAAAACTGTTCATTTTACCTGTGCATGTATTGATTAGACTGCTTTATTATTTAATTTTAAAAACTCTTTGTATATTCCTGGTGTTAGCACTTGGTTAAATGTGCAGCTAGTAAAGACTCCTCCCGTGCTATGGGCTGTTTCTCCAGTCATTTAATTGTTAATTGTTGCTTCTCACCACACACTTTTATTGCATTGAGGTCAATCTATGCCATTATATCCAGTAGTGTTTGTTTCATGAAATTGGGTGCAACAGTGTTTGGTGCATATATGTTTAGAATTGTTATAGCCTCTTAATGAACTATTTCAATATGAAATAAACTTTATTATCTCTTCTGATTAATTTTGGTTTAAAGTCGACTTTTTCAGATGTTAGTATCTGAGTTCCATTGGAGAAAAAAAATTAAAGGAATTGCTTACAAGAGGCTAAGAAATCCTATTCTAAAATTCTAACAGGATTATACACATACAGGAAATTATAATAAGGACATAATGAATTCATAGATTCACTTAAACACTTAACTATGAAGATTATCCTTAGTCCTACTCTCCCCCACTGTCTTTTGAAAGTAAATTTAAAGACATAATGAAGTAAAGCCTTGTTATTCCCAAACACCTTAATGTGTATATTTTTAAGATGGGGAATAATCTACTGTCAAAATTAGGATATTGTTATTGATCTAGTACTTCCATTTAATGAACAATCCTTATTACAATTTCACCAATTACTTTATTAATAGCTGTTTTAGCATTAAGAGAGAGTATGACCCAGAACCCATCTCAGAAGCTCATATTATACATTGGTTTTAGGTTTTCACTTTGTTAAAAATAAAAAACTCAGCTGGTATGGTGGCTCATGTCTTTTGGCCCAGCACTCAGGAGGTCGAGGAAGGCAGAACTCTGAGTTTACAGCTAGCTTGCTCTACATAACAAACTCCATGGCAGCCAGGACTACATAGACCCTGTCTCAAAAACAAAACAAGCAAACAAAAAAAATCCATTGAGTAACAAGACAAATAATAATAACAAATTAGAGCCCATAGGGGGAAAAACTAAGCATTCATGAGTCCAAACTGATAAATAAAATCTCTCCTGAAAAGACCACAGATGACTTAGTCACTGTCCTATTACTGTGAAGAGACACCATGAGCCAGGCAACTCTTATAAAGGAAGGCAGTTAACTGGGAGCTGACTTACACTTTCAGAGAGTTAGTCTATCATCATCAAAGCAGAGAGCATGGTGGCATGTATGGCACTGGAGCAGCAGCTGAGAGCTACATCCTGATATGTAGGCGGGGTGAGAGGGAAAGAGAGAAAGGGAGAGGGAGAGAGGAGAGGGGAGAGGGAGGGAAGGAGGGAAGGAAGGAGAGAGAGAGTAGAGAGGAGGGAAGAGAGAGAGACTGGATTTGGCATGGGCTTTGAAGTTTCAAAGTCCACCTTCAGTGATACACTTCCTCCAACAAGGCCACACCTCCCAATCCTTCTAATCCTTCTCAAACAGTTCCACTCCTTGGTGATTAAGCATTCAAATATGTGAGCCGCTGGCAGCCATTATTATTCAAACAACCACAATCTGCTAATGTAAAAGAAATAACTGATAGAAAACAAACTCACCATTTGATAATCATCTTGGTAATAATTAGACAAAGTTCATCAATGAACACTTGCATCTCATTAGTGAAAGATGAATGAGATATTTATAGAGTGTGAGACTCTACATCCCAAAATGTATATTAAATCTAAAAAGGAAAATTATAATTTTACATTGAAGAGACATAGTAGGCACTATCTTTGTTTGTTTGTTTGTTATTTGTTTTGTGAGACAGGGTTTCTCTGTGTAATGGCTCTGCCTGTCCTGGAACTCACTCTGTAGACCAGCTTGGCCTTGAACTCAGGTATCTCCCTGCCTCTACCTCACGATTGCTGAGATTAAAGGTGTGCACCACCACCACCTAGCAAGCATCATCTTAATAAGGGACCAGAATTAACTTCAGTAGTGAGGCATCAACAGACAACCTGTATCTTCTGCATGATGTACTATGATGAACACAACATCTCCCATGAGGCCATGAAGGTCTCCTTCAAACCCATCACCTGAATCACAAGGAAACATCAGACCAGCCCAGAGTGAGGGACAACCTATGAAACAAGTGGTATATATACATTTTAAACCCTGCGTTTAAGCACAGAAACTTAGAACTTCTCTATTTCTGCCACACAGGACTGGGTCTGTGGGCATTACAGCAGTTGAGGTGACATTATTCAGAGCAGAGGCCAGATTTTGGTTTTTTTGTTTTTGTTTTTGTTTTGTTTTGTTTTGTTTTGATTTGCAGTGCAATGAACCCTGTTCCCAGGAGATGCTGGCTCCCACTATGGTGCCCACTATGCCTACCCAATACTCCCATGGCTTTAGGATCAGTGACACTAGAAGTCAGGAGATTTGTCTCTCCACTGCAAGATGTTTAGCCTGAGTCTTACTCTAGAATTTAGAAGCGAAAATCAAGAACAAATAAAGGGAAGCTTTGCCCAGTACAGACATCTTTTAGCTCTGGCATGGAAGAACAAGACTGTTAAGCTGAGTCTAGGGAGAAAAGTGAGATTTCAGAATGACGATGCCAACTGAATTACCAAGTGGGGCGCAGCTACTTTAGATGACCTTGCAGCCACACCCTTCCCTAAAGCATCCCCTGAAACCCCTAGTGGTACCACCACCCTCCGCAGACCTTTGGGGAAGGTCTGATGGGCTCCCACCCCATCTGACTCCAGGGCAGTGGGCTTTCCTGACTCATCTGGGGAGATGGACCTTGAGGGCATGCCCCTTGGGTTGCGTTCTAGTGACATACGGAATGACAAGTTCAAGTGCGTATTACTACACCAAAGTGATGTCTGAGCTGTTCCTACGTACCCCATCAGACTCTGGAGTCTCCTTTCAGACCATCAGCAGCATGTCAGACTTCTGGGATGTGAGTACGGATGGTGTCGCTTTCACCCTGCCCCCACCTTCCCACCCCCCTAGGCCCTCCTTCTTAATGATCTGAGTTACAAGACAGAGAGGTCAGTCTGGAACCAGGGCAAATTAAAGGATAAAGCTGAATTGACATATCAGACTAGGGTGAAGGTGGAGGCTGGAGAGAGATGAGGGGATCCATCTGGGGTTGACCAGTTGGAGCCAGACTAGCATTTAAGTAAGAAGGGGAGCTGAAATCTCAAAATACAATTTTCAACTGTATTTTGGTCAAGTTAGGAAAGTCAACTGTGGGGGTCCAAACAATAGAGGCTAGAGTCAAGTTGGGGGCCCAGGGAATGAGGAGCAAGGGTCATGTACTAGGGTTAGTAGGAGGTTGAACTAGGCCCAACCCAGTTGCTGGTTCAGTTTGCTCAGGGCCCACTCCTGGACAGTTTGTACTGGACAAAGTGGTACAACAACCAGAGCCTGGGGCGTGGCTCCCACTCCTTCATCTACTATGAGAACCTGCTCCTGGGGGCCCCGAGGTTGCGGCAGCTGCGGGTGCGCAACGACTCCTGTGTGGTTCATGAAGACTTCCGGGAGGACATTTTGAACTGTTATGATGTCTACTCTCCGGACAAAGAAGATCAGCTCCCCTTTGGACCCCTCAACGGCACAGCGTGAGTGAGCCCCTGACAAAAGCGCAGGGCCACCCCTTTGTGCTTGTGGGTCACTCCAGGATGTGGGAAACGCTTCTACTGAATTTTAAAAAAAACCTTAAGGGTGGAACCTCAGGAGACTTGGTGACCTCTCCCTAAGTCTCAACAGTGACTCGTTGACAGCACATACTTTGGTGTGTGTCATTCAGGTGTAGAGGAGGCAGATTAGCAGAAAAGACACAGCCTCTAGCCTTGTTCCCACATACAAGGTCCCAGCCTTTCTTGAAGGTAGAGTCACTTTGGGGGTGTTGTCTATGAGAACAGTCCATGGTTGGAGAGCTTGACTCTTGGGGCGTGATGCAGGAAGCAGCAAGGGATGAAAGATGGGTGAAGAATGAAGAGAGGAGAGGAAGAGGGTAGAGAGGATAGGGAAGGAGAAGGTGGAGGCAGGAAAGAAATTGGAGAAGGAATGATGGGGGCGCTAGAACAAAGAATCCTGGGGTGGAACCACAGAAACTAGAAAGATCATGTCTGGATTTATGGCCCCAGTGTTTTCTTCACGTAACTACTCAGCCTGGCACCAAGAGTGCATTCATCTAGTGAAAAAGAAACTCAGGTTTGAGTTTCAAGACTATGGCCAAATAGCTGACTGTTTTAGAACTCCCCAATCTTCATTTCCTCTGCTGTAAAATATGTAGCTTCCCTCTCTTCCCAAACAAGTTTAATAAGACAAAAAGACCCATGTAAAGCATGCATTATATGTGATATTATGTGTACTATATGTGATATAGCCTATAGGGCATATAAGATATGTTTCTCACAAATTATGTATGTACCACATATAGTATATGCACACATATACATGTGTAGTACAGCAAATATATATAGATACTCAATGTGGAACTGTAAAGCCAGGCAATTCATAATTGCCTTACAGGGTGAGCGTTTAGCCTGGTTCTGACCTCTTTGCTCAAATGGCCTGTTTTTCTTCTGGCAGGTGGACATACCATTCACAGAATGAGCTGGGGGGCTCCTCCCACTGGGGCAGGCTCACAAGCTACAGTGGCGGCGGCTACTACTTGGATCTTCCAGGATCCCGACAAGCCAGTGCAGAGGCCCTCCAAGGACTCCAGGAGGGACTGTGGTTAGACAGGGGCACTCGGGTGGTCTTTATCGACTTCTCCGTCTACAATGCCAACATCAATCTTTTCTGTATTCTGAGGTAAGCACCCTTTCCACACGGTACTCTCTGTCCATGGTTCTTGGCTCATCTGATGTGCTTGAAACCTTTCCCTACCAGGTACCCTATGCTGGGTGTGAGGAGCCAGGGAAGGAGGAGGAGTTGTTTCAGCCCAGTCCCCACTAGCCTTCTCACCTTCCTCACAGACTGGTGGTAGAGTTCCCAGCCACAGGAGGGACCATCCCGTCCTGGCAGATCCGCACAGTTAAGCTGATCCGCTACGTGAATAACTGGGACTTCTTCATTGTGGGCTGTGAAGTCGTCTTCTGTGTCTTCATCTTCTACTATGTGGTGGAGGAAATCCTGGAAATCCACATGCATCGGTTTCACTACCTCAGCAGCGTCTGGAACATTCTGGACCTGGTGGTCATCTTGGTGAGGGACGTGGGACATAATGGAGGGTAGAGAGACTCTGCTTTGATGGGGTGGGAGTGTCTGAGTTCTTCCTTTTGGAGGCTCAAGCCCCCTTTTGACTTACTACAAGCCCTGTGTTAAGTCTCTCAGGCTCAGATCTTGGGAAATCTTGCCTTATACATCTTTCTCACCTGTGAATGGTCCCTCTTTTTTCTTTTTTGTATCAGAATAGATCTGACTCTATTCTGAGTCTCTTCTGCCTTTTGTTTTATGACCTGACCTCTTGAGAACCCTGCCACTCTCTTCTCTATTTGAATACCCCGTTCCTTTCGTTGTTATCTCCTTCTACTAACAAACACAACACATTCATTTTGTCATTTTTACATGTATTTGTGTGAATGCATGTGTGTGCATGCACTTGTGCATGTGTGCACATACAACAGTGTGTTTATGGAGGTCAGTGTGTTTATGGAGGTCAGAGGACACCTACGGAAGTTGGTTCTCTCTCTCCATCATGTGGGTCCCAGAGAGAGAGAGAGAGAGAGAGAGATCAAACAAACCCAGGTGGCCAGGCTTGGCAGCAAGGATCTTTACCTGCTGAGCCGTCTTGCTGGCCCACACATTCATTTCTTTTGATCAAGGTTTAGGAGTGGCCGGGATGGGGGATATCATGTTCCTAGGTACCACTTCCCCATAGCTCTTTACAACCTCCATATTGCCAATGGCTCCAATGCCTTCTCGGGGCTGTTGGACATTAAAGCTGTTCCCCAGTCAACTGTGCTGTTCCATCTGGACCTAAGCTGAGTGAACTATTTAAAAAGTAGAACCAGCCCATTCCCGCGCTTGTGCCCCTGATCCAGCTGAGTGGCCATGCACCGGAAGGCAATGGCCGCGACCTGTTTTTATCTTGTAGAGATTCTAATTCTGAACTCCACAATCTCTCCACCCACTGGCAAGTCACTGCCAAACCATCCCCGTGCTTCAAATTCCCAACGGTCTTTGGGGAGCACCTCAGACAAATTCATGCTTGGCCGCCATACCTCTCTCTCTTGAACCCAGATGAGCCTCTGCGTGAAGGAAAACACAACACAAATTTAGTTCAGAAACAATGGTAACTCAATCTTTGGGCACAATAACTAAAACCGAATCTTGTAAGCCTTATAAAAATATCATCCCTCCAGTGGCGGATCCGCCATGATACTAGGAAATTCTAGCAGCTACATCGGACCCCTCTGCTGTCCCAAAAGGAAGTAACTTTCTCCTGCTTCCTCTCTTCCTTGGTTCAACCCGGAAGTCCCGCCTACTTGCCCAGTGATTGGCTCCTTTATTCATTAGGGGATAGGTTCACAAGAACAGCTCCAGGCCCATCCACAACATGAACATCCAACAGAGCAAGTCTCCTGCCCTGGCTCTCCTCTGGGAGCTCATCTTTGAACATCACTTAAGATCCCCCTTGACTTCTCTGACAGTCCGCATCACTCCTCTGTGGCAGCTCTCCGTTGTGGCTGTGGGTTTCCACATATTCCGAACCCTGGAAGTGAACCGACTGATGGGAAAGCTCCTGCAGCAGCCAGACACGTATGCGGACTTTGAGTTCCTGGCCTTCTGGCAGACTCAGTACAATAACATGAATGCAGTCAACATTTTCTTTGCGTGGATCAAGGTACCCTGGGACACGCCTCCCAGCTCTGCACACGAGGCTTTCTCTCTCCCCGCGGGTGGATCTCCTTTTTCTCATCTCATGTGTTACCATGTGTGGCCTCTGTCCGTTCCTGAACTGTTCTATGCTTTTCACCTTTTCTCCTTCACTTGTTCCACCATGGCCCTTGCAGATATTCAAGTACATCAGCTTCAACAAGACCATGACCCAGCTCTCCTCCACCCTGGCTCGCTGTGCCAAGGACATCCTGGGCTTTGCCATCATGTTCTTCATTGTCTTCTTCGCCTACGCCCAGCTTGGCTACCTGCTTTTCGGGACCCAAGTGGAAAACTTTAGCACTTTCGTCAAGTGCATGTGTGTGCCCTGCCCCCACCCTCGGGTCCCTCACACTCCAGCTCCCAGGGTGTGTGTGACCTTGGGGAGGAAGGGAAGGTGTATGGGCATGTCAATGCTTAAAAGTATCTGAGCGTGTCCTAAAGCTCGGGTGCGCTCTCAAGTAATTTTCCCACGTGCTGTGTGTGTTATGTTGGGTGGATTGTATAAGGTGCAACAAGGGGTCTGTTTATGGTTAGGGAAATGGGGTGGAATATAGATTGGGGCAAAGGTTGGCTAGGCTCTGGGTGAAGCCCAGGTCCGGTCTCTCAGTTTCACTCAGTTCCGGATAATTCTTGGGGATTTTGACTACAATGCAATCGACAATGCCAACCGAATCCTGGGCCCTGTGTACTTCGTCACCTATGTCTTCTTCGTCTTCTTCGTGCTCCTGGTGAGGGTCCCTGTGTGGGGTGGTGATGCAGAAGGCTTTCAAGGTGGGGTTTTGACCCCCACATGTCTCTCACTTAGGATTATGACTGGTTTCTCACATACATATGTGTGGTATTTTGGGTTTTCTGAGAGCCGGTTAATGTAGCAATGATGCCAGATGACCAGGTGGTGTATATACAGGAAACTTCAGATTCTCCAAGGAAAACCAACTCCTCATCTTCCAAGGATAGAAAGGGGAAGAGGTGCCTTATGAGGAGAAGTAGAGACCTCTGGAGACTTCTGTACCTGTTTTCTAAGAGACCCTTTCCTCTGGGGAGTTCCTGGTGGCATGTACTGCCAATGTTTGGTGGTAATTCCCTTTTCTTGCCAACTGGGAAATATAGGGGATTTATTTCTTTTTAATTTTTTTAAGGTTTATTTTATTTTATGTGGATGTGTTTTGCTTGCATATATGTACATGCACCATGTGTGTACCTGGTACCTGCAGATGTCGGAAAAGGGAGTTGGATTCCCCAGATCTGGAGTTACAGATCGTTGTGAGCTATGGTGTGGGTGCTAGGAACTGAACTCTGGTCATCTGCAAAAGCAACAAGTGCTCTTAAATGCCAAGTTGTTTCCCCAAGGGATTTTTATTAATGTTAACAGAAGGTATCTTTATTTGATTAACAGAAGGACACGCAGGGGGCTGGAGAGATGGCTCAGTGGGTAAGAGCACCTGACTGCTCTTCCAAAGGTCCTGAGTTCAAATCCCAGCACCCACATGGTGGCTCACAACCATCTGTAAAGTGATCTGATGCCCTCTTCTGGTGCATCTGAAGACAGCTACAGTGTTCTTCCATAAAATAAATAAATCTTTAAAAAAAAAAAAGAAGAAGCTTAAGCTAGATATAATCTTTAAAAAAAAAAAAAGGACACGCAGGCGTGGTATTGGTGTCAATGATAAAGAAGAGAGCACATTTGTGCCTTCACATTGAACAACTGATATCTTCAGTGATTGCTGTGCCATTTTACAGGGGAGGTCCATGCCACATGCTGTGATAGCTTGATGTTTAGAAAGGTTACTGTAGTATCTGAGAATGAGAAACCTCAGGTCAATGAGCGAACATGGCCTGTCCTTAACATATACCTGCCCAAAGGAGGACTTCCGGGCTCTTGCCAGGCAGGTCTGGGTGGACTTGAGTACTGAGGTTGAAAGCTTATGTGTGGGACTTGGGGTAAGAGGGCTCAATGCTTTTAGTGGGCTTGAAGGTGGGAACTTAGGTCACAAGTGGGGCATGGTGGTGCACCCTCCCAGTAGGGTAGACCAAGGTAGGTAGATCTCTGTGAGTCTGAGGCCAGTCTGAGTATAGTCGAGGATATATAGAAAGATCTTGTGTCAAAATACACAAAGCAACCGTGTCCCTACTTTAACCTTTAGAACATGTTCCTGGCCATCATCAACGACACATACTCAGAGGTCAAGGAGGAGCTGGCTGGCCAGAACGATCAGTTGCAGCTTTCTGACTTCCTGAAACAGGTGACTATGCAGTCTCAGCATCTCTTCATCCAAGTTCTAAGGCGCTGTGCCACGGTGCAGTGTTCTTGATTGGTGCAGGCGCCTGTGCTCTTGAATGCCTTTGACTTGTACCTGGGGGCTTGAGATCTTCAGTTGGAGGTGGGGGGAGCCAATATTGCTGAGAACCCTGTGGCCACTTCTGCCTGCTTCCTCTCCCTTTCAGAGCTACAACAAGACCCTACAAAGGCTGCACCTGAGGAAAGAGCAGGTTTCAGATGTGCAGAAGGTCCTGAAGAGGGGAGAACCGGAGATCCAGTTTGAAGATTTCACCAACACCTTGAGGGAGTGAGCAAATGGAGATCCAATCTTCTTTGAAATTGGTCTAAAAGTTTGTGATCCTTAACTTTGCTGATAAGCTTTGGTCTATGGACCTGTGCTCTTGACTTAGGGACTCCTGACCTTCAGAATTGTGAACTTGTTTTACAGATCTCTGACCATCATCTATACCAATTCTGGGCCTTGTTGAACAACTGTTACACCTAATATAACAGTATAATTATCCTATTATTATATACACTCCACCCAAGTATTGGATAAATATATTGTGAGGACCATCTGTGAACCAGGCATGAATAGGGAGTGACATAATTAAATGAGACAAAAATCTTTGTCTCCTAGGAGCCCAAAGGCCTGTATGCAAATAAGCCAAGACACAGACTAAGTTCAAGAACAGAAGTGAGTTGAAGAGAGGGAGGCATGAACCAAGGATAGTTATCAGTCCTTTGTGAGATTAAAGGAAGGCTTCCAGGAAGAGGTGTTGGCTGGAAAGGGGTTTGGAGAATGACTAGCTTACACATGGACAAGCAGAGGAAGGCCAGTGTAGTAACTGAGTGGGTTAAGCTATCAAGTGAATGGTGAGGTATAGGAGGGACTGAGGGTCAAGGACCATGCTGGGAAAGGATCCAAGGAATAGGATGCTTAGTTGGGCTTTAAAGCAGGGAGTCTTGGATGTGTACTTTCTATTACATTTTATTAGCTTTGAGCTGGGTCTCACTTTAGTACCGAAGTTCACCTCAAACTTGATTTGATTCTTCCTCTACCCTCAACTTCTCAAATACCTAAGAATCATAGACATCTTCCACCATGCTCAGGTATTATTCATTAAAAAATGTTGATTATTCTCTTTATGGAAGATGAATTTCAGGAGCAGTTAGTGAAAAGGGAATCTAGAGCCATGGTGGTGACAGATGGTTATCCAGGGGCAAAGAAATGGAATAATCTCTGTATAAGATCCTGAGGTCCTAACCTAGCCTGTGAGAGCCAGAACGTGAAGGAGAAATGAAAGAACGTGTTGAGGGTAAAATCACAAGACCCCGAAGATCGAATCACAAGACCCCGAAGATCCTGGCTTTTCTATGTGATCCTCTTCTTTTCCAGAAAGCAACACTCAGAGATCAAGACAAGAGTCTGGTGAAGGGGCTGGGAGGCCACTTTTGAGGGGTTACAGTTGCCTCAACCCCTTGCTTTTCTTAGACTGGGCCACGAGGAGCATGAGATCACGGCTGCCTTCACCAGGTTTGATCAGGATGGGGATCACATACCGGATGAGGAGGAGCAGGAACAGATGCGACAGGGGCTGGAAGAGGAGAGGGTGAGCAGTACCATTTGGTGGGGAAGAAGTATATGCACATCACTTGTCTTCCCTCCCAAGTCAAATCCAAGTTGAATGCAAGAAAGAACTCTCTAGACTGACGGTTCTCAAGCTGCTGTATACTAAATATTCAGGAGAGCCTTTAAGCACCCCCGTTCTCGGTCCCCATGTCCTAGATCAATGAAACCAGAAGGCTCTGGGTTGTAGGGCCAAAACATTAGAACTTCCTAAAATTTCCCATGTGATTCCAGCATAGAGCCAAGATTCAGAACCATTGCTTTGCAAGGGGGACCAGTTCCCAAGATAATCCTTGATAATCCTCTTTGAGAAATTGTTTTTTGGGAACTTTGAAACTTTGATCCTACTATGCCTCCTCCATCCCTATTAAGTGGAGGTCAGAAAATTCAAGGGCAGTGTCACCTGACATAAGGAGGACGAACAGAGAATAGAAGCCCAAGGCTGGGATTGCGATCCACGGCAGAGGCTGGATCAAAACAGGTGACTCTCCAGACTCATCTTCTCCCTTCTAACATTCGACTTCCCAACCAGGTGACCCTCAGTGCTGAGATTGAGAACCTAGGCCGGTCTGTTGGATACAGCCCGCCAGGCGAATTGGGTGCAGAGGCTGCCAGAGGACGAAACTGGGTTTCTGGAGAAGAATTTGACACGTATGTGGAGGCAGGGGCCCAGGGATGACTGGCTGTAACATCTTCTTTTGAGAGTCTCTCCATAATTCCCAATTCCCTTTGCTGGTCCAAAGGGAGTTTCTGTTCCCTTGTGATCCTCTCTGTAAGCTTGAGCCTTGCCTTTTCCTCGTTCCCACCCCAACAAACACCATCATATCGTCTCTAATACAATACCCCCGTGCACACCCAGACACCATTTCTGCTTCCTTGGTCTCTCTCAAATCCTAGGCTCACAAGGAGAGTTCTGCAGCTGCAGCGTGTTCTGGAAGGAGTTGTGTCCCAGGTTGATGCTGTGGGCTCAAAGCTGAAGATGCTGGAGAGGAAAGGGGAGCTGGCTCCCTCCCCAGGAATGGCGAGTGCCCTCCAGTTGGGTCTGCTGAGTTCTTTACAGCTGGAATCCATCTTATTTTTAGACAATTAGAGAGGGACATTCTAGAAAGATGTGGGGAGTATTGCTCCCGGTGGTCATTTCTCTGTGGAGGTGGGGTGGAGGACAGTTGCTTATGTCAGCCTATAGATTACCTTGACCTTTTAGGAGGGTTTTAGAGTGGTTATAATAAACTATGAAACCATGAAAGAATAGCCTGCTTATAAACAACTGAAGTATATTTTTCACAGTTTGGGAGGCTGGGAGGTACAAGATCAAACTACTAGCAGATTCAGGATCTGGTGAAAGCCAGCTTCTCGCTTCAAAGACCACTCAGCTGATGTATTCTTGTGTGGTGGGAGGCAAGGGGGACATTAATTCCCTTTTTAAGAGCTCCACACTCCCTATCCCATCACCCCCCTCCAAAGGCCTCACTTCTTAGTACTGTCACATTGGGGGTTTGGATGTCAGCATAAGACTTGGGGAGACCCAAACATCAGTCTATAGCAATCTAGGTTCTTTGTTAATAAATTTCAGAGAAAAATAAATTCTCCTTCAAATGAGTTATTCCTTTTTCTTCCAGCAGGAGGAGCCAGCTGTTTGGGAGAACCCGTATAATCCATCCTAGGTGTCACACCAGCCCCCTTGGGAGTTCAGGGTGGATAGGAGGATGGAAAGGGGGTCCTAAAGCAACAGACAGCAAGTTCTTCTCTCTATGCCTTCCCACAAGCCTTGTCTCTACCCCACCACCACCCTTTTTAGGGCAGCATGTCTCATGATAGCTGTTATGGATTTCCACCCTATATCTGGCCTTTTGAGCCAATATTTTTGTGTGTAGCTGGGCAGCATGCTTAGGCTTGTCCCTTGTTGTTTCTATATGTAGTTGCACAGTTCTGTAAAGTAGCATTTCCTACCTGGCCTCTCTCTTCCTGGGCACTTATTTTTGCTGTAGTGATTGACATCAACAACAAAAAGAAGAAGGGGGAGATGGGAATGACTCTCCTGAAGATCTCAGACAACCACGAGTAGTCAAAAGGTAGAATTCCAAAGAGTGGACGATGAATATGACTTCCTACATTCCGGTAGCTCTTACCCTTCTCCAGTGTGTGTTACGATATCTGCCACTGGCATGCATGGTTGTGTAGGAGGTCTTCTCTGTAAAGGAATCTGTAAAGGAAAGAAGATTCTTGTGTGATGAGATTTCAATAGAGAAGTTAAGAGTGACCCCCTCCAAAGGTGAAGTCAGTGAAGGCTCTTCTGGAATAGCCTGCCTTCTGATTCTGATGTTCTGCTGACTGCCTGGAACCAAGGGAACTTCAAACCTGGGATCAAACAGAACCTGAAGGAATCAAGCAAGAGATGGTATCAGGACTCATTGATCTTTGGACTAATATGTGGTGGTCTCTAGCTCTATTCATCATAGGACAATGTGAAGTTCCAAGGTGATTATCAATAAAACTCTTTAGAAAACCAGGTCTTTGCATTTCCTTCTGGGATTATCGAGAGAAGACCGAAGGATAGAAGCGTAAGACATTCTTGTACACTCTCTGGAACGTACTGGGAGTCGGGTCAATGTCAGAGAGCTTTGTTCTCCCAGGAGTCTTGAAATAAGAAGCCCTGACTTTTAGGGACGTTTGAAATGGTAGATAGATGATTATCCTATAGAAAAAAGTGGAGAGAGGGTACCTAAGGAGAATCAGTCTTCAGAGGGGAGACAGTCAGGTTAGGAAGGCTTAGGGGTAGGGGCAGCTGTAGTGTGTGTGTGTGTGTGTGTGTGTATACATGTGCACAAGCATGAAAGCACATGTGGCTGGAGGATAACCAAAAATAAGTCAAAAAAACCTCTTGGATTTTGGATGCTTAGGAGCCTACATCCTGAGAACTCTTTCCCCCACTCCAGTGACCCTCATTCCCTCACTCTCTGTGCCTTCCATTGCTCCTCAGTACATTTTTCTCATTCATCCCTGCCACTCCCACCTGTTTTCACCCCCTAAGCATTCCGTAAACCTATGAGACATGTGCAACAATCAAATACGACGTCAACGACGTTGGAAGCTTCCTTCAAGAAAGGTCCTTTCAATTAAATATTAGGGGCTAGCTTGCACTTCAAGAGATCTGAGTCAGAATGTTGATATTAATCCGAGGCCTATGGGAAAGGTAAGGGAGAGAACATTCAGGATCGAGAATCAAGGCCGAAATCTTGAGGGAGACAGCTTGCAAAATCTTGGAATCCCTGAGCAATTCTTTGGTGAACAAAACATGTCAGGGTGATGGTGTCTGGGGAGGAGGCCATCTCTCTCCGATAACTTCAGCAGATGAATTATAGGTCCACTCTGGGGCCACAACCCAAGGTAGGCCGTGGCTGGTACAAGCGATCTGGTCTAGAGTGGCTGCAGGGACAACCGATTGCCAACGCCAGGTACTGTGATCTCAGCAACGGGCTAATTCGCAATAGTCGTAGCTTCAGTTTCGGCTTCATGCTTGGACTTGGACAAAAGGTCATTATTTGAGGTGTGACTTGGGCAAGACGATCAAAGCAAGGAAGCAGCGAACAAAGCGGCGGGGCGGGGCACCCGCGGGGCGCACGCGCAGTCGCCCTCCCTCCCCGCCCCCCCCCCAAACAGGAAGCAGCCTTAGGTCGGGCATGGCGGCGTCTGCGGAGGGCGTCCCGGCGACGCGACGGGAGGAGCCGCATCGAGGTACTACCGGGTGTGGACGGAGATGCGACGGTTGGTGGGGAGGCTGGGTCCGGATGCGGGAGCCGGCGTACCTGTCTGCCGCGTCAGGGCACTGAGATGAAAGTCTAGCTCCTGAGCAAGGGAACAGAGTTGGCGTCTCAGGTGGGCGGGTGCGAGGAGTGTGTGTGTGTGTGTGGGGGGGGGGGGTTATTGGGATGATGGCAGGAGGAGAACGGAGGCGGCGGGAGCACAAGTCGGGGGTGTTGGAGACATCGGAACAGTCCGCTTCGACTGGATTAGGTCTGGGTGTAGGACATTCACTCCTCAACCCCCACCCCCCGCCTTGCCAGATGATGCTGTGGTGGAGACAGCGGAGGAAGCCAAGGAGCCTGCAGAAGCTGACATCAATGAACTCTGCCGGGACATGTTCTCCAAAATGGCCACATACTTGACTGGGGAACTGACAGGTGAGATGCAATCCCTTCTGGCTGAGCCGGGTTGTGTAATTGCATTTGGCTTCTCAGAAACCTGAGAGGTGCTCTAGCGGCCTCTTGTCAGTCAGTGGTGTAATGGGAGGAAGGGAGCTGCTCTCCCTCCCACCCCCCTTCTTTCCCCAGGGAAGCTCACCAACCACTTTTGAAACACAAATCTTCAGGCCTCTTGTAATAAAGGCCAACCGCAAGGATGCCCCACTGTTAGTCAAGAAGTGCCTCTCCGGGGGAGGTGTATTTTAAGCACAATTGTGAAGGAAATGGAAAATGGGGAAACAGTACACTTAGTAAAAGAGCTGGAATAAGCAAGCATTTCATTAGACCTGAAGATTTGGTGACACACCCTTGGGACACGGTTAGATTTTAGTTCAGTGTCCCTGCATCTGTGTCTGTGTCTGGGGTGAAGTCAGAAATCAAAGGCTGGACCTTGTGGGGTGTCATAAGAACTGCACTGTGAAAAAAAATTACACTTTGTGTTTGTGTGTGCAAAGACTGTGTGTGTGTGTGTGTGTGTGTGTGTGTGAGCGAGAGAGAGAGAGAGAGAGAGAGAGAGAGAGAGAGAGAGAGGTTTAGAGCAACTTGTGAGAGTTGGTTCTCTTCTTACACCACGTAGGTCACGAGGACTACACTGTGACCTGCATGCAGGCTTGGTAGCAAGTGCCTTCTCATAGGCTCCACCCAAAAAAATTTTTCTGTGAGCTCGATTTGTGAACCAGGATCATGAGGAGAGGCTTAGTAGAGAAGTTGGCGGGGTTGTAATTCGCCTATTTCACAGCCTGATGGTTCACTCATTTTTGAGCAAGAGAGACCAAGTAACAAAATCCAGATTTGTGGGTCCTCCCCGCAGATTCTAAAGTTTGGCTATAGTAACTTACTCTGTAGGGTTCTACTTGACTAGAGTTTTGCAGCCTTTTAAAAAGACCGCGTGATTTGCTTTGGCTTCACTACTTGCTCATCCTTTAGTATGATCTTGTGGCCTTTGCCGGATAGCACCTCTCTTGTTCTGTTGTCTTTTGCATTTGTTGTAGTTTAGAGATGTAGTTTTCTGAGCCAGAGCCTTAGAACCAGTAGAGAGTGCTGGGCAGAGAGGGCGCCTACTCCTCTGAGAAGGGGAATGATTTCCTTGCGTGTTTATTATATAAGTGCTCGTGTTACCCCGCCCCATACACATTCTTTTGCTGGCTTCCAAGTGTGTGGCCCTTGTTTTAGAGAGATTATTACTTGATAGCCCCGAGAACAACTGTGGAGGAGAGAGACCAGAAAGAGAGGAGCAGTTGTCCCGAAAGTAATGGGAATCTGAGGGAAAGTGAAGATAAGAAGAATGGAGAGTTTGGGCGTGAGCACATTTCCGATGTAGCCTTTCCTGTATTGAGCAGCCTAAGGTGTTTGTAAGTGTGGGAGGACCAACAGCCAAAATAGGGAAGCTGACAAGAGGAACTGTGTTTCTGTGGGAAACTCAGTTCTGGCTCAGCTGTTTGTAGCCGTTACTGAGACACCCAAGTGGCAGTCCAGAGTTGAGACTGATCCTTGCAGAGGAGTCACCTGCTTGGTGGCGTGGGTAGAGACTGCGCAGAAAGATTGCTAAGGAAGAGCTTATAGACGGACCTCTTCTGGACCTAGATTGACATCTCAGGAAATGGAGCAGTTTGTTTTGAATTGCTGGGGACTGGACCCAGGGCTTTGCATAGGCAAAGCGATTGCTTTGTCCAGTGACCTACATTTGCAGCCCCAAGTAAATTTTTTTTTTAGCTAGTTACTTAAAATTCTGAAGTTTCTAAGTGATTATCAAACAAAGTTAAACCAGTGTTATTTCTCCACTGCTGTCATGCTTACCTGTACATGTGCTTTTTGAAAAGAAAAACTGTCATTTACTAATCGGGCACACATGCATGTGCAGCCCATGCGTGGAGCTTGGAGGACAGCTTTGGGAATCAGTTCTCTCCTTTCACCCTGTGGGTTCTGGGGATTGATTGCGCATAAGCAAGATGACCTGAACTCTCGTCAGGTAGAAGTAGGCGGATTCTTGGAACTTGTTGGCCAATCTAGCTACATTGGAAAGGCCCACTTTCAATGAGAAATCTTGTCTGAAAAAATTAATGTAGATAGCAGTTGAGAAAGACTCATTGACCTCTAGCCTGCACACATTTACATGTATACACACACACACACACACACATGTACGCCCATGCATGCGCTCGAGTGCAAGTTGATAACATATATATATATGTATCTACATATAAGGTTTATATCTCTAGTTGATGCTGTATATATTATGATGAGATCCTACACATTACACACACACATATTATAATTTAATTTTTTTTTTTGAGACAGGGTTTCTCCGTGAAGCCTTGGCTGTCAAGGAACTCACTCTGTAGACCAGGCTGGCTTCAAACTCACCAAGATCCATTTGTTTCTGCCTCTCAAGGACTGTATGCCATCATTGCTTGACTTACATTTTTTATACTACAGAAATACCAAGATGATTTCACCTCTCTTTTCTTAGACATGAGTTTACCATTTTCTTTTCTAACCATGACACAAACTCTTTCTAGACCTTGCTTAGTTGAGTTTGCTGATTGCTGCCTCAGTTTCTACATAGACATTCAGAGTACAGGCTAAGTATAACATAGTATACTTATAACATTATATATATATTATATATATATATACATATATATATAATATATATATGTATATATATATAATATATATATACATATATATATATGTATATATATGTATTTGTATATATGTATATATGTCATAGATTGAAAGCAGCCTGAACTTTTGACATTCCCTGGGGTCCTCTCTTGGACTTCTGTATTTCCTTCCTAAACTCCTCTGACCTGAAGTTCTGTATTCCAGTAACTGCAGACAAATTCAAGGTCTCCCATCTTCTGTTTATTTTAAAGCCACCAGTGAAGACTACAAACTCCTGGAAAATATGAATAAGCTAACAAGCTTAAAGTACCTTGAAATGAAAGATATTGCTATAAACATCAGCAGAAACCTTAAGGACTTAAACCAGAAATGTGAGTACTCAGATGCATCCCTCGGGCAGCCTCCGCTTGTATTTCCTGTTCCCTAGCGTCGGAGCCCAAGAGCAGGGCACAGGGTATCGCCGCCTCCAGTGACCTCATGCTGCAGAAAGCATGATCGAGCAAGGGGAATTTCTTCCATCCTGAAGGTGGTTATTTCTGCTTCTGAAAACCTTGCTTTTAGTCAGTATATTCCTAAAAGGACAGATGAGGGTCTGGTAAATTTGATTTAACAATGCAGTCCACAAAGGATTATTTTATAAGCCCCAAATCTACAAATTGAAAATGCTAATTTAAGACCGGGTGTGGCAGCATAGGCCTTTAATCTCGGAATTTGGGAGACAGAGGCAGGTGGATCTCTGTGAGTTTGAAGCTGGCCTGGCCTACAAAATGAGTTCCAGAACAGCCAGGGCTACACAGTGAAACCTGGTCTTGAGAAAAAAAAAAAGAGGAAGGAAAGAAAATACTAATTTAGAGTGGTTTGAAAAGTGCCCTTTGACATCCTTGATGTGGGCGAGGCCAAGACACAGACTCAGTAGCAGAAAGATTGCTTAAGGAGTTAGAACTTTACTGGGAAGGAAAACCAGAAGAGGGAAGGCTTTGCCTGGGTCACTGATGCACCGCCTAAGCCAGCTGTGCCTTCCCAGGGCGAGCGCCTGCCATCTGCCCGGGCCTTTGTTAGGTTAACAGAGGAAACTCTAGCTTTCTAACTGTCTCCTCTTTCTCTATCCTTGCTGACCATATTTGGACATGCGGTTTGTGTTTCAAGATGCTGGACTCCAGCCATATCTGGATCAGATCAACGTGATTGAGGAGCAGGTGGCCGTTCTGGAGCAGGCAGCCTACAAGTTGGATGCTTATTCAAAAAAACTGGGTAATCATTTTTACTTCTGTCTTGATCATTTACACTTTGTTTTATACATGTTCTGCCAGCATGCGTGTTTTTGTGCCGTGTGAGCGTGCAATGCTTGGGGAGGTCAGCAGGGGGCAGCAGATTCCCCTGGAATTGGAGTTACAAGTGGTTCTGAGCTGTCACGTGAGTGCTGGGAATTGAACCCGGGTCCTCTGGAAGCAAGTGCTCACCATCACCGAGCAACCTCCCCAGCCCCTACTTAGCTAAGCGTGGTGATGCACATCTGTAAGCCCAGTACTCCCAAAGTTGATGCAGGAGGATTGTAAATTCGTATTCAGGTCAGGTTATACAGTGAGCACATCTTAAAAAGCCAAAAACAAATAAATAAAACTTGAGGAATTAAATATGTAGTAAATAGCATTTCTGTGGTTACTGATTTAAAAACACTGTTCTGAACAATTTGCATATACTGTATACTTTATTCCCTACGAGGTGATTTTTGGTTTTTTGAGGCAGGGTTTCTCTGTGTATCCCTAACTATCCTGGAAATGACTGTGTAAACCAGGTTGGCCTCAAATTCACAGAGATCCACCTGACTCTGTATCCCAAGCACTTGGATTAAAGGCCTTCATCAATATGCCAGGCAACTTTTAACATTTTTATTTTTAAATTTCCACTTTCTTGGGAAGGTAATTGCAGTTTAAGAGGCAAAGTAACTTGCTTAAGGATACAAAGCTGGTAACATTCGTGGAAGAGCTGTAAGCTGCTGCCTGGTGCAGGGCCGGGCTCCTCGCTGTGGTTCACCATGCTGAATGGTGAAGCATCGCCTTTCTCCAGCGAGCTCTTAGTGTTGCTCTGGCTGTTATCTACTTGGTAAAGCATAACGGACGTATTCTCCTCTAGACAGCTTTTATGGGTCCTTTTATTTTTGCTATTGCTTCTGGTTAACTGCCTCAAGAGAGTGGTTTGTAAGTCGCCGTTCAGCCGAGTAGTGATCAACAGTCAGTTTCACTGTTTACAGTTACATTTAGTAAATGTTTGCTGTGAGACTCACCACATAGAAGGCCTCACACCAAGGGGTTTTGAGATTTTAAAAGCCAAAAAAGGCTTGGGTGTGGTGGCCTATGCCTGTAATTCCTTAGAAGCTAGAGGCAGGAAGATCAGGAGTTCAAAACCAGCTAGCACAGGCTGTTTGAAAATTTGTTACAAGAAAAAAAAACAGCTCTAGGCTTATTTGATGACATTTTAAATCTCTTTAGGCTTTTGTATCTTTCCAGATTGCTTCCTGAAGTGAAAGATAACGGTAAGAACATAGGGTGCTGGAGAGATGGCTCAGCAGTAAAGAGCACTGAGCGCTCTTCCAGAGGTCCCGAGTTCCCAGCAACCACGTGGTGACTCACAACCATTTTTAATGGGATTTGATGCCCTCTTCTGGTGTGTCTGAAGAGAGGAACAGTATCTTCACATGCATTAAATAAATAAATAAATAAATCTTTAAAAAAAAGATAGAAAGACCAGGAATAAAACTCAGTTGATGGAATGCATACTTGCCATTCATGACATCCTAGGATTAAGAACACCAAATCCTGATCACCAGGACACTAAGGATACCAAGTCCTGGGTACACATCCAGCGCTGGATGAACAGGGAATGGTCATACATGCCTATAATTCCAGCACTGAGGGTATGGGGGCAGGAAAATCAGAAGGTCAAGGTCATCCTTGGCTGCATAGTGAGTTTGAAGCCACCTGAGGTTTATGAGGCCTGTGTAGGCTGTGTAGGATAGGGGTAGGGAGAAGAGAGGTGATACGGACATAAAAACAGATGCATACATTTATACTTCGTGAGTGTTCTGGGCTCGTTCCAGAGGCTACCTGGGATTGTTCTTGGGAGGTTAGTTCCTAAAGTTTACTAAGGCTGCCAGTAGGGCCAGTACCAATAGATCCTATTCTGTCTGACTATGCGAACATGTGCTTTGATACAATTAGAACTTAGTGTGTGTGGCTTGGGCTCACAGTCAGGGTTTATGTTTGACTCCTTGAAGTTGTGCCGATCTGTGATGCCCTTATTGGTGCAGATGATGAGACTGAAGTTGCTACCTGAAGAATATAATGGGACTATTTGAACTTGCTTGAAAAAAAAAAAATCTAGCTAAAAGGTATCTTTGTGAGCGCTGGGGTTAAAAGATACAATCCCTGTTCTTCCCCACACAGAAGCCAAGTACAAGAAGTTGGAGAAGCGATGAGAATCGTGTTCATGTGGCTCAAGTCTTTGTTAATATGGAAGATGTTTTATAACCACTAAATCCTGAGGCCGACAAATCATCATAGTTCCTCAGAAGACGACGACTGGTTAATCCCAAGGCCATGCAATACTGGATGAACTGCAGGGCCAAGGCTGCTCCGGCGGTTTCTCAGAGGCGGTACCTCTCAGGAACTCACACCTGGAACGCCTCACTGTTTACTTGAATGCTTCACCATCCATCCAAGATGGAGACTCTAGAGTTCATGGCATACCTGGGTTTGCCAGTAGAGTCCATCGAGGGGACCTGTTTTCCCTAGTATTGGGCAATTAGCACGCTGTTTTCTAAAATGGCTGTTTTGTTTTGTTTGTTCTGTTTTCTACTGATGATATAATGTGTTGTTAACAAGATTCTAAATTAAAAAAGGAACACACAAAAAATGTGGTGGGTTTTTTGCAATTTATTACTATCTGCCTTTCCATAACTGGCAATGACAGAAAGTCCTAAAACAATTCCAAGCCAAGTCTTAAAGACTAAGCAGAAGGAGTGAAGGGAGAGTTTCCTCCCCCCCCCCCAGACTTCCTCCAATCAGGGACTGATTCTTGGCCTTGAATGTGCGGGACAAGGGCTCCACCAGGAAGCTCTTTGCCCAGCCCTTTCACTTTCTGTTCTGGAGCTAGGTAGGGCTTCAAGGCCATCAACCCATTGTTGCTCAGTATCCTGCACATGAGATTATAATTCATAACAGTAGCAAAATTGCAGTTATGAAGTAGCAATGTAAAAGCTATATGGTTGGAGGTCGCCACATGAGGAGCTAACTGTGTTAAAAGTCTCAGTGTTAGGAAGGCTGAGGCCCACTGCTCTAAGGAATTCAGTAGGCTTCTAATTTGTGACCTTCCTGCTTTAGCCTCCTCGGAAGCTGAGCTCATTGGCCTGGGCCACCAGGCTCAGTTTCTCATGTCTTTCTACTTAGGTCAGATGTGTGGGGGGTGAGATGACACCTTTACATCTGTTCCGTTCTGGAAATGTGACAAGAACAATGGAAACGTGTCTGTGTGCCTGTGTGTCAGATGGGAAGGCTGGGAGTAGCATTCACACATAAAGCATTTTGTAACATATTTCCTACTCGTGTGCATGGGGTTAGAGGAATTTTAGAGAACTCAACTGCCTAAAGACATCAGATGATAGGGGTTAAGAAAAAGCTGGCTGAATTGGGAAGCATCCTCACCTTATCTACAGTAACATGCTATTACCTAGCAAGGTGCCTGATGTTCTCCATGCCATTCCCAAGTATGGTAGTTTGAATAAGGATGGCCTCTCTAGGTTCATCTATTTGAGCCCCTAGGGAGTAGCACTGTTTGAAAGTGTTGGAAGGGTTATAGGGTGTGGCCATGGAGGAAATGTGTCAATGGAGGTAGACTTTGAGGTTTCAAAAATCCATGCCAAGCCCACTGACTCCCGGTGGATCAGGAAGTAGTTCTCATCTACTCCAGCACCATGTCTGCCTACAGGCTGCCATGCTTCCTTCCATGATGATAGTGACTAAACCTTTGAAAGTAGGCCCCAAATAAAGGCTTTCTTTTATGAGAGTTGCCTTGGTTATAGTGTCTCTTCCTGGCACTAGAACAGTGACTAACTAGGTTACCAGGAGAGGTTATTTCTCCTTCCTCCTCTCCTGGCTGTTGTAGACTATAATCATTTATCCTTACTTCTGTGGTCTGTAATGAACCTTTTATTTAAATAAGATGTATGTGCATGTTTTGTCTGCATGTATATATGTGCATTGTGTGTGTACCTGGTGTCTATGGAACCCAAATCTTTTGCAAGAGCAAAAGTGCTCTTAACCATGGAGACATCTCTCCAGCCCCCAAAACTAGAATTCTTATGTATTCAAGGACCCTACTTAAAAAAAATATATCTTGTTATTCTTACACTTACAGTGTATTAAGCCATCTTCAGCTACCTTCATTTCTATGGATAAGTTTACATTTTTAGAATTGACTTGAACCTACAGGAAAGTTGCAACAATAACAGACAAATTTCACAGACAAATTTTCATATTTTACTGTTGTTTTATCATCTCTGAAATCATATAGCTGTTCATATTGGCAAATTTTTCTTCAAGATTTAGTCTTGAAAGCCACTCCTGGAGTGGTGTATTATTCGAAAAGTAAGAAAAAAGTTTAAGCTACCAACCAAGCAGGGGTACTGGTATGTATGAGGCAAATAATTCATTATCCCCCTCAAAAGCATTGCAGAAATTGTGAGAAAATCAGAGACTTGGGATTCTTTAACATATTTGATTTCTGGTAATTTTGGTGCCTTTCCTTTGTCAGGACAGTTGTTTCCAGGTCCTTAGCACGTGGTTGCTAGTTGGTCTGGCTCCTTCAGAAAAATCAACTTAGTGAAAGCAAAGCAAAAAGAGACTAGAGATAGTACCCGATAAAAATGCGAAATTTGTTTAATTCCTGAATGAAAATAGTCCCCATGTATACAATCAATTATATAGAGAACTCCTAAACATCCTTGTAAATTAGTTCTTGTTACTGAATTAATTTAATTATTTTTTAGTGTGCAAATATTAAGGTAACTTGGGGGGATATTTCTACTTATTTATGAGGTGCAACTGAGGTCTGCACTTCACTTTCGAATAACTCATTGAGAATGATAGGGCTTGGGTACATGGGGAGAAGTGAGCAAGAGAGTAAGTTTAGCAACATGCTGATACACTTAATAGAAGCTATGATTGTTATTCTTTCAATGCGTTAATTTTTTTTTTTTTTTTTAGGGGCTAGGGAGATGTCTCAGTTACCCTTATCACAAAACATGAAGACTAAAGTTGGGATTCCTAGTACCCATATAAGTCTGGACAGGTAAGTTTCAGGACCCACGGGGCAGGATTAGGGGATCTTTTGGGCAATGTGGCTTCCTAGACTAGTCTAATCCAATGAACTCTGGGTTCAAATGATACCCTATCTCACTAAATAAGGTTGGGAGCAATGGAAGAAGACTCCTATGTCAACCTCTGACCTCCACAGGAACCTGCATGCACACAAGCGTGTGCCCACCCGTGTAAACACACACACACACACACACTAAAACAAAAATAAACCAAAACCCAGCCAGGGTTGGAAAGATGACTCAGGTCTCAAGAGCGTTTGCTGTCATGGGATCCATTGTTTGGATCCCGGAATCCATATCTGAGGCCTTATAAACTCCTGTAACTCCAGCTCCAAAGGATCAACATCCTCTCTGATGTCAACATACGCGAGCGCCCGCGAGTGTACACACACACACACACACACACACACACACACACACACACGAATACAAACACGCACGCGCACAGTTCAGTAATTTCAAATGTTTCTAAAACAAACAAAATAAGACACACTTTTTTTTCTTTTTTAATTCCTCTATCCTTTTTACTCTTTCCCAAGTTACCTTTCCTTCAAAACAAAACCGCGGAGAGATTTTTATCCCTCTACACTCCCCATAGCTAGGTGATTTCTATTGGCTGAGCCGTGTGACGTCATATTTCTGCGCCCCGGCGGTCCAACCTTGAGCGCGCATTCTTGCTTCTAGCTTTTGGTGGCCGTCCCAGCACTGGTTGTCATTACCCATGGCTCAAAAGCCGCTGCGTCTGTGAGTGCTTGCATCGGTAGACTCAGGCACATAGGAGAAAGGGAGAGAGGCGGGCGGAGGAGCGGGGGGGGGGGGTCTTTCCCCAGACCGGAAGGGGAAGACAGAGGGGAGCTCGCAGGGCTGCTGGGAGCACGAGTGGAGGCTTCCTGCTCTCTTGTCTCAGTTCATTTTCGCTCTGGTGTCTTCATGGTCTCTCCGGGAGAACTAAAAACTTGCTGAGCCTAACATCCTTTTTCTTAGGCCTTTTCTGCCTGCCACACACCATCTCCTTTCATTTCTCCCGTCGTGGCATGTGTTGATTAGCCAAATACTTGCAGACATCGGGTGCATGGATGGATTTTGGTAGACAAGATAAACATTGCTCATCCCTGGAGTATTTTGTTGCGAGGTCGGTTAGAGAAGACATGATTTCATCAGAAAGACTGTTGTATTGAGCAGTGGACAAGCGTGGCGCAAACGAGTTCCTGCCTTGATAGCAGATAGTCAAGACTAGAATAACAAATGTTAACGAATGCGGAAAATGTAGAGAAAAGGTTGATGGTTCTGGAGGATATATAATGATATTTGGCTTAATGGAAGGAATTAAGGCTTTCATGAGAAAGCGAGGATTTAGCTCTGGTAAATATTATTGTATTTAACCCAGAGCAGTCATTGAAACGTTTAAAAACTCCTGAGTGTGATCTAGTTTTTGTTATGGAAAGTTATCCTGGTTGAATGTTGGGTAGCAAATAAGATCCAAAGTAGAAGGCAGCAAGGATTAGGTAAAGTAATGGCAAAAAGAAAGTTCAGGAATTGATAGTCTATTAAACAGGTGTACTCATAGGGCTTGGTGGTGTTTTGATTGTGAGAAACTTCCAGTGTAAAGTCATAGATTTCAGTCATTGGGATCAGAAAATGCTGAAAAAGGGCCCAGATCAGATAGTGAATATTGATTGTGCCTGTCAGGAATTGATAATCAACAGGGACCGAAAAAATATTAGAGGCTCTCAGAGAATAAGTTAGACTGCATGATAGTTATGACAGAGTTTGTTCTGAAATGGTATATGAGTTTCTGAGATTTTGAGAAAGTGGCTTTCTCAGCCCACCAGGAATTTACAGTGCCAAGACCTTGATGGATGGGAAAAGCTTTGAGATTGAGCACAGTAGGGCTCTTAGGAAAGAGAATTTTCCTAGAGCCTAGCAGAGACAGTGATCAGTCTGCAGTTTGGGAAGATTCAGTTAGGAAAACTTAGAGAAAGTACTGGAAAGACAGGCCAGGACTCGAGGAAAACTGTTTCTACAGGAAATGAGGCACTTTGTGATATTTTTAGGAAAGAACATTAAACTGAAGCAGAGAAAGCCCTAGGGGATCCGTAAAATCTACCTCGCCTCCCAAACCAGATGAAGTAGGTTTTTCGGCCTCTGCCATCCCCTCTCAATTGTTCGGATTTGTTTCCCTCTGTTCCTGCCTCTCCCTCATTTCCCATCCCACTTCCCTCCTTAGCTTGTCTTCAGACTTTGAGTTTCTCATCTGCTTTTCTCATCCCTGTTTCCGTTGGCTATGTCCTCTGTTTGCTCTTCGATTGTAGTTCAGCTCTTCCTCCAGACTGTCCTTCTCTGTTATTAGAAGTATTGATGAGACATGTACAATCATATAATTATGCTGCTTGAAATTGTTCAATGGAAGGAACAATAAAAGAACACCAGGGAGGTATATGAACAAAACAATAGACACTGATGTATTTTGAGTTAAAAGATATTACGAAAATAAGTAAGGGCTGGTAAAATGGCCCAGGGAGTAGAGGCACATGCTGCCATGTCTGGTGACCTGAGTACAGTCCCTGATGACACACGTGGTGGAGAGAATTCTCTCTGGTAGTTCTCTGACCTTCACATGAGCACTGTGGTACATATATGCCCTCCTAATACAATACCTCCCCTAAAGTAAAAACAAATAGAAATGATGTAAATAAGAATTTTAAAAGTCAGAACTTAGATGTTAGAACAAGTCACTTTGCAGCTTGGGATATCCACTTTAATCAACCTCCATGCTTGTCACTTTCTCTTCCTGCTCTATAACAGGCTATCCTTGCCTCCCATCATAGCCCTTGTCATATAAACTTAGGATTGGAGCCTCCCTTCCCTTATTGTAAACTCTCTGAGGCTTTATATGAGTCTAAGTGCTTCTATAATTCTAACATGTTCTTAGGACAGTATTTGACTCATTGAGCTTTGCATAGTTTAGTTGTCCAGTTGGTATTTGCTGAATGATGACTGAAGCCGAGTAGCAAGGCACAGACTGTCGAGGTGAGGGGAATAGGATGGGCATGAAACATGGCTGGGGACTCACTTGGACTTAGACTAAATAAAGGATTAGCTGACTCTTAGTGACCAAGTTGCTGATAAACCCATCCACAACATTTAGGAATCAGAAGGGGTTGGCTCAATTTTGAAGACATGAAGAGCTAGATTTTAGATATGGTGAGTTGGAGGTATTGATGAGATACTCAGAAAAATCTGCCTGGTGGCTTGTAGTAGTTGATATTGACCATAAATCAGAAGATACCTGCTGGGACTGGATCATATCTCTAGTTGGTACATGTATACCAAGCCAAGCAGATCCATTTGTGTTTCCTGAATTGCTATAATGTTTATCTTTTGTTTGCAGCTTGGCTTGTGGAGATGTTGAAGGAAAGTTCGATGTTTTATTCAATAGAGTTCGGACAATTCAGAAGAAAAGTGGAAACTTTGATGTAAGATGATCATTTTTACTGAAATTTTACTACTGTAGTCAAACATTAATGTACTGATTCTTTCTTAATTTTCTGATTGACTTTCTCATTTTCTGTCCTTAATATGAACACTAAGTAGCTGTGGATTGATGGGAGGAGGAGGGAGGTCTGTTTAGTATTCACTTCTTTATACTGTTGGAATTGAAATCTTGTTACTTTCTTACTGAACCAAAAACAAACAAAGAAACTGAACAAAGCTAGCCAGCTCTGACACCTGGGTTTGATAAGCCCGGATCTTCTTCACGAGTGTGTGCGCCCTATGATCAAGTCAGATAACAGACTTGCAAATGTTTTACTAAAGAAAGAACTGGAAATGAATGTTGTGTACAGTTGCCACAGAGATTATGAGTTCCTAGGATACAGGAGAGTATTATAGGTATAGGGAGAATTTGTTTGTTGGGTTAAGGGATAAGTAAAAACAGTGGGTAGCACTGTATTTCTGAAGTCTAATACTTAAGTTTTATATTTCATGTATGGATTCCCTAAGTGTCTGTTTCAACACCACTGTGTATTCCAAGGAGGGAGGATAGAGAGTCCCTGGAAACCTTTGGAAAGCACAGAAATTCTGCCTTTTGAAGCTTGTTTCCTTTACTCTCTCCCATCCTCAACTTGGAGTGATTGACAGCACATCAAAGTATAATAATTCATAGAATTATTGTTACTTAAATTAATGAATAAATACTTGGTTTGAGACTATTAAATAGAGTAATTAGCTGAATATTACAGCCAATAATGTAATGTTTAATTTTTTTTGTTGTTTTAATCTCATATCTTTAAAAAACTCATTTTAGCTGCTGTTGTGTGTAGGAAACTTCTTTGGCTCTACCCAAGATGCTGAGTGGGAGGAGTATAAGACTGGCAGCAAAAAAGGTATGGAAGTTATGACTACTTAATACACAGCTTCTAACAAACTCTCAGGGGCTGGAGTTGTTGGGTTGTTTCTCATGTACTAGTGGCTGAAGATTTCTCTCATGCATTGGCGAGCATTGCTGCTTTTGGGGAGTTTCTCTCTTGGTCTTGGTAGCACATGCCCACAATGCTAATACTTGAAAGGCTAAGTTGGAGTATCCTAAATCTATGACTGACCAGCCTGGGCTACATGGTTAGACTGTCTAAAATAAAATAATCAAGAGTGTTATGTCCCTCTTAAACTCTGCATTGAGTTGAAAAGAATGCATATATACGAGATCCGTGTTTTTCACATTTTGAAGTTTGTTGTGTTTCATTCAAAGAAAGGATGCTCGTTTAGAGTGGCAGAAACTGAATAAGTACAGCCAAGCATGTCTTGTCTATCTTTTTTTCTCTCTCTCTCTCTTTTTTCAGTTTAAATGCTTTTTTATCAAGTGCTTTTTTTAGACTATGTTTTTTTTCATTTTATATACATATATATATACACACATATATATACACACACACACACATCCATCCATGTGTGTGTGTGTGTGTGTGTGTGTGTGTGTGTGTGTGTGTGTGTTGACCATTTAAGATGGCAATTCTTTGGTCTGGTGCCATCACTTAGCAGTGAAGCCATAGGGTTGTCTTAGGAGCCCTTAGTGGTGAGCAGGTTCCACTTTAGGCTGGTGTGGAAGGCATCACAGACTCTTTACTGTTGCCATGACTATTTTTCCTATGAGGAGATGGTTCTCAATTTTCAGAGCAGATTCATTAACCATATGGTGGCATGTCTGTTTTCCCCATTAGCTCCTATTCAGACATATGTGCTGGGTGCCAATAACCAGGAAACAGTAAACTATTTCCAGGATGCTGATGGCTGTGAATTGGCTGAAAACATCACTTACCTGGGTAAGTTAATTTTTTTTTGTAATGAATTTAGTAAAAATATTTTCAGGGATTAATCTCTCAGGAAAAGTTTTGACTGGATTCTTCTGCCATTACTGCTTGAGAGAATACAAATTTTGTTTTGTTATTCCTTTTGGGGAAGATTTTTCCTCACAGTCTGTGTCTAGAGCCCTTTGGGCAACGATGTTTCTTCTTCATTGTTTCTCTGTTTCCCCTCAATTTCCTTGAGTTCCTGAGCCCTGGACCACTTTTTCAGCCAACCAGAGTGACCAATCCCTTGCCCACAATATATGGAGACCTTAAGGTATATATTACATTCAAATAAAAGGAACTGCGTCCTTACACTGGCCTTGCTGGATACTCACACCATCCTTGATAATTTGCCTTCTGACTCGCTTTACTCTGTCTAGGACTCTGACAGCTCAAGTCTGAAGTCTGTAGTGTTCATCCTTGGTTTTCCATTCCTTTTGTCTTTTTTCTGTTTTAAGGGACACTCTTAATTCCAGGTTAAAGCTGCTCATAGCCCTCTGCATTTCTTCAGTTTCAGGACTAAGGCAGTTGTCAAGATTTGCTGTTGTTCCCTCCCCACTGTCTGCCTTCGTCTGCTGTCTACCTGATCATTACTCAACTCATCATGTTCTAAAATGGCTCCTTCACATTCTTCGTGGTCTTGTATCTCTAGGAAGCGCCTGTATCTCTAGGAAACTCTTGTATCTCCTTTGTTAGAAATGCCTTCTTCACCATTCCCACCACAGTCTGTCATTGCCTCTGGTCCTTTATGCACTTGTGGTCCCCAAAGAAGCAATTTTAGCTTTCTCCACTCGTGAGACTCCTTTAGGCAGGATGTTGAGGGAAACTTTTGTCGTATGATTTAAGATTTATTATATTATTATTTATGTTACTGGCAATTAAACCCAGGGCTTTGCACATTTGCTAAACATGTCTTCTGCCACTGAACTGTATCTCTTATCTCCATGCTTATTGTTTGTTTTTGTTGTGTGTGTGTGTGTGTGTGTGTACATTACTGTAGTGTTGAGTGTGGAGGTCAGAGCTCAACTTTGTAAGTTACTTCTCTTCTTTCACCTGACGTGGGTTCTAAGGATTGACCCTGGCTTCTAGATTGCAAAGCACACACCCTTCCTTGGGCCATCTTACCTGCCCTCCTTTTAAAAGACGATGTATTATTATTTTCTGTATAAGGGTGCATTGCCTACATGTATGTACGTATGTGCACCAAATGTGTGCCAGGTACTCTTGAAGATCTGGAACTGGAATTGCAGACTTTTGTGAGCTGCTATGATGGTGCTGGGAACTGCACCCAGATCCTCTGAAGGAGCAGCCAGTGCTCTTAATGCCTGAGCCTTCTCTATACCTTACTTATTTTTAGCTACATTTTGAAATCTGAACATGAGTCCAATTTGTCACAATCTTCAGTGTGTTTTTTCAGTTTGTATTATGAACACTATTGTATTTGTCAACCATTTTATTTGGTGAATTCCACTCAGTCACATATTTCAGCAGTGGTCTTGTTGGACCTGTGATAGTCTGAAGCATTGCAGTTAAATATAATCTGATCATTCTTTCTAGAGTAGATCGGTTGTATAAAACTTGGGGAGTTGGTAACATAACAACGAAAATTAAAGCTGAGGAGAGGGTCAAGCTGTCCAGGAGGTGGAGTGAGGGAAGTTAGGAGGTGACAGGACTTTGGTGACAGGCTGGCATGGGCAGAGGGTCTGGGAGAACAGGTGCTTTGGGGTTCCTAGAATCTGAGTGCAGGGTAAGAGGCCACTGGCAGTTCCAGTCAGTGACCAGCAGCCGCCACAGAAGAAGTCTTCAAGCTAGGGAACAGGAATATTGTGAGAGGCAGCCAGCCTGGAGCCTGGCAGCCAGAGTGGAGCTGTAGGAGTCACACTCTTTCAGGCAGAGAGATGGCGGCTTGGGAGAGAGGAAGTGCCACATTCCCTCCTGCAGCTTTGACGAAAACTCATTCACTTTTCTTTGAACTCAGGTCGAAAAGGTGTCTTCACTGGAAGCTCGGGGCTGCAGATTGTGTACCTCAGTGGGACAGAGTCCTTAGATGAACCAGTCCCAGCCTACAGTTTTAGTCCCAAGGATGTGTCTTCCCTGACAACAATGCTGTGTTCAGCATCCCAGTTCAAGGGTGTTGATATCTTACTCACGTCCCCGTGGCCCAAGTATGTGGGGAGCTTTGGGAATTCCTCTGTGAGTAGTGCTTGTTCAGTTGCAATTTTAAAGAAATTACAGTGGCTTAAGTTGGGGGTTTAAAGTTTTTCTCTCTATTTTGGATATATTAATAACTCTTATGCCTTTTACTAGAAATATTTTGTGAAAAATTTTCACGATTCTATAAGCTACATCTACTGACAAAAAGAGTTGATCTCATAAAAATATAATTTGCAGATAAGATTGTGGAATCTTAACTATAAGCAAATGGTTCCTGGAATTGTGTTCCCTTCAAGTATCCTCCCTTAGCCTTCTTTGTACATTTTGTAAGTTTGTTAATTCCCAGTGGAGAGATCTATAGCTATAGGCATCCCTCTGGTTGCATTTATTTCCCCTTCCATTCCAGAATATTGGGTTTGGTTATCAAAATATATTTCAAAATTGGGTCATTGTAAGATTGAGTCCAGTAGTGTAAATATTTACAGATGGGGAACAAGGTGCTGAGCCTGAGTTTCTGTTATGGACACTAATCTGGGATGCCCTGGAGCCCACCCCTGAGAAGGGGCAGTTACTGGTAAACTATGGCATAACAAGGCCTAAGAAGACCTTGGGAAGGTTGTGTAAGGGTAGAAACCATCAGCTGAGCCTCAGTGGAGGGAAATGTAAGACTGAATGTGGGAATAAACCCTCACAACTAGATCCCGAGTTCAGTGATGTCCCAGAGTGTCCTGTGTGTAGATCAGTCCTTCCTGACCAGGCACTAAGTGTCTGTGATCATAAACGTCAGCACGACGCCAGTGTCATCAGGGAGAGTCGTTTCCCTACCAACCTGTGCTTCCTTCACTTCTAAAGAGGAAGCCAGCCCCTCATTCTGGGAGAGCAGAAGTCAGCATGGGGCAGTAGGGATGGAGACTTTGGTCAAAGTTTGTAAACAACCATGTAAGATTTTTATGCGGAAGAAAACAATATACTTAGCTATCTCTGTGATGCTACAACCAAGTTCAAGGTCAGCCACCTTTCCTTAGCAAAAGCTTGAAGGCAAGCTAGAGTGTTCTGTGAACAAATCTACCATGACGAAATATTTTACTTGCAAGCTTCTGTTTAGTTTAGTTTGTTTGAGACAGGGTCTCTATGTAGCCCTGGCTCTCCTGGAACTTGTCATATAGACCAGGATGTCCTTGAACTTATAGAGATCTGCCTGCCTCTGCCTCCCGAGTGCTAGGTTAAAGCACCTGTAAGCTCTTCAACATAGTTGTGGCTGAGCCATTTCCTTGACTGAGCAAAAGAACGGCTTGTGTGGTTATGAGGCCCTTGACTGTCCGCTGGAGCCTGGGTGTTCTGAGTGCTGGTGTTTAAGTTTACTTCCTGCATTGCCCATGGCTTACTCTGTCAGATACACATGTGCACTAGAAAGCGTATTGTGCAGATATAGTTTATAGGCTGCAGGGAGAGACCTCTTTTCAAAAAGGAGTCTTAATGTTTGTTTTAGAGGTTATGGAGGGATTGCCTTACCTTGTATCCTCTGGTTTCCAACAATTGTGCTATTTCTCTAATTATAATATTCCAATGTTCTTATATGTTTGATTGCCCTAGGTATGTAGTTCACTGAGAATTCAAATATGTGTATAAACTTGAAAGATATTTCAAAATGTTTTCTTGTTTCTTTACATTTCTTTATCATTCCTGGGTTGGGGTCAGTAACCAAGTTCCCATTACCAGGGAGAAGTAGACACCAAAAAACGTGGCTCTGCTTTGGTCTCCAGCCTCGCCGTGAGCTTGAAACCCAGGTATCATTTTGCCGCTTTGGAAAAGTCGTACTACGAGAGACTTCCGTACCGGTGAGTAACATCTTATGGCTTGTCTCTGTGAACTCCCATCTTCTTGTTCGTCGTTAGCCATGTATCTTGGTTCCTTCGAGTCCTAAGGCTCTGTGTTAGTTTTATTTTTGTTGTTGTAAAATATCAACCTACTGAAGGCAGGGTTTGTTTTAGTTTATAAGTCCAGGAGAACCTGTCCTGGAGGGAAGGCGTAGCATAGCATCAGGAGCAGGAAGCCGTCTGATCACACTTTATCTTCCTGTGTGATAACACAGGAAGTGGGCCAAGGCTGTAAACTTTCAAAACCCATTCCCAGTGACATATTTCCTCCATCTAAGCTCCACCTCCCAGGGAGTTCCAGAAACCGCCCCAAATAGTACCACCAACTGGAGACCAAGTGTTCAAAAACCACCACGTGACCCTCTAGAGGTCATTTCCCATTCAGGCGCCACACTCCTAAGTTTCCTAACTTGAGATAAAGGAGTTAGACTATAAGACTCTTTAAAAGCTGAGGGTTTACTATTACAGTGCTGGGTGATCATTATAGAGTATTAGGTCCTGGTGTTTTGTTTTTTGTTTGTTTCTTTTTTTTTTTTTTTTTTTGAGACAGGGCCTCTCTATGTAGTCCTGCTTGTTTTAGAACTTACTGTAGACCAGGCTATCCTTGAACTCACAGAGATCCACCTGCCTCTGTCTCCAGAGTGCTGGGATAAAGACATGTGCTACTGCACCTGGTTAAGTCCCACTTTCATCAGGTCAGATCAGTCTATTCTTTATTTAGTCTGGAATACTCAGCTGTCATCACAGTCACTTTGGAATTTGGGATTTCAATTTGTGAATCAAGAACGTACATTGAACTGGATGTGGTGCTTCTTGCCTGTAATCCCTTATACTTGGAGGCTGAAGTAGGAGGATTTCAGTGAGTTCAGGGCCAGCCTTGGGCTATATAGACTGAGATATTTGTTTATCTCTGCTCACCAAGAATTCATATTGATACTCACCCTCCAACACCTCGGAAATTCCTTTTACTCACATTTGTTTTCCTTTAATTATAAATGTTGATTAGTGCAGAGTACTTTTAAACATGGAAAATCTAAACAAAACAAAACTGTTTTACCATGTATCTATGTCAACTATTTTTAAAAATCAAAGTATACTGTGTATTACTGTTTGATGCATATCTGCTCAACTTAGAACATACTTCTTTTAGTCTCACTGTTTTCATGTGTTCTTACATAAGAGAGTAGTAAAATGAGCCCTCACACCTCCATCATTTGTGAGCCTTCACACCTTCATCATCATCATCTGTGAGCCCTCACACCTCCATCATCTGTGAGCCTTCACACCTTCATCATCATCTGTGAGTTCTCACACCCCCATCATCTGTGAGTTCTCACACCCCCATCATCTGTGAGCCCTCACACCCCCATCATCATCTGTGAGTCCTCACACCCCCATCATCATCTGTGAGCCCTCACACCTCCATCATCTGTGAGCCCTCACACCCCTATCATCATCTGTGAGCCCTCACACCCCTGTCATCATCTGTGAGTCCTCACACCTCCATCGTCATCTGTGAGTCCTCACACCTCCATCGTCATCTGTGAGCCCTCACACCCCCATCGTCATCTGTGAGTCCTCACACCTCCATCATCATCTGTGAGCCCTCACACCTCCATCATCTGTGAGCCCTCACACCCCCATCATCGTCTGTGAGCCCTCACACTCCCATCATCATCTGTGAGCCCTCACATCTCCATCATCTGTGAGCCCTCACACCTCCATCATCATCTGTGAACCCTCACACCTCCATCATCATCTGGCTCCAGAAATCATTGTTTTGTTCACTTTACAACTTTTAAAGAGCAAAAGTAGGAGTTTTGGTTCTTTTCAAAGGTGTGATCTCATTTCTTTGTTACATTGGCCTTGTGAGGTTAGGGATACATAAGTCCTATCAAGGTCATGACCTGAAGTGAATTCAAGACTTTTGCTCTTCTCATGACCCTGTAGAATCTTATCTACTTCATAATTACACATCAAAAGTAAAATGATAGTCCATGACCCTGTTTCTGTCCATCCTCCTTTCCAGTTAAGAGCTCTTCCTCACATTTTCTGGTTTCACACACATACACACATACTTTTAAATCTGGGTTTTATAGAAAATGTGTAGTATTTGTCTTTCTAAGTAGTTTGTGACTCTTTATATAAGGATTTCTAGTTCAGCCCTTTTCCTGCAGATGCCATGCTTTTGTTTCTATTTATCCCACTGTGTATGTGCGCCATCTAAAAACCCACTCACGTATTGGCTAGCCGGGTGGCTCTACTATTCCAAGTGCAGAGTGTAGCAGTAAGCACGACGAGATCTTTGAGCATAAGCCTAGTGCTGCCGCAGGTGACGTGGTGGCTCTGACTTTGGTGTGTGAGACGCTCCTGTAATGCTGCTCAGCTTCACACCCCCCAGCAGCATTTAAAATCTTTTTCCATCTCTCAGCACTGTCTCATCCCATTCGGATGACTTGAAAGAAGGAAGGAAGAGAACCAGGGGCAGGCGGCCCCGGGAGGGGAGAAATTAAAGCAAAGTATAAAGATTCCCATAAAGTAGAGTAAAGTGATGGAGATCTGTTACCTTTCACATTTCTTTCAGAAACCACGTTGTTCTACAAGAGAATGCGCAGCATGCGACTCGCTTCATAGCGCTGGCGAATGTTGGAAATCCAGAAAAGAAGAAGGTAAAGATTTGAGTGGTTGGTCGGTTACTCAGCCATCAGCTTCTGGCCTCACGTCCTCCATAGTGCCTGAGTCCCAGCAGCTTCAGTGACTCCTTGTAAAGGTTAAGTTTCCTTGAGTGGTTTGCAGAGGTCTTAGAGAAAGGCATGGTTCCCTGGGATATGACAGTGCAGGAAATGGCCTTCCTTTCCTTCCACATCCGTGTGCTTTCCTCAGGTGGTTATGCAGACCTCCTTCTAGAAACTTCATTGAGTTGAAATAATAAAATCCTGTCGGCAGTTTTCTCCAAACTAGGCATACTGGTGCATACCTTTAAGCCCAGCACTCAGGAGGTGGTGACAGGCAGATCTCTGTGAGTTCCAGGCTAGCCAAGGTTATATAATAAGACCCTGTAACAACAACAACAAACAAAACATGTATACATGCATGTATATGTCTGTATGTATATAGTACTTCCTTGGTTTTTTGAAATAGTAGTTATACCTGGATCTAGAAAATTGTGCAGATGGTGAAAGAAAATAAACCAGAAAAATAGGTTGTACTTTTCACTTCCCTGGGAAGGCTTTGCTAATGCTAAAAGTTGGACTGTTGAGTGAGACAGCTAATGCAGAGTAAGCAGTGAAATGCGGAAATAAGTAGTGATCTCTCGCTGTGGCTGACTGCTCCTCTATAGCAGTCAGAGACTGTTCATAAGATAAGCAGACTCCTGCCCTTTTCTGTAGTTTAAGCTTTGAAGCCCATTCTTGGCAGGGCTAGACTTTTAAACTGATCTTTCCCACTGAGCAGAGTTCTGTGATTTCGTCTCTTACTCAGTCTCAGAGATGCATAAGGCATTGTAGTCACAGTGTTAACTTGACAGGCATCCTTTGTCTCAAAACTTTGTTCCAGTCCATAACCTTCCCAGCAGTGAATGTTTTTCTTTTTCCCTTTTCTGTATTCTGACCGGGTCTATCAAATATCAATTCCCCCCTGCCCCTCAATTAAACAGAAAGTAATCTGTGCTTATGACTTCAAGTTCTATTATTTTGTTGAGGTAAAATATATATTTATGCCTAAAATTTTGACCTTATGCCATTAGCTCAAGATTTATAAAATATATATGAATTGTTTTCTTGTTTGCTGCTAGTCCCTAAGGGAAGGTATCAACATATGAGAGAATTGTGTCAGAGAGGGAGGCTTATCTTTCCAGTTGGAATGTTCATTAAGAAGATAGAATCAGAGTTCCTTGGTTCTAATGACAAAGGTCACCTGAATGAAAGATGCAGTGACAGAAACAGTTTGTCTTCAAGGCTTACAGAGCAAGTCCCCTTGAGCCTTGTAGTAAAGGTTGTCACTGTACCCGTCTCCAAATGAGGAACCCAGTCTGTCTAAGGGCTGGAGCTTTGATCGGTTACTCATTACTGTGAGCCCTCCTTAGCCATTGCGTAGGCCGCCAGATCGGCATTTGCTACACTGCTGTAGCACCACAACAGTCGGAGCCTTTCAGAGAAATTGACATCATAACATGGATTGATCACAGTGAGATACAAGCCTTTTCCTAATGTTACACTCTTTTTTCTGGAGTATCTTTATGCCTTCAGTATTGTTCCCATGAAGCTGATGGCTGCAGCAGAGCTGGTGAAGCAGCCTCCGGACGTCACTGAGAACCCTTACCGAGGGTCTGGGAAGCAAGCAGCTGTAGGAAAACAAGTCCCTGCCCCTCAGGTAAGTCCCGGGTGTGGGCTGGGATTCAGCCGGCTGCTCTCTGTAGGCGTGCCTTTCCTCTTAGGACTTCATACATCCAGCAGCTTCAGTTTTTGACTCTTAGTGTTTTTTCTCTTGGCAAATCATGCTAATAGTTAGAAGATCCTGCCCAGTGGTAGGTGTGTACACCTTTAGTCACAGCAGAGGCAGGCGGATCTCTGACTTCTCAACTAGCCTGATCTACAGAGTGAGTTCCAGAACAGCCAGGGTTACACAGAGAAACTCGATCTTGAAAAACCAAAGGGGGTGGGAGAAGAAGAGGAGGAGGAGGAAGAGGAAGAAGAAATAATCAAGCTCAATTTTTAAATTGTATTTGGGGTTAACAGTTCTATGCTGAGTCTTTGTCTAAGGTGATTCATATTGTTTTTCCTTATTTGAAGTTGATTATTCTCAGTTTTTAGGCAAGGATCTGTTGGTGGCAGAGATTTATGATTTTATGATAATTTCTAGTAGAAGTTAGATCAGGCTTGGTTCGTTCTGAAATTTCAGGATTCCATGATTGGGAGAGAAAGGAGATAAATGAAATTGGGTTCATATTGCTCCAGTCTAGAGAAAAATTGCTCTATATCTTGTGCTTAACTTATTTTTCAGAAGAGATAGAGTTGGTAATGGTTTTGGATAAGTTTGCTGAGATGTGGGCCTGAGAGTTCCACAGGCATCAGGGTTGGGATAGACTTGTCTTCCCAAGAATAGGAAGGAAGGGCAGAGAGGAAGGATGTGAGTTCAAGGAAGTTCTCTTCTGCTTGCTGCTCCGTCACTTTTCTGCAGGCTCGCTGAGTAATGTCCTACCCGTTGACCCTTGCAGGAAGAGTCAGCCTGTCAGTTCTTCTTCGATTTGAATGAGAAACAGGGAAGGAAGCGGCCATCCACAGGCAGGGATAACAAGCCTCCTCATGCTAAGCAACCTCACAAGCCTCGTGAGTACCCTGGTCTCCCTTGATTGCAGTAACTCTTTGGGGGATTGTTTGGAAAGTTGCATTGCTAAGAGCATCTTCTGGCAAAGAAAAACTTCACGGAGTCACTAGGAGCAAAGTGAAAATAGAATCATATAAAAAATGGCCTGACTCTGGGCTGAGACTTCCTGACTGTAAAACATGGTAAGTATAAATCTGATGTGAGTTCATGCAATAGTAGCAGACCCAAGCTGAGGAGAAGGACTTCCAGGCTGCTTCGTTGAGATCCTCTTTCTTCACCCTGTTGTGTTAAAGAGGAGAATCTGAACTTAGGGAGGTAGAGCTATGGCTGTGTGGCTAGCTGACATCAGAGCTAGGGCTAGCACCACCCCTACCCAGGTCAGCGTTCTCTCATTGTAGCCCATTGCCAGTCTGTATGCTGCTTTAGTCACTAGATGATCTGATCTGTTTGTGGACCACTTACCTGTGGATCAGTCAACTCCGAGGGCTTCAAAGAGAGGGTTAGTTTCATTGACAGTGGTGTCAGGCATTGGCAGTTGTCGTGAGAAATATAAGTCCCGCCCATTGTGGCAGTCTTTGCGGTCTTTACAGTATGGCAGACAAGAGTGAATAACAACTAATTCTCGGTTGAAAGTGTTTGTTAGTATTGTTGTTGCTGTGTGTGCATGCGTGCCCCTGTGCGTGCTGTGGGAGTGAGAGGACAGCTTTCCTTCATTGTGGGTTTGGTTATGGAACTCCAGTTGGCAGACCTATGTGGCAAGCGCTTTTACCTGCAAAGCCATCTCTCCAGCCCTGAGGGAGATTGTGGAGGGTGATTGTGTCTGCTGTGATTGGCTCATCATAATGCTTGCCTTTCTTTCCTGTGAAGCTCAGCCTCCAGGACCTTGTTGGTTTTGCCTCGCCAGCCCTGAAGTGGAAAAGCATCTGGTGGTCAACATTGGCACCCACGTGAGTTACTCCCATAGATGGGCAGCAGAGAAGGAAATGCCTGTCACTTGGTTTTTACTAACTTTCTGTGGTATATTTGATCTGTGTATCAAATTTACCCTGCCCACTCCTTTCCTTTCTTTGTGAGTCAGGGTCTTTCTACATAGCCCTGGCTGTCCTGGAACTCACTAGACTAAGCTGGCCCCCAACTCTCAGAGATCCTCCTGCCTTTGTTTCTGCCCAGTGCTGGGATTAAAGGTGTGAACTATACTCCCAGACAATTTTCACATTTTAAGTGTACAGTTCATTGATACTTAATAAGCATATTGAATTATGCAGCCATCACATAATAGAGGTTTAGATGCCCAGTGTGATGTTGCATGCTTTTAATCCCAGTCCTCAGGAGGCAGAGGTAGGTGATCTCTTAAGTTCAAGGCAAGTCTGTCTACATAACAACTTCCAGGACAGCTAGCACCACACAAAGAGACCCTTGTCTCAAAAAAAATAAAATATGAAATAGAGGTTTAGAGCATTTCCATCAGCCCAGTAAAATTTCTTAATCACATTTATATTAATCTCAGTATCCATTCTCAGCCTTGGTCACCACTTGCATACTTAGTATCTTGTTAGGTTTATCTATTCATTTATCACTTTATAGACGGTTTATTACCATTTTCTAGCTCTCAGAATAATATTTCTGGATAATTTTTGCATGTGTTTGTGAAACATATACTCACATATTTTCATTTCTTTTGGATAGATACTAAAAAGTAGAATGTCTCAATAATTTGGCAAACTTAGCAAAGAAAAGATATTTTGTTTTTAATCGTGTATGTGTGTGTGTGTGTGTGTGTGTGTTGCTGTATGTGCATGTCAGTGCCGGAGCCTGAGGATTCAGGCCGTGGATCCCCGGGGCTGGATCTATAGGAAGTTGTGAGCAACCTGACATGGGTGCTGGGGATTGAACTCCGGTCCACTGCAAGAGTAGTCTGTGCTTTTGACTGCTAAGCTCTCTCCAGCTCTGTTTTAACTTTTTATGAAATTGTCAAACTGATTTTCAAAAATACTACATAATTTTATGCTCCCATCAGCAACATTATATGAATTTGGCCTTTCCATATTCACGTCAGTATTTCTTAAAGTCTTTTCTTCTTCCCTTCTTGAGAGTGGTGGAGACTGAAGCCAGGGTCTCGTGCATGACGGGCAAGAACTCTCCCATTGAGATCCATCCTTAGTCCATTGTCTGCCTTTCTGATTATAGGCATTATAGTTTTATGGAATTGTTTCATAAGGACTCCTTCTCTGTCTCCCTCCATAGGATAAATCTTCAGTATATGACTTAGATTCATCTATGTTTTATGAAATATTGAGTTGATTCTTTTAATTTCTCTCTGTCTTAAATATTCCTCGGTTTTCCCCGTTTTAAATAGTGAAAAGAGAAGGGACTCATGTGTCCTTTGTAGACACATACTAGATTTAAAATGTTGATAGTGTGGTCTTGTGACTTTCGCCTGTAATCTCAGCACTCAGGAAGCTGAGGCAGGAGGATTGTCACAAATTCAAGATCAGCTTGAAGTACCTGAAGAATTCTAGGCTAGGCTGGGCTTCAGTATGAGGCCTTTTCTTTAAAAACAAACAAACATACAAACAAAGTAAGGCTTTTTCTTTAAAATCAAACAAAAACAAACAGAAACAAACCAAAAATACCTCTAGGAACTGCGGCTCATTAAGCACAAGAAAGATTAAAGTGATAAATTCAGTTTGTCAGTCAAGGATTGTACTAATGAGGGTTCTCTGGAGTAACACTATAGAATAAATCTCTCTATATATAGAATGGGAATTTATTAGAGTTACTTACAGGCTGTGGTTCATCTAGTCCAACAATAATTGTCTACATATGGCAGGTCAAAATCCAGTCGTTGTTCAGTCCATGAGGCTGGATATCTTAGCTGACCTTCAGTAAAGCATTGGGGTCCCAAAGTAGACATTGATGCTAGTGAAGGAATAGACGTGCTATCAGTGTGCTAGTGAAGGAATAGACGTGCTATCAGTGTGCTAGTGAAGGAATAGACGTGCTATCAGTGTGCTAGTGAAGGAATAGACGTGCTATCAGTGTGCTAGTGAAGGAATAGACGTGCTATCAGTGTGCTAGTGAAGGAATAGATGTGCTATCAGTGTGCTAGTGAAGGAATAGATGTGCTATCAGTGTAAAAGCAAACAGACAAAGGGCAGAAGCTCCCTTCTTCCATGTTCTTATATAGACTTTTGGCACAGATTACAGGTGGGCTTTTCTCAAATCAAGGAGTGGAAGTAGATTGTTCCACTTCAGATTAATCTGAAATCCTTTTAGATGGCAAACACCGTGTGTCTCAGGGAAGTCGTTCAGTTTTATACTTTTTCTCAGAGAGCTCAGTTCAGGATCTGTAAAGACAAATCTTTTTCTTTTACTTATGCTGAATCAGTAATCACCAAAGTTAGAGTTACACTCTATCCTCCCATGACTAAACTGGATGTTCTCGAAGGCCAGCTTACTGTGTAACTCTCCTGCAGACTGCTAGTGTTCATCTGGTTTTCATTGATTTCTTCTAGTTTTGGTTTCTAAAGGTGACTTTCCTCTTCATCCTAACATCTGAGAATTCCTTTTTTGTGGCCTCATGTAGACCAACCAGGGTCTCACTGTGATCTTTCACATCCTTTTGAACTGAAGAGGCCTAGACTTACCTATTTATGTTTTGCATCTTAATAATTGGTACCCTGTCCAGGGAGGTGCTCTGGAGTACAGGCCTGTGACACACACAATTGCCTTGTAAGGCCGTGGATGAACTCTGAGAGCAAGCTTGGCAGGCTTTTACTTTTGTGGGTGTGTTCATTTTTGATCAGCTTTGGGCTTCCCCCTCACTGGATTACTTTTTGCCAGTCTTCTCTCACACACAGCCTGTGGTGAGGCAGGCTGTGAGCTGCCTTTTGTTTGGGAAGCGTAAGAGGTTTGAGAGCCCATGGGAGAGGAGGAGGGGTTGGAGCAGATGGCTTGGCCTCATGCTCCTCTAAGCCTTGAGGAAAAATGTTCTTTTTTTGTTTTCCACAGTTCATTCCTCAGGAAATGGACCTGGAGATTGTTGCAAGATATTTCCTATCCATTCACATTGAGGCAGTGAGAGGGCAGTGATTGGAGGGGAGGAAGGAGGAGGAGCTAAGGAGGGAGAGAGGCCCCGTGGACTACACGAGCAGAGGAGAGAGGGGGAGATGTGGATATCCAGATGGCTTCAGATGTATTTCTGGTGTTTTGGTTAGGAATATTGGGATAAGACTTTATCATTATAAATTGGTATTATGTAATTGGGAGTTTTATATACATAAATATATTTGGTTAACTATTAAAGTTTAAGAGTCATGCTTTACCAGATACTTGGAAGGAGTGGGTGCTGGGCAGAAGCGTGAGACTTCCACCGTTTACAGAGTCTATGGTGGAGAGGAAACACAGTTGGGATGCTGTGAGAGCTAGCTGGAAAAGATTGGCTCAGCGGTGACAATGAGAGCCCTGATCTGGACCTGCCAGGACTTGGTGAGAGACCTGGCGGGGTGGTAATAATAAACATTTACCCCTATAGGAGATGGTGAAGGAAACTGTTCCTCTGTGTCTGAAGCCAGTAAAAGGTGTCTTAAGGCATGCTTTGACCAAGCTCCCAAGCACAGTGTAGAAGGCCTTGAGCATTTTCTCCTGGACCAGTGCCTACCTAGTAGTCAAATCTACATAGCCCTGCGTTGCACTCTTTCTGGGCTTCCGAGTCTCTAGCAAAGGGCTCCCAGTTCCTTCCTGCAGCCATTCCTCTTGCTTTTCTCTTATTAGATTTCCCTCTGGGCTTTCTCTGCCGTTGCTGTGCTTTCCTTCCTTCAGAAGGTGCATCAAGTGCGCTAATAGTGGGGTAAAGGGGAAGGCCTGCTGAGTCCAGAACGACGATAAAGAATACGCATCACACTATGAAACTGATGTCCATGACAGTGGCCTGTGATAAAGTAAAAGGCTAGAAAAAAAAGGTTAGAGTAACCTTTTCAAACAAATGCAATACAAATGAATATTAATAAAACCTTTGAATGCCTCTGAGGATCTGGGGAGGATGTTGTTTGGTTATTGGCAGTGAGGCTCTTCCTCTGTTTCCTAGGCTGGCCTTAAATTTGAGATCCCCCAGTTTTAGCCTCCAGCATAGGTAGAACTACAAATGTGTGTCAGTATGTCCTGCTCCTTGAGGTTTTGGTGAACTTAAATCCCATGGGAAACCAGCTGTGGATCAAGGAGGAACATGCTTTGGTTTATATGTTTATATGTTACCATTGGACTTTCTCAGTCAACCTTAGCTTTGGGACCACCCCACTAAAAGTATAGTTCTTTTCTAGGTCCCTATGCATTTGCCTGTATTGATAGAACTTGGCCTCTGGCCTGATCACTCAGAGCATCCTCCTGTCACACAGTGACTGTTAGAGCAGCACTGCATGTTTGGATGGCTTTGTTTCTGTGTTATTGTTACTGGAGTGGCCAGGGCTGAGGCTGGGCTCTCATTCTCTACCTGCAGAGTGCGGGGGTGAGGACGTGAGCCTCCTGACCTCACTGAGTGCGGGGTGAGGACGTGAGCCTCCTGACCTCACTGAATGTGGGTTGAGGATGTGAGCCTCCTGACCTCACTGAGTGCGGGGTGAGGACGTGAGCCTCCTGACCTCACTGAGTGCTGGGGTGAGGATGTGAGCCTCCTGACCCCACCGAGTGCTGGGGTGAGGACGTGAGCCTCCTGACCTCACTGAGTGCTGGGGTGAGGACGTGAGGCTCCTGACCCCACTGAGTGCGGAGGTGAGGACGTGAGCCTCCTGACCTCACTGAGTGCTGGGGTGAGGGCATGAGTCTCCTGACCCCACTGAGTGCTGGGGTGAGGACGTGAGGCTCCTGACCTCACTGAGTGCTGGGGTGAGGACATGAGGCCTGACCATATTTACGGGTTGGTTTTGTTTTTTTTTTTTTAAGATTTATTTTGTGTACATGCATATATATATGTTGCTATTTAAGACTGACAGCCATTGTTAGAAAACAGAGTTCTCTGCCTCTTTGTATATGTCTGAGTTTGAGGTTTTTCTTTCCATACTATTGGGTTGTATACCTCCTTCTTTTCACTTTGTGGGATTAGCTGTAGGAAGACTCACACTGAACATGTTACCTTAGCCTTTTTTGTGAGCCCAGAAGTGTATTGGGGATAGAGATGCAGGGTGGATATCTGGGGTAGGAAGGAGGAGTCATTCTGAAATAAGAAGTATTATCTTTTTGTGGTTGAAGAGAAAGTGATAGTAACTGAAAATTACTTTAAAGTTTAGATCCTGGGAGGGGTACCTCAAATAGTCTTTGAACTCTAGCATTTAAGACCAAAACCCTTCTTGTATGTCTCTAGTTCATTTGCTGTTTTCATGGAAATTGGTTAAAACTGATCCCATTCTTTAGAAGATGCTTAAAATGTTCTTCTAGCCCTTAAAATCATGTATGATGTATGTATGTATTAGTTAAGTATATGGGTATGTCGCTGCACTATGTGTAAGTCTGTTGCCAGCAGAGACCAGATAGGGCATTGAATTCCCTGAAACTGACATTACAGATGGTTACAAGCCACCATGGGGATGGTAGGAGTTGTTCTTCCTTTGGAAGAACAGCCAGTGCCTTTAGCTACTGAGCCATCTTTCCAGCTCCTGTTCTAACCTTTAAAACCAAATCTTTTAAAATATTTCTGTTAAGACTATCTTGGGTCAGACATGATGGGTCTTGTCTTTAATCCCAGCACTCAGGAGACAGAGACAGGCAGATAGATCTCTATGAATTTGAGGCCAGCCTGGTCTATATCATGAGTTCCAAGGCAGCCAGGGTTTTTACACAGAGAAACCCTATCTCAAAAAAAAAAAAACAAAAAACAAAAACAAAAACAAAAAACCAAGCAAGCAAACAAACAAAAGGCTATCTTGGATTGGGTTTATTGGTTCAGGGCTATAGCCCCAGAGCTCGGATGCTTAGCTGAGAGGACTGAATTTGAGGCTGTCCTGTACAGCATAGCAAGATTCCATCATCCTGTCCTGGGTGGAAGGGGGTAACATCATGAGCATGTTTACTGTACCTCAGGCTCACTGTGTGTGTATAGGTTTTTCTCTCTGGTCGATCATACATGCAGGCTTGCTATCTTGCTTCTGTGATTCTTCTTCAGTGCTACCTTGCCCTGGCCAAAGGAGGCTTATCTGATGACCATGTCCTCATCCTGCCCATTGGACACTACCAATCAGTTGTGGAGCTTTCGTCAGAGGTGGTGGAAGAAGTGGAGAAGTATAAGGCTACTCTGAAACGCTTCTTTAAGAGTCGAGGGAAGCATTGTGTTCTATTTGAAAGAAATTATAGGAGCCATCACCTCCAGCTTCAGGTACGTGTTTCTGGCCAGAAACTTGAAAATCACTGTGGGAACCTTCAGATTGGTAAATTTAAATAATAGTGACTTCAGTATTTAATTTTAATTTAATACTTAGAGCATTTAATATTATTCTCATGATAATATTTGAATAGTGGTCATTTAGAGGGCTGGAAATACCTGCTGATAATCCCAAAGAAGTTCATGCTGGAGGTAATTGAACAGCAGGATGGTATGTGCCCTGGGTAAAAAGAGTGGATAGTTAAGAAAGATTCCAAGGAAGATGAATACATGGGCTTTGCTGGGTGAGATGTGGCTAGTTCGTGTAGAAGCCCAGCATGAAAGAAGGCTTAGAGGTAGGAAATAGTTTCCAGCTAGCCTGGGGCTACTACTTTGGAAGTTGAGTGATTTGTCTCTTTGGTGGTAGTGTCTTCCTGGCGTATTTGTTAAGCGTTCAAATGGGCCTGACTCTGCCACATACATTATGCAGGAGCTGGCAAAGGCTTAGAGACAAAGAAGTCTTTCTTGAGTGTTTCCTAATAACAGATCGGCTCCCATATGTAACAGCTCTCATAAGTTTAAGTCCTACAGCCAATCCAGTGGAGGCTGTTTGGCCTGAGGAGAATCTATGCTGAGGGGTGTTCTCCACCCCAGTGATGGGTTTGCTACTTCCTCAAGACTTTAAAGACTCAACCTTCTTTGGAACCAATACAAAGAGTTTCTTCTATTCCTCCCACACCAACCCAGGTCATTCCTGTGCCCTTTAGCTGCTGTGTTACAGATGACATTAAAGATGCCTTCATTACCCAGGCACAGGAGCAGCAGATAGAGCTGTTGGAAATTCCAGAACACTCAGACATCAAACAGGTGAATCAGGAAGGGGTGGTAATGTTCAGGGAGGAGTTAAGATCTGGTTCTTGACATGTAGTGGGCTATTTGGTATTAGAATATAGGAGATTGGGAAGACTAGAGGTGAAGACATCATCATAGCAAAGTCTCAGTGGTTCCCTAAAAGAGTAAGGAATTAGACTTTTCCTGAAGCTGGGAAGATGGCTCTGAGGACTTGAGTGTCATCTCCAGCAGCTGTGTAAAGGTCACGAGCTGGGGCATGTGCCTGTGATCCACGTGCTGAGGAGGTAGAGACAAGAGCATCTCCACCTAAATTGGAAAGCTGCAGGCTCAAGTGAGAGAGACCCTGCTTCAAAGCATGAGGTGGCATGAACTGGAAAATCACCCAGTGTCATCCTCTGCCCTCCACAGGCACGTGGACACACCTGTATGTGTAATTCCATACATGGGAATAGGTACACATATACAAACAAAGAAATTAGACACTTCCTAAGATGGGATCTTAGAAGGATGGGTACCACTGGGAATATATTGTTGTTCCTGTGGTGTGTCACACTTTTTTAAAATTTCTTATTTGTCCTTATATAATACTGTTTCCTTCAGATTGCACAGCCAGGAGCAGCGTATTTTTATGTTGAACTCGACACAGGAGAAAAGCTTTTCCACAGAATTAAAAAGAATTTTCCTTTGCAATTTGGAAGGTTTGTATATTTTCGCTGTATTTAGTTGCGTTTCATTCGACCTCTCTCTTATAAATGTGGTGACAGGTTGCATGGACAGTCAATGAAAACCAACTAGGGAATGGTCCAGCCCTGAGAAGCTTAGAGGCTTAGAGCAGATCACTGCTACAATCTTGGGCTGGAGAATTGGAAGTACCATGAACAAATTTTGAGGAACAAAATTATACTTTAGAAACTTAGAGAAGGAAGGAAGGAAGGGCTCATTTCTACCAAATGCAAGACTCCGTGAAAAGCTGAGAGTGAACGTAAGGGAGACTGAGGGAAAGACGCCATGAGAGCATTCCTGGTGGAAGACAGGGCGGCCACTGAGAGTGTGCTGGGTCAGACACAAGCCAGACCCCCAGGCATTGCTCCATTGAACCTTCCATTTGTGTGGTTTGCATCCTGTCACTCCAGAAGAACTTCATGCAGACATGGAACGCACTGGAAAGCTGCACTAACACAGTAATCCCAAGCCACATATGCTGTTGGGTACTTGAAAATGAGACTGAGGGGCAGTGAGGTGACAGCTTGCTGCCACACCTGGTGATGTAGTTGGATCCTTGGGACCTACATGGTGGGGATAACTGATGCCCAACCATGCGTTCTCTGACCATGGTGCTATGGCATGCATGAACTCACATATACATAAATGCATAGAGTAAAAGAAAATGAATACTTTTCAATTCTTTTTTTTTTTTTGTTTTTCGAGACAGGGTTTCTCTGTGTAGCCCTGGCTGTCCTGGAACTCACTTTGTAGACCAAGCTGGCCTCAAACTCAGAAATCCTCCTGCCTCTGCCTCCCAAGTGCTGGGATTAAAGGCGTGTGCCACCACCGCCCGACTGTAAAAGAAAATGAAAGGGAAAGTGGAAGGGAGCTTAAATTTAAATAGCCACACCTGGCTAGTGGCTCCTCTACTGAATGTTGTACCTTAAGATAAGTTGAGTAGCACGCCCACGGTCACACAGGTGAAGGTTCAAACCTAAGTGTGGTGAACACCAAGATGGAGGTCTTTAACCTTGTTATTCTGCATCATTCTGAAGCCCACGTGGAGGGAAGCAGAACACGCACACAGTGCACTGTCGGATGCTGATCTCTGATTTACAGCTGTTCTCTGACCACTCTAGTGGTTTGCACTGGGCTTTGAATGAGCTTTCAGCCAATCCTAGACTCATTTGGAAAGCCTTCAAGAGATTGCCACATTGGATAAGTCCAACAAATATAGTTTTTTAAAATAAATAATTGATAAATGAGAACAAGTTTCTGTTCTTGTGATATCTTTTCTTAATCTTTTTTTTTTTAATTTATTTAATGTCTATGTGTGCACTGTAGCTGTCATCAGAAACACCAGAAGAGGGCATCAAATCCCATTACAGATGGTTGTGAGCCACCATGCGGTTGCTGGGAATTGAACTCAAGACCTCTAGGAAGAGCAGTCAATGTCTTTAACTGCTGAGCTATTCTCTCCAGTCCCAATCTTTCCTTAATGTTATTACCTTAGCACCAGATGTAGCTATGCACAGTGGGGACATAGGCAGGCAATGCCATGTACACAGCCACATCTTTGTGTGATCATGGTAGTTGGTTATGTTTCAACACTGAAAATTTTCAGAATACTAATGTAAAATTGATACATTTTATATTTAATAGGGAAAATGGTTGCATCTTCATTTTCCATATGAAGAAACAGTGCTCATGGTTTGCCAGGCAAACCCAAGTTTGAGTTTAGGTCCTTTGACTTTTAGAGCACCACTATGATTCATTTCTGCCTTTTCTATTTATTATACCTTCAAAGTTGAAAAGAGCTAAATAAAATTGTTTCTAATATATTAAAGTAAAAGTAAAACTACAGAACTTAGAATCTGCTTGTATATATGTCTATATAAGTCATTTTCTTCACATTGAACTTCTCTCGTGTACTCATACAAATGAGGGGCTAGGAGGACAGGTAGAAGAACTTTGAGTCAGAATGGATGTAACATGTGATTCCGAACCACACCCTCTGCAAACTCAGTCTACTCGCTATGTGAAAACTATAGTTTAAGGCAAGATAGACTTGCAGCTGGGCATGTGCTTTGATTATATAGCTTCTGTACCAAATCCTATAAGGAAGGTGATCTTGCAAGTGAGGAAATCAAGGCTAAGAGATGAAGTAGTATTCAGGTCATAGACATGAAGTACCAGAGCGTGGACTGGAGCTCTGTCTCTGACTTTTCTGGCACCAGGGGCTGTCCTCTAGTTTGTATGTGGTGTTTCTTCCCTAAGTATTAATATTGTGGTTTCAAGTTGTTCCAGGAAAGGAAAAATAAATGGGGTGGGAGAAGACGTTAACATGGCAGTGATTTCAGTAGCTAGGATGGCAGAGATGCAGTCAGGGCAGGAGCCAGTGTGGGCCGTAAACACTCTGCACTCTTTAGATGACACTGAGGAGAGCTGCTGGCTGGGGAAGAGCACAGGAAGGGCGCCTTTCAGTCACTACTCCCATTTTCTCTTCTTTGTACTCTCTGCAGGGAGGTCCTGGCCAGTGAAGCTATTCTCAACATTCCTGAGAAGGCTGACTGGAGGCAGTGTCAAACCAGCAAGGACGAGGAGGAGGCCCTAGCTCGCCGCTTCCGGAAAGACTTTGAGCCCTTTGACTTCACTCTAGATGACTAGTCAAAGGGAAGGACACACACAGATCACCGATTGGCACAGGAGATTTTTCCAGCCTGTTCTTAAAGTGAAACTACTGTGTCTTGTGGGGGCTGCCTCCTTGCCTCTTTTCAGTATATTCCCACGTACCTGACTGCAGCAGGAGGCCTCTGATTGACTTTTTAAAAGGAAGTCATTCTGAGATGTAATGATATGTTAAAAGAACATCTTCTATGTATTTCTAAGAACAAGTCTGTTCCTCCACAGCCTCACAAACTTTTAAACCTTTCAGATTGGGTATGGTAGCTCATGCCTCTATTCTCAGAAATTGAGGGGTTATGGCAGGAGGATTGCTGTAAATTCAAGGCTAGTCTGAACTACATAGTGATTTTCAGGACAGTCTGGCCTATGGCATGAGACCCATCTCACCTCCCCATCTTCGCTCTCACCCCCCAAATCTTGTAAATAATAAAAAGGGAACGCTTTTTTAAGGTTGACAAATGTCTTATGTTGCTTATGGCCACTGAAATGGAGTTATGTGTGTATGATAGAGACCAGAGTTTTATCCCAGAGTGACACAGGCAAATCGGTTTGAGGAAGGGAACCAAGCCTGGCCTTTGCTATTGCTTTCTTACAGCATCTTCTTCACGTAAAAGAGTCCATTCTGTTTTTAAAATATTTAACTCTGATATGCTAGGACATGTTCTAGTGAGTGCCTCAGTGCGCTGCCCATTGGTTCAGAGTTTAGAGTCTAATTTTGAAAGGAAGTGGCAGATTAAGGACATAAGATGAGTTTAATTTGAATGTGTTGTTTTAGCTGTTTAAAATACCCGAGTTATACAGTAGATGTGTCCAGAGTGCCATTAGATGCTTCTAAGACTCACGAAGATCAGGATTGGTGATAGGGCTTTGAATGCATTTTTGATGTTTCATGTGTGTAAGTTACCTGAGTTATCTCACAGATGTGTCCAGAGTGCAGGTAGATAATTCTCAAACTCATGCAGATCTAGGTTGGTGACTGGGCATTGGGAATTATCGGGATATTGACCAGAGTGAACTTACAAAATAAAAAGGGCAAACACTGTAACCGAGCTTTTCTACCCGACCTCTTTGTTCCCCAAAGTAGGGACTCTGAGACTTAATATTTCATGAATAAATTCCTAGACCAAAAGCTTTGGCTTGTTCCCCAGCTAGCTCATAACTTAATCATCCATTTATCCTAAGTCCTGCCAAGTAGTTGGTTCCCTCTCCAGCATCAGGGCCAATCTTTCCCACCTGACTATTTCCCAGAATTCTTTCATGTGTATCTCCCCCCGCGCATGCGCGCGCGCACGCCCCCCCCCAGCACCCTTTTCTCTCCCCTGCTGGATGTCCCACCTTCCTTCTAATCCTCCCTCAGCTCATTGGCCATAGGTTTTTTATTGACAGGTGATGCTGCCATAACCTGCACAAGAGATTCTATGCAAACACAGTCCACCCTAAAGATGACTGACTCAAGGACACCAGTGAGCAGCACATGGAGAAGCAGCAGTGTGATTACAGGAGAATGCTGCATGTCAGAAAAGATAGGAATTGGTTTTTGTTGGGCGCTTCTGGTGTAGACCACGAACAGAACAGTTTCACTTAGCTCTCATAAAAATCTCTTGACCTCCACTTTGTTTCTGAACAACAAAAAACTAAAATTCTTGGAAACCTGAAGATTGTGGAGCCTGGCATAAACCATTTTACAGTTAAAAAATGTAATCTTAGCATTCTACAGGCAGATCAGTGAGTTTAAGGCCAGCCTGGTCTACATACTGAGTTCCAAGTCAGACAGGGCTATATAAACACTTGTCTCAAAAAAGCAAAACAGCAAAAAAAAAAAAAAAAACCCTCAAGAATAAAGTATATATCAATATCCTTGAGTTGCATTTTAAGAATAGAATATTTAAAAAGTGAACTCACTGTAGAGACCAGCTTGATTAAACTAGTTAGCATTATCTTGGCTGGAGTTTTCAGCATCTCTCGAGTACAAATTATGAAACTACATCCCACCCGTGGAAACGGGACACATCTATCATTCTAGTTCTGTCATACACAGAAAATGAGGTTTCATACTGTTACATGACAGTCTTCTCTGCTCTAGAGATGCTCTCTCAGAGGCCCAATTCTATTACCTTCAAGTCTAATATTCCAATTCCACGAAAGATATGAAAATAATAGAAACCAGCTTATCGTATACCACTCACTATTAGTGACCCACAACATTGAATTACATGCTGACATTGAGAATTTGATTTTATGCAGGCTCTTACACTTTTGAGTTATTAGCGTCCCTAGCTTCAGCCTGGTGGAGCGCTCCAAGCCCGTATGTAATCCCAGTCTTGGAAAGCTGGAGGAATATCAAGTTCTAGACCAGGCTGGACTGTATTGAGATCCTGTCTCAGAACAAGATACTGTCCATGAAGCGGATAACCCACTCTAATGGCTTGGCTTTCCCTGTGCAGCCCACCACTCAGAAGTATGCCTCGTTGGACAGAGAGCTCCTCCAAGCTAGTCTTTGTAGCCCTGTGGCACACCTCAGAAACAATTCCAGCCCAGAACCACTGTGTTGGCAAGTCTGAAAGAACAAGGCTGATCAGCAGTAAGGTCGATAGGGACTCAAAAGTCCGGAAGAAGAGTTTTCACTCTGAAATAACGTCACATCCTTGGGTGGTTTGGGATTATAGGAGAGAGTCTGATTCAGAAGGCTAATGAATCAACAGGGCGTTTAGCGCAGTTTTCTTTCATTTTTATCGTGGCCTTACCCGGTGCCTACCAACGAGTGTGGTAGGATTCGAGGGGCAGAGGGCAGGGCTCTCAAAAAGATGAAATGTGTAAGAAGTTTAGGGTTTGGAGGGAGATCTATTTTAAAATAAAAATACGTTGTATGAAACCCTCAAAGATGTAATTAAAAATATCTATACAAACAAATAGAAAAGAATAAATAAGAACTGCACGCACGATGGTCCTCGCAGCTTGGAAGTTGCCCGGGGTACTTAGAAGAGCCCAGGGAAACCCGCTAGGACCCAGCCCAATCCCAGGGTGACTGGAGGAGCTCGGGGCGGGACTTTGCCTTCGGAGGCTAGCGGAAGTGACGCAGTCTCGCGAGAGGAAGGATTCCCAAGCCTCGGCGGCCCGGAACCGGCCTTGGACTGGTGGCGGTGCCTGAGACGGCTGGCGCTCCCGCCCCATGGAGCGGCCCCCGGGGCTGCGGCCGGGCGCGGGCGGCCCCTGGGAGATGCGGGAGCGGCTTGGCACCGGCGGCTTCGGGAACGTCAGTCTGTACCAGCACCGGGTGAGGCGGGGGGCGGGAGCGGTGGCGCCGGCTCTGTCTGGGCGTCCCTGGAACACCGGCTGTCAGTCAAGGTGGGAGGGGTGGTGGTCGAGACCCTGGGCAGGGCTGGGGGCTGGGGCAGTGAGCGAGTGCGGATGACCGTCCGGGGCTCGTGAGCCTGGGTGGCCGCCCAGGTGTGTCTGAGGTCCCTGGGCAGTGAGTGACAGGGAGCGGTGTGTGGTGATGAGGAGTCTGGGTGCAGGTCCGTGCGTGCGTGGGGTGTGTGTGTGTGTGTGTCCGTGTGCCTGCTCACACTCCCTCGGGAGCCGTGTGATCCACTGGAGACTGGAGTTGAACCTTTGGAAACATTGACAGACTTTGGAATTGGAGCGTTTCAGGTAAAGACCGGGGTGGAGGTAAGTAAGGTGATGAAAATGCTCCTTGCTTCGGAGGAAAGGAAATAGACGGAAAGACGAGGGGTTTGCTCTGCCGAAGACAGCTTACGTCTGACTCAGGAAATTTGTTTTGATTTATCGAAAAACATGTGACCGTTGCAACAGCAGTTACTCGTGCCTTTAGAAGAACTTCAAACTAACAGTCGCTTTGTTTACTTTAATGTGTTGTTAATGTTAGGGGTGGAACACAGGACCTTGCACATGCTAGGCAAATGGTCTACCATTGGGTTATATCATCAGCCCTAGTTTATCATGTTTGAGTCATGAGTCTTTTGATAAGTCAATAAAACTTATGCATCTTTTCTCCAGAAAAATCATATCATTACAAGTCAGTGCATTATTATTGAGGGTTTTGCTTTCTTGAAGGATGTAAGGAATAGATCGTGAACACTCATTGCAGTATAGGATTTGTTGACTGTAAAGAATTTAGAAGAATATACATACATCCTGGGTCTGTTTGAGAGTTAAGTCAGATGGTAACAGAGACTTCAGTAAGGACTAGGTAGGTACTGTAATTGTCTGCTGATAGCTCTCGAATGTCGTGTTATTGCAACCCTCATTAATTGGACTTTTACAAAAGAAGCAGTAAGATAAAAATGGTGTTCTGGAGCATCATATATGAGGAATACATTTTAATTGGAAAAACAATAAGCCAAGTACAGACATCTTAGTAATATCTTCAGTATACTTACTGGTAGAAGTAGTTCCAGTGTTTCGTGTATACCTTTGAGGACAGGAGAAAGGACATGAAATGATTTAGTTGATTGCTGTATTGGGCGCTGATGGTGCCCAGATCAACAAGAATAATACTTTGTACTCTAAAGGAGCTGTCCATTTCAGAGAGAGATGGGCATAGTGGCATCTGCTTGTAATCCTAGTACCAAGGGTTCTGAGGCAAGAGGATTTTGAGATTGAGGCCTGCCTGGGTGGCCTTCATATTGTGTTCAAGGCCAGTGTCAGTTACATAAGAAGACCCTGTCTCAGAAATGAACATAAGTACGGTTTGATACCCTAGACACTGAAAGATGTATTAGGGTCATTGCTGTGAAGAGACACCATGGCCAAGGCAGCTTTTATAAAGCAAAACATTTAGTTGGGGCTGGTTTCAGAGGTTTAGTCCGTTATCATCATGGCGGGAAGCATATTGACATACAGGCAGATATGGAGCCAAGAGTTCAACATCTTGACCCACAGGCAGCAGAAGGGGACTATGTCTCATATTGGATGCAGCTTGAGATAGGTGACTCCCACAGTGACACACTTCTTGCAACAATCTCCTAACAATGCCACTTTCTGTGGGTCAAGCATTCACGCACATCAGTCTATGGAGGCCAAACCTATTCAAACCACCACATCAGAGAACTTTGGCAAGGGGTGTTTGAAAAACCTAGTTCCATGGAATCCATTAAAGAAAGAATATAGAAGCCAGGCCTGGTGGAAACGCTTGGGAGAGTGAGGCAGGAGGATTGCCTTCAGTTCAAAGCCACTATGGGCCATAGAGTGAGACCCTTTTTAATAAAAAAGTATATGGACTAGAGATAAAACTTAGTGGCAACGTACATGCCCAAGACCCTAGGATCTATCCTCAGTACCACAGAGTCAACCTTCCACACTCTGAAAACAGTCATGGGCAGGGTGGGGCTTGGGATTGCAGGAAATGCATCTATTAAACATATACTGATAGAGGATTTGTCTAAGTTTTGTGCACATACTGTGCTCTTTGATGTAATGGACTTGTACAGATTTCAGTGTTCTCTAGAGGTCCTAGAAGTTGTGATCTGCATATTGAAGTGCGACTTCAGTTTGTTCATAAGCATTGATAAAGCTGCATGTATTAGTTCCTTTACCTGGAGAATCATGATTCAAATTAGGAATCCAATTTAAAAGCTCCAAAAAGTAAAGAAATTAAGTGTTTTCAAACTTTCTTCCTGCCTCATTTTTCCAAATTCCACAGACAGTAGACTCACATTACTATACCTAATGTGTTAGTTATGATTTTATTGCTGTGAAGAGACAATGTGACCAAGACAGCTCTCATAAAGGACAACACTTAATTGAGGCTGGCTTACAGTTTCAGAGGTTTAGTCAGTTATCACATGGTGGGACGTGGTGGCATGCGGACAGACAAGGTGCTGGAGAAGGAGCTATGAATACTCTATCTTGACCTAAAGGTAGCAAGGACTGTGACCTACAGTGTTGTAGCTTGAGCTTAGGAGACCTAAAAGCTTGCCCCACAGTGACATACTTCCTCCAACAAGCCACACCTAATAGTGCCACTCTCTGTGGCCTAGCATTGAAACACATGAGTCTATGGAAGTCATCACACCCAACTTAGTCTCATTTAAAAACCAAAAAAAAAAAATCTTTTTGTTGTTGTTTGGCAACTATAAAGCTCCCAAGAGGACATTCTCTTTTAAAAGATTGAGTTTCTTGGAGTAGGTGAAATATAAACTAAGGAGTTGAAGGATCTCTTGTGATTGTGACCTACATCAAATAGATAATTTTCTGCCTCATTCATGTCAGAATCTAGGGCTTATTATCCTTGTTGTGTTAACACTTTATATAGGATGTAACTATTATCAGATACCTGTCTGCTTATAACAAAATTAAAAGGCGTGAGCCCGGTGGTAAAGCTAGCTTCTCCTAGCCCCAACCCTTAACTAGAAACTGTTTTACCTTTTAGCTTTCTTCCTCCTCCTGGTTCCTAGTTCAGACTATTCCATTTAAGCCGAGTCTTGCTCCCTGCTTCCCCTTTCCTCTTTCGGCTCCTGGGTACTGTTCTCACTAATCACACAGCTTTTACCACACCTTTGGCTTGTGTTAGAGATGTCACATTTGTGAAGCTCTTTGGAGTTTTTAACATAGTATAGCCTTTTTTTGTTCTGACTGCATTGTTGGTATTGCCAGGATATGATATCTGTTTCCTGTGATGTGCATAGGATAGTTTAATTTTCAGTTAGAGTCAGTGACATTACTACTCTCTGGCAGGAGGTCTTTGGTTTGTATTACAGATGTGTGATGATTTTCCATGTCATTTGAAATGTAAAGAGTGGGATCTAGTTTTAGAGGGTTTTGTTTGGTTTTGTTATGCAGTAGATCTGGTCATATGAAAAGTATTTCTTTTGTTTTGAGCTAGGGAGCCCTGAATTATCTTCTTCATTCTGTTTGTACTGGAGTTTAGGGCCCTTGTTTGTTTTGATTAAACTTGAGAAAGGATTTGTTGGGGAAATGAGATATGGATATATTTCTATTAGTATGTCGGAGACAATATTCTAAAGTATGAAGTAGCATATCTAATCTTCTGAAGACGATCTGCCTCAGTCAGTTTTTGCTTATGTACTATGGTGTATTTGACAGTTTCAGATCATTGGTATAATAGTATCATATAACTAACATTGGCTAAAGAGAGCTATGGATAGTTATGTTTAATTAGTTAAGCTAAAAAGAGTGTTATTTTCCTGGGTTGACATTTTTTTAATTGTAAGTAAACCTGTAGAAGAACCTAATTTATTTATATTTTCTATTTGACAGGAATTTGATCTCAAAATAGCAATTAAGTCCTGTCGGTTAGAGCTAAGTACCAAAAACAGAGAGCGATGGTGCCATGAAATCCAGATCATGAAGAAGTAAGTGTGTGCTATGACTTAGGGTCTTCAGCTCTACATCCCAGACACTTGTCAGTAGCAGGGAAAGAGGTCAGGAGTCCACTTTTCTCAAGACCTTTTTGGGAATGTGATTTTGTCATTAAATATGTGTGTTCTATTTTAGACAGTCTGTCACATTATGACTAAGGAAGTTATAGTTTACATTAGCTGTATCTTTCAATGTTTCTTTTAACTATTGGGCAACTTTGTGACTAGTATATAAAAATTGCTTTTTGTACTTAACTTTTATTAAATAATGCATCCATTGTTTTATAGATATCTCAAAATTTCATAGCTCAAAACTCTGAATATTTAGTATTTGTAGTATCTGTAGTTTGTTAACTGGTTCTAGCTCAGGGCCTCTCCTGAGACATCGCCTTGGCTTGACCCAGGCTAGAGTATTAACTTCCAGGTTCACTCCTGTGGCTGCTGGCCAGAGGCAGCAGTTCTTCAGTAATGTTGCCTCTGTGTAGGGAGATGCACACAGTGTAATAGCATGACAAGCTTCCCCAGAACAGTGCTCTGAATGAGGCGAGCAAAGACAGAACTGACATAGCTCTTAAAAAGTGGCCTTAGAAGTTGAATTTCATTTCCTAATGCTTTGTTAGAAATGAGTCACTAAGAGGGCATGTACTTAAGGAGAAGAGAATTGAGCTTTTGAAAGAACAGTGGATATACTGTAACTCTAATAGTGTGTTCCCACCAGTAATACACTTTACAGATCATTCTTGTAGTTGTCAGCACATCTCTGTTTTGGGTATTGCCATGTTTTGTAGATAAGAAGGAAGAAACACAGAAGAAACACGGCTGGTACTGGAGTTGAACATTTTCTGAGTTGAGTTTTGTGTTCAACTCATTTTATTTTGACTTTCAAGCTTAACAAAGTGGCAGAGTCACCAGGAAAACTAAACAATGTTAACTCTCAGTTCCTGTAATCAGCTCTAGTTTCTTTAGTTCCTGGGACAGGAGACTCAGTACTGCCTTAGGTCTCTACTACATTGTGACGATGAGTGCAGAGGTTAAGATTGTTTTGTTAAAAACCAACCAACCAACAAAGAAGAAATGGGGCTGAAGAAAGAGATAAGCAGTTAAAAGCACTTACTCCTCTGGTAGAATACCCAGATTCATTTTCAGTTTCTAGTTCCCACACGGTCTGTAATTCAAATTTCCAGGGGATCCAATGCCCTTTTCTAACATTAAAAAAAGATTAAGAACTGTTGAAGTCAGTAAATGTGATTCATAATTATTGAAACAAATATATTTGTGTTTAAATTTTAAACTGGAAGGAAATCTGTTTAGATTTTTAATATTCCTCAGGGTCAGATTTAAATCTTCATTGACAACCTACTTGCCACATGATTTTATGATACCTAACCAATTTGTGCTTCAGTTTTCTCTTGAATAATACCATTAACAAATATACTTGTATTAAGATTATTGTGACAGGTAAATTTGTTGCTATATATAAAGAATATACTACTTAGCACACAGAAATGTAATAGTAACAGTGATGATATTTTCCTTATAAGTTCATTTATTTTATTCAGACAATTCAGAAATTAATAGCCTTTTAGCTAAGATTAACTGCAATACAATCAGAATTTAGAGTTTTATAAATAAAACCAATCTTATCTCACTACTTATTATTTCAAATCCAGTCCCTCTTTATTAGAAAACATTTTTATATTGTAATGTTTTTTTCCTTGTTAGGTTGAACCATGCAAATGTTGTAAAGGCCTGTGATGTTCCTGAGGAATTGAATTTTTTAATTAACGACGTGCCTCTTCTAGCAATGGAATACTGTTCTGGAGGGGACCTCCGGAAGGTAATGTGGATGTTCTGAGATACAGAGATAGCAAATCACAAACATTAGCAGTTTCTGAGTCATATGTGATACAGTCATCAAGAATAAGGATTAAACAACTGTAATCCTGCCACCTGTTCTGTAAATACACTTTTATTAGAACATAGCACTTTGCATGTTTGTGGCTGCTTATGAACAGCTCTAGATTTGAGTAGTGGAACAGAGATTTTATGACTTCCATAGCTTGAAGTACTTAATATTTGACTCCTTACAGAAAATATTTGTTAACCTTTGTCTTAATAATTTCTATTGCTGTAATAAAAACCACAAACAAAAGCAACCTGGGAAAAATGAAAGTTTGTATGTGTACTGACCACAGCCCATGACTGAGGAAGGGCAGGGCAGGAACTGAAGCGGCAGCCGTGCAGGAGCACTGCCTGTTGGCCTTCCCTCACGCCTTGTTCATACAATCCAGCCTGCTTGCTCCTACAATCCAGGACTGCAGCCTGTCTAGGGGCGGCATTTCCCACAGTGGCCTGGGCCCTGATGCATCAACTGCTTATCAAGAAAATGTCCCACACACTTGTCTACTGGCCAGGCTGATACAGGCATTGCCTCAAATGAGGTTTCCTCTAGCTTGTGCCAAGTTGGCAAAAAACCCTAATCACTATATACATCCTAAGTTTGTTTATGGAGTTTTTGGTTTTTTTGTTTTTTGTTTTTGAGACAGGGTTTCACTATGGACCCCCTGGTTGGCCTAAAATTCACTTTGTAGACCAGGCTGGCCATGAGATCTGTCTGCCTCTGCCCGAGTGCTGGGATTAAAGGTGTGCCACTATGCTTGGCCTAGAACATGCTTTTTTTTTATTGTTGTTTCCATGCTGGTCATTTTAAATAAAGTATCAACATCTGTAGGACTTATTAAAAAGTTGTCTTTTATATTATAATCATTCTTTCTATTTGATTTTAAATGTATCTCTTCGTCAGCATTTTCAATTTCAAGTGCCATTGCCCTTGTCTTCTTATTTTATTATTATTATTTATTATTTTTTCTTTTTTTTAACACTTATCTTTATTTCTTATGAGCCTCCTCATAAAATGTATTCAACCTCAGTATGGATTTTATAATTATTTTTCACCCTTATATCTCTTGTCATTGTTACAATTTTTGAAACTGGATTTCAGTGTAGCCCATGCTGGCCTTGAACCCATGGTCCTGCCTCATCTTCCTATGTGCTGGCTATACAGACATGCACCACTCTGTCCAGTCCTTATAATTTCTTTATTATGACTTTTTGTACTTGACTATTCTCTGACAGTATAGTGATTGGTGATTTTGCTGTTGCTACTCAGCAATAGTAAACTTCTTTTTTTTCTTTTTTCTTTAGCTACTCAACAAACCAGAAAATTGTTGTGGACTTAAAGAAAGCCAGATACTTTCTTTACTGAGTGACATAGGTATGTAACTAATACTAAATATCATTGCGGTTTAATGCCCTATGGTCCACAGAAACTTCTGTGTACTGCTTAGAAGTGAAGGAGAACTATTTATACACTCTACAAAGCATGGAGATGGATTTTTATCATCTCTAAAAAATTAGAAATATCCATTTCTTATGATGCTAATAAAAACTAGTACATTTTGGCACTTGTTTCTCTATGAGGGGGTTTTGTTTGTTGTTTGGTTTTAGCAGTTTGTCGCTGTCTAATAGATGTTCCAGTGATAACAAAAGTGGCATGAAACAGCCACTCCCCCTCCCCACCTCCCCCCAACACTGCCGTAACAGTTATGTTTATAGAGCAATTACATCTTCAGGAGGATAGGTCCTCAAGTTACCTTGAGATGAATTACTACTGAAAAAATTCCCTAAAATAACCATGATCTAGACCTTTAGAGAAACCTCAAAAACCAAGCATTAATTTCCCTATGTGTTTTGGTGTTGCTTCTTTTCCTGGGTCATGGGCAGTAAAGTCTAGTTTAAGAATGTGATTTAGGGGTTACAGGTATTTCCTCAAAAATTCATCATTCCATTTGCTTTTAATGTTGATTCCAATAAATTAAATGAGTATATATTATAATTTTTCAGCGTTTATTTGATGTTATTGAGCTTCTGGTGAAGAAAATCTGAACTGCTCTAATGATGATGCAGCTGTGATAGATTGTATAAATGTGGGAGGGTGTGGGATGTGTGGTAAGTGGGGTGTTGAGGTATGTGTGTGGTACATGGGGTGTTGAGGTGTGTGTGTGGTACATGGGGTGTTGTGGTGTGTGTGGTGGTACATGGGGTGTTGTGGTGTGTGTGGACATGGGGTGTTGTGTGTGTGGTACATGGGGTGTTGTGGTGTGTGTGGACATGGGGTGTTGTGTGTGTGGTACATGGGGTGTTGTGGTGTGTGTGGACATGGGGTGTTGTGTGTGTGGTACATGGGGTGTTGAGGCCTGTGTGTGGTAAGTGGGGTGTTGAGGTGTGTATGGTACATGGGGTGTTGTGTGTGTGGTACATGGGGTGTTGTGTGTGTGGTACATGGGGTGTTGAGGCGTGTGTGTGGTAAGTGGGGTGTTGAGGTGTGTGTGGTATGTGGGGGTGATTGTTGGTGCACGCTCACAGGAGCATGCATCTGGAGGCAAGGGCAGGATGGCAAGTGTTCTCGTTTTCCTGATTGTTGGAGATAGGGTCTCTGACTGAACTAGAAGCTCCATGTTCCGACTAGACTGGCTGACCGCCAGCTCCTGAGATCCCTTTAACCCTGCTGGGGTTATTGTTACACAAAGTCATACTTGACTTTTTATGTGAGTGGTGGGGGTTTGAACTCAGGTCCTTGGGTTTTCACAGCACTCGCTTTTATCCACTGAGCCATCTCCATAATGGCTCTGGACATGATTTTTACATCAGTGTAGATCTATACAAAATGTGAGCTAAAAACTGACTGTTGCTAGACATGGTAGCACACACCTTTTATTCTGACATTGGGAGACAGAGGTAGAAGGATCTCTGTGAGATCAAGACCAGTAGGCCAGCCAGGGCTATATAGTGAGACCCTGTCTAAAAGAGTGTGCTGGAACACGCCTACAGTTCCAGCCCTTGGGAGGTAGAACAGGGGGATTAGGATTGGAAGTCATCCTCCGCTACATAGGGATTCCATGCCAGACAGAGCACATGAGACTCTGTCTCAAAACACTAGCAATAGAAACAAAATGTAATACAACTTTTAAAACAGTATTTTCTGTTACTTCATAATACACTTGAAATTTTATCTAGGATCTGGGATCCGATATTTGCATGAAAACAAAATTATACATCGAGATCTAAAACCTGAAAATATAGTTCTTCAAGATGTTGGTGGGAAGGTAGGTGAAACCTGAAGAATGTTCATGCTTATTGTTATAGTCTCCCTGATGCATTAAGTCCTTAGAGACTGCAGTGTCCTTATTAATTACGTATGCATAGTACTTTATAATTTTTCTATTGTGGTTTTCACTGAATTAAATTATAGTCTTTTAATTCTAGATTTATTATTGTTGTTGCTCTAGACATATTGTTATTGCTCTTATTTTATGTGTATGTGCACCACGGAGGATACAAGAAGAGGGCATCAGAGTCCATGGGTCTAGAATTACAGATGGCTGTGAGCCACTGTGTGAGTTATTGGAATTGAACTCAAGTTCTCTACGAGAGCAGCAGGTGCCTGTGACTGCTTGCCAACTGTCCAGCCCCTGAACTGTAGTTTTGTGGTTACATTTTTTCTTCTCTGTGGAACAGTGGCTCCTTAGAGAAGCATCTGTCTTGCTCATCTCTGGACTAGGGATGTTGACCTAATTGTGTAGGAAACTGCCAGAGATTAAATAACTTGATCAAGGTTATATGGTTAGCCAGGCATATTACTTGACATCTGTGATATCAGCTTTTGAGAGGTTGAGCAGGAGGGTTGATTTAAGTTTGATGTGAGACCCTGTCTCAAAAGTTAACAACAGAAAGACGACACGTCTAGATAGTGGTCAGGCTGTCAGACTCCCACTTGGGTTGTCTCAGAGCCCAGGTTCTTTACCATCCTCTCTCCGCTTTGTAAAAACATTGGTACCTTTTTTAAAAAAATTATAATTATTTTATCTATTTTGTGTGCATGCATGCATGCATGTGCTGTAACTTGTATTCAGGTAACAGGACAACCTGCAGGAGTTAGTTCTCTCTCCTCCTCTCATGTGGAACCTGGAGTTTAAACTCAGGTCAGTTGACTGGGTGACAAGTGCCTCTATCAGCTGAGCCCTCTCAATAGTTCACCGTTTTATTTTTTGCTGTGCTTAGACCCTTATACATGCAGTGGGAGCAATGTTACTAAGCCACACCCTCAACCTACCTTTACAGATATTTCAACAATTTAATACATAGTATGTCTTATTATTCACAGATAATACATAAAATAATTGATTTGGGTTATGCCAAAGATGTTGATCAAGGAAGTCTCTGTACATCTTTTGTGGGAACATTGCAGTATTTGGTGAGACAATATTTCTTTGATTTGATTATTTAAAATTCTCCTTGTTATTTCTTAAGTAGTTCAAAACCATAGTAGCTCTTTTCTTACAATGTTGGCACTTAAAGCAATTTCTATTTTAAGGCCCCAGAGCTCTTTGAAAATAAGCCATACACAGCCACCGTGGATTATTGGAGCTTTGGGACCATGGTGTTTGAATGTATTGCTGGATATAGGCCTTTTTTGCATCATCTGCAGCCATTTACCTGGTAAGACATGATGACAACTTCGGCATAACTAATGGTAATGGAAAAATTTCGATTGTTTATTTTTCTGTTTCTTTCTATTGTGGTGAAATTATCATTTAACTTAGAATTGAATGAGATTCCATGGTGAGAAATCTTGAGAGTATTTATGAGAATCAGGTTGTCAACTAATGTATCTTGTTTTTATAGGCATGAAAAGATTAAGAAGAAAGATCCAAAGTGTATATTTGCATGTGAAGAGATGACTGGAGAAGTTCGGTTTAGTAGCCATTTACCTCAGCCAAACAGCCTTTGTAGGTAAGTGGAAGATGAGACAAGTTTTGAGAGTGGTTGTCTGTTTGAGGTAGCATTATCCAGACTTTTTCATGAGGGTGAAAGCGTTGTCTGTTTGTCACATGAGGTACATGCCTGGACTGGTGGAGGAGAGTGGTTAGTGTGACTGAGAAACTGAATTTTAAGTAAGTCGTAAATATAAATAGCACTGCGATTAGTGATTATCCTATTGGATAACACAGATGTGGATCTGAGACTATTGCCAATTAATGGATTACCTTAGAAGCTAAGAAAACCCAAGGAATAAGGAATTAAATGACTTCCCTGAAGATTAAATGTTGGACTCAGTTTTGGATTTGCCAGTCATGAAGTGATGCAGGGATTGTGGCTGTTTTTTTATGGAAGAAATTTTGTTTCTTGTCATTACATGAATTATTTGAAAGTAAGATATAAACTGGTACTGTTAAGTTATGGCAAGACAATGGACAACCTGTAAAGTTGTCCGTTTAATTGGAACATAATGATATTTACACGGTTTTTATTAATTTTGCAGTTTAATAGTAGAGCCAATGGAAAGCTGGCTACAGTTGATGCTGACTTGGGACCCACAGCAGAGAGGGGGACCTATTGATCTTACTTTGAAACAGCCGAGATGTTTTGTATTAATGGATCACATTCTCAATTTAAAGGTCAGTTTTAATGGGCTGCATTTTAGAGTACCTGCATTGACTTTAACAAGTTGAAACTGAGCATAAATTTGTTTTAGCTATCTTTTCCTGGTGTCCATTTGAAAATGAATATTTTGTCTTTAAAGTGGATAATTTATTTCTTTAGCCAGGTTTTTCAAGTGTGTATAAAAGTAACTTTTATTTGCCAGGTATAATTGTTGTCTCAGAGGCTTACTGCTGAAAAACTCACCCTTTCTAGCTATTTCTGAACTCTGGCTTTTTGGTTGAACTTAACTGTTCTGGCCCAACTCTTCTCTAAGCTGACTGATTCAAACTGGTTTCTTTCTGCTTCTGAATAAATTGCTCTGCTTGGCCTGAGACTAGCTTTGTTCTGATCTTCTGGCTTCTTCTCATCCTCTGGCTCACTCTGTCTTCACCTGCAGCCTGTCTTTGGAGACCTGCCCAAGTAAAACTGCTTTCTCTCCTTGCTCTCTCTCCCTCTCTCTTCTGTCTGTTTTCGTGAGACTTGCACTTACCCTATCTCTGCCTCATCCTGTCAAATCTTTCTCTGATTCATCACTTTGTCTGCAACTATATTAGATGTAACTTTCCAACATGACTGCTTCCATCTACAAACAAACTTTACCTACATCAGTAGGGATTAAAGGTGTGTGTTTTAAGGGCATGTCTATTCCAGCCAGATCATACTGTAATCCAGAGCATGTCTGCATTCCAGCTGGATCACATAGACCTAGAAGGTCCTTGATGTGATCCTTTGCCAGAGCAGGAATGCTGCTGGATTAAACTTCCTCCACAGAGGTGTCTTTGGGATTTCCCTGTATGACATTGCCTGGTGCCATTACCACTTCCTTTCTTTAGATTTAATTGTACTGGGTTTGGCTTGGTAAGGAAGGCTCCCACTCTGCTCGCATCTGTATCTTGTGGTACAACTTGCAGTCAATGCAACATGAACTGCCTCTTCTGAGAAAGCCCTTTTATTTCTAAGTCCAAGAAACTAACACATTTTCCTTTTGCTTGGCAAGTTACATTTGAACTGATCTGCTCGTAACCAGCACATGACTTGTGCCTGCATCTCTTAACTTCTCTCTCCTCAGTCAGGACCATCTTGTCACCCTCTGCTGCTCATGACATCAAATCCTGTGTCTACAGTTGTGCTTTGGCACATGCTATTCTTCTGCCCAGGATGATCTATACTTTGCACATTTCACCTATGTTGATTAGTTTATCTTCAGTTACTTTTTCCTTAGGTGGTCTCTGTCACACAATTAGTCACTTAATATTTTCTATGTTTTCTAAATATTTCTTACCTTTCATTTGGAACTTTTTACTTAGATTTTCTTCCTCAATGCTATTTTATTAATTTTCATTTTATTATTTATTTATTTAATGTATTCATATAATTATATTTGTTTTTCTATTTCTATATTATAAACTACATTTTATGTTATATATTCATTTATATATAGAAATATACATCTATATGAGTATATAAAATATATAAAATATGAATAACATTTATATGAATAAATTGTTGTATTTATTATATAATATATAGTATATATGAAATTTATAATAAAAATACAAATATATATTAAGATAAATTATATATATTTATACAATAAATATTTATAATGACTTACTAATTAATTTGTTTTATTAATAGTCGTATATGCTGGCATTCAATACTGAGAGGGCATGTATCAAGTTTTCAATACATACTTATTGATGTGAATGAGAAGTATAGATAGTTCTGTTATTATCATATGCCTGGAAACAGCTTCGTTTGCAATCATTTATTACTGACTATATAGCAGAACTTCTTAAACATTTTTTTACATTTTGTATGAGAATTTTTTTCCTGTCTAGAAAATATAGGTGTCTACGGCACATATGAAATCAGACATTTACTCATAAGGAATTTTATTTTAAAATGTTTCTTTGATATGCATATATAATTTTACCTTTTATTAAATGTAAAAAGTGTACATATTTATGAAATGGATGTGCTTATTTATTTTTACAGAGTCTTGGCTGAGTGTTTGATATTGCAGGAGAGAACATCAGCTGCAGTTTTAGAGTTGATCGAGGCCTTAATTTTGTAGTCACTGCTGAGAATGCTTCTCCACAGAAGTATTCAGTACACAGTGACAGACATATATTGAGGAGCATTGCAGAAATTGGAAATTCTGTCCTAATCCTAATCCAAAATTCACTTAATAATTTTTTAAAAATTAAAAAAAATCAAAAGTTTATAGTAAATGCAATGTAAATATAATAATTTGGTACTTACTTGACGAAGAATAATGGTAGGAAAATATTAAGAATCTTTGTTTTCTCTAATTAAACCATTATGCTTTTATAAAAACAGAAGATTCTATGTACAGTAAAAGATGCTGCGGTCCATATCATGCAGTCATCTAAGATTGCAGCTTAGATGTTCCAAGAAGCACTCATTGGCTTCATGTCAAGGGAGGGCAGGCACAGTGTAAAACGCACGTTTTGTGTTCATAAGCAAGGCTCCAGTGACGTCACACACTGGGACACTAATGGGTCCTGCTGTGGATGCTGTGAAGGGATTTGAATTAACAGTTGTTGTGCATTCAGAAGCGCACATTTATGGTACCAAATTCTTTGTGACCTGGACATTTAGTTATGTGCTCCTATATATAGGGTCATGACCCACAGTTTAAGGAGCTGAGACCCATAGTCAGGCTTTAAAATCGGATTGAGAACTCATAAATATGTAAAGTCCAATCTTGACATCAGCTCAAAGTAGGATTTTGAGGGCATATTGTTACTATTCTTAGCTGACACTGAAAAGATCTGCCTCTGATTTTGTTTTTCTAGATCATTTCTCTAAGTAGCCCTGGCTGTCCTGGAATTGACTGTAGGCCAGGATAGCTTGAACTCAGAGATCCACCTGCCTTTGCCTCCCTAGTTCTGTGATTAAAGACCTGCACCATCATGCCTAGCCTGATACTGGGTTCTCAATTTGGTTCTCTTGTACTGTGCCGAAGAAAAATCATTCCTTGGTGTGTAAGCAGTGCAGAGCTTGGTTAGCCTCTTATTTCTGTGTTGTCTTTAAAAATAATTAGTTGTACATACCTGTCCCTCCCCACCACCCACCCAACTAATCAAAGCATCAAAAGCAAAAGCAGCCTGCTTTTTAAAATAGTTATTCTTAGACTTACATTTTTTGGTCTTCGTTTTCTAGTTTTGTTTTGTTTTGTTTATTTTTTGAGAGAGGTTTTCTCTCTGTAGCCCTGGCTGTCCTGGACTTGCTTTGTAGAGCAGGCTGGCCTTGAACTCTCAGAGATCTGCCTGCCTTCTGAGTGCTGGAATTATAGGTGTGCACCACCACATCCAGCTGACTTACTTGTTTTGTTTATGAGTATTTTGCTATGTCCGTAACATCTGCGTGGTGCCTGGTGCTCATCCTCTTCCCTTCCCTGAGGAGTCTGTGAGCCTTTGCTGTAGAGTGTGGAGAAGGTGTCTCATGTTATTTGTGGTTCATAAGCTTCCAGTTTATAGCACTATTGCCCTGTCAGTGAGTCTTAGCAAATATTTACCTTCTCTTTATTGAGTAAATTGATGCCTTTCTCAAAGCATCAGTCTTAGGAGGCTGACAGAGGCAGACAGATCTCTGAGTTCAAAGTCAGTCTGGTCTGCAGGTCTACATAGCACGTTCCAGGCCAGCCAGGGCTACAGAGTAAGGATTTAAGGGAATTGTGGAGTACTATTCATAAAATTCAGGAGACTTTAAGCATACTTCCTAGGCTGGAACTAGGACTAAATTTTGTAGAATTAGAGTTACTAGAGGAAAGAGAAGAGTAGGAGAGACTTACAGGCACGGATACAATGAACAAAAGTACTGAAGCATGAGCTACAGAGCAGTTTAGTGTTATTGGACATTTTTAGATATACTGTACCAGGGAGGCATATATTGTCAAAGTAACAAAATAGTTGCTGGAATATTTTTCTTTAAGAAAACACTTGACAGAGTCTAAAACAGTTTATGCTTCAGGTGCTGGAGAGGTAGCTCAGTTGTTAAAGAACATTTGTCAGTCTTACAGCAGACCCAAAATCTGTTCTCATCATCTGCATCAGAGAGCTTACAAACCACCTGTAACTCCAGAAGGCAGAGGCAGACAGATCTCTTTGAGTTCGAAGTCAGTCTGGTCTGCAGGTCTACATAGCACATTCCAGGCCATCTGTCTGCCTTTGCCTTCTGGGTGCTGGAATTAAAGGGGCGTGCTACCATGTCTAGCATAAAATTTTTCTTTTTAGATTATTCTTTTTACCCCCTTTGTGCTCCTAATGTAAATATGTCCCGAGTCCCTCCTTTATTTTGTTACTTTTTAATCATCCTGAGTGAGGTAACCCAGTCACAAAAGAACACACATGGTATGTACTCACTGATATGTGGATATTAGCAAAAAAAAAAAAAAAAAAAACCTCACAGACCATATGAAGCTCAAGAAGGAAGACCAAAGTGTGGATGCTTCAGTCCTACTTAGAAGGGGGAACAAAATAATTACAGGAGGCAGAGGGTGGGAAGGACTTGGGAGGGAGAGAGGAGAAGGAGGGGAAAAAAGGGGGGGAGCAGGATCAGGTATGGGAGGAGACGGGGATGATATACAGAGGGTCAGAAAATTGAAAAGAGGTGTGTAGCAATGGGGGATGAGGAAGTGGGGGTAGCCATCCAAAATCTCAGATGCCAGGAAACCAAGAGGCTCCCAGGATCCAACAGGGATGACATTAGCTGAAATACTTTTTCATTCTTAGGCTGTCTCTTCAACTGTATGTAATGTATGTATGTATGTATGTATGTATGTATAGTTTAGTACCATTAATCCAAAATTCTGATCTATTTCTCTCACTGTGCCTTTAAGTGAACATGAGACTGTTTTCTTGTCTAACTTTGGGCCCTTAGGGAGATTACCGTCCCAGGATTTGGTTGCTTTAGGAGAATAATCATACTTTTTTCTGTCGAAAGAGAAACCCATCTCTTCTATTAGATGATTGTTTCTTGAGACAGCATGAAGTAGTTAAGAGTTCTGATCCCACCCAGCTCTACCATTCTTCAGTTGTGTGAGAAGTCTTTGCTAAAAGGGAAATCAGAGGCTCTAAGTATAGGGATGTTGTGTGAAAGCTCTTTACTCTGTGGGTTTCATTGATGAGATACTTTATAAAAGGGAGTATTTCCTTCTAGGTCTGTGATAATGTTTCTTGAAATAAGTTTTTTAAACTAAAATTTCTATTTTTTAAATTTTGTGCCTCCCTTGAACTTTGAAGTGTTATTTGATAAAACTAATATTTGACTGGGAATGGTGGTACACGCCTTTGATCCCAGCGCAGGGAGGCAGAGGCAGGAGGATATTCTGAGTTTGATGCCAGCCTGGTTTACAGAGTGAGTTCCAGAATAGCCAGGACCACATAGAGAAACCCTTTATCAATAAGCCAAAATGCACACACCCCCAAAAAACAACAACTAACCAGTCAAACAAATAAAACCACCAAAACCACAACCTTATATTGTTTAGAAAAACAAATCTGGGCTGTCTCTCGTAAATTGTCATTTTGTAAGTATAGAAGTCTTTATTGCTTTGAAGAACGAGTGAGCCTTATCTAGTACTGAAATAATTCCTGTGCTTAGATTCCCCCTTCAGTATCTTTCACGGAATTGTTTATGTGATAAATGGTCAATAAACATGCTTTTTTTTTAATTTATACAGATAGTGCACATCCTAAATATGACTTCTGCAAAAATCATTTCTTTTCTGTTACCATGTGATGAAAGTCTTCATTCACTACAGTCTCGAATTGAGCGTGAAACAGGAATAAATACAGGTTCTCAAGAACTTCTGTCAGAGACAGGAATTTCTCTGGATCCTCGGAAACCAGCCTCTCAGTGTGTTCTTGATGGAGTTGTAAGTTCTTGGGGGGTGGCAGGGTCTTGCTATATAGCCCAGAATGACCTCTAACTTTCAGTCTTCCTGCCTCGTGAAACTGAAATCACAGGCCTGAGTTACCTGCCCAGGGCTTTTTTTGTGTTTAGTTGACTATTGTTTGTATTTATTTATGGATAACACTATAATTATTCAACACGTGCACACTGTACATTGATTAAACTCTAAGAGAAACAGTTTCATTCCCTTGACTATTTCCATTTCTGTGTGTTGGAATTTGCAAATTCTTTTCCTTTGCTTACATTAAAATATATTACTATTATATAGACTGTAGTTATCCTTACGTCCTGTAGGAACTGAGAATGAAAATGTGATGCACACACATACAGCTAGGTACTGTGGTACATACCTTTGATTCTCAGTATTTGACAGGTAGACACCTGTGAGTCAAAGCCAGTCTGGTCTACATAGTAGGTTTGAGGCCAGCCAGGGCTATGTGGAGAGACCGTGCCTTAAAAAAGACTCTTGTAACTTGTATTTTGTTTCTTATATTATAGATGTGTGTGTGTGTGTGTGTGTGTGTGTGTGTGTGTGTGTGTGTATACACCCATCTCAATTGTAACTCATATACTTTATAAAAATAAATTTAAATCAATATAAAAATATTTCTATTCCTCATGTCCATTACCTCTTAGATTTCCATTCTACCCATTCCATTAATCTACTTTCTGCCTCTGTAGATTTGCATGCCTGTATGTGTGTGGGTATGTCTTTCTGTGGATTTATATGTTTATGAGAGTCTACATGTACATATGTCCTGTGGAGGACAAAGGTCAACCTTGGTGCCGTTCCTCAACAACAATCAGGCTCTCTCATTGGTTGCAACTTATTGATAAGGCTAAGATGGTGGAACCACCATACCCAACTTGTTTTAAACCGTGGTTTCTGGGGAATCATACTCTGGTCTCCGTGCTTGTATAACATTATTGATGGAACTATTTCCCCAACTCACATTATATTTTGAGCTTTATCAGTGGTACAGTGTGTGTAAGCATTTTATTCAATTCCTGTTTGCCTTTTTGAAAAACAGTCTTTCTATGTAGCCCAGGCTGGTTTTCTCACCCTATCCTGTGCTGAGATTACTCTGGCACCTAATCTTTTCCTTTTGATTACTACATAGTGTTTTATTCTGTGGATATAGAATCTTTTGTATTTGTTTTTTTGTTGTTTTTTTTATTTTGACTCTTAATTGCTAAAACTAGAAAAACTATTATTATTTTCTGTTTTTCTTAACTTTTAGCAACCAAAACGACAGTGTTTGCTATAGCATTTTAATGTACATGTATTTACCATAGTTTTTCTTATACCTCCCTCATCCATCTTTTGCTGGCCTTACTCTCCTCAGACAGCCCCCCTCCTGCTTCGTCATCACATGAATTCCATGGCCCCCTTTCCACACCTTCTGTATTTGTTCTTTTGGTCTAGTGGTTATTTTTCACTTTGGCCAATATATCTTCTTTTCCCCTAAAGTAAACCTTGGGCCCTAATTATATAAAGTATATGTGTATGCACATTGGCTTTGTTCATTGCATTGCAAAGAAGGGAATCGGGTGCTTAAGGATTTATAAAATCTTGAGTTTTCAAGAATCTTCAAATCTTGGTTTGTTTCTTTTTTAGAGAGGCTGTGATAGCTACATGGTTTATTTGTTTGATAAAAGTAAGACTGTATATGAAGGTCCATTTGCATCCAGAAGTTTATCTGATTGTGTAAATTATATTGGTAAGTAGAGTCCAGTTAGTGGCTGAACTTTAATCTTGAAATTACATGATTAGTAGATATGATCTTTTAATGTTTTTGTTTAGTATCAGTTTCTGAGGTTTCTATATGTGGTTAAAAATGGATTTAATGTAGTTTGGGAGGTATGAAGGTAGATTTAAATCACCATAGCTTCTTCATGTAGAAGACCTCCCTTCCTGAGGCTAGGGCTCTATAGAGAGGAGAATGAAAGCCACTATTAGTTAAGTCTACTCTTTAATTGTTCCTTCATTGTATGAGTTCAGATCTTTACACACACAGCTTATACTATGTAGCGGAGGTGGTGGTTCAGGAGATAATAGCTATTTTTCAGAACTAGAAAAAACTGGTGGACTATAGAGGAGATGGAACTTGATTTAAAACTTGAAAGAAGTAAAGAATTTGGATTAGTAGAGAGAGAAGGCGTATTCTTGACTGGAAAGAAGAAAGGTTAAAATAAAATCGTACAGGAGTAATCTCCAGCTCCTTGAGAGAAGCAGTTATGTCAGTCATACAGCCCTTAGAGCTAGTCAGGCAGGAGATTGCTTTTAGCATCTATGGGGTTAATATTTGGAAAGGAACTCACAAAGAATGAAATATAATGTTCTTGGAAGTAGCTTACCTCCCTTAATACCATCTTTCTTACAGTTCAAGACAGCAAAATACAGCTGCCGATTATACAGCTGCGGAAAGTGTGGGCTGAAGCAGTGCACTATGTATCTGGGCTAAAAGAAGACTACAGCAGGCTCTTTCAGGGACAAAGAGCAGCAATGTAAGTGGGTTGCTTTTTAGGCATAATGCCATGTGTACCATGTACTCCAGAATTATTCTTGCCAGGTTTCACTGAGCAGGATTGTGTACAAGGCTAAAATATTGAGCATTAAAAATTTTTTAAAAAAACATAATGTGTCTGTGTGCATGTGAATGGGTGTACACGTGGAAGCCAGAGGTTGATGTTGGGTATCTTTCCCTCATTGTCTTCCCACCTAAGTTTTGAGGCAGGATCTCTTACTAACCTGGAGCTCACTGAGTTAGACTGACTAAGCCGTGAGCTCGTAGTATCTGTGTTCCCCCGAGCCTCTTAGCCCTGGGTTACAGGCACACACTGCCGTGTACTAAACTGAGGTACTCATGTGTGCAAGGCAGGCACTTCGCCCACTGAGCTGTCACCTGATAATAGTCTAACCAAACTTAAAGATTTCTTATGAATAGTGTAAAATCATTCAGGTGTAATGACTTGGAAGTTGTAGTTGCTGAGTGATCTTAGTTGAAGAAGATTATTTATCACAGACATCACAGGCAGGAAATAGGTCAGCTGTTTCTCATGAATTGATAATAGAAATTTAGGTTTTGGAGTTTGAATACTGTATGTTTACAAATTGTCATTCAGTGTTTCTAAATGTTGATAATTTTGTTTTGTTTTGCTATGGCTTAGGTTAAGTCTTCTTAGATATAATGCTAACTTGACAAAAATGAAGAATACCTTGATCTCAGCATCACAGCAACTCAAAGCTAAATTGGAGTTTTTTCGCAAAAGCATTCAACTTGACTTGGAGAGATATAGTGAGCAGATGACTTATGGGATATGTAAGTGTCTGGCTGTAAAGTATTTATAAGGAATGTCTGGTCTCTCAAAACCATCTGTTCTTTTGTTGATACATAAGCCAGTTATTTAAATTCACAGCAGAACAACACACAGGATAACTTAAGTCATCAAATTGTTTTTGTTTTGTGGATTAACTCATTTAATCCCTCAATTGAGCAACTTATTTCATAATTGTAGTAAAATTACTTAACTCTAGAGAAGATGAATAATACAGAAGAGACTTAAGACTGTGACTTTAAGTCTTACTTTAAAAAGGCATACAGAGTCTATACTGAGATGGCTTCTCAGCAAACATCTTACTGAGATGTGTGCTTCCCCACCTGGGGTACTGAAATCAAGATCCATAAGATAATGGAAGGACTCTGGGAAATGATTAAATCACAAAGGAACCTTCATGGATGAATCGTTTCCTTTAACAAAAGACTAAGAGATTCCCGTGCCCTTTCTGCCAGGAGAGAACAGAAAAGGCAGCCATTTATGAGCCAAATCTCCTCAGATTCCAACACTGTGAGAAATAAATTTCCATGGTATATATCCCACCTAGAGTATATTTGCCTTTGTTTTCTAGTTTTGTTCAAGCAGTGTAGCCGTCCAAGTGGAGTAACACAGCCAGGGGAATCTTAAATTAATTTGTGTTTCTGTTTAAAAAAATTTTTTTAAAAAATGTGTGTGTATATATATACATATACATACATACATGTATATGTATGTATATATATTTACATACATATAATACATATAATTTCCAAGGTCATGTTTTTTTTCTAATCTATCTGCTGTAGAATTCTAGCTACTGTTTTCTTATTGTACACAGTCTTCTGACTCAACCTTGTCTTCCTTCCCTCAGATGCGTTAAGGATTCATAAAGAGTTAAAATTCAAATAAACTGAATTTGCTGATTTCATGAAATATGTCTTTTTTAGGAAGTATGTTTTGTTTATTTGACAAAGTTATGGATAGCTCAGAATATCCAGTTAGTGTCCAGTTAGTGAATATGTTTATCCTCCAGTGCTGCTTCTTTATTTGCATATTATAGGCATTCTTGTGAATGACAAAACATAATTATTTCATTAAAGCATTTTGACTTGTCATAGACGCACTGTACAACTAGTGAACATACTAGTTAATATAGTGAAATAGATCTAGCTGTGCTGATACTAACACATCAGTAGAGTATTTGACAGTGACGGTCTTGTTACTTTTCTCTTGTAGTGAACAAGGCAACTCATAAAAGAAAGTGTTTAATTGGGGGCTTGTTTACAGAGGGCGAGTCCATGACCAGCATGGTGACAGGCAGGCAGGCGGGCAGGCTCCAGATCTGAGTGCCTACTTCTGATCCACAGGCAGGCAGGCATGGCTCCAGATCTGAGTGCCTACTTCTGATCCACAGGGATCTGAGTGCCTACTTCTGATCCACAGGCAGGGCAGAGAGCAAGGCTGGGCCTAGCATGCACTTTTGAAACCTCAAAGTCCACTTCCACTGACATAAGTTTCCAACAAGACCACACCTTCTAATTATTTCTAAACAGTTCACCAAACGGGAACAAAACATTCAAATATATGAGCCTGTGGGGACCATTCTCATGAAACCACTACAGTGATAATTAAATTGTGGGGAAAAGAATACATAGATTAGATTGTCTTCCTTACTTGTGAGAGAATAGAAAATGTATCTTGTAACAATCGCGTTAGTGAGAACACTTGGAGTAAAGGGGATAGTCTTTTCTTTTTATAGATTTTTATTTATTTTTACAGTACTGGAAATTGAACATAGACCCTTGTGTTGTTTTTGATACAGGTTCTTATGTATCTTGGGTGGCCTGGAACTGACTACATAGACCAGGCTGGCCTTGATCTCCCAGAGATCTGTCTGCTTCTGCCTCCCAATCTGGAATTAAAACATGTACAGCCAAACTCAAAGCCTTATGTACACTAGACAACTCTTCTACTACTAAGCTACATTCCTAGCCAACATTTAACTTTTCTGAAACATGTTTATGTATTGCTTTAAGATAAGTATTTTTTTTTAGGGGAAAAATATATACTATTCTCCTAGAACTTCCATAACCTCTCTGTGGCTTAAAACAACATAGATGTAGACTTTCAAGGCTAGAATCTAAAAATCAAGGTGCTAGCAATGCCTTGATTCCTCTGAAACTTGCAAAAAAAAAAAAAGATTACTTCCTAACTCCCTAGGATTAGCAGGTGTGCTTACTGTTCTTTGGCTTATCACTTTAGTTGTCATTTGGCGTTCTCCTTTGTGCTTCTGTGTACCCCTCCTCCCCCAGTCTATTCTCTCTAAGGACACTGGAAAAGAGTCACTGTGAGAAGGCCTAGCTTAGCCAGTGTGCGTACATACATAGATGATTACCTTTATAAACTGACCTATTTCCAGTGAGGTTACCTTCTATGGTATTGGGACTTAGGAGTATAGGATGCCTATTTGGGAAAGACACTTTCAACCCATTATGTTTGATATTGATAGATACTGCCAGGCTAATACTTAAAGATATAATTATTTAAGGGCAAGCCAATTTAGACTTGATTTTTTTTTTCTTTTTTCTTTTTTTAGCTTCAGAAAAAATGCTGAAAGCATGGAAAGAAATGGAAGAGAAGGCCATTCACTATTCTGAGGTAAAATCATTGAACTCATTCTGTGTATTTAAGGTCTCCATTAGAAATTATCTTTGATTTTGACATATAAAAAATATTTGTCTTTTCATTCCTGAAATTTAGACAGATATCTTGTATATGCTTTGAAAAGAGAGTGGAAGGTTGTGGGCTATGAAACCAAAGGCATTGGTAGCTTCATTAAACTCTAGTGTCCATTTTATATGTGTGTGTGTGTGTGTGTGTGTGTGTGTGTGTTGTATGTATATATATATAATACATATTTTATATATATTATATATATATATTTTAGAGGTACAGTCTTTTCTAATAGGCTTGCTAATATTAAATGGAAGTCAGTAACGAGATGTATCATTAGTAGTTTTTCTTACTGGTTTAAGTAAGATGGCTTCACATCTAGTTTAAATGGGACAGTCCTATTTATACCTGATGTCTTCTCATAATTATCAATAGTACTCTGTTTCATTCTCAACACTATATAGGTTTAGAGAACGTGCACCCCCTAAGGTATGATTCCCTAGGTCGTGTATTCCTTTCTTCTGTATGCCCATGGTCTTGTGCTGTTGCTTCCCTTGGTGCCAATTCATACTTACACTGAGGATGTGAATAGAGTAGTTGGTACTGTGGGGCCGATATTGCAAAAAATGGCAGTGGCTTCAGTGGTTACTTCGTTTGTCTTGTGAATGGCACTTCTGTTATTTTGCTTCTCCAGAGGCCAAAGCAAATGCTGGAAGTAGTTGACTGTGGTTGGAAGGGAGACATAGGAATGTTTTTATTTTTATTTTATTTTATTTTATTTAATTTATTTATTTATTTATTTGTTTGAGACAAGGTCTCACTGTGTAGCCCTTGCTGGTCTGGAATTCACTATGTAGACCAAGCTGGCTTTGACTCACACAGATACATTTGCCTCTCCCTCCTGAGTGCTGGGATTAAAGGTGTCACCATTGCACCTAGCATAAGGTGTTTTTATATGAAAGATTGTCAAAAAGATAATGAGGCTCCCACCATGGCTAAGGAGCTATTAGCAGTTATGGCTGCTGGGGGGGGGGGGAGTCAGTTTTCTCTAAGGAGGTGATCCCTAATAGTTTGACTATGTCCTGTTGTATGACATCACATTCATTAGTATATGATCATCACATATTGGACTCTGTGGATTATTTAAAAAAAAAAAAAGACATGAATCTTGGAGGGGAGAAAAGGGGCTAGAGGGGCAGATCTATGAGGTGATGGGGGAATAGTGGGGAGTAAATACCAAAATACATTTTATGCACCTATGAATTTTTCAAAAATTTAGTAAATTACCTTATTATTATTATTTAAATAGCTTTAACCAGTCTAATGTGCTTTATACTGTAATCCCAGCACTCAGGAAAGTAAGACAGGAGAATTACAGGTTCAAGAATAGTCTAGCTATGTAATACCACTATCTCATTAAATAAACAGACAATTAGCTTTAACAAAATTACCTTGTTGTAGTAAAATATTCAGTTCTACTGCTACAACAGTTCATGCTCTACCTTTAAGGCCTGTGCCTTCTTTTATATGGTAGTAAGCCTGTCGTTTTCTTGGTTTGTGTCATATTTCAGGTTGGTGTCATTGGATACCTTGAGGATCAAATTATGTCTTTGCACACTGAAATCATGGAGCTGCAGAAGAGCCCCTATGGAAGACGCCAGGGAGACTTGATGGAATCTCTGTAAGAATGTGTCTGTGCTAGTGGTCTTGATCCTATACTTTTTTTGTTTTGTCCTTTCTACTTATATCTGGGTTTTTCTTTCCTGTAATATATTCTGATGATATGATTTTCTTAAAAACACTCGTCTATTTTGATTGGAAGAGGTGTCATGCCGCACATCACAATGCACATGTAGAGGTCAAGGGGCAAAAAAGGGGTGATAGTTCACCCCTTCTAACAGGGTGGGCCCAGGAATTGACTCAGGTTGTAAGCTTGGTTGCAAGCACCTTTACCTCCTGAACCGTGTCTCCAGCCCATAGAATATCTTAAAAGGAAGCTACTTCTTGGTCATAAGGAGTTTGGGAAATACCCCTCTGGGTTAGTAATTTACGATTTAAAAGAAAATCTCCTTTGTGTGCATTTAATGTATATTTAAATTACAGACGATTTCCTCATTTACTTCCTTTTGGTCCAAGTATAATCTCCTAACTCCTCTGTTGAGGTTAATTTCCTAAATGTCTAGATTAGAAACTTCAGATTTTCTCTCTGATCACAAGCCATGGTTTCCCCCATGTTTCTGGGGCATGGGTATTATATTTGTGATGGAAGAGCAGAGCAGATCTGAAGCATGTAAAAACTTTATGTTTTGGAATCTAGGGAAATGTCAAAGCACTTGCTGCTCAAGCTTGAGGACCTGAGTTTGAATTCCCCAGAATCCACATGTAAGGGGAGGTGTGGTCTCAGGTCTGCAACCCTTGTGCTTCTACAGCAAGGGGGACACAGACTGGAGAGTCACAGGAAGCTTGCAGGCCAGCTGGCTTAGCACAGGCAGCAGCACACAACAGAGACCTGACTCAGGTAGCCTTCAAGGACTGACACTCAAGGTTATCTCCTGACCTCCTCACATGGAATATGCAAGTGGACACCCACACACAGAGAGAGACACCTACACACAGAGAGAGACACCCATCATACACACAGAGACACCCCTACACACAGAGAGAGACACCCATCATACACACAGAGACACCTACACACACAGAGAGAGACACCCACACGCAGAGAGAGACACCCACACACAGAGAGAGACACCTACACACAGAGAGAGATACCCATCATACACACAGAGATACCCCCACACTCAGAGAGAGACACCCACACACAGAGAGAGACACCCATCATACACACAGAGACACCCCTACACACAGAGAGAGACACCCATCATACACACAGAGACACCTACACACAGAGAGAGACACCCACACACAGAGAGAGACACCCATCATACATACAGAGACACCCCTACACACAGAGAGAGACACCTACACACAGAGAGAGACACCCATCATACATACAGAGACACCCCTACACACAGAGAGAGACACCCAGAGAGAGAGAGAGAGAGAGGGAGAGAGAGACACCCAGAGAGAGAGAGAGAGAGAGGGAGAGAGAGAGAGACCGACCACGTACATAGACACAGAGAGACACCTACACACAGAGACACAGTTGGGTTTTGTTTTGTTTTGTTTTTAAAACTCCAAGAATGCTCTGTAAAATATTCTTTGATGCTCTGTACTTGCTAAAAAATTGGATCTTGTCCTAATAACCAATATTATTCAAGTCATGTATTATTAGTCCACATACAGAAAGGTTTTTGTTTTTCTCTTTTGTAGGGAACAGCGTGCCATTGATCTCTATAAGCAGCTAAAGCACAGGCCTACTGGTAAGACACTTCAGTCACAGTGTTTAAAAGTGTTTTAGGAAACACCCTAACTGAAAAAAGCAAGTGGATTTTAATGTTCTTTAACTTCATAGTAAGATCCTGTTTTGGTATTCTTTTTGTAGCATTTGTGGCATAGTAGCTTTAAATTTATTAAAACTTAAAAGATTAGAAGGGGAAAGTAATAAGGATATTGAAGTAGAAAAATTTTAAAAGTAAAGTGAAAAGAAAGTAGAGATGAAAAAAAGAAAAGAAAAACAGGGAATCTGGCATTGGGTCTGTAAGTAGAGTGCTTGCTCCGATAACACAAGAGCCCAAGTCCAGATCCCCACACTCACATAAACACACACACAGCAGCACACCCCTGTGGTCCCACACTCACATAAACACACACGGTAGCACACCCCTGTGGTCCCACACTCACATAAACACACACATGGCAGCACACCCCTGTGGTCCGGCAGTACTGAGAGAGCAGGGACACATGGGCTCCTGGCACTCAGTGACCAATCTAGCTGAGACAGCAAGCTTAGGATTCAGAGAGATGCCCTATCAACAAGGAAGGGAGCTCCCTCAAGGATGACACGTGAAGGTGACCTTGGGCTTCTGTACGTATACTCTCTTCCCAACAAAATTGAAGAAATAGCACCCCACCCCACCCCCAATAACAGGGAGTAACGGTTGGGGGAAAATATTGCTTAACTTAGAGAGTTTGGAAAGAATTCAACACAACTGGTTCTGGACGCGATGGGAAGAGAAGAAGCCTTAGTCAGTGCAGAAGCAATTTGTCCCGAAAAATCTTACCTTCACCAGCAGTGGTCACTGCTCGTATCCTTAGGGAGCAATTCATATTGAACACTGACAAATACAGAGCATTATCATTGGGAGTAATGTAGGTTGGAAACCAGAAGCCTTGAATTCTAAATTGGGTATTTTACTGATTAAATAATCTCCATTACATCTCCATGTGTCTTGTTCCCCTTTTGTGCAAAACAAGTAAAAACCTAGCCTTCTAACTCAGTAACCTTTGGCAGTGTATTTGAGAACATGTTTATGAAAATGCTTTGAAAACAATAAGGTGGTATATATATGAAAAACACCTTTATTTTATTTAAAATGTATTTATTTTAGGATTACATAAGTAATAAGGGATATCTGTGCTCTGGAATATATTTTTTTAAAGTTTTATATAAAGTTTTCAAGTTTTAGATTTGAAAAATTATAAACATATAGCAACATATGCAACTTTATATCATATATTGTTCTTAAAAATATCAGCATGGGTACACTGGGTTTTTTGTTTTGTTTTGAGATTATATTTTCATTTTCTGTGTGTGGGTGTTTTACTTATATGTGTATCAGTGCACCATGTGTGTGCAATGCCCATGGAGGTCAGAAGAGAGTGTTGAATAACTGGACCTGGAGTTACAAGGTGGCGATGTGGGTGTTCTGAACCTTGTTTCTGCTCTGTGTGTGTGTGTGTGTGTGTGTGTGTGTGTGTGTGTGTGTGTGAGAGAGAGAGAGAGAGAGAGAGAGAGAGAGAGAGAGAGAGAGAGAGAGAGAGACAGACAGACAGACAGACAGACACTGGGAATGAATCTGGGCTGTGGAAGAGGTTTCTGGAATAAGTAAGAAAGGACAGATTTTTTTCTTTTTCTTTCCTTTTTCTCCCCCACTGCTTCCTACCGTAGTAGAGATCCAACCCAGACCCTCGTGTGTACCTGGCAGGCACTGGTCTTCCTCTGAGCTCCAGGCCTGCAACCTTCTCAAACCTCTTTTGAAACTCAAAGTTGAATTTCAGGTGTTTACTGATCCTTTTTATTAGTACTTCAGATTTGGTTTAAGTCAGCTTTTTTTTAGATGGAATTTTTCTGAGCTGTAAACAGTTGGATTAACATGAAATTCCAAGCAACCTGTTAGTGCAGTGAAAGCCTGATCCACCTACTATTCTAAGTAAGCCGTGTTAATCAAGTAAGAGAACTAGTCTCTTGGCCAAGGACTGCATCTGTGTTAGAATTTGGGTTAGCATGGGTTAAGTCAACCAGACTATTCTCTCAAACACAGGCAACATAAGTCTCTAAGAATTGAACATACAACCATGCGTAAATTTACTCTTTAGAAAATATTTATGTCTGTACATGTGGGTATATTCCATTTGTGTAGGGCTACCTACAGAGTCCAGAAGAGGGCATCAGATTCTCCTGGAGATGTTATTATAGGCCCTGTGAGCCACCTTCCGTGAGTGCTGGGATACATATCTTGGTCCTCTGAAAGACCAGCAGCGACTCTTGACAACTATACCTAGCCTTGTCAGTTTACTTTTTGATGCATAGCTGTCAATGAACTATACTTTAGTGTCTTAGAATTATAGTTAATTTAAAAAAATTTTAAATCCATGTGCTAATTTAAATGGTGTATTTTTTAATGGGGCGATGTGAACAGTCCATTTACCCCAGATAGTACACCAGTGACAGACAAGTAATAACTTTGTCCTGGTCTTATTTGGCAAATCTGAATTTCATCAGAATTACTTAGAGGTGCTCCAGGAGCTACACTTCTGAAGAAAATCTCTCCTCTTTCTGTCTGTTTGCAAGAGATAACCTCTTTTAGGTTCTTGGAGAGGAGTGAGGGCTCCTGTACCCCTCTCTGGTTCATGGGAGACCATTAGCAGACCTCGCCTTACCTCTGTAATCACAGCTTCTGAGAGCTCGCTAAGGCCAACAGCAGCTCCACACTTTGAGGACAGTGTTCTACAACAGATGGAGAAATTTTGTAGACTACTTGCAGCTTTTTAATAGTCTTTAAGGAACTTTCTGTTTGTAAATTGATGTATTCTGCAAGAGGTTTTAAATCTACTAACTGAAATCGTTTGTAGATCACTCGTACAGTGACAGCACGGAGATGGTGAAGATCATTGTGCACACTGTGCAGAGTCAGGACCGTGTTCTCAAGGAGCTGTTTGGTCATCTGAGGTAGAGATACTGCTTTATTTCCTCCTAAATGTCCTTATATTTGTGTTCCTTAAAAATTATAATACTCCTCTTTGGTAAATAGTAATTGTCAGTATCTTGTAAAACATGGTGATATGTAAGCCCTGGATATAGGCATTACTTTTTATTTTATTTATATGTATGGATGTTTTGCTTGCGTGTTTGCCCAGTGTGTGTGAGGTCAGAAAGGGGCATAAGATCTCCTGAACTGGAGTTACAGATGGATGTGACTGGGTGCTGGGAATTGAACCCAGGTCCTCTGGAAGAGCAGCCAGCGCTCTTAACCTCTGAGCCGTCTGTCTAGCTCCTACATGCATTGCTTTTGAGATCATCCATTAAAGAATATACTGGCTGTGCTTTATTTCCTCTGGGCTTGGGCGTATGTTATACAGTCTTGAGAGATGTGACAGGTGTCTGACACTGACTCATTCTTTCCAGCAAGTTGTTGGGCTGCAAGCAGAAGATTATTGATCTACTCCCTAAGGTGGAAGTGGCCCTCAGTAACATCAAAGAAGCTGACAATACTGTCATGTTTATGCAGGGAAAGAGGCAGAAAGAAATTTGGCACCTCCTTAAAATTGCCTGTGTAAGTAATTATTAGTGAATGTAATACTGAGTTACTGTTATTTTCTGCCAAAGACAGTTTTTATTACTTTAAGGTATGTCCTTTGAATATTTATACTTTATATTGAGTCTACATGTTCCTTGTTCAGTATCCAAGTAATTATAGAGACAGGATGTTTGTATTATCACTCTCCTTTCCAGTCCTGCTGCTGCTGCTGGTGGTGGTGGTGGTGGTGGTGGTATATCTGTGGTTTTGTTTGTTTCTTTTGACACAAAAGCTCTCTCTAGCCTAGACTGGAAGCTAAACTACCTCACAGTAGTTTTCCTGCCTCCCAGTTACTGCGATTAGGAGCATAACCAGCTCAGTCCCCCTTTCCAGTTCTCCTACCCTGGATCACTATGGCTGCCCAACCCAGCTTGCAGTTGCTGCTAGAGTTACTGCATCTGACTTGTTAATAAGTCAACCCTTTTTCAGCTGTTCCCTTCCTCCAAACAAAAACTGGATTAGAGGTATTAGATTCATTCAGTTTTAGTCTGTGAAATTCAATACACTCAGTTTTAGTCAGTGAAGATAGGGGACCAGAGATTATGGTATAGTTAGTAGAGGTGAGACAAGTTTTGTTCACAAAACAATTATACAAGTAACAATTGAATTATAAATCTTAAGAGTATGGTTTTAAAAAGATGGTGCTTGCCTGCAACTTATTGTGTATGTGTGTGTTTTTTCCTTCAGACACAGAGTTCTGCCCGCTCTCTTGTAGGATCCAGTCTAGAAGGCACAGTAACCCCTCCAGTATCGGCATGGCTGCCACCTACATTAGCAGACCGTGAACAACCTCTGACATGTGTGGTAACTCCTCAAGATGGGTGGGTTTACTTTGTAACAATAGGCAGTTGTGTTTCAGGGGAAAGGGTAGGACAGAGGCAGCAAGCATGGTGGTTAATAGTGCCTTCAGACCAGGGCTCAGGTTTGACTATCTCTTTTTAATAGTACTGAGTAATATTTTTTTTTTAGTGTTCATATATTTTCACTTTAAAATGAGAATTACTGTGAAAATTCAGATGAACAATGTATGTAAATGCTTGGGAAATAAATTTCAGTAAGCATTACTTAGAAGTGTTAGCTCGACCCAAGCCCTAGGCCATTTCTGTCCCCAAGTATCAATTTCCTTTATCCAAAGTGTACTCCTTCCCTAACCATTTATCCCTACAAGAAATTATGCTTTTTGTGGGTTATAGTTTTTGGTACTCAAGTTCTCTTTTAATACAGTAGTGAGGTCTATTTCTTAAATTAAAAATTTTCAGTGCTTTAAATCATTTTACAAATAAGAATTCAGATTTGCAGTCCTGCATTTTGTCTTTAGTTCCCACTCTTCTGCTAAAAGCTGAATGACTGTCCGTCTCTGTTATTTCCTCAGCATAAGGTGTGCCGTGGTCAAGAGGCTCTTTGCTAGCTTGTGTACTGTCGCTTTTCTCACAACTCATGGAGACCTCCACAGCACAAGCACTTCCTGGAAGTCTGCCCATAATTAGTTTTGCAGACATGCACTCATGTTACATGGCTGCCCAGGAGGTCACGCAGTGGCATACTCTGTACTGCTTTTATGAGAACAAGCACATGGCAGGAAGGAAGGCAAGCTGAAACCAGGTATTTCCTTGTTTAAAGAAAGCAAGTTCCAGGGTAGATCTCGGGGTCACTAAATATGTGGCCCAATATGAATACATAAACAAATATAGTGGAGGTTGTGATTTTACAGACTTCAGAAAATTCTCTACTAAAACTGAAGGAGTAAGCTTAGTACATCCCAATCCTCTGTTTTCATTACAGGCATTTAGGCCTAGTAGGGATGCTAATCCAAAATATCAGTTCTATAGGTAACTTCCAATTTGAGCTTATGGTTGTTTCCAACAGCCTATCTTTATCAGAAAATACATTTCTTGATAAGTGAATGCTGATCTTAATTATAATATACCTCTGGTACTTAATTACCAAGGATTAGGAAGTTGTTAGCATGAAATGTTCTGAATCAGTACTTAGTTTTAAGCTAACAGTGGCTGTTACCCCTGGCCTACAGTGTGCTGAAGGAGGGACTGAGGGTTGGTGAAGGATGATGGGGAGGACATAAGGAAAAGGAAGCATGAGGGGGACGCCACGATCAAGGCCACCTTCACATACAGGGACCCAGGGACACCTGTGGGTCACCGTTCCGTCTGCTGTTTTCATCGGTCGGCTTGCTTGTTTTCATTGTTACTGTCTGTGGTTTCGAACCAGTTTTTCTTTTTCCTGGATCTCTGGAGACCAGACTGCACTCTGAATCTCTCCCCCATGTTTGTGTGAAGTGAGCATGCTGATGTTTTACTGTCTGTAAAAGAAAAGGGAAAACAATCCAGAAGCAAACACACAAAAATGTACTCCATTTGTCTATACCAAGGGATCTTCCCCTAATCTGGTACCTCGTCAGCAGGGAGGGTGGGAGGCTGCTACCAGTACCATCTATTTCAAAAGAGTTACAGTGGACTTCCTAGAGCAGGCAGATGCAGTGGCTTAGATGAAGTGGGATGCTGTCTCTGAGACAGCAGCAGCCAGCTTTGCTGGGGTGTTTGGTTCCAGAAAGTGGTCATCCTGACTTAGAAGATCAGAAAATAGGCAACACTCAGGGGCTCCTTTGCTGAACTTGAAATGGTTTTGTTCTTTCATCCATCAGAGAGACATTAGCACAAATGATAGAAGAAAATCTGAACTGTCTTGGCCATTTAAGTACTATTATTCATGAAGCAAATGAGGACCAGAGCAGTAGTATGATGGTAAGTTTTGTGTGGAGGTGGGGGTGTAGTTGAGATATTTTCCAGGTTGGCCATGTCTGGTGTTTGGGGTGTGTGTGTGTGTCTGTAAAACATATATTGGGATATACATATATATATATATACACACACACACATATACATAAACGTATTTTAATAGAAGAGGAAGGAACATTTGAGAAACATTTTGAACCTCAAATTGCCATCTTTTTATTATGCAGGGATGTTTATCCTGGTTTCTGTGATAAATTAGCCTTACAAAAAAGCAACTTAGGGGAGAAGGGTTTATTCTGCTTATAATTATAGGCTACAGGCCACCATTATGGGGAAGTCAAGGCAGGGACTTGAAATAGGTAGAAGTAACAGCTACAGCTACAGTTAGGAGTGTAGAGAAATAAACGTTTGCATTCCTGGCAGGACTGAGTTCACTTTTTCCATATTTATATAGTACAGGGCTTAGCCTATGGCGTGGTGCTGCCAACTTTTAGGCTGGGTGTTTGCACATCAGTTAATGATATCAGGCTGATCCCAGCTGTCCTTGGGAGTCTCCTCCCAGGTGATTCTAGGTTATGTCGACTCTGCAAAACTAACTGTCCTGCGTGTAGTAAGTAGCATTGTGCCATCAGTGAGCATCACAGCAGCATCTACAGTCAGATTAAACTTTCTTCACAGTGTGAATGCATGTACCCTTTTGCTTCAACAATACATTTTTTCAATAAGATGATAGTTTTACTCTAATTACTGTATTTGATGCATATAAGCTCGATTAAGCTAATAATTAATGAAAGTGATTGTATCAAGATTTAGTTGATCCTTCATTGGGGACCTTGTGCTCAGTCCAATGGTTGGTTGAGAGCACCCACCTCTGTGTTTGTCGGGTACTGGCAGAGCCTCTCAGGAGACAGCTATATCAGGTTCCTATCTGCAAGCACTTGTTGGCATCCACAGTAGTGTCTGGGTTTGGTGACTGTATATGAGATGGATCCCCAGGTGGGGCAGTCTCTGTATGGTCTTTCCTTCAGTTTCTGCTCCATACTTTGTCTCTGTATCTCCTCCCATGGGTATTTTGTTCCCCCTTCAAAGAAGGACCAAAGTATCCATACTTTGGTCTTCTTTCTTCTTGAGTTTCGTTTGGTCTGTAAATTATATCTTGGGTATTTCGAGCTTCTGGGCTAATATCCACTTATCAATGAGTGCATACCATGTGTGTTCTTTTGTGATTGGGTTACCTCACTCAGGATGATATTTTCTAGTTCCATCCACTTGCCTAAGAATTTCATGAATTCATTGTTTTTAATAGCTGAGTAGTACTCCATTGTGTAAATGTACCGCATTTTCTGCATCCATTCCTCTGTTGAAGGATATCTGGGTTCTTTCCAGCTTCTGGCTATTATGAATAAGGAAGCTTTGAACATAGTAGAGCCTCTGAGGAGCTAGAGAAAGGACTGAAGGAGCTGAAGGGGTTTGCAGCCCCATAGGAAGAACAACAATATCAACCAACCAGTACCCCAGGGACTAAACACCAACCAGAGTACACATGGAGGGACCCATGACTCCAGCTACATATGTAACAGAGGATGGCCTTTTCAGACATCAAAGGGAGGAGAGGCCCTTGGTCCTGAGAAGACTTGATGCCCCAATATAGGGGAATGCCAGGACAGGGAAGCAGGAGTAGGTGGGTTGGTGAGCAGAGGGAGGGGGTTGGGATTGGATGTTTTTGGAGGGGAAACCAGGAAAGGAGATAACATTTGAAATGTAAATAAAGAAAGTAATTAAAAAATATTTAGTTGCTTTGAACTATTGATTTGTTAAAACTGGGAGAAGTTACTTTAAAATCTTAATTCACTGCATTTAGTTTCGATACAACTCTCTGTCTTTCCACTTAAGAATATTTTACTCAGATTTTTATAACTTTAAAATATTTTTGAGATTCCCAGAAGATAAAGAGAGCTAAATTCAAACTCTAATGTCTGTAGTTTTTAACTTTTTGAATTTTGATTATGAAATGTCCAAACATTAAAACAATTTTAAAAAGTGAACTCTATGTTCAGATAACTGCTAATTGTGACTTTGCATGCACTTTTAGAGTCTTGATTGGAGTTGGTTAGCAGAATGATTCGCCATTTGTTCACTGCCCTCGAGCCTGGGAAGCTGCTCCAGCACTTTCTCCACAGTCATCTTTACTTGCTGAAGCCATTCTTCACATACCAGTCCGTGGAGGAGATGGCTGTGATCAGAAACTACGAATGACTTTACAAGCACAGTAGCTTGGTGTTTTGTTTTGTTTTTTAATAATTGTGATCTCTGGACAGATAGGGATTTTTGACAAATTAGTGAAATTAATTATTCTTTTTAACACAACTAATTAGGGAGCTCATTAGTGACCTGCTTATTGGAAAAATACTACTAGTTTAGCTGGTGAAAAAGATAATCTTTTAAAGATCTAAATTTTAGGCATAAGGCCCAATATGGTATTAGTATACAGAGATGAAAAATTCATCCAGTGTTCAAGTGAAGTTTATCTATGGAGTTTCTGTGGAAGTAAAATTGTGCTTCCTGGAGACTAAGCACCGCCTGCTTGTGTTGCTCTCAGCAAGTGCTCTTCTTGGCATCACATGGAGTTAGATGAATCCCATCCTTAATCGCACATTTAATAGAGTTTTATGTCCCTTTTATGTAAGGGACTGGACATATGTGCCTTTGATATCAGCTGACCATAATGAATTGTGTTGTGTGCTATATGTATATGTATTTAAGGTGTACATTTAATAATATCAAAGAGAAGATGCCTGTTAATTTATAATGTATTTGAAGATTGTATTGTCTTTGCAGTTGTAAAAATGGGTCACTTGTTGAAACAATCTTTTATGTCTTGTCATACAAGTTTCAAAAGGTCTGCATTCCTTTATCTGTAATTATAGTCTCAAAATCCATTAAGTTCTGAAAACAAGGTTTTCATAAGCTTGATAACAAAATTCATTTGCTTCTGGATCTATTCTAATCGGACACTGGATCTGCTTATCCCACTTAGTGTGAATATTTGTTTATTTTGCTGCATAAATATTTATGTGTTTGATTATTGGGATGTGCTGCCACAAACTCTTTTGAGGGTTGATTTAGTATGGTGTATACACTGAATTACCTTTCTGAAATCTGAAAATTTCTCATTCTGAAACATCTAGACTTAAGGGTTTCAGATAAAAGATTGTGGATCTCTGCCTTATGTTAAATAATTTAGAAGGTGTTATTTTGTTTTAAAAAATGTGAAATGCTTTTATATTCTAGTTTTTCACTTTACATATTAAATGATTTAAAAAAATTTTTGAATCTCTACTCATTTTAGTACCATAGGTTAATATGGTTTGAGAAAATGTAAAGGGTCATGTGATAGGTTAGGAGCACAAATAACAGGATAGATTCTTTATACTTTGTTATTTGTGTGTGTGCACATGTGTGTGGAAGCCAGAGGACAGAAATATTGCCCTACTTTTTGAGAGTCTGTCAGTGGCCTGGAGCTTATCAATTAAGGTAGGTTGGGTGAACTGTGAGTCACGGGGTCTTCTTGTCTTTGCCTGCCTGCCTACTTTTGCCACTACAGGTGCCTGCCACCATGCCTGGCATTTTACATGGATTCTGAGAAACCAAACTCAGATCCTCTTGCCTGCAAATCATATGCTTTGCTGATCGAGCCATTTCCCCAACCATGTACTTTCTTCTGGAATTAAATAGACTTACTGGGAAGTGCTAAAGGACTTCCTTACTGTAATGTTTTTACCGAAGAGGCACTAGTACTCCTCTATGTGTCTAAAAACATTAAGATCTCATCATTTACACTGATTGTATAGCCCTCTCATCCCATTTTATTATGCTGCCATTCTCCTAGCACCCGAATCTGAGTTGTCTTTTATCTTTGGGTTTGGTTTTTAGACAAGGTCTCATATTAACCCAGTCTAGTCCAAACTTGCTGTCTCTCTTTAATCTCCAAAGTCTTAGCTACGTGTCTGTAGCATACGTGGCTATCTTGTACATTTATGTACATGGCTATCTTCTGTCTTTTAAATCATCAGGTGTCAAGGTTTCTTTACCTTGGTAATTCCATCCCTGTCAGCTGAATGGTAGGCAAACTCTCCATTCATTAGCTCTAGAGTCTAGAGGCTCTTAATAAGAAACATTTATTGGGTACTACTTGCTCAGAAGAGATTAATCTACATGCAAAGGTCAGAAGAACTTTTGGCTTTATTTCTGTTGTTTTAAAGCAGGATCTCACTGGACAGCCTGAAACTCCCTAGCTAGCCTAGTCGATCAGGCTAGCTTCAAACTTTAGTAACACTCCTTCCTCTGCCTCCCAGGAGTATGTCACCTGGCTGACTTGAAAATTAATACTGGCAATTCAGTAATGGAGTCTTAATATGTATTGTTCATTTTTTTCCCAGAAATTGTGCATTTTTTAACTGTCACAATCATTGGCATAAGGATTTGCCATATTTGGAGGTCCATTTTGATGGTGCATGAGTGATGTTAGGACCTTCTCTAATCTTCATGAGTTAGACAGGTGATATGAGGCAGAACATATTATAAGATCACCCCAAACCTGCTTCTGAAGAATTAGTAGACCACTCTTATTTTTTGTTCAGTAGCAACTTTCATAATTAAAATCATAAGTTATCAGCTGTATACACTTTATTCTATAGGCCACATTACGAGGAACGAAGAATAAACTCGGAAAGCACAGGTACTAGACTCAAAGCAAGTTTGTGTCCCCAACTCTCCCATTGAGCCCAGAACGCTACTGGGAGAGAGCTCTACTGCTGATCTCTATCTGCAGCTTCTTTTGTTTTGTTTCTGAGACAGGCTGTCCTGAAACTCTCACTCCTCCTCCTGCCTCCACTTCCCAGCTTGGATTACAGGCATGTGCTACCATGACCTGCTTTTTTTTTTGGCAGGGGAAGGGGACCAGAGGAGACGGAAATAGCTAAACTGTAAAAATTGGTCTGCAACAGACAAGGTCCCATACATTCCTAAGTAATAGAAATCAATGCATGATAACAGGGTAGTGCACGTACTGAGGGGTGTAGCTAGATGTGCTCTCACAAAGCCCTGCGTTGACTCTTGCCTGCCATTTTCTGTGTTACTAGCATCATAATCTCACTTCTGCTGCTGTTTATCTGTCTCCCAGTTTCCTGTTTGTCGTCACTCTCAGCCAGTTACAGATACAATGCCCCTAAAGCACTGCTTTCTGGTATTTTCCTGCACAGGAGTTTGGTAATTGTTCCAACCTTGTTAACCTTTTTTAGTTGTCTGCTCTTCGTGAAATAGAATGCCCTTATTTCCCATGTGTTCATATCTCTAAACTCTACCCTTTCCTTTATAGTTTTTGTTTTGTAATACATGCACATGGTATGGGTTTATCCCCTAAACCTTTTATGATTATTAATTATTGTGTATGTTGGTGTGTGATGTGGAGCACGAGCCTTTATGTGTGGAGATGAGAGGACAACTTGTGGAGTCAGTTCTCTGCTTTTCACTTCTGTGTGGGATCAGGATGTCCACAAACTCCTCTCCCCACTGAGCCATCTCACCAGGTCCATGTGGTATAGAATGTTAAAATACCGTGAGAAAAGGTTAAGAGCATTGGCTGCTCTTCCAGAGGACCCTGGTTCAATTCCCAGCACCAATGTGTCAGTTCACAACAGTCTGTAACTCCAGTTCCACGGGATTTGATGCCCTCTTGTGACTGCTGAGCGCACCAGGTACACACATACATGCAGGCATAACACCGATACATGAAGTCACTGTCTTCTTGCCATCCATTTCCTCTTTCAGCAGAAAAAATGGACCTCAGACTTTGTAAATGTGGTTCTAGCCTCGCCTGCCATACAACTCCTTTCAACTTTATCGGCATCATGGGAAATCAATCATTCACTATTCGTTTTGGCCTCCTGACAAAGACCATCCCGACCCCCACATTCAACATAAGTATATCATTCCGGTCCTGTTAATGGGTGGCTTTCAGAAAGCACTCTAGTGTAGCGTTCTGGCACAAAATAAGTATTCAGCCCAAGTCTGAATGATTAATACTGGTTGAATAGCTTCCTCTTAGGAACTCAAACCCGATTCCTTGAGACTGGTCTGGTAGTTTCCCTAGTGCAGGGTGTGTACTGTAGAACGTGCCTGCCAGTTGGACTAGAGACAGACCACAAAAGGATGAAAGACCAATCCCTACACTGAGGGGCTAGTTCTGCGTACTAGCGTCTGTCCGAGTGACCCACCCCAGGTGAGTTATTCCTCATCTGGGGACTCAGAATCACTATACAGTGCGCGCGCCCGAGCCAATTTTGTCCCGCCCGCGCACCGTCTCGCGAGTCGCGGGCGGGGGCTGCGTCGCATGCGTCCCCGCGCAGCCGCAGTACCGGGCAGGTGGGCGGGGCCGGCTGTTGGCAGCAGTTGGCGGGGCCGGGTGGTGGCTGCACGTGCGGGTGGGGGCGATGCGTCACTGACGGGTCAGGCGAGGCTCAGGGGTCGCGGTTCTCCTAGTGCCTGCGACCAAGGCCGTCCTCAGTCGGGACCTAACGCTTGGGGAGCCGGGAAAGAGGTGTCACGACGTACGCCGAGCCGGGGGCACCAGCGCGGGGGGTTGGTGAGGGGAGCGCTAGCTGAGAAGGAGAGCCAGGGGCCGGAGCGCGGGGCTTCCCGCCTCTGCCCGCGACTGCACGCGGGCTCTTCCCGGGGTGGGGACTGGCCTGTCACTCAAGGGACTGAGGTTCCTCTTCTCCCCATGCTCAGGAGGAACAAGGATGAATATGACTCAAGCCCGGCTTCTGGTGGCTGCAGCGGTGGGGTTGGTGGCGATCCTCCTTTACGCCTCCATCCACAAGATCGAGGAAGGACACCTGGCCGTGTACTACAGGTGAGCGCCGCCCAGTGCAGCCAGCGAGGGTTCTGGAGCACAGAGAAAGGTCCAATGGTCACCGTGGAGTCTGGGACATTGCTCTTTTCCGCGGCGGCGTCAGGGGAGCGCTTCCAGCCCTGGGAAGTGGTTTCATCTCAGCTGCTGGGAGTTAACCTTTGGCGGGGCACCTTTCTGGGGTCGGGCAGTTTAGTGCCAAGTTCATTCTGTGCAGAAGTGAAGACACCCTGGGGGGGGGGACGGAAGTGGTCACTGCAACCGAGATGTCTTTTTGCCACTGTGGATTTTTTTTTTTCGGGATCTCTGCTCTTATTTATGACAGGTCTTCCCAACACTAAGTTGTTGTTTTTTCTTCTTCCTTAAAAACCTCCCATTATCTGGTTATGTCCCCCAATGTCTTAATGACCATGGCACCGTCATATCCCTAAAGGTCAAGAGACAAAACCCACATTTGCAGGCCACCTTTCTTACTTTTATTCAAGTCAAGGTGAGGAGTGTGGGCTCAGTTGCCATCCACTTGATTTGGCATAGCCATTCTTATGTATAAATTACCACCAGCTCCTCGTGGTCTAGACTGGTAAGAGAAGCCAGTTTGTGGAGAACTTGGAATAGTGGTTTATTCTGAAACAAGCAGATTTTTGAGTATTTCCATCAAGCCCCCTAAACTGGTATTTCTACTTTTAGATCCGTCCAGAATCCTAGAAAATACTCACTTTTGGTGGTATGTCTTAACAGATGGAGTTCTAGCATAAGAAATGCCAGCCTGAACCACATTTCCATCCAGTTTGTCATTGTCCTTCTGACAGGAAAACCACGAAGAGAATATATAGAGATTCCACTTAAAAAAAAAATGGCTGATGAGCCTGAAAAGGTTCATGTCTTTAATTATGACTTATGACAATGATCATTTTGTGAATTTACATTGTGTAAAATAGGACTTTTTGTTGAATTTGTCCCTAATTTGCAGGGGTTGTTTTCACAGTTCACATGTTTCAGAGTTTGATAAACAAACCCATCTCTCGGCTGTAATCTCAACCCTTCTGCTGCCCATCTTTCCATGCTAGGTTTTGTTACCTTTATACAGAAACCATGTTCCCAGGATTTTACTCATGTATTAAAAGAACCATTAGCTTCAGAAAGTTTCTTCTTCCTTGAAAGTTTGTTTTTCTCCTTTTTAAAATTTAGCGATTAAATGTATTGTTTTGACTTGTCTCTTGTTATGTGCAATTAAGGAACCTTAATTGAGAATCATTAGAATTTTTTCCATAAGTATTTATCGGAAAGCTAAAGACCGGAGAGGATCTTTTGAACCCAAGAGCAGTGCTAGAGACCCAGAGGTGTGGTTGGTGGAGCTTATGAAACAGGGTGCAATATTTGGCAGTGGGCTTTGATGAAGTTTCACACTTTTAAATGTGATGCGTGTTTTAAGTAGCAGTTGTTGACTAACTCTGTTGTGAGGGTAGTAGGTTAGTAATATGAGTAATAGTGAATGCTTATTATAGCCTTTTAAATTGAAAAGAGATCTTAACAGTTTTGTCAACTGAAGCATCTTTTTGCAGGGGAGGAGCTTTACTAACTAGCCCCAGTGGACCTGGCTATCATATCATGTTGCCTTTCATTACGACATTCAGATCTGTGCAGGTGAGTGACTCCTAGGGATTCCAGATAGACAGGTGTGACAGGAGTTACCACACTTGTGGGTGGAGATGGATTTCCTTATTGCTTAAGCAAATGTTGGTGTTTACTCAGATGTGGAGTGAAAGTTCATAGTACAACTGTCATAGCACAAGTAATGATTTCAAACTACCTTGCCAACACTGACTTCTGCCATCTGGTTAATGGTATTAGCAGGTTTTCTGTTACTGCAGCCAAAACAAAATAAGAATTGAGAACACAATTAGGAATACAAGTCAGTGATTCCTTGGTTTAGAACTGTTTGGTTTCTACAGAGGTAGGCTCCCAGCCTACTGCTAACATGGAGGAATTAATTTTTGGTTTTTTTTCGAGACAGGGTTTCTCTGTGTAGCCCTGGCTGTCCTGGAACTCACTTTGTAGACCAGGCTGGCCTCGAACTCAGAAATCCTCCTGCCTCTGCCTCCCAAGTGCTGGGATTAAAGGCGTGCGCCACCACCACCCGCTGAGGAATTAATTTTTATACACAGCTTTTCAACCTCACATTTTTGCTTGGTACATTAAACACAAATTTATGAGGAACCTGAATGATTGTGATACTTTTGACAGTGTTTCAGAATGTTTGAAATAAGAATATGGTTCTTGCAAAAAAGTCTCTTGGTCGTAGGGCATACTTAATAAATATACTTTGATATAACAAGATTAAAAAATAGGATTGGGCTCTAACTAATTTTGTAAACTCAGTGGGATCATAAATCTTTGAATTTAGTTTTATTTGAAATCTGCAGATTTTTCAGGAAACGGGAGAAGTCAGTATTACTAATATTATCATTTTAGTCTTCAACTTTTTGCTCTATGAGAGTAGCTGTGAATAGTGAGTTCTCCTTGGTTTCTTTTCTGTCCCTTTTCAATGGCTTAGGGAAGGATTGTGCCTGTTAACATGAAGCCTGGCGAACATGGTGTTCTTTTTCTAGTCACAATGATTTCCAGATTGACTTCCCATATTTTACTCAGACTTTTGAAGGTTCTTTTTTTAAACCATATTTTATGTATAGCAATACAGTTAACATATTAAATATCATTGTAATAGAATGAATTGATATAGTTTTAAACAAAAGAGAAAAGAGAAATGTTTTAGGTTATAAAACCTCTTCCCTTAGAATAATTATTTTATATTACTTTTTCTAAGTGTGTTAGTGTGACAGATGTATCCAGTAACTAGTACTTTGTATTCATATATGTCTTAGTTGATGACATCGTCCTTATTCATCATGCCTTCTTTCTTCCTGTGCTGCCGATGTCTTGCTGACCTGTTTTAGGCCCATCCCAGTTCTTTTTTTTGACCTTAGCTCACCAACAGTTCTTGATAGTCCCAAAGCTAACAGTGGCATCATCAGACTGAGAGATTGGGTTCTTTCTTAGATCTTGTTCAAAGCCAGGCAAATCTATCTGCCTTCCTGAAACTCAATGTCAAGCAGTATGGTGCAGCAGTAACATAAAGTAGATATAGGTAATAATAGTAAATAGATTTTTAACCATATATATATAGCAAATATGTGATCATCAGAAATAAGTGAAATTAATAAAAAGATTTCAACATGAACTTTCATAACTTTCTGTTTAGATTGTTAATTAAAAATTAAATGATAGAGGCAGTGTTACAAAATAGGAATGTCCTTTTTATGTAAAAAAAAAAAAGTAACATTCTCGGCAAAAATTACATTAACAGAACCTTTCTAAGGAACTTTTCTTAAGAACAGAGTCATAAATTTATGTTTTGGAATTTGGGGAACATTAGAGGATACAGTTCTATTTAAACAAATGGTTTTAACATAGTACTTGGAGGGACTAATATTCATTCATGTGAAATGCCATAGATAAGTACAGAAACAAAGCATTTCTTAGAGAAATTATATTAAAACCTTCAGTTTTTATATACTTTACAAAGTAAATGTAGACTCACTCTTTCTCTCTTAAGTTTTTTGAGACAGGGTCCACTGTGTAGCCAAGGCTGTCCTGGCATTTGTTCTCTAGTATAGGCTAAAGTCAAACTCAGCCACGCAGTCTCCTTAAGGCTATGATTACACATATGTGCAAACGTAATATTTCTCTCATATTTGGGAAAGAATTAGGTATATAGCAGTACATAGGATATTAAACTGAAAAGTTACTGTTTAATTCCTAGTTTCTCTTGATTTGAAAGTTGATACAGAATAATGAAAAATGCCTTAATGTTTTAAAAGCAATAAAATATACTGAACTCGTTTGTTAGCCTTCTCCCATCACTTTATCCAGAATTATCTCTAATATTACCATCATGCTAATCTCTCAACCAAAGAATTACATTTTCTTCTATCTGTGCTGGAATTGTATGTTCAACCAATGATCACCTCCTTCCTCTATTATGTCTCCAAGATTAGTGTCTTCCAGTCTTTGATACCCTAGACAAGTTACTTCTTTAGCTTCCTAGCTGGTTTTCTTGCCCCTCACTCAGTAAGCTGAATAACATGATCAGAGGAATTAAGGAAAACACCTTTTCCTTCCAGTGCTAAAAGATCAGCCCTAGGGCTTAAACCCAGAGCTTTGCGCATTCTAGGCAAGTCTCTACCACTGAGGCTACATCTTTTGTGTTTTCTTTCCCCAGATTGGGCCTCGCTTCTTCCCAAGTTAGTGTGGAGTTTGCACTCCCCCCACCTCAGCCTCTCACATAGCTGGGATTATAGATTTGCATGACCACTCCCAGCTCTGACAATATTTTTTGAAAGATTCATTTTATGATTGTACATAACATGAATTAAAGAGCACTTAACCTGCTCAGCAAATATTCAAGGCCCTCAGCCTAATAACACTGTGTTCTTTTCCCAGAATTTACCACTTATCTGAATAGTGCCTTCTGATTTAGGCAAGCCAGTCTGCGTTGGGTGTGTACTTTTGTCTTTGCTGTGTGTATTTGAATAGGACATTACTTAAACTTAAGATGTCCCTCTTAAGTTCTTATTCTCCTCTTCTAGATATGCCTATTAATACTTAATTTCAGAGATCTTCTACATTTTTTAGTTTTTAATTTGTGTATTTGTGTGTGCCTACTTGTCTGTATGTGTACTGCTTGCTCTAGTGTCTGCAGAGGTCAGAGAGGAGTGGAATGCTCTGGAATGGGAATTACAGGCAGTTGTGAGCCACCTTATGTGGCCTAGAAACAAAACCCAGGCCAAAGTGTTAAGTACTTTTAATTGATGAACTATCTAAGAGAGTTTTAAAGACTAGTATTTTATTCCTTGTAGCTTAATACCTAAGAGCTCAATTTATACTGTTATTTTTGTACCTACTGATAGGTCTCTTGGTAAGAATTTTATTTCCTGTGCTAGATTGTGATGTTTAGATAACAGGGACCATATTTTGTGTCCTTAATAAGGTGTAATGTGTCCCAGAATACACTGCTAACCTATTTGAAACCTCAGGTTACGAAGAAAGGTGAGATATGGTAAAGCACTTAAAAGCAGATTATTGGTTCACAGAAGGAAGAAGCAGTGGTGGCGTCGGCACTCATATTAAAGGCAAACTGAACAACACCTGTGAGAGCACTAGGTCCTCAAGCAAAGCAGTGACTAGCTCTACTGTTGAGTTCATAAAGTACTCGTGTGGGAAAATAGTCATTTATCATCATTGTAAACAGTAATATCCAGGAATGAAAGTTCAGAGCACAGACCTTGGTCATAGTGTCTGCTGAAAGTGAGGTGTGTAGTTTGTGGTCTCAGGTCAGCTCTAAACACATAAGATGCTTAAGAAAAACTTTCCAGCCTTATTTATAAGACATGTAGTACTCAAGTCTTTCTAGATAGATAGAGAAATGGCTAACCTTTTTTTTAGAAGATTTATTTATTTTATATATATGAGTACACCGTCGTTGTCTTCAGATACACCAGAAAAGGGCATCAGAACCCATTACAGATAACTGGGAGTCACCATGTGGTTGCTGGGAATTGAACTCAGAACCTCTGGCAGAGCAGTCAGTGCTCTTAACCGCTGAGCCATCTCTCTAGCCTGAGAAATGGCTAACTTAATAGCTGATCTTTGGAGGCTAAAAGCATGGTGGGCTCTCTTGTACTTACTGGCAGCAGCTCTCCAGAGATTGTTCTCTGGGATCAGCAGTGTGTGTGTTTTTGCTTTTGAGACAAGGTCTCTCTACTTAGATTTGGAGCTCACTATGTAGACCAGACTGACCTTGAATTCACAGAGATCCTCCTGTCTCTGTGCTCCAGGGTGCTGGGATACCTGGCCAGATTAGCAGGGGTTTTTTTGTTATTGTTTTGTTATGTTTTTAAAGATAAATTTTGATGAGCTATTTTTTTTTCTTCCCAGACGACACTACAAACGGATGAAGTTAAAAATGTGCCTTGTGGAACAAGGTAAGCTTCCTCCTTAGTGACCCATCGCCCTTTACTTTCTATAGTTCTGAGGAAGTTCTTAGAGCTGTAGTCACTTGAGAAACCTTTGTTTGCACTTTGTTTTGTTTTTGAATCAGACAGACTCTTACTATGTGACCCTGACTGGCCTGAGACTTAGTATGTAGACTAGGCTGGCGTCAAACTTGAAATAACCTACTGCCTCTGCTTCCAAAACCCTAAAATTATAGGTGAATGTCACCATGCCTGACTAAGACCCTACTATATAGACAACAGCAACAGAAACTTCTGTGCTGTGAGTTATTTTCATGAAGCTGCAAGTGAGAGCACTCCATCTGCGGGTGTTACTGAAACGGAGTTTCAGAGCTAGCAGACTAATCTATATCAGCATTATCACACCTGTGTTGCTATTTTAATTGACAGGAATATAAAGCAGAAAATATAGGCTCTACATAGCCTTTGCCCTCCTCTGATAGCTTGATTAGCTTCTCTAAGCTTAATTCTCTTAAGTCAGGAAATAAGCCCTATGTTAGAATTATTGTAAGGATTAGAATTTGTGTATATGGCCCAGAACTTGGCTCTGAATGGATGTTCAATAAAAGATTACTTAAAATCATTTTACTTCTCTTTATAAAGTTAAATGACATCTGAGAGTTTCTGAGTCAGTAAGTAGGTCTTTAATAGAATTTATGTTTCTAATGAAGTTCTTAATTACACTTTTGATCTAAAGACCTCTAAGAATTGTTGTCCTAAAAAGGTTGAGGCCAAGAAAGGAAACAAGGCTGGTCTGTCACTAAAATATACTTACTGTATTAAATTGTATCAAGTGAGGAATGTGAAGTATGAGGCAGTTTTTTAATTAATTACCTAGTTTAAATGACTTAAAGTCTTGCTTTTACAAACCTACAAAGGTACCTTTGACATCTATAGAGGAACAGATGCATCTTAAAAGGGACCAAGCTCTCTTATGTTTTAAGCTACTATGTCAGGTTCTCCCAAAGTTTTAAGTTAGATCATCAAGTTCCCCCTAGGTCTATCTGTAACTTCTTTATTATTTTTATTGTGGCTCTGGCTTACGCTTTTCATTTTTGTTTGTTTGTTCTTAGTGGTGGAGTCATGATCTATATTGACCGAATAGAAGTGGTTAATATGTTGGCTCCTTATGCAGGTAATGGTAACTATCTGCTGTGTTTCTATAATTATAACCAGGGTATTTACAACTGAGGAAGGAGAGTAAGGTACTTTTTAAAGTTTTACTCCCTCACTGATCACTGATGACTGTAAAAGAATGATCATGAAAGTATTTTCATTTGCAGGAAATAGAGGTACAAACAGGTCACAAGATCTGGACAGAATTAGTTCAGGAACTAGTGAGCTATTCCTCCCTGAATTTACTGTTTCTGAAAGCAAATGTTTCTAGAAAAAGAAAATGACATTGTATCCATTTTGTTGGGGAAGAATTTCTTTGTATCCTGAAGATCTATAATTGATCAATTTTCTTGGGTCACATTCATTTGTCATTTTCTAGTTGTGATTTGCCATAACTTGCAAAGCAGTGTGAAAATTTGTAGTATAAGGAAGCATTTTCTTAGTAAAAGATGAACACCTCAGAGATAAAATGGATACATGTTATTTTAAAAAAAGTTTGGCTGTGGAGGGAGATGGCTCAGTCTGTAAAACATTTGTTGTGCAAGCTTGAGGCCCGGAATTCAATCCCGAGTGCCCATGAGCTTAGTGTAGTGGTGTGTGCTTGTGATCCCAGTGCTGAGGCTCAGGAAGGCCCCGAGGTGCAGAGGCCAGCCACTCTGCCCTACTGGTGAGAGACCCAGGGATGATGCCTGAGATTGATTTGTGCTCCTTGAGTGTGTGTGTGTGTGTGTGTGTGTGTGTGTGTGTGTGTGTGTGTAGCACATGAACACATAAGAATTTAATTGCAAATTTTGAAGATATCTGGTCTTTGTCCTTGTTAACAAGTTGGCATGCTGAGTAAACCAATGCCTTGTGAAATATAGGGTCATGTTAAAGTTCATATCACTTGTACAGACACAGACAGGAGAAAGAGCTGTAAGTATATTATTGTCAAGTAGTTTTGAATGATATTTTTTGACGGCTTTCCTCATGGTTTCTCATCTACAGTCAGCCCTCTGTATCTGTGGCGTGTACATCCACAGGTCCAACCAAGAATGTATCAAACACTGAGGGGAAAAGCTGATTCTATATTAAATATATGTGGACTTTTCCCCCTATCATTATTCCCCAAACTGTTCAGTGTAGTAACTATTTACATGGTAATTATATTATTGTATAATCACCTAGACATGGTAAAGTATACAGGAGTGTGTATAGTTTATAGCAGATACTACTTAAATAGAAGAGGCTTAGGCATTTGTAGCCTTTCAGTATCTCCAGAGGATCTTGGGAGCAATGCCCCCACAGAGAGCAACAAGTGACTGTTCTCTGATCACAGATCACTGGAATGGATATGATTCTGAATAGAAAAAGAAACGCTGATGGCTCTCCCCTAGAGATAGGCAGGAGAGGTTTAGATCACTGGCTTATTTGGAAGATGATGAGGCCATATATTTAGCAGTTATTTATCAGCAAATGTTTTATCAAGTATGACTTAGAGTCCAGTTGTATCTAATATCCTATGTAGGAAGGCCAGTGGAGCAAATGTTTGGATATGAAATCAGATGGCGAAAGCAGCATGTTTTAGAGTACGAACACAGGTTCTGACACAGACTGGTATGTTACCTTTGGGGATATTTCTGAAAGTTTCTGGTTCTTAGTTTCTTAAGATAGAAAATTAGGAGGGGGTGGCAGGGGTAATTAAACACCAATGTATATAAATAGCCTAATGTAAAGTCCACACTAGTAAATGTTAGCTCTTTCCCTGCTATCCCAGAGCTTTTTAAAAATAAAAGCCTTTAAAAACTGATTAAGAATTTTTGTTAGCATATAAAGTAATGGATTTTATTATGTCATCTTCATGCATGTCATTATACTGTATCTTCATGAACTCCCATCCCCATGGCTCTCCTCCCACGTGCCCTGTCTCCTCCAGCCGGCTCCCTCCCTCCTTCTCTCATGTCATGTGTATTTCATTACTCTTACCTTTCTCCCCTTCCTCAGATGTCTCCTTCACCTTTCATGCGCTTCTTTCTAGTTGTATGACACACACACACACACACACACACATACACACAATATTAATCTAGGTTCTAAGTAGGAGAGAAAAATTGTAGTGTTTTTCTTTCTGAATCTGGCTTATTTCTTTTTAACACAATGTTTCCAGTTTCATCCATCATGAAAATGTCATGATTTCGTTTTAATTTACAGCTACATAAAATTTCATTGCATATATCTACTACACTTAATAATCCATGTATCTGTTGATGGACACCTAGGCTAGATCCATCTTCTGACTGTTGTGAATGGTCCATCAGTAAGATGGATGTTCCAGTAGAGTCCTTCAGGAATATACCTGAGGAGTGGCATGGCTGAGGTCTGTGATAGTTAAAAATCTCCATACTGATCTCTATAATGTCTGTTCAGTAAAAAGCACCTTTTAAAAGTTAACTCTGCTCATGTGTATTTTTACATACGTTAAGTTGCATGTGTCTATATTTGCAGCAGCTTCCTTTTACTCTTGATGTTCTTCGGTTCTGTCTTTTTTTTTAAGATTTATTTATTATTATATGTAACTACACTGTAGCTGTCTTCAGACACATCAGAAGAGGGCGTCAGATCTCTTTTATAGATGGTTATGAGTCACCATGTGGTTGTTGGGATTTGAACTCAGGGCCTTTGGAAGAGCAGTCAGTGCTCTTAACCGCTGAGCCATCTCTCCAGCCCCAGTTCTGTCTTTCTTTATCTCTTGACTGGAGCTTTGCGATTGCTTATGCTTTCCTGCATCTCAGTTCACCTTCACACTGCTGCATGAGTACACATCTGACTGTGGCCACCTGTCCTTTCCTTAGTATGGAACCTGGGGTCTTCTGTTAATGCTGTGAATGCAAGGAAATAGGTTAAATTGAGCCCAAGAATGTAGGGTCTGTGAGTTGTGCCTTATGTTTTCCCTGTTGTGTCGATACTTTCCTCATGGATAATATACCACTTTTTCATTGCTGAATTTGAAGATAGTTGGGTCATTTTTGGGTGAAACAAACATGAATTTTATTCTCCAGTTTTTGACATTGTGAGGAACTATACTGCAGACTATGACAAGACTTTAATCTTCAATAAAATCCACCATGAGCTGAACCAGTTTTGCAGTGCCCACACACTTCAAGAAGTTTACATAGAATTGTTTGGTAAGTGTTAATTTGTTTTAAATATATAAATAGACAGTTAACAATTAGAAATCTTACTAACTTAAGTATTATGCTATAATGTTAGTAAACCTTGGGCTGTTTGAGCATTTTGTCTGAATTTTTAATAGCTCAAGTATTTTTTAAAAAGATTTATTTATTGTTATATGTAAGTACACTCTAGCTGTCTTCAGACACACCGGAAGAGAGTTTCAGATCTTATTACAGATGGTTGTGAGCCACCATGTGGTTGCTGGGATTTGAACTCAGGACCTTTGGAAGAGCAGTTAGTGCTCTTAACCCCTGAGCCATCTCTCCAGCCCTAGACCTAGATCAAGTATCTTTAAAGGCCTTTGTTTTTGTCTTGTGATGCTCTCTCGTTCTCATTCTCCCTCTCTCTCTCTCCCTCCCTCCCTCCCTCCCTCCCTCCCTCCCTCCCTCTCTCTCTCTCTCTCTCTCTCTCTCTCTCTCTCTCTCTCTTTCCCCCCCCTCTCTCTCTCCACTGTCTTACTATATAGCCCAGACTGACCTCAAACTTAAGAGAGATCAGCCTGCTTCTACCTCCCAAGTGCTGGGATTAAACACCATGTACCACCATGCCCCCACTTAAGTGATACTTCTCACACAATTTGGTAGGAATTAGAAAATGACTATTCACATGCTATATTCTGTTTTTACTGTGGTGCTTATTAAAGATATATTCTGGAGTGTGCTGGCTAGTTATATGGTTTGACATCAGCTAGAGTCATTTGGGAAAGGGAGCTTCAATAATTAAAATGCCCCTATGAGATTGACCTGTGGGGAAGCATATGGAGTCTTTTCTTGCTTGATGATTGATGTGGGAGGGCATAGCTAACTGTGGTCCTGGATGCTATATATAATAGCAGGGTGAGCAAGCCCCAAGCAGTTCCCCTGTGACTTCTGCTTCAATTATTTGCCCTGCCATGATTTCCTTCATGCTGGACTGTAGTCTGGGAGATGAAATAACCCTTTCCTCCTCAAGTTGCTTATGGTCATGGCGTTTTTCTCACAGCAACAGAAACTAGGACACAGGTGTTCCTTAAGATCCACTTCCAGGCAATTTAGATTCAGGACTTGTTAGGACAGCCAGGACCTGGCATGTAGTTAGTTATATTCACAACTAAGATTATTACACACAAAGGATAAAGGATAAAAACCAGCAAAAATAAAAGGTATAGTGTGAATTAAAAGAGAAACTGCACATGGCTTCTAAGAATCATCTCAGTGTGGAGTCCTAGGGTGTGCCTGATTCCCTTGTAACACTGTGTGAGCACATGTGAAATGCTGACTGCCGGGCAAGCTTGTTAGTCACTCAGAACCTTGGAATTTCACTGCGGGTGGATCATGTAGACACCCTCTGCCAACCAAACTTCTAGGCTCCCTAAGGAAAGAGTGTTCAGCACAAACTCCTTTGTATAAACAGACAGCATGGCACTTTTACCAGCTCTGCCATAGTATGAGAGTTCTCTGCAGATTCAAACTTTCAAGTACCAAGGCCACAGTCCCAGGCCTGCTGTTACCTCTCTTCTGTAAAAGGTTTCAGTTGAGATTATGTAAGTTCTGACCAGGGAATCACATTTATTGCCTTTGGTGTTCATTTCTTCATGGAATTTTAGTTTATTTCTCAGTGTGAGGTAGAGGAATGGTTAACCAATTTAAAGTTTAGCAATTGAGGGGCTGACAAGATTGCTTAGGGAGTGAAGGTGTTTGCCATCAAACCTGATGACTCCACTCAGAGGAAGGAAAGCCAATAACACACAATGTAAAGAAAATGGAATTAAACCAGTCGCTTGCTTTTGATGACCGACAACTACTACAATGTCTGACTTGTCACATCACTAGTTGCTTTCTTTGGTAATGGTGAAACTACCCTTGAGATGATTAAAAATTCATCCATTGGGAGATCAAGTAAAGTGATAGCTTCTTATGATCTAATTGATCTGTTCTTCAAAGACTTGCCTCTCTCATTTGTTTGTATTTTTGTTTTTTTGTTTTTGTTTTTGTTTTTTTTTTTTTTTTGAGACAGGGTTTTCTCTCTATAGGCTTAGCTAACCTGGAACTCGCTCTATGGACCAGGCTGGCCTCAGACTCAGAGATCTGCCTGCCTCTGCCTCTGCCCCCCAAGAGCTGGGATTAAAGGCATGCGCCACACTACCTGTACTTAAATTCTTTAAGTTCAAAGTGATAGTAAGGTGGTAACCAACAGAAATGACATCTAGTTATTTGTGTAAAGATTAATTTTAAAAGTTATGAAAGTCAATAATCATAGGCTAGATGTGGTGGAACATCTATAATCCTAGCACCTAGAAAGCTAAGGCAGGATGACTGTAAGTTTAGATCAATCTGAGCTGTAAAAGGAATAAGGCATTAAGAAACTAAAGACTTACCTCCTTCATTTATTCAAAAAAAAAGCCTTAGTCAATAATTACTAATCTAGTAAAAGTGTGAGTTAAGTTATTCAATAAACATTGACCCAAAGTACAATTGAACTTACTAGGTAAACATTTCCAGAGTAAACTTAGAGTGGCTGTCTGTCATCTTTCTTTATTAGTGTGTAATTTCTCCAAAACGTGCTTTGTGTTCATCTCATTTATCCATGGTATAACCTTTGTTTATCAAGTTGCTTAAAGCTCTGCGACAGAGCAGGACTGGATTCAGGGTCTCTCCTGACTGGTTTTGTTTGGGTCTTAATTAGAAATAACCAAATATCATAAGATTGTTATTCTTGGCTTCAAAAACAGATCAAATAGATGAAAACCTGAAGCAGGCCCTGCAAAAGGATTTAAACACCATGGCCCCAGGTCTCACTATCCAGGTAAGCTACTTCCTGAGCTTTCTGGGGGAACTTCCAGAGCTGCCAGTTGAATGCTTTTATGTGACTGGTTATGCAGTTCTGTACCAAATCACTGTGGTAATTTGGCTTTACCTCCTTGCAGAAATGGGAAGCATGCTGAGTGGTATTTTCTTGTAAATTTTTAGGAAGATAATTTAAAGCTCTTATGAGGAAAGGAACTAAGTTCATATTTCTACCAACTATGAGTTATTTTTGAACAGTAATGGTTATTGATCAATATAAAGTATACCATACCTTCTAACATCATGAAAAAGGGGTTTAGATGTAAGATTTAAACAACAGTTCTAAACAAAATAGGTGTCACAGGTGTTAGTTCACAGGTAATCAATCCATTGGGCGGTAATTGCTCTAAGAGTGTTGTACGAGTGAGAGGCTATTTCAAGAGAGCATTACTAAAGACTTTGATCCATTTAAGATTTTGAATAAATCTGGAAATTTTCATTAAATTTTATGAAAAAAAGGAGAAAAGTATTTCATGCCAGGCATTGTGTCGCTCAGATGCAGCTGAAATCTGAGTGGCTACTTAGAATTTCCTTCTTCATATTACTTCACCATTCCTCTGTTCCCAGCTATTTATTAATCATCATTAGTATTATGAACTGTGACATGTTCTTTTGATATACAAGTTGTCTTTTAAAGTGACTGCACACATGCACACTTATTAGCAATGCCACTATGACATCACTAGCTTTGGACTCAGTGAAATATATGCCGGCTTTCCCCGCAGAGATAGATGGGAGTCGTCTCTTTTTGACCTGCATTTCTTTGGTTATTAATAAGTCAAACATCTTTTGATATTTTTTAATGCTCGTCTTCTACTAGTGGTTGATTCATATCCTTTGACCATTTTCTGGAAAAAATTTTTAACCTACCGATGTGTAGTGGTTCTGCGTAAGTTCTGAATATTTTATACACAAACTGAATATTGTTGTTTCTACTACTAATTCCTTTGGCTGTTGGTGACAGAGTGGGAGATTTTTCTTCCATATGAAATTTAGGCACTGATTTGAATCTGTGGATTGATTTATTGGCACAGCCATTTCCACAATGTTGATTCTCATGGTCCCTGAGCAGAGGAGGTCCCTCTACCTTCTAATGTTCTTTAGTTACTTTCTTTAGTGTCTTAAGTTTTCGCTTCCTTGTTAGGTCTATCCCTAATTTTGGCTTATTTCTTTTTTTTTTTTGTTTTTTGTTTTTTGTTTTATCCTGTTATAAATGTAATCCCATGCCCCCCTCCTCAAATTTCTTTCTCGAGAAGTTCATTATTGGTATATAGAAAACATAATGATTCTTGCGTGTCAGTTTTGTATCCTGATGCTTTGCTAAAATGTTTATATGGCCTGAGAGTTTCTGAGAGTCTTTAGAATTTTTCAAAGTTGAGTATTTGACTTCTTTTCTTGTGGTATCTGTTTAAGGATAACACACTAATAAAGGAGTCCTAACAAGAAAGCTATGACCAGGAGCATTGGGTCCCCTCGCCTCAGTGTATTTCCTCTGTTTGTTGGTGGATGTCTTATAGAACTGTGGTCGGTTGTTAGCCGAGTTTTGATTAGGTGATTTGCTGTGCTTTGCTTTTCTCGTGTTGTTTTAATGTGTGTGGGTGTTTTGTCTGCGTGTATGTCTACACCATGTTTGTGCATGGTGCCCTCGGAGGCCAGAATCGGGCGTCAGAGCCCAGAGCTGGAGTTAGATGAGTCTTAGCTGCTATGTGGGTGGCTTCCATCCCTGGTGGTATACCTTTTATTTCTGTCTCTTACAAAAGTGAAGAATTTGGATTCCCTACACACAGCAGACTTCTTGGTCCTTTGGCTCCTACAATCTTTCTGCGCCCTCTTTTGCAATGTTCCCTGAGCCTTGGTTGTAGGAATTCTTTGTAAATGTATCCATTGGGCCTCCCATGGTAAGTTTCTCTTTGCCCTTTGACCAATTTTAGCTCTCTGTAATTGTCTGCTACAAAGATAAGTCTTACAACATTTTAGTGGCTTCTTAATTGTGTAAGGCTAATTTAGATAACATTAAGAAACCATTACTTTACATTAATTTTTTTTATTTATTTATTTATTTTTTTTTTTTTGGTCTTTTCGAGACAGTGTTTCCATGCATAGCTCTGGCTGTCCTGGAACTCACTCTGTAGACCAGGATGACCTCAAACTCAGAAATCCACCTGCCTCTGCCTCCCAAATGCTGGGATTAAAGGCATGCACCACCACTGCCTGGCCTACATTAATATTCTTAAGATGGAAGTCTTTGATTCATGTGAAATTTGTTTTAGCATTAATTATGAGGTGGGACTTCAATTCCTCCCTATCCCAACTGAGTGTTGACAATGTTCTTCTTTTTGGGTCACTTTCCCCTTTTCTACTTGATCTTCTGCCAGCAGCAAAGATCTTTTGAATTTATTTATATTTATTTTTGATTTTTAAAAAATCACATAAAAATTCTTGTAGCCTTTAAATATGTTGTTTTTATTAATTTTGTCTTTTTATCAGAATATTGTTTTCTTATAATAGTTGGAATGCAGTTTTAGACCTTCAGGTTTGTTGGTTGTGCTTACTTAACTTTTTATTGAATTTTAAAATTTGGTAAGTTATACCATGTATGCAGCAATAATGGCCTTTAATACTTCTGCCATTATTATTGATGTTTTTAAACTATCAGTTACCTAAATTGGTGTTTAATTTATAAAATATAGTTATGGGTTTACTTGATTTCACCATTTTTTTGTTTCTTTTAGAATTTCTGATGCAGGGGAAAAATTCATATCCCAAATGAAATTTAAAATATCTATCTTGTTGAATTTTCTGTCTCTAATAAGTTTTGCATTAGTTTTTTTTTTAAGTTAATATATTTATGTCAAAGTCTTGATTTTGTTTTTCCTCCAGACTTAGTGATTTCCTGGTCTTCAGGTCCATCCTAGTTAAGTTCTCTTCATAGCACTCATGATTACTTGAAATTTCCTTTTTTTATTGGTTATGTATATTTCAAATGTTGTCCCCTTTCCCCAGCGGAGTACCCTCATTTCCTTTTATTGTTTGTTTGTTTCCTGTCTATTTAAAAATTTTAATTCCATGAGAGCAATCTCACTTTGTTGTTCACTACTGTATCCAGTGTCTAGAGAAAAGAGCAGTTGGTACAGAGTAGACACCTGGTAAGTGTTCTGTTGTCAAGGAGCTCTGGCTGTGACAGCCGTTCTTGTTTCCTTTCCTGTCATTCTACCCATTTTTCTTCTGGAAAAATTATGGTGGCAAAGGAGAATACTGAAAATGGTTATACTTGCCTTCTGTGTTATTCAACAGAAGGAGTTGTTATATGCTGACACTGAGTTGAAAACAGGTAAATTGATTTCATCATCTTCTTCGCCATTCCTGCCACTGTGTGCATGCACATGTGCACACCCTCGTGTATGTGTTTGTTAGCCATTGGTTTTTGATATGTGGTCTTTTTTTCCTTAAATATCTTATGATTCAATTAACTCATGGTATCTGCTATACTGAATATGATGTCTCCCAAGATTGGCAAGCTTGTAGCATGTTCTGCCTCAAACAGCAAATTCTTTAAAAAGTCCACTATGAAAGTCTCAAAATGAAACCAATTATTTGTACACTTACTGCACACACACACACACACACACACACACACACACACAAGGTATTCTTATTTTATGCTTCTTTTTATAAGGCTGAAAAGATAGTTGACAAGTCTTTAAATATAGTATGCCTGTGTTTCTCTCTGAGTCATAGTCATCCAGAATGGGAGTTACCTTTATGTCTGGTGTTCACACCGTGAAACCTGTTATCTCATAAATTCTGGTTCTAAATTTTTAACTTCTGAATTTGCCACTGAATTGTCTTTATTGCTTCACATGCTTTACTTTGATGGCTGATGTTGTTCCACAGAGCCTTATTCTATCCCACTGCGATCCTCAGACTAATATGATAGTCTTCCTTATTACCTACAGATTTGATTATTCTCTTTCACATAGGAAATGCTGTGTTGCTTAAAAGTTTTGTTTTTGTTTGGTTTGTAGTTCTAAGGCCCCAACCCAAGGACTCCCTGATGCAAGCATTCTACCACTGAACTATATCCCCTTGTCTACTTAAAGATGTTTTGAATGCTTGCTCTTAAAATCCTTGTGCTTGACTCTCTGAGTGGGGGGGTGTTGTAGTCCAGGGTCTCCAGTTCATTAACTCCTCCCAGGATGGGTCAGGGCTGCATCTCCACCACCTTAGTTTTTGTGTCTTACCAATCTCTAGACTGCGCTCAGCCATATTTGCCAAGGGTTTGGGTGACCTATGGGTACCTCAAAAAGGACTCCTGCAGTTCATTGTTCCCCTGCACACCTACCTCTTGTAGTCTATCAAGGTAAGAGGAACCAGGCAACCTAAAGAGGGGCCTAGCATGCCTCCCTCCTCTCCACTGAGCCGTGAGGCAGCTGTTTTACATGCAGAGGGATAAGATCACGGTGGTAACATGCCTGTGGACCTTAGGTGAGAGGTGGGAGAATTATCTCACTGGAAAGTTCGAGAAACGATATTTTGGAAAGCTACTAAGATTTATTGTAAAAGAAAGGAACTATTACACAGCACTACCCATCTCTGCATCAGATCTTCTCATGAACTTAAATCATGATGTGAGAGACTTTAAGGTGGTTGCCATTCTGTCAAGATCCATATGATGAACTCAGTCAAGCTTATGAGGTCTGCTTTAACATCCAAAGACTGGCTCTACCTTTGCCCAGTCTGGAAAACATTTTGCTGTCTACAGACATTACATGGTTTGGTTCATTCTGGCTATGAAGACTAAATGAGCCATACAAGATGTCCTCCTCAACTATTCAGACTGTCAGGCTCATCAAGCCAATTTGAATAACGAGAAGACATGGGAGTAGCTCACCATGCATATTTCTCGGCTGAGTAAAAGCCAGAATAGCCGAGTCTGAGGCTCTTATTCTCAAAAGGACAGTGTCATCCGAGCAGCGTTATGTCATACATACTGCTCTTCCTATTGTTGGTATACCTTCCCTGTTGTTGGGTTCTTTGTATGTATACATTTTTCTAAAGCAAATGAGTTGCTGTGGAAGTTAGGCCAGAAGCCCATCTACTAGGATCGGTGAGGGGCTCTGAGGGGCACTGGGCTCTAGGGTCAGTTTTGAGGAGCTATTATTTAAAGTGTTTGACAATTATGAAGTCAGTGAAAATTTCCCTATTCAGTACATTGTATAAGGAAAGTGTGCTCTGGTAAAGTAAAGCCAAGAACCAAGCTGCCCTTTTTAGGCAGAAAGTGTGGAGGCCCTTAGATCAGTGTTTCTCAGCCTTCCTAATGCTGGTGACCCTTTAATATGGTTCTTCATGTTGTAGTGATCCCCAGCCATAAAATTATTTCTTTGCTACTTGATAAGTCTAATTTTGCTACTTTATGAATCATAATGTAAATATCTGATATGCAGATATCTATTATGTGACCCTCCCCCCCCCCCAGTTACAACCCACAGACTGAGAACTACTGTCTTAAACTCCTCCCCGTCTCTCTCCCAGGAGCCCAACTAAGGCAAAGATGGCTTAACTCAAAATGCCTGCACTTCTCCAAAGAAAGATTGATTTTCTCCATTTCTGCCTTTGGGTTAGAGAGGATAGATCCACCAGTCTTTTGTCTAGCCAATAGTTTGGATGTTTACCACTCATTTTATGTGTTGAATTATAAACTTATAGGTTACAAAGTATTTTGTGTTTGTTCTTTGAAAGCCACTACCAACTTTGAAACAGTGGCCTCTCCCTGGAGAAAACTTGAGACTGTTTTACAAATCACTGGAAATATGGCCCAGAAATTGGTAATCTCTGTGTCCCAGCTGTAGCAGTAGAGAACTTGTATTTTCACAGATAGACTGAAGAAGTCACTTACTTTCATCCTCTTCTTTTCTAGGTGTTTTCTCCAGTAAGGGCTAGAAGTTGAGCAAAGACGAGAAATGTTTTTGGGTTTTTTTTTATTTGTTTGTTTGGTCTTTACTTTTGTTTGTAGATAGGGAAGCAGTGGGTTTTTAGAGCTATGCAGTAGCAGGCAGCATTTCTGTATTTGGGTGTCTTGCCTTCAAGTATGTCTGCACCACATGCATGCCTGGTGCCAGGGAGGACTTGAGATGCCTTGGGACTGGTTACAGTTCTGAGCCATCATGTGGTGCTGGGAATCAACCCTGGGTTCTCTGGATCTCTTTAACCACTGAACCATTTCTCCAGCCTTCGGAGGTTGAGATTCTTAGGTCATCAGAAGCTTGACAAATGCTTTTTTTGTGTGTTTATGGTTGGTAATCTAACTCATGATGCTGTTTCTACATGATTTTTTCATGATTTTTTTCTACAATGCTAGAGAATTCTTTCATTTTAGAAAAACTTAAGCAAATGCATATGCATTTTTTCTAGACTTTTAAAATAAACAGTCTTTACTTGGTCTGTACTATGAGCTTAGCTACCAAAGGAGATGTTATTTTTACTATAGACAGGGTTAAAAAACTAACCCTGAGTGAACTGCAAAAGAAAGGATTGTTGAAAATTATGGGCTGATGAAATAAATAGCTCAGCAACTATTTTTTGTTGAAAGGCACTTATTGCCTGGAGCCCACCTAGTGGAAGGAGAGAACCTGCAAGTTTTCCTCTGACTTCTGCATACATGTACACACAAAAATAAGTGTAAAAATGTCTTTTAAAAAATTGGAAGTTTTGAAAGTTAAAAAAAATAAGATTCATGTGCTTTAAGGCTTTGTTACTTAAACATTTATCCAGTTTTCAAAGAGAGATCAAATCATGAGTTATGTGTGTGCAGTATCAGTGGTAGGTGCAGGATGTTTGGTTAGCAAATGCAAAAGCTTCCAGAGATAAGTTCTTAGCTTAGGAAAGTCAGCCTTCAAAAGCAACAAATTCCAAGTAGATACTCTTAATTATGCCAAAGTCCACTGTGATTAGAACAACAAAGTATCAGTAAAGAATGTCTGCAAATACAGATAAACTTTGTTCTAAATGGACTCTAGAAAGAAAGAGTGCAAGCTCTGAGTCACTAGTTTCCTAAAGCAGTGATTCTCAACCTTCGTAACACTTGAACACAGTTCTTCATGTGGTAGTGACACCCACTGTAAAATTATTTCATTGCTACTTCATAACTGTAATTTTGCTATGTTACAAATAATAATGTAAAAAACATCTGATATATGACCCCTATGGTACTCGAAGGATATCTGATAGGCGACCCCCAAAGGACTTGTGATCTATAGGTTGAGAACTACTGTCCTAAAGCTTTGGGATGCCTTTATACGTACTACCAACAGATTGTAACTTTAGGAAGTGACATTTGGCTTACTGGACAAAGAATTTAGTTGCACACTGGCCTGGGATTTTCATTTGCTTTTAACATAATTTACCTCTTAACCTTGTTCCTTTAACTTACTTCTCTTCTTTGGTTTGCAAATTTGAAATGGCAAACAAAACTCTCCAACTACAGAGGTTTGTAAACTATTTTCTAAGGGGAACTTTCCCAGTTTAATTTCTTTCAGGAGAAAGGTGGTTTTCTCTGGAGGTCAGGCACCATTTAAGTAAACAGGTAGTTCATCTTTTGACTCTTGGTATGACAACACTATGTAGATTGGCTAATGGGATCCTTTTGTAAGTTAGTGGAGAACTGTGTTACAGTTGTTACTTAAATGAGAATCTTCAGAGGAGCTCTCCAGTAGAAGGCATGGTTAAAGGATTCCTTTGTTGTTGCCTTCTGTTTGGAGTTTTGTTGTTCTAAGGTAAGTCTGCCTGGGTAGCCCAAAGTGACCTCGAACTCCCTTCTGATCCTCCTGCCATAATTAGATTATATATGTGTATGCTACCATGCCTAGTTTGAATACATATTTTTCACATATATTTTGACTTTTCACTTTTTTTTTTAGGCTGTGCGTGTTACAAAACCCAAAATCCCAGAAGCCATAAGAAGAAATTTTGAGTTAATGTGAGTAACACTCATGGGGTCCTAATATTTCTATTTAGAACTGTTTACATATTAATATAAAAGTCTAGGAAAAAGATGAAAAATGATTTCAATCTGGGACTGGATAAATGGCTGTTTTCTGTACTTTAGTAATACTACCTTTTGTATCTTAATTCCAAGTAAATTCTTACTAGATTTCTCTTTATGTATGGACATTTCCAAAGCAGTGCTCAAAGATGCATACACACACACACACACACACACGCACACGCACACGCACACGCAGACGGGGGTGGGGAGGGAGGATGGATTCAGGGTCTGAGGGAACAACAGTGCTCTGTAGTGTAATCACCCTGAGTCCTTTGTTTCTAGTCTATCTTTTGTTGTCTAGCTTTATTTCCTGTTTGATTGTAGAGCTATGCGTTAAAACTACAAAGCATGGAGTGTCGGGCTGAGAGGTAGATTATGAATCTGAGCTGCTAATAGAAATAATTTATAGAAGGATCAGGAAGGTTTCTTAAACTTTATATATGATTGTTCCGCTAATAGATGAGTCGTATGGGTTCTCCCCTTCCTCCCTCCATCTCTCACTGCCCCTCCCCTCTCTCCCCTTATTCAGAAGGGTCATATACAGGATAAGCTTGAGTTACACTCTCAAGCCTGCATGTTGCTGTACTGTATCCTCAGGACCACAAAGGAGGGAAGGTGGTGGGAAGAAGGGAAAGTCCAGTTCTAATAATTCATTTTTATTATAGTTTGTAATCTGTTGGTTCCTAATAGATTTAAATTCAAGGAAAAGGTACTTTGGGGTAGGTCAGTTGAGGACTGTTGTAAGAAACATCCCTCAGGGCACAATTGCTGAGTCCAGTGTGGGGGTGTGTTCAGGTTTCTCTTGCTGCCAAACTGCTTTTCTGATTTGTGTGTTTTACTTCACAGGGAGGCAGAGAAGACAAAACTTCTTATAGCTGCACAGAAACAAAAGGTTGTGGAGAAAGAAGCTGAGACAGAGAGGAAAAGGGCTGTTATAGGTACTTGGATCTATTTGTGAAATGGATGGCTCTGTATTGTGACTTTGTCCTGTTCCTTATCAACTTCATATTGAACAGTGAGGGGACATAAGACAGCACTATGTGTAGTGGAGAATTCTGGAACCTTCATTGTACATTCAGATATCCTTAAACCTTTAAAGTAAGTGAAGCCAGTAGGTAATGAAGTAGCCTCGTTCATTTTCAATTTACAGTGTAATTTCACTCTGAGCAGGAATCTGTTCATGCGGTGAACTCCTGCCGAGGAGTTATTTTCTAGTGTGTTCTTACTACAGCACTGCTGTGTGCTGCCTGCCTTTTCAGTGCCTCCGTGCGCACATGCAGGAGCTTCCTAGAGCAGTGGGACTCAGAGGAGGGTGTGGGACGGGCCTGTACCAGCTCTTTTTCCTAGGCCATAATGAAACTGTCCAACTCCTGAGAGAATTTAAGAAATTCTTAAAAGCATTCCATTAATTTTTTGTAAGTTTTACTTTTTTATTAACTATTTTATTTATTTACCTTTCAAATGTTGTCCCCCTTCCCGGTGCCCCCTTCACAAATCCCCCATCCCCTCCCCCCTCCCCTTTGCCTCTGAAAGGGTGCTCCTCCACCCACCGACCCACTCCCACCTCACCTCTCTAGCATCCCATTTCTCTGGGGCATCAGAGCTCCATGGGGCCAGCGCATTCCCTCCCACTGAGGCCAGATGAGGTGGTCCTCTGCTACATATGTAGAGGGAGCCCTGGGCCATCGATGTATGCTCTTTGGTTGGTGGCTTAGTCCTTAGGAGCTCTGAGTAGTCCAGTTCTAATAATTCATTTTTATTATAGTTTGTAATCTGTTGGTTCCTAATAGATTTAAATTCAAGGAAAAGGTACTTTGGGGTAGGTCAGTTGAGGACTGTTGTAAGAAACATCCCTCAGGGCACAATTGCTGAGTCCAGTGTGGGGGTGTGTTCAGGTTTCTCTTGCTGCCAAACTGCTTGCTCCCTGACTCTTCCAACTCAGCTGTCTTGAGCAGAGTTTGAGTTCTGGGTTCTGTACTGCTATGCTGAGTTCTCCTTTCTCTATGTCCTCCTTACCCCTTGGAGTTGCCAGACTTCAGACATACATGCTAGTTCATTGATGGACAGAGGATCACATAATTTCAGCTTTAATATCCCAGATTATTGGTAATTGTTTATTGAATTTAAGGGTTAAAGTAACCACTTTAAGGTTTACTGCCTTTGAGTATCTTATGCCAGTTCTCTGATGGCTTTTTCGAACTGATTATGGTGATCTTTGTATTTTTTGAGTTCTGATCCTTCCCCAGATTTATGCTTTGCAAATGATCTTTTCTTGATTAGTGTCTTATCTTTGAATTGAGGTATCTTTGAGATACAGATATTTGATTTTCACATAGTCTAGTTCATTACAAATCTGGTGGTTTGTGTCTTATTTTGTTTATGAGTTCTTTTGCCTCCACCAGTTCCATTTATTCTAAACATTTCAAGTTCCGCTTTTTTGTGTATGGGCCTTTCATTCACAAGGGACTTGTGTTAATGTTAATGTGACAGAGATTTGGCTTTACTTCTTCCAAATGGCAACCCAGTTATCTCAGACTATTGAGTAGTTCATTGCTTCCTCTTTTTGAATGCCATTCATGTTATATATTATATATTAAGATACTACATGTCGAAGATCTCTGTTTTGTTTTAACTCTTTGCTCTGTCTTCCCTGTTCCTTTTACTGCTGGAGTTTTCCCTTAGCTGTTCCTCCTGGCTGTAATTGTTAACTATTCTTAATTACTCTGAAATTAGCCTGGACTAACTAGGCCCTGTATTCAGCCGGGAAACTTAAGGACCAGCTCACTTCTATAAAATACTGTCAGGATTTTTGTTGCAACTACATTGAATGTACGCTGATTTGGAGAGAATGGAAATATTTATGATACTGAGCCTTTCAAATCTCTTCTACTTATGAGAAATGTATTTTAAAGAGTATCATAATTAAATATTAAGGAGATGACACACGATATAAAGTGTAAGCAATTGTGAAAACCAGAAACACATGAAAACATGGGGAGGGCTTGGTGACCCACCTCTAATTTCAGCCTTACAAGGCATACATGGGCTCCTCAGAGCAAACTGGCAGCAAGACTTTATAGGCAAGTTCTGGTTTCCTTGAGAAGACCCCACCTTAAATAAAATGGAAGAGTCAGAGGTGACTCCTGGTATCAACCTCATCCTCCACATGTTATGCACCTCCATGCACGTGTTCTACAAGTGTGTGCCCACACACATGAAGACTGGAAAAAGTATAGTAGTATTAAAGTCCCTGATATTTGCTAGAAATTCATTCTATTAGTACCTGGTGTGGTGACGCACATATTTTGTCCTAGTACTGGGGTGGCAAGGCCAGCCTGCTCTACAGAGTAAGTTCCAGAACAGGCAAAGCTACAGAAAAACTGCCTCAAAAAGCAAAACAAGAAAGTAGTTCATTCCTGTGTAGCCCTTTAGAAATTTTTTGTTTCTGTAATAAGTATACTCTTCTACAAAGGAACTTTTTCTAGCTTGTCATTGCTTTTGTGTAGCTATCCATTGGTTTTTAGCTAGCAACAGTGCTGAAAATGCTCATATCCATCATAATGGTAGCCCTGGTTTTCCTGTGAGCAATAGTATTGTTTTTAGATATCAGTAAGTCTACTCTCTTCTGCATAGAAACATCACACCGTTCATTTCTTTTTTGTCTCACTGCTTTAAGCTTTGGCCTCCGAAAGTAGCAGTAGCAGGCATTTTGCTGCTATAGTTCCAATAATTGCTGTCTTAACATTTGCTGTTTAATGAAGTTTCCTTTGTCCTTTGCTTGCCAAGGGCCCTTATTAAGAACTACTGAAACTAAATTATTTTCTATATATGTAGAGTTGATTTTTAAGTTGCTAATATGGTAGATTGTATTGTTAGATGTTATATTACTGGATTTTCTTTGTGTTACTCTATTAAACCTATTCAGGCATTATGTGGAAGATTCACCATAATCTCTTGTAAGACTTACTAATAATTTTTAAGAATTTTTACTTTTGTTTCTTATGAGATCAGCTTACAGTTTTCTTATAGACTCTTACCATGTTTTGCCTATTTGTATTTTGTTTGGTATTGGGCTTGCTGTTTGTTGTGTGCTGTATGTCTTCCAACCTCAGAATAACTTGAAGAGCATTTCTTTCTCAGAACAGTTTGTATATGGTGCGTATTGTTTCCTTTTCGTGGGCATCATGGGACCATAAAACAGTGTGCTTTACTGTGGTGCGTGCTGTTTAGTTTATTTGTACTTTGGTAATATCTAGCCTGATTTCATTTCTCTATTGCATATAAATTTACTCCATTATTTATTTTTTAAGCCTTAAAAATTTTATTTTTGTTGAAAATTGTCTATTTTAAATAATGCTGCAATTGGAGTATGGATGTGTAACCTTCACTGCAGCTTTGAAGCATCTGCCCTCCTTCCCTGACCTTACGATGTTTGTTTGTATATTCTTTTGTTGGATCAGTTTTGATCTTACTGATTATTTTTTGGAGAACTGCGTTTGGTTTTGGCTTGCTTGCTTTCTTGATTTCTTTCCAGTGCTATTTCTATGATTTTTTTTTCCTTCTTCACTGTGAATTTACTTATTGGTTCTTTAAGAAACAAATTCTAGAATTAGATGCTTAAAACCATTGACTTCCAGTTTTTCCTTTCTCCTTTCTTTCTTTCTTTTTTTTTTTTGGTTTTAGGTTCTTTTGTTTTGCTCTGTTTTTTTAGTGGAGGCAGGTAGAAGTATACATTTTCTTCTGAGTACTGCTTTGGTCTTGGAGGATTTGTTACTGGTTCTTCTTTTGCTTATATGTGTTCAGTTTTCCTTTTAAGATATTTCCATTATAATTTCATCATTAACCTGAGTTTTATATATATATTCAGTTTTTGGTTCAGTGAGTTTTGAGAATCAACCATTTTTATTATTGATTTTTAGTGTCAGTTACAGTCAGAGGATAACATTTGCTGTATGGGTCATCGAGTGTGTGTTGAAATTTGCTCTGTAGGCCTTTTCTGTAAATGCTCCATGTGTATATATATATTGTCTTTGTTTGTTGGATACAGGTTTCTGTGCTGATTGATCGCATCTTCTGTGTTCTTCTCATTTTGTCTTCTGGTACTATCAGTTTATTGAGAACATTGTGTTAAAATGTTCTGCTATACTCATTGTTGACTTACAATTTTTTCTTTATTTTGAGCTTATATCGTGAAGGGCATTTACATTCAGGATTGTTAATTTCTCAGGAGATTTGTTACTGGTTTCTAACATTCTTTATCCCAAACATATTTTGTGGCATAAGACTCAGTGCTGTCTAGTGATAGCTGTATGGTTATGCCTCACAACATAGCTATGTTCTCTGGGCTGTTTTCTTGGTGTATCTTCTCATTCTTTTACTTTCAACTTTTCTATGTCATTATGTTTTAGGTGTGTCTCTTATAAACAGCATATAGCTGGATTTTGTTATCTTATCCAATGTGAGAATCTGTCTTTTAACTGGTGAGTTTTAGTCTTTTTATATTTATTGTAATTGCTACTGTATTTAGATTTATCACTCAATTATGTGCTGTTTCCCATGTATTTTTTTTCTCTTCTTCTTTTTCCATTGTGAATTCATTCTCTATTCATTTTATTTCTTTTACTTGACTGGAAGTTTTACATTCTGTGTCTGGAATGCACAACTATTCATTACTTGTAAACTGTTGTGTATCTGACTCAGTAAAATCTAAAGTTAATCATTTTCTCTGTCCTTTTCTCGAATGATATATTGAAATGCTTTAACCCTCACCCGTCTTCTCCAGTGTCACATGCCATGGTTGCCCTGTCACTGTCTCCATGTTGTTTTATCTTGTCACCGCTTATGCTCGTCACTGCTGAGGACTCCTGCGATTATGAGCATGCAGCTGCACTGGTTGTTCTCTGGGGTCCTCAGTTCTGCTTTGAAAATGACCGCTTGTCTTCCAGCTCTCATTGGCCAACAGGTGGAGGTCTTTAGTCCAGGCTCTCTAGAGTTGTTCTGGAGGTCTTGGCTTTATTTGGAAGTCAGTTCAGATGTACAAGGCCTTATCTGGTCCTGTTTGGAGCATTGCCCACATGCCTCCCTTTCTTGTGAAATGACCACCCTAGAGCTGCTACCATACAAATCCTTAGCTCTTTCTTCTGTGCCACTTGAGGGCTTTCATTGCTGCTTATGAACTTGCTGTGCATTTAAGGCAAATTGATTGTTTTACATGACAGTTTAGGGTACACCTGAAAGGAATTTTGTCTACTCTTGTCTGAAATTCCAAGTATGGTCATGCTGTTCACTGGTTTCTTTCCATGAAATGGAGAGTTTATTTTATCGCAGTTTATTTTTAAGCTAGAATAATACAGATTGATTTCACTCTATTAAGTCCTGGGGCAATTTATAAAGGATGCTGCCTTCTGAAAGAAAAAAGTATTTGGAAAATTTCTTTCTTGTTTTATGTTTTCCCCCAGAAGCCAGAAACAAGATATGCTAAAGTATCTCTTTGGGCCTTTGGGGGTTTCATACCATGGTCTACATGTGTTTTAGCCCCTTATAGAAAATGGAATGTGTTTCATCTGACTTAGGTGCATTCTCCCATATACTTTACATCACCTTTAGGTTACTTATACATATTAAAGTTCTATGGAAACAGTTGTTATACTATACCATTCAGGGAATGATGACAAGAAAAATGTTTATGTTCAGTACACAAATTTTTAAATTTCTGAGTATTTTCCATCTGTATTTGGTTGAATCTTCAGATGAGAAACCTGTGACCACAGAGGACCATAGCCCTCATAATCATTGTCTGAAAAGGAAACTTGAGATATCATTGTAAGAATTATGGAGATAGAATTTCAAGTGTAATTAGAACCTTTCTTGTTTGGTCTGGGGAGCCTTGGTTAGGACAGATGTTTGCTAAAGGTGTTTAGTTTTTCCTGGGTGCACTTGGATGTGGCAGCTACTGTGCTCTCTATGAACATTTGTTCCTATAAGTAATTCATTTCCTTCTTTGATATTCTTTTCTTTATGTCATATTCTTGATGGCTCCTGAATAGTAGATCCTGTCACTTAAAACACAGGCTTTCTATTGTCTTCTCTTGTTGTCTGACTGTATACTCTCTATCTGTAGGGTTTTGTTTTGTTTTTTTCATTTGTCCCTATGTAATTTCTTTTATGCTTCATGGCATATCCCTACCAGGTCATGTCCATTTTTTTCCTACATGTCCTCTTGTTTAATTCCCTTGCCACTATATGTCCTTGTCCTTTGTTACCATGAGTTTGTATTGCTTCACTTTTGTACCGGTCTTTACTTCTAGCCTGTGAACCATTGTTCTGTAGTCTCATGAAAGACTGAAACTGTTAGCCTTTTGTAACCTTCTTCCCACAAAGTGTGCACTACCAAAATAGAACAGTAAAGAAAGAAGGAAATTCCCTTCCTCTCAAGTTGTTTCTAGAACAGATAAAACCTTGGAAGCAGTTAGCCATAAAGCCACATGTAATTAATGTTACACCTTGTACTGCTGATTCTAAGTGTGTTTCTCTTTGTTGTATTATTATAGAAGCAGAGAAGATTGCACAAGTAGCAAAAATTCGATTTCAGCAGAAAGTGATGGAGAAAGAAACAGAAAAGCGCATTTCTGAGATTGAAGGTACAACAGTGAAAGGCTGAAATTCTGGGTGTTTGAACTCCTTCTGCCTCAGGACCAATCTTGATTGTCTTGTGGGGGAAGGCCATAGGATATGCTGGTCTGGAGGAAGTAGCCACGCTGATGCACTACAACAAGAAAGCAAGCAAATAACAACAAAACCTATATAATTTAGTTCTCGCTTTAGTCTGTGACTTGGCAGCTCAGCGTTTCACTTCCTTTCCTACAATGAGTCTGTTTTAGCTCTTACTATATTTTCTGATGAAGTATAGGAATTCTTCAAAATCTTTTGTTAAAACAAAATAAGTGTCTAGAGAGATGGCTCAGTGGTTAAGAACACTGGCTGTTCTTTAAAGGACCAGGTTCAATCTGCAGACCCACGTGATAGTTCATAACTGTCAATAATTCCTGTCCCAGTGGACACACTCTTGTATACATATGATGCTTAGAGATACATGGCAGGTAAAATACCCACATACATAAAATGAAATGAAAAGCTTTTAAGGTGTGTACATGGTAAGGGCAGGGCAGATAGCTCAGTGCTTAAGGACACATACTGCTCTTTCAGAGAATCTGAGTTCAATTCTAAGGACCCATGTTAGGCAGTCCTCAACTGCCTCTAACTACAGCTCCAGATGATCAATACCTTCTTCTTTAGGGTCACTGTTCTCTTGGGCTTTTTTTTTTTTTAATCTCTCTGTGTTGATTGATTCTAGAATATGCCTATGGTTGTTTTGCCTGACCCCTTCCTGGGTGGAGGGTAAGGCTCTAGGTGATTGGAAATTGGAGGGAGGTAGAGGACAAAGAAACCACTTAGAACAGAAAACAAGTTAACTCAAAAAGCTGTTGGTTAACAGTGATGAACTTTAATTCTCCTTTAAAAGGAGCTGTCCTGAGGACTGAGAGTTTTTAAATTGTTAAATTCATAACTTAAAGTGAGGCAAACAATTAAAATATTAAGATGTAAAAAAGATACTCTGACTCTGATACTCTGACTCAGATGAGGGAATAGAGTGGCAATTTTCTTTCATTGCAAACACGCGTTACTGTTTTATTTGCTAGATGCTGCGTTCCTGGCCCGAGAGAAGGCGAAAGCAGATGCGGAATATTATGCTGCACACAAATATGCCACCTCAAACAAGGTGACCTCCTCATGCCCTTCCTAGTAACTGTGTCTGGTGTACATTCAGTTTCATGGTTTCAATGTCAGAAAAGGGTAGTGGCCGGCCCATCGTTGACCAATTACGTAGTAAGACATATTGCTACTCATTGCTAAGGAGGGAACGTTGTCTGTTGTTATAAAGTAAGGAGTAAAGACCAGCAGGGGCATGGGCACCAGTCAAACATCATGAAACCATCCACCTGTCCTGTAGGGAGGGCTCTGAGAAGGGAGGGGCTCGGAAAAATGACAGGAAAAGAGGAAGCTAGTGTAGAACAGCTTTCCAGACATCTCTCCAGGACAGAAGCTGAACTCATGTGTGGTTTGCTCCCAGAGACATCCTTGCAGTTTCTGGGGTGAGATACTTTTCCACTGTTGAAGGCTGCCGTGGTCTATGGTGCATCTGTATCCCTGTCCCTTCCTGCTGCACACCTATAGGACTTGTTTTAGCACCTGCTCTCACACACATTCCCACACGGTAAATTTAGAAACAGATTTGACTTCAGAGGAAGCAGAGTGGACTGTTCACACGTCCTTCAGTGCAAGCTGGTGGTTGGCGATCTGGCCAGAGGGAAGCGCTAGGGTCTTACTGTTGGGATTGAAGAGTTGGTTGGGAGTGCTTGCTGCGCTTTCAGGGCAGCAGAGTTCAGTATCCAGCACCTACACTGGGCAGCTCACAACTCCACCTCTAAGGGGGTAGAGTCCAGCTCTGTCCCTTCACAGCCATGTACACATGTGCTCACACAAACATACATATAAACAAAAATAAAGTGTCTTTTTTAAAATAAAAGACTTTATTATTAAGATCAAACTTATTCTGAAAAGGTTCGTCATTTTATACCATCTTGAGAAATGCTACTCAGGTATCAGTGTGTATTAAAAGGGCTTTAAAAAGTAATTTAGTTGTACTGTATGATCAGATTTAATTGCAGTGTTTTGGCAGAGGATTAGAATCAGCTGGAGAGGGTGGAGATGTGGTGACTAAAGATGCTGAAGTGCAGAGAGTAACTGATCAGCACTGCAAAGGACAGGACAGACTCAAGACGGAGAGCAGATGACTAGAGTAATCCTGGGGAAAGTAAGACACAGCAGACATGGGCTCTAAACCAGACACGTTTAGTTGAAATTATTGACACAAAATACTAGTAGTGAGGTGGACGATGCAGCTCAGTTGATAGAGTGATTAGCTAGCATGGCTGGTCCTCACACCACAGAAACCTGGGTGTGGTGACAGATGTCTAGAATCCCAGTAATCTGGTGGTAAAAACAGGAGAATTAAAAGTTCAAGGTCATCCTCTGCCTCATAGCAAGTTTGAGGCCAGCCTGAAATATGTGAGGGCCTTTTTCAAATATTAACTGTTGGTAGAAGCAGTTCTGGTGGTTGACAAACATCCATCTTATCACAAGTAATTTAAACAGCCAACTTTTGTGTAAAGACAAGATGCCAGCTTAGGTGATTTCTAAACATACTCCAATTCTCAAATTTGGTTGAAAAAGCTGAGTCACTAAGACACCTGGTTAAACAGTTGTGAACCTAGGCTTTTCCTTGGAAACCCTAACACTGATCTGTTAAATTATATACCTCTCTCAAAAGAATCAGAAATTCTGTGTCATTTCCTGGTTGAGTTGCGCTACATGAAATAGAAAATGCATGTAAACTACTTTATAAGCTACAAAAGAAATACTATGTTATTTGATCCCCAATCTATTAAAAAAATATATGACTTATCCTACATTAAGACAAGAGTTTGTTAAAGGAATTTTAGTTAAGAACTTAGCTGTTCATAGGATAGCCACACTCCAAAATGAAATAGGGTCACTGGCAAACATTCTAAGTTGAGTCATGTTACTCAGGAGAGCAACTGGAGAAACAGTCTTTGAGAAAAAGAAATGACTATTGTACCAAACTGTTCTAATTCTTCTGCTCTTGTTTACCCCACACAGCACAAATTGACACCAGAATATCTGGAACTCAAGAAGTACCAGGCCATTGCTTCTAACAGTAAGATCTACTTTGGCAGCAACATCCCTAACATGTTCGTGGAGTCCTCTTGTGCTTTGAAATACTCTGATGTTAGGACTGGAAGAGAAGGCTCCCTTCCCCCTGAGAAGGCCCTTGAACCCTCTGGAGACAACCCCATCCAAAACAAGGAGAACACAGGTTGATGCAAGAGGTGGAAATGTTCTCCCATATCAAGATGCGAACCCAAGGGGCTAAGTGGGAACAGTGGTTATGTGGACTCTTAAGATTCACAGAGAATTTGTGCTCTATTGTGATTCTCTTGTCATAGTCCTGGTTTGCCAGCTGACTACAGGATAGACCTAGCTGTCTGGCACTCAACTGGTCTCTGCAGCCACAGTTTTATCAAGTATCCTGTATGTGTTCCTTTGTAAACCGGTACTCATGAATGAGGGAAAGTCTGATGCTAAGATACTGCCTGCACTGGAATGTCAAACACTATATAACAAGCTGTGTTTTTTAAAAGCTGAGGTCTATTGAATAATGTTTACATTGGTCCCAGAGGACATGTGTGCTCAGACATTCAAGCGCTAGGAGGCCAGAGGGAAGACCTTCAGAAAATGGTAAGTTAAAGAAGACAAGTGTCATTAGATACTTGGGACCCAGGCTCTCTTTAAAGTCTAGTCCCGGCATTCCTCCATGTGATTAACAGCCAGACCTCTGGGTTCCTAGGAAATTATCTTCCAGTTGAACAACCATTTACTTGATACAAATTGTACCTTTCTGTTTTTCTAGTCAGGTTGGTGGCCTACAGGGACATGCACTTTGCCACCCAACCAGAGGTTCCTCGCAGAGATTCCCAATCACTAGTTCATTGCATTAGTACGCTCAGAGATATAGAAAGCAGCTGAAATTTAAGGGAGATAAAGCCTGCACTGCCCCAAAGCTGTGGGGCCCTTTGTTTCCTTTATTCGGTGATGTCATCGACCTCACTGCCCCAGCCCATGTGTGACTGAAGTGCCCGGTTTTAGCCACAGACAACTGCTTAGATGTCCCCTCTTGGCTGACAAAAGCTGGGACAAGGCTGTAACCAAACATAGGAGCAGTGTGCAATTCCTAATTCACTGCACAGTATTATATCATAATTACAGGAAGTTTTTATTTTTAAAACTGGATTTGGGGCACAATCATTCACCCCAGCATTTCTGTCTAAAGGCCAAGGTCCTAGGGCTGCCATGGTCACTAACACACTGATTCTCCTTAAAGTAGTTCACAAGGTGTGGAACCAAGTGACCCAGACAACATCCTTAGTCATCTTTGTCTCCTTCCCTGGAATGCAGAAATCAAAGTTGCTTTTCCAACTTTTACCTTCTCTAGGAGATCAGAATTCTTTTGACTTCCTGGGCAGCCATTGAATTTATTTTCCATGAGAAGATGACAAAGCTAGCCTGTGGCTCTAGGAGATCACTTCATCCAGACCATTTTGCCCATCACATTAACTTCCCTGGAATATTGTGCTGCACAGGTAGACCTGAGTCTGCCCAGCTTATTGACAGCTCTTGTGTATTCTGTGTTCAAGTCAGGCAGAAATGTAACGGGGCCACTTCCTGAAAACTCTCAGCTGTTGATCTCACAGCAGCTAAAGGGTTGTGCCAAACATTTTATTGAGAAAGGAAAGCCCAGATTTGAATGGGCTTTTTCCCTAGGCCTTATAGTGTAGAGGCATTTGTAATATGGAGAAAATGATTTTTCTCATTTAATTATAGAAATTACCTTTAAACAGATTTTGTGTTCTTTGGCCCATCTTACAAGAATTTTTAAACTATACAAATACTCCTGTTGTATTGTTGCTGCAGATAAATAATGATTGTTGTGGGATATCTGGATCATTGAGCTTCGTGCTTTCATTCCTAGAGATGTTTCTTATTCCCATTTAGTGAAATGCTGTTGCCCCAAAGTGATGGTTGTGGGTTTTCTTACCAGTCATAGGCCCTGGTGAGGAACAGGGAAGTGCCATTGTGAAAGATGAATGAAAGCACTTCCACTTGAGCTCCATATGGAGTGAACTTCCCTGTGCCCACTCAGTGAACTAAGTCTGACCATCCTTCAGGGACGTTCCTTTTGGTAAATATACACTGTAATCTTTAAGTCTAAATTTATATGTGAAAGTTAACTTTTTTTAAAAACCTAAATAAAATTATTTTCCTATCAGTGATTGTGTGTGTTTTATTTTCGCCATGTTTTCATACTTTTCTGTTGCTGTAACGTGTTCCAAGGCTCTAAGGCTGTCTGTAGCTTGCTCTAAGACTGTCGGTAGTTTCCTCTAAGGCTGTCTGTAGTGTGCTCTAAGACCATCTTGCCCATTTCAACTAGAGGACCAGTGTGTTTGCTGATTGAACTTGTAGAGGTTTGTACTTTTTCTAAAATAATGACTATTAGGTATAATTTTTTTAAAGTAACAATTCCACTTTTTCCTAACTCTTAGAATTTGTCACCAAATTTTTTATTGTTTGTGGGATAAATGAGGAACAAGGGTTTGAAGAAGGAAGATGGGCATTGCGCCCTTTAGAGTCTTCCTAGAAGGAAAACAAATTTACATTAAAGAAGGCATGAGGCAGCTTGTGTGCATTGTAAGTAGTAGTGTTGTGGCATGACTAACTTCATTAATTCAGATGTTGTAAGAGTCAGGATTGGACCTAGATTCTCGCCTGGGGAACATCTCTCTTGGGGAGACAGTTGCAACAGTGCTATTGGGCTAGCAGGGAATAGTAGTTGGGAGAGACCCTGGGAAGGAGTCCCTTTACTGGGCTTCGGGACTCCACCATACTATCCCACATTAGCTGCCACAGACCAGGGAGCTGTGGCTGATTTGAACTCGGTATCCTGTAGGCTTTGGTATTAAGATGGGTTCTACCCACTCCTGTAAGAAAGTGTGAATTAGCAGGTGTGACTCCTACTTGCTTTAATTAAGTCCAGTGTGTGTGGCCCAGGAGCTGTATAATCTGGCTGTGCTGTCCTTCCCAGCCATTCTCTAAGGTCTGTGAATGTGCCTTCCCTCTATTTCCCTCTGTAATGTTCTGTCCTGGCCTACTTTTCCTCTCTTGTGGCACCAGCTATCCTTTGCCAACTCCTCATCACTTCAGAGAGTTCACCCTGAACTATGCTCAGAGTTAGCATTTTCCATTTACCCAGTATGAATAGTCACCCTGCCTCATTACCTGCCTAGAATCTATCATCACATAAACCTAGGATCTATAAAGGCGGTGACCATGGCTATAATGTTGCCTGGGGATTGTATGTAGTTCTAGCTGCTGAGATGGTATTTGATCCTTGAGACTTAATCAGTTTTGTTTCATGAAAACGAAAAGATGATTACGAAGTGCAGGAAAATGTAGTTAAGTCTTAACAAAAGGACTTATAAGCTGCGTTTAAGTCCATAGGAATGAAGACTTGTAAAAATAATCAAAGAAAATTACCAGCCATTTCTAATTGGTTTACTAATTCTTGCAGGGCATCTCTTGAGCAAACTAAGTTGTACCTAGTGTAGTAATTTCCATTTGGTAACTTCTGGGGTAAGTTGGTTTATCTTATCTATAGAAATCAGTATGTTTCTGTCTCTGAGTAGCCCTGAAATTCCCATAGTAGAGAATGACATAGAACTTGGTGTGAGCATGAAATAAAACACATAGATATTTGTCTTCAGGAGCCATGGTATAAGATAACTAGATTTTAACATTAGCCACAACCTCAAGGGACAGTCCAGTAACCCAGGCCAATGTCTCAATCTTCGCCTGCTCTCTTGTCTTGGTGTAACCATTTGGAACAGTCAACTTCTCACTCCTGGTGTCCTTTTAGTTACACAGACCATAACTCAATGACACTTTTCTTGTTTTTCTTACTGTGTGCTATGGCTTGAGTATGTTCTTCAAAAATCATGTGTTAAGAACAGCCTCTAGTCCACCAGTCTCTCTCTGAGAGCTCAGAGAGGAGATGAAGCACTAGGCATAGTGAATGGATTAAGATCTTTGTGGCAAGAATGAGTTCATTTTTTAAGGGGATTTCATCTCTGTCTGTGTGCTTGCATTCCTCCCTCCTTCCCTTTTCCTCTCTCACCCTCTTAGTGTTTCTTACATTCTGCTTTTTTTTTCTTTTTCTTTTTTTTTTGCTGTGAGATGATAGAGCAAGAAGGCATGTCAGCAGGTATTGTCCTCAATTTTGGATTTCCAGCCTTCAGAATTGTGGGAGATTGCTGTTCGTCATGAATTACCCAGTTGGCAATGTTCTTTTAGAACAATTCAAGATGAACAAAGAGAAGAAATTACTTCCAGAGGAGTGGAGTGTTGCTGCAGTAAGTATCTGAAAATGTGAACATAGTTTTGGAGTTGAGTAATGAGTAGAGACATTTGGAGACGCAGTCTGGCAACAGCTTGGTTGCTATGAGCAGAACATCAAGGAATGTTCCTGTGAGGGATCAGTAAGGAGAGCTGTAGGGAAAATGGCAGAGACTGTTCTGAGGGTGCAGAAATGGGAACTAAGTGTTGGGAGCTTGAGTGAAGGTTATCATTCTCAGCTGAAAAGAAAAAACTGTGGCAAGGCGTTCTGGAAGAGGAATCTTAAGATCATTCTCTAAGATTTAGTGGAAGACATTACTTCCTTTCTTTGTTGTGCAGGAGACTGAACCCAGAGCCTGGCACGTGCTGAGTAGATCTCTATTAGAAAAGAGTTCAGTGTATACTCTTGAAGCAGCTACTATTGCTCCTTTTAGCTGCAGATAGCAAAACGCAAGGCGGGAAATGATATAAAGATGGAATGTTTAAAAGAAAACAGAACTTAGGAATTTGAAGAATCCTTAGCCTAGCACTTGTAAAGAATGATAAGAGAAAACCAGTGTTTGCTGAAGTACTGGTAGAAGACAGCTAACTGCTGTCCCTCAGTCTTAGGACTTCCTAGTCTCTATTACCAAGAGCCAATTTATATTGGTTATAATACTGTTATAGCACAAAAGGAACTATGATAACCGTGTTTCTTTGGAAATATTACCTGACTTTGCTGCTATTTCTCTTAATTAATTTCTTTACTAGTTTTTAGATTTTTTAATCTTCAAAAAATAGGAACACTATCCAATTCATTCTTTGAAGCCACAATTACACTTTTACCTAAACCACACAAAGACCCAACAAAGAGAACTTCATACCAATTTCCATAATGAATATCGATGCAAAAATTCTCAATAAAATTCTTGCAAACTAAATCTAAGAACACATCAAAACAATCATCCATCATGATCAAGTAGGCTTCATTCCAGGGATGCAGGGATGGTTCAATATATGGAAATCCGTCAACGTAATCCACTATATACATAAACTCAAAGAAAGAAACCACACGATCATCTCATTAGATGCTGAGAAAGCATTTGACAAAAGTCAACACCCCTGCATGGTAAAAGTCTTAGAAAGATCAGGAATTCAAGGCCCATACCTAAACATAGTAAAAGCAATATACAGCAAACCAGTAGCCAACATCAAACTAAATGGAGAGAAACTTGAAACAATCTCACTAAAATCAGGGACTAGACAAGGCTGCCCACTCTCTCCCTACCTATTCAATATAGTTCTTGAAGTCCTAGCCAGAACAATTAAACAACAAAAGGAAGTCAAAGGGATACAAATTGGAAAGGAAGAAGTTAAAATACCACTATTTCCAGATGATATGATAGTATACTTAAGTGACCCCAAAAATTCCACCAGAGAACTCCTACAGCTAGCTGATAAACAACTTCAGCAAAGTGGCTGGGTATAAAATTAAATCAGGAGCCTTCCTCTACTCAAAGGATTAAACAGACTGAGAAAGAAATGGGAAATGACACCTTTCACAATAGTCACAAATAATATAAAATACCTTGGTGTGACTAACCAAGCAAGTGAAAGATCTGTATGACAAGAACTTCAAATCTGAAGAAAGAAATAAAAAACTGTAGTCTCATATAAGTATTTATTAGACACCTACTATGTTGCTAAAGTAACAAAAAAAAGGGGGGGCATATATCCTTGGAGGTGGGGTAGGACAGGTTAAGTAAACTGAGTCCCACAGCAGGTTCAGTGAGCATCAGTAGCATCTGGTGGTTTCTAGGAAGTGACGTGTGGTCCGAGACAAGTTTCAAAAGGATGCATGGAAGGCAGCCAGCTGAAACGGTGATGGCGCGACGTGTTTGAAGCGATGGGAAATCACGTTACATTTAAAATGTAATTTCCTGGGTTCCTTCACCTCGAGAGTACCAGGAGACATGAGAACCGTCTCATTGCAAGCCCCTATTAGTAACGGTTTCTGCTCACTAGCACAGGCTCTCATCTGCAGGCATCTCTTTTTGAATCCTTACCACCTTAAGAGGTTCTGCTGTCATCTTACAACTGGGGATTAGAAAGATTACTTGATCCAAAAACCACATAAATAACAAGGTGCAAAGCAAAGCTTTGATCTATACCACAGATCCAGGGTCTTTACCACAGTCCTTAACCTTGCTCACTGAAGCAGTTTGGACACTGAAGGCTCTGGATTTAGAAAGATTTCAGGGGACGTAGAGTCTAAATGAAGGCCAGGAAAAAGGATGAGTGACTGGTTAGCATGTTAAGTGGTGACCCATGGGTTGGCTTTCTCTGCCCTCTGTAGGCCTAAGAAGAAGTGCTCTCTAGAGGACTTGGTCAAAATAGCAGCTGACTGCAGAAACAGGAGCCCTTTGGAGTCTGGACAAACAGCACTCTTCCATTAAATGAACCAACTGGACCTGAATAGCATAAAAATGGTCACTGTGGATACTGCGTTCAGGTAGGAAGCCTTCCTGCTCCAGTAGTAAAAAGTTATGTTGGCTGAAAAAGTCCCCTTCCCCAGATCACACCCCCTTACTGGGGACAAGCTTACATAAAGTAAGTGTTTGGTGCATGAATAGAAAGCAGAAAAAATTGTTTGAACTGATTTTCTCTCCAAAATTTCTCCACTTACTGGAAAGCCAGGATATGAATCTGCAATTCAGGCATATAAGAAAAATTCAGAGAAACTGGGTATTTGGTTCCTCCAGTTCTGTTCAGCCTCACAACCTCTCGAATTTGCATTATCTGTGTTGGACAGTTCCACCAGCTGTCACCTCACTTTCCCCTGCTTGCATCTTCCACTTCATGCAAGCACCTTAACAGTTTCTACTTTAGGAATCCCTCAAGACCACAAGCTGTAGTCTGTCCACACCCATGCTCAACCCAGCACAAAAGTTAGTACCCCAAGAGACAACCTTCGGTGAGAAATAAGCATAAATGATTACTGCGGCCTGACCACCCTCCCCCCCCCCAAAAAAAACCTTTGCAATGGAGACAGCAACCCTTCTGACCCAACAGAAGAAGCAGTTTGATCATGAAGTTAAATTTCAACAAAAATTTAAAGAATAAGCTGGTGTGTGTCCAAAAAGCTAGGTGTAAAGTTAATAGACCAACCGTCAACCCAGAAAGACAGTCTCTCCTTAGACTCAACAGTCCCATGGGAGGGTGAACTCTTTAAGGTAAGACCACCTAAACAGCAAGAACCTGGTGTTAGAAAAGTGAGAAACCAGTCCACTGAATCACAAGTTTATTGCATTGGGTTAGCAAAACTATCTAAACCCATGGATCTGTAGGAACGTATAAAATGTCTGTTAAGAGTGTGTAAAGTGCTCAGGGTTGGGGCTGGAGAAATGGCTCAGTGGTTAGGAGCTCCTCCAGAGGACTGGGGTTTGGTTCCTAACACCGACATGGCAGCACACAAACTTTTGTAACTCCAGTTCCAGGGGACCTGTCGCTCTTCTGGCCTTTGCGGATACTGCACAAGTGTGCACTTGCATGCAAATAGGCAAATATTCATAAAGCCAATGTTTTAAGTGTTTAGTGTCTGCCCCAGCTAATTTTATGTAAACTCGACACCAGATAAAATAATTTCGGAAGAAGGAACCTCGATCGTGAAAATATCCCTAGTAATTGGCCTGCGGTACATTTTATTGATGGATGATAGATGTGGGAGGGCACAGCTCACTGGGCAATACTGCCCCTGAGCTAGTGGTCCTGGATGCTATAAGAACAGGAGTTGAGCAGGCACGGCAAGCAAGCAGGTGAGCAGCATTGCTCCATGACTTCTCCAGGACATCAGTTCCTCCCTCCGAGTTCCCGCCCTGAATTCCCTGGAAGATGGACTACGAGTTATAAGATGAAACAAAGCCTTTCCTCCCCAAGTTGCCTTTGGTCATGGTGTTTTATCACAGCAACAGAAATACAGTGCTGTTCGTTTTTTAGGGAAGTACAGTAAGCTGCCTAAAATGACAATAAAAAATGATGGCAAGAAATTGGAATCCTTATACATTGCTGGCAGATTGTAATTTGCTTTGGAATACTTTTTGACAGTTCCTCGACATGTTAAATAGTTATCATATGACACAGTGATTCCAAGAACACTGAGGCATATCCTACAGCTGATGACAGACCATGTCATGTCATGAAAAGGAATGGGGTGGTGACATCTACAGCACGGATGGACCTTGAAAGCATGCTGAGTGAAAGCAGACACCGTAGGCAGGATACTTTAAGAGTCCAACTATATCAAATATTCAAGCAGGCTAATCTATACACATCAAAGTAGGTGGGTGCCTTAATCCGAGGAGAGAAATGAGTGTGGCATTTCTTAAGTTTTAATTTGATGTCTATTTTAAGTACTGCTAGTCAGTATTATAAAAGAACAAACTATGGTATTTAAAGTATATCTCTGGCTGAAATCTTTTTTATAAGAAAGTTGAGATGATATTATGAATATCCCATCACCAGATCCTTTGATGAATGGAAAACACTATACAGGTAGGGATGGGGGCCCCAAAGGCAGGGTCAGGAGGAAAAGGCAGTGTAGATCATGGAGGGCCTCCTAAATCTTCTCACACCTTGCTGCGTTCCTCCAAAGACTAGAAAGAAAATTTGGAAGCAAAGCTTTCCAAGATTATAGTCAGGGCTCGATAGGTTAGATAGCTTAAAATGGCCTTAGCGCTCTGTGAATTCACCTGTCTCAATAAAACAGAGAACCAAGATAAGCTTGTCGACTGAGAGGAAATGACAATTGCTGTGGGCAACACAGAACTGGCACGGAGCTGAGTGGGAGTCAAGATGAAACCATTTAACTAAGAATTCTAGTGCCACACGCATTTACTGTTTATTGCTACAGCAGGCTTACTTTTAGATTTTTAAAATAAGTAAATTAGACCATGAAAGAGCCATACACTTGAACAACCAGAAGATTTATTATTTTAAAGAACTAAGCATAGTTGTAGCTACATGCTTGCAATCCCAGTGCTCCAGGGCCTACAACTTGGGGTATGTTCAAGGCCAACCCAACCTCCTCAGAGATTGACCATTTTAGATACAAATAAAAACAAGATAACTTTTCCGCTATCAACACTTTTTTTTTGTTTTTAGTGTTGTAAAATTTACCACAACATAAATTTTACCATTTTAGCCTGGGATGATGGCATGTACTTGCAGTCCCAGTGTTCAGGGTCTGAGGCAGGAGGATTACCACAAGTTCAAGCAGCCAAGTTCACATAGCAAAACCTCATCTAAAGAAAAAAAAAAGCCATTTTGCCATGCTTACAGTGTGTAATTCAGTAGTGTTAGGTACACACACTGTGCTGTATGACCAGGTACACACACTTTGCTGTATGACCACGATTGGTATCAACATTTTCAGAAGCTTTCCAACATCCCAAACAGAACCTCTGTACCTATGACACAATAGCCTCCCATTCCCTCCTCCTCCCAACCCATAGTAACCTCTCTAATCGACTCCCTGAGCAGATCGATTTGCCCATTCGAGATACCCCATATAAGTGGAATCACACGAGAATTTTCCCTTTGTATCTGACTCTTTCACTTGGCATAGAGTTTTCATGCTCCCTCTACCTTGTAGCACATGTCAGAATTTCATCCCTTCTTAAGGACGAATGCTATATACCAGGTTTCGTTCGATTACATGTTGATGGAGACAAACGTCTTAACTGCTGAGAGACCTGTTCTCCAAGGAAAACTCTTCCAAACCATCTCAGAGCACGCAACCTAGCTTCTTATCTCTAGTTTGTGAATGTAATTACTTTATGGTCTTAGAAACCTATGAATATAAAGTGTTGCTTTGTATGTAATGAGCTCTCAGTTCTGAGAAAAAGGACATGCAGTAGAGAGTCTTAGAAAATACAAAAGCTAAGGAGATGACTCGAGAGGGAAGCATTCCCTGCGCAAGCGTGACCTGAGTTTGAATCCCCACATCTATGTAAGGCTGGGTGTGGTCGTGTGCATCTGTGATCCTGGTGCTCGTGTGGCAAGATGGGAGGTGGAGGGCAGAAGAATCACAAGTTCAACTGCCAGATAGCGTAGCCAAGGCAGAGGCAAACAATAAAGAATGTATCTCAAAGTGGGGAGGGAGAACCGACATCCAAGATTGTCCTCTGGTCTACATAAAAACGGGTGTGTGCCCATGTGCACACACATCCTATACATAAAAAGAAAAAGAAGAAAATTATTGATTTTCTGAGTAAAAGAAAAAGCAGCAGTCTTTCTTGATCTCAGGCCCCAGCAAACAAACCCAACCCTATTCTGTTTTGTTTTTTCCCCAAGTCCAAAACTCAGAGCAGCCTTTGCCCAGGAACGCCCACCTATCGCTCACTCGGGCTTCAGCTTTGCCTACGAAGGGCAGCCTTGACTAACATTCTGGAGCTGAGATGGAGCTGCTAGAACTCACTACGCTTGCTCTCGTGGTTTCTGTGATATTCCTCAGCCTTCTTTCAGTGCGGATGAACATGCGCACTGTGGGGAGACTGCCCCCTGGCCCCACCCCACTTCCCATTATTGGGAATATACTGCAATTGAACCTCAAGAACATCCCTGCATCGCTTTCCAAGGTAGGGGGCTTCCATCCTAGGGTGTGTGCTGCCAGGTCAAACACTCATCTCTTGGTCGTGCTCAGACCACACGGTGCCGGCTATCCCACTGCCTGCTTAGATCTGCTTACCGCATAGTCTCTTTGGGGTGCTCTTTTTGGTATTATAGAACTGTAAACAATCCTCGTCCTTTTAGACCTGGATCACTTCAGAGCAGAGAGTAAGAGGCCTCGACCTACCTGGAGATATTAATTGGCTTCTAAATAAGAAGATTCTGGGATCAGAACGTATTTGAAATGAAAGACTGGTTCTATTAGTATGTAAGTCCGAAAGGCAAGCTCTCCAAACGTAAAAGCATATATTAGTACTTTATACTAAATTATCTGTGGGAAGCTTTGTGATTCTCCTAAAGAGGACCTCTCCTCTCCCTAACACTCTCACAGCTGTAACAGCACAGCTTGGCTGCCCCGGCTGTTGCTGGAGTGATAATGTCTCCCATAAGTTCACTGTGTGAAAATACATTCTTCAAGATGGAGAAATCGTACAAAAATTTCTCTGATTATAAATCTTTGAACTAAATAATTTATTAGATGAACAGACTAGTCCACAAGATATCTTTCTGATCCTGGGAATATTGATTAATTAATATTAATAAATAAATGCTAATATAACAGTAGAAAAATCCCCTCCTTTGACAAGCATATTCTAATAAGGGTGACTCAGACAGAATGAAGACAAGGCATGTCCTTGCATTCGCTATAGCAGACAACAATGCAGGGATGGAAAGAAGCAAACCTTTAATATACTTTACTTTTAAAACTCTATTTTATTACATTGATTTAGTTTGTGAGTGTCTGTATATGTGTTGATGTGCTTGAGAGTACCTGCCGCGGACGCATGTGGATACTGAAGGCGTTGATACTCCCTTTCCACCAAGGATCTAACACAGGTCATCAAACTTGGTGGCAGGTACCTTTACCTGCTGAGTCATCGGATTGGCCCAACTTTACTTTGTTCCCCACCCCCCAGAGATTGGTAGATGATTTTTTTTCATTAATTAATTAATTTACTTCACATTCCAATGGCAACTTTGCCTCCCTCTTCTCTTCCCAGTCTCTCCCTCTCCCCTCCCCTCCCTCCACCCTCTCCTCCCTTTCTCCTCAGAGAAGGAGAGGCCACCCACGTATATCAACCTGCCTTGGCATATCCAGTTACAGTGGGACTAGGTGAGACCCCGTGCCGTGCCGTGAGAGCCAACCACTGGCACTGTAAACACTACTCCGCTATGCTTGCAGACAGGAGCCTAACATAACTGTCATCTTGAGGGCCTTCACCCAGCAGCTGACAGAAACAAATGCAGAGACCCACAGCCAAACATTAGGTGGAGCTCAGAGAATCTTGTGGAAGAGGGGGGGAGGAAGGACTGAAGGAGCAGGAGAGGTCAAGAACACCACAAAAACGAAAACAAAACAAACAAACAAAAAAGAAAACAAAACCAAACAGAATCAATTAACCTGGGCCCCTATGGGCTCACTGAGACTGACCCACCAACCCGTGTGTGTGCAGGGGACAGACCTAGGTCCCCTACACATATATAACAGACATATAGCTTGGTCTTCTTGTGGGACCCCTGACAGCAGGAGCAGGGCCTGTTCCTGACTCTGTTGCCTGCCTTTGGATTGCTTTGCCTTAACTGGGCTGCCTTGTCTCGCCTCAGTAGAAGAAGACATACCTAGTCACACTCCACCAGTGACTATGGTGTGACTAAGCCCTAGATACAAAGACTGCCCCTGCGCCTACCCATGCGCAGAGTCACCTGTTTACATCCCACACCAGCGGAACGTTTTTGTTGTTGTTGTTGTTTTGTTTGTGTTGTTCTTATAATGGAGGAACGTCATCAATTCGTCCAGAGCTCAACGTTTCCATGTGAGTGCTGCCCGTGTACATTCTCTGGACTGGGACACGTGTGTAGCGATTGTATCTACCCTTAAAATGTCAGAACAGTTTCACTGTCCTAGAACTCCCTGTGTTGCCTTGGAAACCACGGCTCTTCTACTGTCTCCATAGTTGTGCATTTTTCTAAAATGTCATGTAGATGAGTCACACGCCGTGAAACCTTTTCCAGTTGTTTTCTTCTGCTTAACAATAAGCCTCTAAGCAGTCCTCCTCGCCTCTCATGGCTTCACAGCCATTTCTGTCTGAATCATCACAGCTGGTGTATTCATTCACCTTTGGCAACTACACATAAAATGGCTACAAACATCCACATGTAGGTGTTTGTATGGTCTTAAGTTACCTGCTCTTTGGAGATACCAAGGACACACAGTTGCTGGATCATGTGCTTAGTTTTGCAAGAAACTGCCCAATAAGATGACAGTTAAAGTCATAAAGTTAACCTGAGAAAAGTGCATTGTACACGAAAGGAACAAAGCCCAGTACTCTGTAGCAAAGGGTGCTTAGCAGAATCAAGGCACATCCAGGAGGTGAGTGCAGATAAAATAAGAAAATGAGCAGGAGCCATAGTACTACATTCAGAAGAGTAGGTCCTGTGATATTTTGAGTGCTGCTGGAAGAATGTTAGCTTCTATTCCAAATGCCGGGACATCAGAGGTTTTAGATGGAGTGACATGATATGTCTTAATCACATGGCTCTGTGGACTTGTAGTTATGGGTAGATTGTAAATATACTTAAAATAAGGCAGTCTACTTGTGCAGCAATAACCCAGGGGAGATGGAGGTGTCTTGGGCTAGTATAAAAACAGAGGTCAGGAGGGATGGTTAGATCTAACTGTATCTGGGAGACAGATCAACAGGGTCTGTTCACAGGATTGTTGAGAGGTACAAGATAAAGAATTAAGAATGGTTGCTAAGTTTCAGCTGAGTAGTTTCTACAGAATAAGATGGGAGAGACTATGGGATCAGGCTTTTTTGTTTATTTGATAATTAGGAAGGGAGAGCTCAGTCTTAGAGACGCTGTTTCAAAGACCTACTGATGATTGGAGTCAATATGTGAGCAGGCAATTTAACATATGAAACTTAAAGGTTTGGGGGCTGAGCCCAAATTTACATTTTTAAACTTTGGGAGACAGAATGTACTTAAAGCCATGAAATTGGACAAGATCATACAGGAGTGGGTAGACTGAAGTATAATCTGAAGATCACCCTAATAAAGGGGTCAGCCACATAGATGTCTCAAGGAGAACCAACCAGGAGGAGCCAGTGAGGTAAGAATAGCCACCAAGGAGTGGGGTGTCCTGGAGCCCAAGGGAATGATACCTTAGATGAACTATTTTAACCATGTCAACCCCAGTGGCTGGCCCAATAAAATGGGACAGTGAAGTAGAACTTTCAAGGGAGCTTCAGGAAAGAAGTTTTCAGTCCAGTGGTGTTGTTAAGGGGTTACAGGAAGAGATAGGGGAGGGAAAGTAAAGATAGAAGATTTGGCAATTTTTCAGAGCTTTGCCGTGAGGGAATGCTTTGCACTATAATTTGAATGAATTAGAACCCTTGTGCACGCTGGGAAATTGCCCACCCTCAGCATGAAGAGTCATTTATGGTAACAGAAAACTGCAAATGGGCACAGGTTCAGGCAAGTGAGCAGCTGCTGTGGTGGATGCCGGTGGAAACTCTCTGCCCCTCCCATCATCTCTGGACGCTACAAGGAAGAGTCATCACCTCAAAGAGGGGTTGGGAGAAGAAGACCAGGCAGGCTGGATCTCAAAATACAGAAGTACTCTCTAGGTCGGGCAAATTTCATCTTTGGGGATACAAAGGAGTGGTAGAAGATGTCAGAATTGTCCACCATTTGAGTGGAAGCTGGGAGGTGAGTGGAGGAATAAAGGAGAACGGAAAGAAAAAGAACAAATGAGAAACCCCAGGGAGCAAGAGGAAAACAATGAAAGAGTTGTGACTCCTTTGAGCCTCTTAGAAACAAGAACCACAAACAACAACAGAACTGCCTTAGGGTTTTACTGCTGCGAAGAGATACCATGACTAAAGCAACTCTTATACTGGTGAACATTTAATTGAGGCTGGCTTACAGTTTCAGAGGCTGAGCACAGTGGTGCAGGCTATGCACTGTTGGTGTGTGTCTGTAACCACCATGTTCCTACAGTAGATGGAAGGTGGAGACAGGAGACTCCCCAGACGTTTGTGGTTTAGATAACCTGGCAGATACAGTATTGTGGCAAACAACAAAGAGACTCAGGCTCAAACAAGGTATTAGGCAAAAGACTGACACCCAAGACTATCCTCTGACCTCCACACATATGCTATGGAATATGCAGTCTCCCACATATTTGCACATGCATCATACATATATAATATTATATATATCACACACACACATATATATATATGCACACAAGTTTTCTATAAATTTGGAGGGAAATAGAAATGTAGGTCTACAGTTGTGATTTCCAGTCTATCCTGACTCAATTAACTTACTATGACTATTTCCAGTTGCATTGATTTTCCTGCAATGGCATAACTTCATTCTTCTTAATGACTGAGAAAAAATTTCCATTCTGTGTGTATATACATCTTTCATTTAATATATTATCTTTTAGATCTTTCCCCCATGTTGTTTTATTTTTTTTTTCAGTCAGACAGGGATAGTTTATTAAGCATATGCCCTAGGACTGGTGGACCAGAGCTGTGGTCCAGATTCAGGAACTGAACCATGACCCTGAGTTAAGATCTTACAGAGTTTTAAAGCCCAAAAACTATAAAGATTTGTGCCAAGTTATTTCACCAATCAGGATTTAGGGATAAGGATATTTCCTTAGAAACATGTCTGTGTCTTACATTTATCCTGCTCTCATTGGTTGGGGTATTCAACTGTGGCAGGGGACTTGTCTTGTTTAATATTTATGTCCCTACTTGTCTACCAGGATAGGATTAGGCTTGTCTAACATTCATGTCTTACCTCGCCAACAAGGATGTCAGTTACCCATATTAATGTCTTATTTTTGCCAAGTAGGATGTCAGTTCCCAGGAAGGCCTTGGGACCACTACTCAAAATGGAGGTCTTATTCCAAATAGTTTCTTATATTGGAGCAGGTGTGTCTCTTATGTTGGGGCCTATCCCAGGCCAGCTTATACCATAAAAATTTATACACAGGTGCAGGAACTGCTGTTGGGTGGTTGGTTTGGATTCAAGCTTATTGTGAGTAACTATATAAAATAATTTTATTGACTTTCATCATGATTGGTTTCCAAGGGCACAGAACATAACAAAATATGTAATTGTTCTTGGCACTAAAAAGTTTTCTAATAACAGCAGAAACATATGAAAAAGTTTTCATATAATGGCAGGCTAGCCAAGTAACTGCTACCTAGGCCTTAACATTTTACTTAGGTCTTTTTTTTTTTAATTTAATTTTATTTTCTAAGTTTTTTTATTTACATTCAAAATCATTTCCCCTTTCCCGTTTCCTCCCTCCCCGAAAGTCCCATAGGCCTCCTTCCCTCCCTCTTTTCCCCATTCAACCCCCTCTCGCTTCTCTGTCCTGGTATTCCCCTACCTCCAGTCTTTCCAGGACCAGGGGTCTCTCCTTCCATCTCCTTGGAAATCTATTGATATGCGAATTGTGTCTAGGGTATTTCGAGATTCTGGGTTAATATCCCCTTATCAGTGACTGCATACCATGTGTGTTCTTTTGTGATTGGGTTACCTCACTAAGGATGATATTTTCAAGTTCTGACCACTTGCCTAGGAATTTCGTGAATTCAGTGTTTTTAATTGCAGAGTAGTATTCCGTTGTGTAAATATACCACATCTTCTGAATCCATTCCTCCGTTGAGGGCCATCTGGGTTCTTTCCAGCTTCTGGCTATTATAAATAAGGCTGCTATGAACATAGTGGAGCATGTGTCCTTATTGCATGCAGGTAAAGCCTCTGGGTATATGCCCAGGAGTGGTATAGCCGGATCCTCCGGGAGTGTCATGCCCAATTTTCTGAGGAACCGCCAGACTGCTTTCCAGAGTGGTTGTACCAGCTTGCAATCCCACCAGCAGTGGAGGAGTGTTCCTCTTTCTCCACAGTGGCTTTATTAAGCTCTTCTTTGTTGCCAAGTACCACATTCTTTATCACTGCCATACAACTGTGCATCATTTGGATTACAGATGTTATGTATTTGGTTTCTTTCTTTTTTTTTAATTTTTACCATGTATAGTCATTGTACAATCACCATGTCTATATGTACTGTGCTACATAAGGACATTTTCATTCATGGATAGAATGTGTGTTTGGATATATATCCTACCCAAACGTGAGTTTCCTTTCTCTCACTTCTAGTAGATTTTAAAGTCAACAACAGCCCCTAGGGTGCCCGGTGTCTGCAGCTGTCCAGATGCTTAGTGAAAATTTGCTGACTAAAGTTGCATGTACAAATGAAGGAATAAAATAGACTGGATACTTAGGGTTAAATTCCTAAAATGAGACTCATGGAGCAGAGGCCAAGCCCTGTGCAAAACTCTCTTACAAGCTTCCAATAAAGAGACTTCACAACATCGTTTACGCAACTGCTTCTGTCTTGTTCCAGCTGGCCAAAGAGTATGGGCCTGTTTACACTCTGTACTTTGGATCCTGGCCTACCGTGGTCCTACATGGCTATGATGTGGTGAAGGAAGCGCTACTCAATCAAGGTGATGAGTTCCTTGAGAGAGGACCTCTGCCCATTATCGAAGATAGCCAGAAGGGATATGGTAGGTTTCAAACCAAAATGCAGGTGAACTTCCCTTGACACCTGGGTATTTAGGGGAAAGACATCTGATTACTAACTTATTCCATGTCTGGTTTGCACATAGAAACTAACCACATGCTTGCAGTGCTGTGTTGGGATTCCAATGCAAGTGGCCCAGAGACATAACAGACACCATAGGTGATAGGCAGAGTTCCCAACAAGACTGGCCTCACTGCAAATGCCAAACAGACCCTGAGGTGCCAGGTCACTAGCGCTTGTTATCAACTGGCTAAAACTTAGGGGGCTCCCACGTCTGCTTCAAGTTCAATTATTTGTACAATATTTCATAGAACTTAGGAAGATGCTAGGCGTGGTTTCCTTACATACTGAGAAGACATATCAAAAGGATCTTAGAGGATTCCAAATGCAGAGGGTTTAAAGAATGAAGTTCATCTGGGAAGCTCACGTCAGTCTTGGTGTCCAGAGTGTAGCTTGAGATTTCATTATATGAGCATGCTTGGAGTTGGGTGTGTGTGTATATGTGTGTGTGTGTGTGTGTTTTTGCATGTGTGTATGTGTGTGAGTTTGTGTGTGTTTTTGCATGTGTTTATGTGTGTGTTTGTGTGTGTAGCGGTCCTCTGTCATCCTTGATTTTTACTTTATATTTTGAGACAGCATCTTTCGCCATACCTGGAGCTTGCCAATTGGCTAGACTAGGCCAGTTCGCAAGCCCCAGGAATCCTCCTTCTCTGCCTCCTCTCCCTCCTGTGCTGGAATTATAAGTGTGCACTGCTGTAGCCTGCTTTTTATGTACTGGGGATCTAAGCTCAGGGTCTCAATTCTCATGCTTGTTGGGTAAGCAGTTTCCAACGGAGTCAGCTTTCCAGCTCATGAGCCTTTGGTCACGTGTCTTAACTCTCTCACCAGAGCCTCCTACAGCATCTTGTGGTCAGAAGTTCAGGGTAATATCAAGTGACCCAACCTTTTCAACTTACTTGGCTGGTCTTCCGGCATAGCTAGCCCTCATCTTGGAATTATTCAGGGCTCAAGATGAATCAGTTCATTAGTATAAACTTGGAAATAATCTAGAATATTTATAGTGAATAAAAGACAGGCTTCTTATTCCCCTGAAAACCCATGGGATTTAGAAACTCCAAAAAGAAAAAAATAAAACAAGGATGAAGACCAGAACATGATTTTATCGTACAACAGATTGTACAGCACCTTTGAGATGAACATCAAGTCAGGTTAAGTTACCTGTAAATTCATTCTGTGAGCTTGACTGAGCTAAAACTAATATGAGAAGCTTTTATAACAGGAGCCATTACTCAGAGGTCTGGGACTGGAGAGAAGCAGTACTTGGAGTGTATCTTCCCACAGTGGGGGCGGGTGGGGGAGTGGTGGCGGGTGGGGGAGTGGTGGCGGGTGGGGGAGTGGTGGCGGGTGGGGGAGTGGTGGCGGGTGGGGGAGTGGTGGCGGGTCGGGGAGTGGTGGCGGGTCGGGGAGTGGTGGCGGGTGGGGGAGTGGGGGTGGGTCGGGGAGTGGTGGCAGCAGCTAACAAGGCCTAGGACTGGCCGGTACTGTGAGCTAAGCAGCAGCCTGGATGGTGACAGAGAAGCCTGTGAGGAGCCACGACAATCCCAGTCATATTCCCATTCTCAGTAGAATACAGATTCACAGAGAACTCATCTTATTGTATTTCAAGACTTGGGCATGTGCCACACAGCCCTTTATAGGTATTAAATGTTATACAATAAAAGAAAAGCCAAGAGTCTCTCTCAAGTCATTTAAAATTGTAAACTTTGAATCCCAGATAAAGAGCAGTAACTCCTTTCAAAGTGCATTATGAATCCCTACCTACATGTAATACTACAGGGGAGCCGGGCGGTGGTGGCGCACGCCTTTAATCCCAGCACTTGGGAGGCAGAGACAGGCGGATTTCTGAGTTCGAGGACAGCCTGGTCTACAGAGTGAGTTCCAGGACAGCCAGGGAAACCCTGTCTCAAAAAAAAAAAAAAAAATACTACAGGGTGCTGGTTGTACAAGGGGACTGACTGAGCTTTGACTCATCCTCTCTCAAGATCAAAGTACATTTGTCCAAATAAAGCAGCAGCCGAGCCTCTCTTTGGACAGAACAAGTTGATTGCATTGGCTGTTTGTGTCCTTCTCAGTTCGTATTGTTCATTTTCTTTGAGACTATTATATAATTATATCGTATCTCCCTTCCCTTCCTCCCTCCAAAGCTTCCCATATACCTCTCCTTACTCTCCTTCAAATTCAAGGACTCATTTCTCATTAATTGCTGTTACATTCGTGTGTGTGTGTGTGTGTGTGTGTGTGTGTGTGTGTGTGTGTGCCTAAACACATAAATACAACCTGCTCACTCTGAATACTGTTACTTGTCTATATATATTTTGGGGGTTTACCATTTTGATATCGGATAACCCAAAGCTTTTCTTTGGGGAAGACTATTTGTTCTGTTCTCAGCATCCCTTAGTTGCCTGTAGTTCTTTGTGGAGACTTGAGGCCTCATGGTACCCATGAAAGCACCAAAGCACCAAATTAGAGTAGTTTAAAGCAAAACAACCTTGTCCCATAGTGGAGATCAGGAGTGTGAATTCCAGGTCCTGGCAAATTGGTTCCTTTCTGTTGTGGAGGAATATCTGTTTCATCCCCGCCCTCCAGCTCCTGGTGGTTTTCTGGCAGTCTTTAATACATCTTGGCTTGTAGCTACATCACCTTAACCTCCATGTTCAAGTTCATGTGACATCGTGTGTGTGTGTGTGTGTGTGTGTGTGTGTGTGTGTGTGTCCCCATTTTGTAAGGATAGTCACATTGGGTTAGGGACTATCCAATAACCTCATTTTAATTTGATTATCTCTGTAAAGACCCTGTCAAAGTCAGGACACATTCACTGATACTGGGCATTAGCTTACCAAAGTATTTTGGAGGAGGGTAGCAATTCAGTGAATAATATTTTGCTCAATGGAATATCTGCTAAAATTCTAACTGGCTTTCTGTTGCCTTTGAACAACTACTGCTACAGATTGCTACAATGTGTATATAACTAATCAAATGTTGAAATATTTCCTGGTAATTATCAACTCAATATTTTCCCTACCTCTTTGATCCTTAAACATTTGTATCATTGCGAGTGGCAGTCGTTCAAATCTTTAATTTTTAACAAGGTACCAGAACTTCTAAAGTGAAACCTTTGTGTTACTGGGACAATTGATGCCAGTTAACTGGAGCTAAGAAGTTAGCACTGATTGAGAGGCTTGTCTGAGGCCCCTGGCACATATATAGAAGAGAACTGCCTGGTCTGGCCTCAGGGGCACCAGGGAAAGGGGAGGGGGTCCCTGGGGTGGAGCACCCTCTTGGAAGCAAGTGGGAGGAGGAATGGGATGAGGAACTGTGGGAAGGGAGAACAGGAAGAGAGGCAACAGCTAGAATGTAAATAAATAAAATAATAATTTAAAAAATGATGAAGAAAAGAAGAGGAGGAAGTGGAGGAGAAAGAAGGAAGAGGAGGAGGAGAAAGAGGAGGAGGAGAAGGAAGAGGAGGAGGAGGAGGAAGAGGAGGAGGAAGAAGAAGAAGAAGAAGAAGAAGAAGAAGAAGAAGAAGAAGAAGAAGAAGAAGAAGAAGAAGAAGAAGAGACCAACATCACTGAGATAAAATCTTCTGAGAAGTTTCCTGAGAGCACAGAGAAGCTATGTTCCAGAGGCAGCCATGGTTGTACCTCATGATGTTGGGAACTGGATTTGGTAATGTGTAAGAGTCACCCAGGTGGTACTGGTCTTGAAAGCATGAAGGGGTCATGGAGATCAGCCGCTGCTTGGCTGGGACAGGCTGGGAGAGGCTATTGGTGAAAGTGCAGCCCAGTTGCAGCAAGGGACCCCAGCAGTTTTGGAGACACAAGTACCATGGGATGCAGCGGAGTGGAACCAGACAGAACATAGAAGACAAACTGTGTGTGCTACAGTGAGCAGAGCTGGAGAAGTGATCCAAGCCCTTTGGAGGAGCCCAGAAGATCATATGTGGATCCTAGTCATTGGATATTGAGCTATTTATATTATTGGGGTTTAGTTTTGCTTGGTTTAGATTGTGACAGGGTCCTGGTTCTTCCTTCTTGAAGAAGGTATTTAGTCTAATTTTGATTTTTACAGGTGCCCACAGCTGAAAGACCTTGAACTTTTAAAAGAGGTTTTGGATTTTTAAAGAGATTGGATATTTTTAAGAGACTGAGATTTTAATGGGTTTGCATTTGTAAAGACTGTGGGACTTTTAAAGTTATTTATGTTTTTTAATGTAGATCCTGGAGATGAATAAGAAAGGAAGATTTGTGGCCTAATAGTGATGTGTTTGTGTGTCAAGTTGACAGGGGTCAGTTGTACTGGCTGGTTTTGTGTGTCAACTATGACACATGCTAGAGTCATCAGAGAGGAAGGAGCCTCAGCTGAGGAAATGCCTCCATGAGATCCAACTGTAAGGCATTTTCTCAATTAGTGATCAATGGAGTGAGGCTAGCCCATTCTGGATGGTCCCATCCATAGGCTGGTAGTTCTGGGTTCTATAAGAAGTCAGGCAGTGCAAATCATGAAGAACAAGCCAGTAAGCAGCACCCCTCCATGACCTGCCTCAGTTCCTGCCTCCAGGTCCAGGCCCTGCTTAAGCCTCTGTCCTGACCTCCTTAGATGATCTGGAAGTCTACACCAAATAAGCCCTTTCCACCGCCAACTTGCTTTTTGGTCATAGTGTTTCATGGCGGCAATAGAAACCCTAACTAAGACAAGTGTCAAAACAGAACTCCATGAGATTGCTTAGCAGTTTTGATGGTTTTTTAAGAGCCAGATTAAAGTCCCTTCCATGGTTGGATCTGTTCTTCCCCCACCAACAACCCTCTCTGTTCATTTCTGCCTCCTTTTGACCATAGCTTAGATTTTCATTTTCTATGTCAGACGCTCCAACTGAACTCTATATACTCCATGTGCTTTGCCCTGCCTGCCCTCTGTCGGGATAAGTAGCACCGACACAGTCAGGACAGGTAAGAGTCTGTGATGTAACACTTGCTGTTGTTTCTTTGCCCAGGACTTGTTTTCAGTAAAGGAGAGAGGTGGAAACTCCTGCGGCGCTTCTCCCTCATGACACTGAAGAACTTTGGGATGGGGAAGAGAAGCCTAGAGGAGAGGGTACAGGAGGAAGCCCAGTGCCTTGTGGAGGAATTACAAAAAACAGAAGGTGAAACCTGCAGCCTGTCCCTAATCTTCGTTCCTTCTTGAGGGGTGGGTTCCTTGGCCCAGGGTCTACCCAGTCTATGAAAACATCAGCCAGAACAGGAACTTCATCCCCAAAGCTGTTAGGCTCCGCGGTGCTTCAGATGGATTCACATTCTAACCATCTTTACTAGATGTACGTTTGGACAAATTACTACATGTTTTGAAGATACAGTTTCATTATTTGGAAAAAAAAGTCAGGCTGCAAATCAAACCCAATTGAAAGATTTTAATGATTCAGGAAAAACATTTGCATAGTAAATGCTCAGTAATATTGCTTGTTGCCATTATTATAATTACATATAATAACAAAATGTGTTATAATTATAGTCTAATACTATATAGAGCATATAGTACCCCATGCTATAACAAGATCAATGGAATATACTAATAGCATATCTACTATGGTCAAAATGCTAATATATATGCTTAATTAACAGCATGCATTAATTAAGACGACTAGAAGATGCTTACATCCTAATAAAGGAAGTTTAGAGGAATAAGCCATGTGTATAAAGAGGCCCTGTAAAAAGAGGTCAGTTCTTGAAATCCTAATTTAGGATGGCTAGAATGCTCATTGTTAAGACGCTGGAACTATAGCTCAGTGGAAGAGACTTGTCTGGCATGGGCAAGGCCCTGATTTCAATCCTTAGCGCTGCAGACAAGTCTCAGTGTTGAAATTCTTTCCCCCACCAGCTCAGCCCTTTGACCCCACCTTTATCCTGGCCTGTGCTCCCTGCAACGTCATCTGTTCCATCCTTTTCAATGATCGATTCCAGTACAATGACAAGACATTCCTCAACCTCATGGATCTTTTAAATAAAAATTTTCACCAATTGAACTCCGTATGGTGCCAGGTAAGACCTGGGTCCTACCCATGTTTGTCACCGTCCTCACTGGTCTACTGGAAGCCTACTGCACAATAAAAGGCTCTGGGCTCCCTTGACCTGTGAGCACAGTGTCCTTCCCTCTGTGCACGCAGAGTAAATGAGTAACATTTAGCGCTCGACTGGGGAAGTTTGCCCTCTCTGCTTGCTTCAACCAGTCTGTTGGGAATGTGACTCAGTCGTAGAGACTTGCCTAATGTTTGTGAGGCCAGGGGTTTGATGCCCTGCACTGCAAGCTAAAGACAGAAAGGAGGGAGAGATCCAAGAAGGGCTTTCCCAGTCACTTTCAGTGACAGCCACTCCCTGACTCTGGGGTTGAGCAGAGGTAGGACAAGCCATAGATGGGAGGGACACTCCTCTTTGCATGTTGCTTACCCGCCCCTGCCGTTTGCTAGCCACACCGCTCCTCACACGGGAATTACTGACACTTTCTGTGTTTGCTCGCTTTCATTTTCAGATGTACAACCTATGGCCAACAATCATGAAGTATATCCCTGGAAAGCATAAAGAATTCTTCAAAAGACTCAATGAAGTGAAAAGTTTCATTCTAGAAAAAGTGAGGGAGCACCAGGAGTCCCTGGACCCTGCCAACCCTCGGGACTACATTGACTGTTTCCTCAACAAGATTGAGGAGGTACAGGCCCCGGGGACCTCTTTTCTTGATGTATTTTAAGCCCTCATGAAGATGCAGGAGAGAGGTCACACATGAAGGTAGTTGTAATCCTGGGAAGGATTGCTGGATAAAGGATTTGAAACAAATACACTGTAGATAAACTGTAGGTGATGTCAGTCATAACCAATATAAAGGCTGTTGCATAGTATTGGTTCTTGGAACTCTACTGAACAGGAAACAGTGGGACTGGAGAAAACAGTATGGTTCTACAGTCACAACTAGAGCTCCAGATCTGAAAACCAGTTTCAGAGCTCTGAAACTTAGCGCTGTCCCCCAGCTAAGCCAAGTAGTGGTGGTGCACACCTTTAGGCCCAGAAGTTGGGAGGCAGAGGCAGGTGGATCTCTGAGTTAGGGCCCAAGCCTGGTCTACAAAGTGAGTTCCAGGGCAGCCAAGACTATACAGAGAAACTGAGACTCAAACAAACAAAAGCAAGAAGAGTCCCCCATCTACATAGATGAGAGGAAAATGTGGGTCGACTCTATTCTAAGTGCACATATTTCCACAATAATAAGCTCTACCGCCCAAGAGGGCTGACATGTATAGACAGGTTCCCTAGAGGAGATGTCTGAGAAGAGAATGCTGTACGTTCCACTGCCCTGAGTTCCCTGAGATAATGGAGGCATTTACACTTACTTCAGTTACCAAGGAGGTCCACCGCAAGGGCCTAGGCATTCCAATGAATGTTTAGGACCATAATCTCTGGGAAAGAGAAAACTATCAAGGTGTGGTGGTACACACCTTTAATCTCAGTACTCACGAGGCAAAGGTGGATAAATCTGAGTTTGAGGCCAGCCTGGCCTACAGAGCAAACAAGTGCTACTAACAATAGTGAGTGTTACAGAACAGCCGCACAGCTGGGTAGAAAAGGCCAGCCATGCGCCAGTGACCTTCCTACACTGGGCTTAAACAGAGCTTATCAAACTAGTCTCTTTCATTAAATACTGCACAAGAGCTAATCGTTCACCAAGTATTTGTGTATGCGGGGTGTTGTTCTGAGAAATTCCTGCCCATTAACTCTCCAATCTCTGCTGGAGCGTTATGAGGCTAAGGGGACAGATGTCAGGGGCACACATCTGTGTCTTGGCTAACCTGAGATTCGAGCCCAGAAGCCTCAGCTTTGTGACTTACTGCTCTATTCTGATAGTACAGGATACTAAAGGGATCTTGTAAGGAGTGGAGTCTTGTGTGGTGGGATTGGAAGAAATCGTTGCCTCCTCCTTAGCTCACGGAGCCCATAACTCTACCACCTGCAGGAGAAGCACAACCAGAAAACTGATTTCCATCTGGAGAACTTGGCCATCTGTGGGTCTAACTTGTTTACGGCAGGCACCGAGACGACCAGCACCACCCTGAGATTCGGGCTTCTGCTCCTTGTGAAGCATCCAGAGGTGCAAGGTACCCTGAGCGAGGAAAGAGGTGGGGGCTGCTTTGCTTCATAGGAAGGGCCTTGCCTTTGAGGGACAGAATTATGTCCCATGGTGCTGCTAAGGAAGAGAGGCGTTTAGGGACTAAGAGACTTTCATTTAAATTCAAAAATAGAACTTATGGATCTCAAACCTCCTATGTAGAAAAAGAGACAAAAATGGAGGTATAACCGAGCAAAAGATATAATGGGTTCCATGCTGAAACCACTCCCGGACCTGCCAACACCAGCCTGTGTGACCACACACAAGTTCTTTCATCTTGTGGGCTTCTGTTTCCCACCTTAAAAATGCACCAAAGCCCTCAAGGGAGATTCTTAGCTCTGATGGAATTTTTCTTTTTCTTAGCATATACTAATTACATATAATGATGGATTTCATTAGCCTTTATATGCATGTATACAATGTATACATATCCTATTCACTTTACACGCATGTATATAACTTATATAGATCCTATTCACTTCTCCACCTCCCACTCCTGTTGATCCAGGAAGAGGGGAAGGATTACTGGAAGGACACTGGTGAGGGGTTCCTGACAGGGAACAGGTGAGGGGTTTCTGACAGGAGAATGGGTGACCTACCAGCAGCTACATCACTGAAGACAATTCTCTCTCCTCCAGCAACCACTAACTGTGTACAGATCACCAGGTAGGTCCCGATCATGAATTTAAAGTGAAATTCAAAGGATAATCTCAAGCCATTTCTCAGAGCACAAGCTGTAGGAAGCCAGTGTTTACCGTTCAACAAAACACAGCTCCCACAGGAGGTAGAGGAAAGTGGGAGAGCTGATAGAGATGCGCCCAGCAGAATAAGGATCAAAGGTTTTCCCTCTATGGCTGATTTTCTGGGCATCACGAGGTCAGCTGGGACTGCCTGGGTCTTTTCCTAACCACAATGGCAGTTGTACGCATTCCTGCCCCAACCTTTGTTTCCAACAGCCACATCTTTGGGATTTGCAGCAAAACGGAGCTGCCTGGTTTGAGCCCCTCCAACCCCGCTCGCCCCCTACCAAAGTCTTCTCTAGGTCACTTTCTATCACTCCTTGCAAGTATTTCCAGGTCTCCTGGGAATATAAGCCTAAGGAGCCCTTACTGTGTCTCTGCAGCCAAAGTTCAAGAAGAACTTGATCGCGTGATTGGACGCCACCAACCCCCCAGCATGAAGGACAAGATGAAGCTTCCCTACACTGACGCTGTGTTGCATGAGATTCAACGATACATCACTCTCCTTCCTTCTAGTCTGCCCCACGCTGTGGTCCGGGACACAAAATTCAGACACTATGTCATCCCCAAGGTTAGATGTGTTTGCAAAGGTGACTGGGAAGGAGGGGCTACCGTGGCACCTGCCGGGGTTGAACAATGGCTCTCAATTCTAGGGCTGGAAGAGAAACAGGTTAGAGTCACCAAAAGAGCACAAAGAGCCACAGACGCTCTGTCACCTCGGGGCCTTGTCTTCGACTTTGTCGAATGTGGGACGCTGACCTGAAGTCGCCCAGGCCCCTTCCTACTCTAATGTCACATGCATGAAGCGAGCAGGGACTTCGATGCAGAAGCAGCTCTACTGAGTTTTCATGCTGGGTTTTAAAAAGGGCCTCGCTGTGAAGGGGCAGCGGCTCTAATGCTGAGCCCAATCGTTGACTTTAATCCCAATGTTCAGTTACTGGGTTAGGCGATTGCTGCCAATCTGTGCATGCCAGGGATGCAGAAAGCCTTCAGTATTTACATTTAAGGGGCTCATAGCTCATAAGGTGTAGAAAAGATTCCAAATGTGACCAAAAACACTACCAAAACTCAAACCACCCTTCCTGTCTAGTCTGCTAAAGTGTGAGTCTGCACAGCTGACATGGGACTGGGCCTTGACTTCAGTAGTCTAAAACAAGGATATACGTCACAAAAAAAACAAACAAAAAAAACAAGGGGTTCAGTGGGTGAGGGAGGGCACTTGGTGTGCAAGTGCAAAGACCTGAGTTCAGATCCCGGCACCCGTGTATAAAGCCAGGCACAGCATGCACATGTAACCTGGCACTGTGGTGGGCAAAGACAGGAGCGTCACTGGGCCTTTCCTTTCCTTTTAATAGAAGAAGTCCTCACTACACTGCCTAAAATGGCCCCCATCTTTCAGTCCTTAAACCTTAATCCCTGGTGTGTTGAGATTACAGGTGTTCATCACCAGTCCAACTAAGAAAACTTCATTGATAAAAAAAAAAAATTAGAAGGTAAAAGTACTCAAGAGTAAGCAGGAAGTTTGCAAGATTTTAAAGACTGAAAGATATTTTCAAGTTTAGAATGCTAAATTATACAATTTTTTAATCAAAAGACTTATTCTGTGTTAGGCTAGGAAAATAAGTTATCTACAAATAAAATTACATGTTTACATGTATATGATGTATTAATATTAATAACCATATATTTTTCTGGAACCAAACTAACAGATTCCAATTTTGATATGGAATTTTTAAAATATTTAAAATAAATTTTTGGAGCTGGGTAGTGGTGGCGCACACCTTTAGTCCCAGCACTTAGGAGGCAGAGGCAGTTGGACCTCTGAGTTTGAGGCCAGCCTGATCTACAGAGTGAGTTCCAGGACAGTCAGGGCTACACAGGGAAAATCTGTTTCAGCAATAAATAAATAACAAGTAAATAAAACACAAATCCACAGTTTTTAAAAATGTATTACAAATTTTATTTATTTTTAGGTATGGTTATTATGAATGGTTAATGAATATATAAAATAAACCCACAGAATGGAATAGACTGAAAATAAAACTTATAAGGATTCATGTTTTAATTTATCATACTATATGGACTCGATAGTTAAGAAAACTTCTAGGGCAGGGTTTCACCATGTAGCCTTGGCTGGCCTAGAACTCACTGTGTAGTCCAGATTGTGGCGTTGCTGGCAGAGTCCTGCCTGAGGGATGGCAGGCATTCTTGCTGATAGCAGTACCAAAGACAACATCTGCAGACGGTTCTGTGACCACAGCTCCAGAAGTTCACAGCTCCAGATCTTCCCCACTGCTAAGAAATTTTATTTTGTGTAGGTTTTTCTCAAAATAAGAATTTCTTATATATTATAATTTTTAAGAAATCAAAAGATTTATTCTGTATTAGGCAAGGAAAATTTATCTACAAATAAAATTACACATTTATATTATATATAGAATGTATTTATGTTAATATATAAAAATAACAATATATTTTCTGGAACCAACTAACAGATGACAATTTTGATATGGAATTAATTATTAATAATTATTATTTTATATGTAATAGATTAATATGAATGTATGCATTTAAAAGCAAGATGTTGAGGCACATACTTAGAACCTCAGTATAACTCCAGAATCAGGAGTTCAAGGCCAGCCTCAGTTACATAATGAGTCTGAGACTGGCTCAGAGCACAAACTAAAAGAATGTGTTTTATATTTGAGGGTTAGGAAATTCCTATTTAAAGAGATGCTCACTAATCATGGACATTTCAAATTCTGCTATTTCTATAAAGTAGAATATTGTGCAGGCTTCAGAATACCCCGGGTTCTATGTGGAAAGATTGGGGGCTGTGTATGTCTTTTTGCATTTCATAAGGTATCTTCCAGAGGACAATTATAATCTGGTAAAAGTGATTATATCAAGCTAGAAGCCTGTGAAGAGTCAGTACAGGAAGGGGGGGCAGTGCGATGGCTCAGCAGGTAAAGAGGGGCTTGCTGCCAAGTGATGACCTGAGTTCAATCCTGGAACCACATGATGGAAGGAAAGAACTGCCCTCTGACCTCCACATGCACATCCTGGCAGGAGGATGTAGACAAATGGATAAACAGTAGAGGAATTTTAATCCAGCAACATGGCTGCTCTGGTCGCATCCAAAGACCTTCTAGGTCTGTGATCTGGCTAGAATGCAGATAGGCCCTTAGTACACACCTTAAGTCCCAAAGTATGAGTCTAACTGAAGGTCAGACAAAGTGACAAATCAGAGAAAGATCTGACAAAATGAGTCAGAGATAGGCTATGCCCAACTCCAAGAAGAAAGGCCCCGGGAAAATGAAGTGAGGTCAGTCAGTACGTCAGTGAGTGGGAGTCGGGTCAGTCGGGAGTCAGTATAATGAGTGCAGTGGGGTGAGTTCGTTCCTGAGTTCATGTCGTTCAGTGCAGGCCAGCAGAGGCAAGAGAAGCCAGAGAGTAAGGAACCAGAAGATTAGAACAAACTGCCAGAGTTAGTTTGAGCTCACACAGAGCAATTCAGTGAGAAGCTGAGAGAAGCCACATTGAATCAGTCAGCTTGGAGAGGAGTTTGAGTGGGAAGAGCTAAACTGAACCAGCCAGTCAGAGCTCAGAAAGACCTAGCAAGGGCAAGCTTATTCAGCAGGAAGCCTCCGAGACGACAATTACGTCAGGCAAATAAAAGTTATTTTTATAGTCAGCGTCAAAAATAATTTCAGAGAACAAGAGAGAAACATTTTTACTTTACAGTCTCCTGCACGGTGCAGTTTTGTACTGCAATGTCATTTGCAATTGTTGCACAAACGTTTAAAGAAACAGGAGCTAAACTGGGGACTCCATGAGCAGACAGCTCTTGGTCCAGGTTTCTGCGGCGCTGCTGGCCACAAGCAAACACGTCTCCTTTCTGATCCGAGATCCGCGGCTTCCCCGTTTATATAATGCGAGCTAAAAAACGCATCCTCTGTGCCTCGTTGGCATGAGAGTTAAACAAGGTTTATAAACAGCCCAGCACAGTGTCGGCAGATGCGAGGCTTCCTGTATAAACAGTGGCCGTCATTAGCATTTGTCATCTTGGCCAGAGCTTCTCGCACATTCCCCACCCACACCCCTTCTCTACCAGGGAACCTTTGACCTTTGCATATAGGCCTACAAAAATAGGTATATACATTAAACCCATAAATGTACTTAGAACCATTTTTGCTATAGGTACAATTTTATACCGTATTAAAGACAGCCAAATTTGCATACTAATGAGCTTGGTGTGTTTTCAGTTTTACATGAAGAATGAAATGCGAGTTGAATATTTGATTCTGTAGGAAAGAGAGCGTTCTCTGGTGATTTTTCAGAGTTAACTAGTATTTCGATTTTATGATTGTCAATGCTGAGAGTACCACTTTGCATAAACATTCAGCACAAAAAAGCAGCAGGTTGTTTACTGCTATTTCAGAAGTTATTAAAACCCCTACCCTACCAAAACTGCTTTAACAATTTCTTAACAACACTCAAGTTGGTGATTCAAATGGCAAGTTTTAAAACCAACCATCCTTTCTAACATAATTTAAAGATACATTAATTTTTTAAAGATTTATTTATTTTATGTATATGAGTACACTGTAGCTGTACAGGTGGTTGCAAACCATCGTGTGGTTGCTGGGAATTGAACTCAGAACCTCTGATCTCTCTGGCTGTAAGTACACTGTAGCTGTCTTCAGTCACTCCAGAAGAGGGCATCAGATCTCATTACGGATGGTTGTGAGCCACCATGTGGTTGCTGGGATTTGAACTCAGAACCTCTGGAAGAGCAGTCAGTGCTCTTAACTGCTAAACCATCTCTCCAGCCCAAGATACATTAATTTTAGACTTGCAGGCTGAAGGAAGATAGAAGGGGAAAGCCTGAAAAGTCTCTGTTTTCCTGTAGTTAAACCATTGTTTCTATGAACACAGAAAACCCGTGCCTACAGGAGGAAGATTGCAGTCCAGAGCGTGCAGTAGTCTTGCATCTCAGCCGAGGTGTTTCAGGCCATGTTCTCTGGAGTTGTGTGGTGTGACAGCATGCTCAGTGCAGGGCACACACTGTGTCTGGACAAGACTGCAGTGAAGCCACAGGACACCACCCATGGAAGGACTGCGGGAAATGCCCCAGATTCTTTACAAGTTGGATTCTGATTACATTTTTGGTCCTTGTACATTCAGAGACTTGTTACTGTTGCTAGCTTGCAAACCATTCCCTCTCTGATAGCTTGCTTTATATTGCAGCGATAACACTGTGACCAGAAGCAGTTTGGGAGAGGAAACAGTTTATTTACGGTTAGTTTACATATCCCAGGTCACAGTCTGTTGAGGGAAGCTCAGGCAGGAACTCAAGGCAGAAACTGAAGCAGCGATGGAACGCTACTTACTGGCTTGCTCCTCCTGGCTTGTCCAGTTTTCTTTCTTATGCACCCCAGGACCACCTACCCAAGGGTGGCGCTTTCACAGTGGGCGGGGTCTCTCCACATCAATCATTAGTCAAGAAAATGCCCCATAGGCTTGTATTTTCTCAGTTGATGTTCTTTCTGCTTGATTGACAAGCTGACAAAAATGTAAAATAAAATTAAATTAAAAAAAAAAAACAGGACTTTCACGCTTATGGGACTGAAACCCACAGTTTAAGAAACTGGAATCTAAGCATCAAAAATCCTACAAGGCCTGTTTTTTGTTACCCCATTTTACAAGTAAGGGAAATGAGGTTCCATTGTATAGACCCGAGACTCAGTCAGTTTCCTTCCACTGGCATCAGAATCCAGAAAGGAGTTAAAAAAAAAAACAAAAAAACCATGCCAAAGTAAGTCTTTCAGTTTGAGGCTGAAGCCCCCAAAAAAGCGCATGCGTGGGCACTGTGAGCCACTGCCTCAGATTTTCAGCAACTAATTCTTGAATGCTGCCTGTCACTTTTACCACAAAGAACTGTCGCGCCAATAAGTAAGTGTGTAGCAGCTATAACCCGAGCCGGTCATAGGAGAAGCACGTGAGTATTTCCCTGTTAAATCCACTGTTACTCCGAGCGTTTGACTGGCTTGTGAGCTATCAGCTAACTCGTGGCAAAGCACCTCTGTGTTCTCATCTCTTGCTTCCAGGGCACCGCTGTATTCCCGTTACTATCTTCCATCCTGTTGGATCAGAATGAGTTTCCCAACCCAGAGAAGTTTGACCCAGGACACTTTCTGGATAAAAATGGCTGCTTCAAGAAAACAGACTACTTTGTTCCTTTCTCCCTTGGTAAATATACACGTTTCAGGCAACTTTTAGCATCCTTGAGTGACGTAATAAGTGACCCACTGATGCAGAGTCATACTGTCCTAACTTCTCAAGTCTAGCTAGAGACATTTAGGTCTATGTAACAGTTACACCAGCTAAGCCATCCAGGAACTATTGTGTGACTGGCAATTGCAACTTTTTAAAGAAAGTAAACGTTAATCAAATTCAGCTGTCACCTATTGCCTAGCAATGAAGAAACTGTTGCAGACGTTGTCTGCTAATTTTCCTTTGTAATATCAGCTTTTCCAAAACATTCCAAGATAATGTCTTTGTTTAACTGTTATTATCATTAATAATATTAATTTTCTGATTCTCAGAGGCAGAGTCCATTAAAGAACCTTCATCATCTCCAAATTTGGCCTCCAGGTATATTTACTGGAAGGCCATAAAAACTCACTTGGCATTATCAGCCTGCATTTCTTCTTATTGATAGTCTGTGTATTTTTTGACTAGCATATTTGTTTGTTTGTTTGTTTTTGTTTTTTTTCAAGACAGGGTTTCTCTGGGTAGCCCTGGCTGTCCTGGAACTCACTCTGTAGACCAGGCTGGCCTTGAACCCAGAAATCCTCCTGACTCTGCTTCCCAAGTGCTGGGATTAAAGGCATGTGCCACCACTGCCCGGCTAGCTTTTTAAAAAAAATTAAGCTGTTCCCGCAGACTGCACTGAAGCAACAGGTACCCAGGCTCTATCCCCAATATAACATCACTTGGGACACGGCCTGTTGGGGCTTCCGTCTGCGCCCGAGAACGGGTCAGCGCTGTGGTCGTCTGGGTGCCAGATCGGCAGGCCATCGCCTCTGCAGGGTGAGCGGCGCCACGGAGAGTGTGCAGATTGCACGCCGCCATCTTTGCTCCAGTGACTGGGAAGTTGGGACAGCCAGGTTCTGAGACAGACAGGCATAATATCGCCTGGGTCTCGGGCGGCTTGTGTGTATGCGGCTCCCAAGTGCTGGGCTGATCTGCAGTAACCAGCGCGCCAGCTCTGCTGTGGGACTTCTGCCTGGCAGAGGGACGCCCCCTCCCCCCCCCCAGGAGAGATCACACACCCCTGCACAGGGCAGGAGCCTACCAGCCTCCCTTTGGCGACCTCTCCTCCAGGAATCCACTAGGCTGAGCCTTTGGATGTGCAAGGCTTCCCCAATATAAGATCACTTGGGGCAAGGCACATTAGGGCTCCAAAGTCACTCAGGAGCAGGCAGGCCCCAGAAATCGGTGCCAGGGGAATCCTGGTAATCCAGGGGGGGCAGAAATAGCTTTGCAGGCTCACAGGAGGTCCAACCAACAGCCAGTGGCAGCAGGACCAACTAACACCAGAGGTATCCAGATGGCAAAAGGCAAACGTAGGAATGTTACTAACAGAAATCAAAGTAATGTGGGACCATCCGAACCCAACTCTCCAACAGCAGCAAGTCCTGGATACCCCACCACACCCGAAAGACAAGATCTGGATTTAAAATCACTTCTCATGATCCTATTAGAGGATCACAAGAAGGACACAAATAAATCTCATAAAGAGTTACAGGAGACCATGAATCAACGGTTAGAAGCCCTTACAAAGGAAACACAAAAATCGCTTAGAGAAATGCGGGAGAACATGGATCAAAAGATGGAGGCGCACAAGGAGACAACACAAAAATCGCTTAACGAGATGAATCAACGGGTAGATGCACTCACAAAGGAATCACAAAATTTGCATAAAGAAATGCAGAAGAATATGGGTCAACAGATGGATGCCCATAAGGAGGCAACAGAAAAATTGCTTAAAGAAATGAATCAACGGTTAGATGCCCTTACAAAGGAAACACGAGAACTGCTTAAAGAAAAGCAGGAGACGATGGATCAACAGATGGAATCCCATGAGGAGGAAACACAAAAATCGCTCAGAGAAATGCAGGAGAATGTGGGTCATCAGGAAGAAATCCTGAAAGAGGTAATGCAAAAATACCTTAAAGAAATACAGGAAAATACAAACAAACAAGTGAAGGATCTCAGCAAATCCATCCAGGAACTAAAAAAGGTAAAAAAAAAAAAAAGCTAAAAAGTAGAAACAACTAAGAAATCACAAAGGGGGGCTGGAGAGATGGCTCAGCGGTTAAGAGCACTGACTGCTCTTCCAGAGGTCCTGAGTTCAAATCCCAGCAACCACATGGTGGCTCACAACCATCTGTAATGGGATCCGACGCCCTCTTCTGGTGTGTCTGAAGACAGCTACAGTGTACTCACATATAATAAATAAATAAATCTAAAAAAAAAAACCAAAAAAAAAAAACTTAAAAAAAAAAAAGAAATCACAAAGGGAGACAACTTTGGAGATAGAAAACCTTGGGAAGAAATCAGGAGTCATAGAAGCAAACATCAACAATAGAATACAAGAGATGGAAGAAAGAATCTCAGGTGCTGAAGATTCCATAGAAAGCATCGACTCAACAGTCAAAGAAAATGCAAAATGCAAAAAACGTGTAACCCAAAACATCCAGGAAATCCAGGACACAATGAGAAGACCAAACCTAAGGATTATAGGTATAGATGAGAGTGAAGATTTGCAACTTAAAGGGCCAGTAAACATCTTCAACAAAATTATGGAGGAAAACTTCCCTAACCTAAAGAGAGAGATGTTGATGAACGTACAAAAAGCATGCAGAACTCCAAACAGACTGGATCAGAACAGAAATACCTCCCGTCACATAATAATCAAAACACTGAATGTTCTAAACAAAGAAAGAATACTAAAAGCAGTAAGAGAAAAGGGCCAAGTAACATACAAAGTAAGACCTATCCGAATCACATCAGACTTCTCACCAGAGACTATGAAAGCCAGAAGATCCTGGGCAGATCTCATGCAGACACTAAGAGAGCACAAATGCCAGCCTAGACTACTATACCCAGCAAAACTCTCAATCACCATAGATGGAGAGACCAAGATATTCCATGATAAAACCAAATTTTCACAATATCTTTCCACAAATCCAGCCCTGCAACGGATAATAGGTGGAAACCTCCAATACAGGGAGAGAAACAACACCCAGGAAAAAATGAGATAATAACCTTCTTGAATCAAACCCAAAAGTAGATAACCACTCAAACATAAAGATAGCGTCAAGAAAGGCAGATGGCAATAATCACTATGCCTTAATCTCTCTTAATATCAATGGTCTCAATTCCCCAATTAAAAGACATAGACTAGCAGACTGGATACGTAAACAGGACCCAGCATTTTGCTGCATGCAGGAAACGCACCTCAGTGTCAAAGACAAACACTACCTCAGAGTAAAAGGCTGGAAAACAATTTTACAAGCAAATGGCCCCAAGAAACGAGGTGGAGTAGCCATCCTAATATCAGATAAAATTGATTTTCAACCTAAAGCCATCAAAAAAGACACAGAAGGACACTACATACTGATCAAGGGAAAAATCCACCATCAAGAACTCTCAATTCTGAATATCTATGCTCCAAATGCAAGGGCACCCTCATTCGTAAAAGAAACTTTACTAAAACTCAAAGCACACATCGCACCGCACACAATAATAGTGGGTGACTTCAACACCCCGCTCTCTGAAATGGATCGTTCAGGAAAGCAGAAACTAAACAGGGACACAGTGAATCTAATTGAAGCCTTGGACCAACTGGAACTAACAGATATATATAGAACATTTCATCCTAGAGCTAAAGAATACACCTTCTTCTCAGCTCCTCATGGTACCTTCTCCAAAATTGACCATATAATTGGTCACAAATCAGACCTCAACAGATATAAGAAGATAGAAATAATCCCATGCCTCCTATCAGATCACTATGGAATAAGGGTGGTCTTCAATGGCAACAAAAACAAAAGAAAACCCACGTACACATGGAGGCTGAACAATGCTCTACTCAATGATAACTTGGTCAAGGTGGAAATAAAGAAAGAAATCAAAGACTTTTTGAAAGTTAATGAAAATGAAGGCACAACATACCCTAATTTATGGGACACAATGAAAGCAGTGCTAAGAGGAAAATTCATAGCCCTGAGTGCCACCAAAAAGAAACGGGAGACAGCATACACTAACAGCTTAATGGCACACCTGAAAGCCCTGGAACAAAAAGAAGCAAATACACCAAAGAGGAGTAGAAGGCAGGAAATCATCAAACTCAGGGCTGAAATCAATCAAGTAGAAACAAATAAAACCATACAAAGAATCAACAAAACGAGGAGTTGGTTCTTTGGGAAAATCAACAAGATAGATAAGCCCTTAGCCAGACTAATCAGAGGGCACAGAGATAGTATCCAAATTAATAAAATCAGAAATGAAAAGGGAGAGATAACAACAGAAACTGAGGAAATTCAAAAAAATCATCAGATCCTACTACAAAAACCTGTATTCAACACAACTAGAAAATCTTGAGGAAATGGACAATTTCCTTGACAGATACCAAGTACCAAAATTAAATCAGGATCAAATAGACCATCTAAACCGTCCTATAAGCCCTGAAGAAATAGAAGTTGTCATTGGAAGTCTTCCAACCAAAAAAAGCACAGGTCCAGATGGTTTTAGTGCAGAATTCTATCAGACCTTCAAAGAAGACCTAACACCAATACTCTTCAAACTGTTCCACAAAATAGAAACAGAAGGAACACTACCCAACTCATTCTATGAAGCCACAATTACACTAATACCAAAAGCACACAAAGATCCGACAAAGAAAGAGAATCTCAGGCCAATCTCTCTTATGAATATCGATGCAAAAATACTCAATAAAATTCTTGCCAACTGAATCCAAGAACACATCAAAACGATCATTCACCACGATCAAGTAGGCTTCATCCCAGGGATGCAGGGATGGTTCAATATAAGGAAATCCATCAATGTAATCCACTACATAAACAATCTCAAAGAAAAAAAACCACATGGTCATCTCATTAGATGCTGAGAAAGCATTTGACAAAATTCAGCATCCTTTCATGCTAAAGGTCTTGGAAAGATCAGGAATTCAAGGCCCATATCTAAACATAGTAAAAGCAATTTACAGCAAACCGGTAGCCAGCATCAATCTAAATGGAGAGAAACTTGAAGCAATCCCACTAAAATCAGGGACTAGACAAGGCTGCCCTCTCTCTCCATATCTTTTCAATATAGTACTTGAAGTTCTAGCTAGAGCAATTAGACAACAAAAAGAGGTCAAAGGGATACAAATTGGAAAGGAAGAAGTCAAACTATCACTATTTGCAGATGATATGATAGTATACTTAAGCGACCCAAAGAACTCCACCAGAGAACTCCTACAGCTGATAAACGACTTCAGCAAAGTGGCCGGATATAAAATCAACTCAAGCAAGTCAGAAGCCTTCCTATACTCAAAGGATAAGCAGGCTGAGAAAGAAGTAAGAGAAGTAATACCCTTCACGATAGCCACAAACCATATTAAGTATCTTGGCGTGACTCTAACCAAACAAGTGAAAGATCTGTATGACAAGAACTTCAAGTCTCTGAAGAGAGAAATTGAAGAAGACCTCAGAAGATGGAAAAATCTGCCATGCTCATGGATTGGCAGGATTAATATAGTAAAAATGAGCATCTTACCAAAAGTAATACACAGATTCAATGCAATCCCCATCAAAATCCCAACTCAATTCTTCATAGAGTTAGAAAGAGCAATTCAAAAATTCATCTGGAATAACAGAAAACCCAGAATAGCTAAAACTATTCTCAAGAGTAAAAGAACCTCTGGGGGAATCAGTATCCCGGACCTCAAGCTGTACTACAGAGCAATAGTGTTAAAAACCGCATGGTATTGGTACAGTAACAGACATGTAGATCAATGGAACAGAATTGAAGACCCAGAAATGAATCCACACTCCTATGGTCACTTGATCTTTGACAAAGGAGCTAAAACCATCCAGTGGAAAAAAGATAGCCTTTTCAACAAATGGTGCTGGCTCAGCTGGAGGTCAACATGCAGAAGAATGCAAATTGACCCATTCTTATCTCCTTGCACTAAGCTCAATTCTAAGTGGATCAAAGATCTCCACATAAAACCAGACACACTGAAACTAATTGAAGGGAAACTAGGGAAGAACCTTGAACATATGGGCACAGGGGAGAATTTCCTGAACAGAACTCCAGTAGCTTATGCTCTAAGATCAAGAATAGACAAATGGGACCTCATTAAATTACAAAGTTTTTGCAAGGCAAAAGACACTGTCAAAAAGACAAAGCGGCAACCAACTAACTGGGAAATGATCTTTACCAACCTTACATCCGACAGAGGGCTAATATCCAATATATACAAAGAACTCAAGAAGTTGAACTCCAGAGAGGCAAGTAACCCTATTAAAAAATGGGGTACAGAGCTAAACAAAGTGTTCTCACCTGAAGAATATCTAATGGCTGAGAAGCACCTAAAGAGATGTTCATCATCCTTAGTCATTAGGGAAATGCAAATCAAAACAACCCTGAGATTCCATCTCACACCAGTCAGAATGGCTAAGATCAAAAACACAGGAGACAGCAGTTGTTGGCAAGGATGTGGAGAAAGAGGAACACTCCTCCACTGCTGGTGGAATTGCAAGCTGGTACAACCACTCTGGAAAGCAGTCTGGCAGTTCCTCAGAAAACTGGGCATGACACTCCCGGAGGATCCGGCTATACCACTCCTGGGCATATACCCAGAGGCTTTACCTGCATGCAATAAGGACACATGCTCCACTATGTTCATAGCAGCCTTATTTATAAAAGCCAGAAGCTGGAAAGAACCCAGATGTCCCTCAACGGAGGAATGGATTCAGAAGATGTGGTATATCTACACAATGGAATACTACTCTGCAATTAAAAACAATGAATTCATGAAATTCCTAGGCAAATGGTCAGATCTTGAAAATATCATCCTTAGTGAGGTAACCCAATCACAAAAGAACACACATGGTATGCAGTCACTGATAAGGGGATATTGACCCAGAATCTCGGAATACCCTAGTCACAATTCTCATATCAATAGATTTCTAAGAAGATGGAAGGAGAGACCCCTGGTCCTGGAAAGACTGGATGTAGGGGAACGCCAGGACAGAGTAACGAGAGGGGGTTGAATGGAGAAAAGAGGGAGGGAAGGGGGCTTATGGGACTTTCGGGGAGGGAGGAAACGGGAAAGGGGAAATGATTTGGAATGTAAATTAAAAAAAATAAAATAAATAATTAAAAAAAAATAAAGGAAAAAAACCCCACAAAAAAAATTAAATAAATAAGCAGTTTAAGGAGCTTGAGATTGTTGTGGTAAACCAGTTGCCTATAATATGTAAGGCCCCAGGTTTGATCTGTAGGCCTGCAAAAATAAATCAATAAATAACAAATCAGTAAGTTTCATATGCATCATTTCTAACTACAATGATAATAAATATACAACACAGAAATTCTGTAAACCAGAAGAAGAGAGGGAAATAAAACTACCTGTAATTTCCCATTATAGAGATAACTTAAGGTCTTATCACAGATACTTCAAACTGTACCATGGTATATGTAATGCATAGGTTGGGTTTATTATTAATTATTATTAAACTTGGCTTATAATCTGATTTTACATAGTATGCTGTGATAAAAGATATTAAATCATCTTCCATGAAAATCTTCCAGTTGCATTGTATAATAGGACTGCTTAACCAGTCCTTTATAGAGTCAGGTCTAGGTGTCATTCAGTCCCACAATATCATAAAAAATGAAACAAGTGTTGTCCTCAAAGCCTTGCTAGCTCCTTCAGAAAACCCCTTGGAAGTGCATTGAAGATGAATATTTCTTGAGTGTTTTTAAAAGTTTTAATTTTTTTTCATTTTTGTATATGGGTATATATGAGCATGCAGGGGTCAGAAGAGAGAGTCAGATCCCCTTTAACTGAAGTTAGAGCTGTTTGTGAGCCACCATGTTGGTGCCTCTACAAGAGCAACCAGGGATCGTAACCCCTGGGCCGGCTCTGGCCCCTAGAGCGCTTTGTAAGTGCTGATTTACTGTCCTCCTGAGGGTTCTGATGGCGTTTTCAGTGGCTTTCCTGTTTCATGAAGAGAGCTAACGTGGTGCTTTCTCCTTCCAGGGAAGCGGTCCTGTGTCGGCGAGAGTTTGGCCCGTATGGAGCTGTTTCTGTTCTTCACCACCATTCTGCAAAAGTTTTCCCTAAAGAGTCTGGTGGAGCCAAGGGACCTTGATATCAAGCCTGTTGCTAGTGGGCTTATCAACTTGCCACCACCTTACAAGCTGTGCCTTGTTCCGAGATAAGATCCCTGTGATCATTCAAACCAAAGTGATTTTTTTCCTTTTCCTATAAACAGTCTCTTTATGTTAAGTACTGCCTAGGCCAGAAACAGCATTCATTAAATCCACATGGGCATTTGTTTCCATCTAAAAATCTGGGTCCCGAAAGCTCCCAGGACACAGGCAATGTGTCTGTGTTCCTCACCTGCTCTCCAAACCAGGCCCCAAGCACGATGGACACCAGGCACACAAGGCCCTCATCAGACGTCACCCGCAAGTAGCAACGCATGCTCTTCTGTGGCTTCGGAAATAGAATTATTTTCTGCCATTGTTTCAATAGAGAAATTACTGTAATGTCCCCCACACATTTTCCTATTCTCACTTTAAAGCATTTTAAGTGGTTTGTGTCACATTCACAAAATAAATTCTCACCCCAACAATAGTTTCTTTGTATGTTTGACTTTATCTCTAGTTTCGAAAAACAAAAAACAAAAAAACTAAAAACAAAATAAAACAAAGAAAACTCCCCACCCCCCAAAAAAAACCCAGAAAAAAACCCAAACCCTTTCCTGGTCCTGTAATCTACAAGAAGATAAATATTAGAATCCAATGGAAATCCCCAGAGGTCTCCCTGCTCCCCTATCTATTTGTAGCCATTGGTTTGCATGTGGCCCAAAGAGCATCCTTAAGAAATTAAACTGTATCTAAGATGCAGACGTTCATGATTGGGCCATCTGGACAGACACTGGGGTGGGACAAAGAGCAAGAGGGCAAGAGACAGAAAGCCTGCACCTTGCCGAGGGAACAGTGGCTACACAGGGGAACAGCCATGATGGCTGGCCGAGCTGAGTTCAGAGGGCAGCAGCTGCCACTGTCTGGGTCAAAAGCCAAGAGCCAGACCTGACCACTCACTCTGGCAACACTGGAAACGAGAGGACTGTAAAGATAGAGCTGAAGCAGGAGAATGAAAAGACAAGCCACCGACTGGAAAAAACGTTCTCCAAGGATGCGTCTCAGAAAGAATGATCACCGCAAACATCCAGTGCTTGAAACTCAATTGAAATTGGTTTGAAGCTGGGCAGTAGTGGCTCACACCTTTAATCCAAGCATTCAGGGGGCAGAGGCAGGTGGATTTCTGAGTTCGAGGCCAGCCTGGTCTACAGAGTGAGTTCCAGGACAGCCAGGGCTATACAGAGAAACCCTGTCTCAAACGTAAAAAAATAAATTAAAAAATAAAAAATAAAGAGAAAAAAGAAGGAAAAGAAGTTGAAACGGATGTTAAATATGGGGCTTTAGAACTGCACTGACAGCTCTTCCAAAGGTCCTGAGTTCAAATCCCAGCAACCACATGGTGGCTCCGTAAAGAGATCTTACGCCCTCTTCTGGTGAGTCTGAAAACAGCTACAGTGTAGTTAGATATAATAAATAAATCTTTAGGCCAGAGCGAGCAGAGGTCCTGAATTCAAATTCCCAGAAACCACGTAGTGGCTCACAACCATCAGTGCAGCTACAGTGTACTCATATACATAAAATAAATAAGTAAATAAATAAATAAATAAATCTTTTTTAAAAAAGAGCTAAACAGACGCCTCACCCCAAATCACACACAGCAGGCAAACCAGTGAGAAGATGTCCCACATCATCAAAGGAACACAAGCCAGGTCAAGGCGAGTGCAGGTTCTCAGAGGTTAGAAACGCAGAAATCTGGAACACACACCATGGGAGATGCAGCGCTGGGATAACAGGACCCTGCCGGTTTGCACACAGAGTCATCCAGCCACCCTGGGAGACAGCTTAGCTGTTTCTTACGAAGCTAAGCATATCTCCCACACACAACCCAGCACTGCTGTCCTTGCCTTTACCCAAAAGATTTGAAGCTATAGCTAGACCGAAACCACATGAGTCAGAGGATGGCTCGGTGTGACAAGCACACAAAGCTCTTAGAACCTCAGTTCTGTTCCCAGCACCCAATAGTAACTCCAGCTACAGGGAATCAGATGCCTTCTCAGGCTTCCATGGGCATACCCGCTTCCTCCCCCAACAGCAGACATACAATGCAATTATAAGTGAGTAAATACCAACATGTATACACTTATAGCAACTCTAATTTATAATTGTGAAATGTAAGATCAGCCAAGCTGTTCTTTAGGACATGAGTGAACGGGTCAACTTTGACACACCCCAACAACAGGGAACTATTTGGTACTGACAAAAAAATGAAATGACAAAGCCTTGGAGATGGTGAAAGTGGCTGTGGATAGGGAGGACACAGGGGTCTTTTAGGATAGTGAGAATGTTCCGTGCAGTCATAGTGATGGAGTCAGAACAGTACACATCTACCTAGAACCACGGGACGTGCCACACCCACAGTGAGCCCTAATGAAAACTACTGGCTCCGGGCGATCTCTGGGCGACGATGCTATGTCAGTGAAGGAGCATCAAATGTGCTGCTCCAGTGAGTGATGTCGGTGGGTCTCAGTGAGGGACTATTCCGTGTATAGGAGCAGAAAGATAGTATAGCAGAAACACAGTATAGAAACGTGTATAGTATGCAGAAAATTGCCTTACCTTCTGCTCAAGTTTACTGTGAACCTAAGAGCCCTCTGTGAAAAGTGAAATCTGGGGCTGGTGAGATGGTTCAGTGGTTAAGAACACTTGCTGCTCCTCAGAGAACCCACCCCCAGTTCCCAGTACCCTCATGGCGACTCACAGCTGTCTGCAACTCACATCTCAGGGAATCTGATGCCCTCTTCTGGCCTCCTTGGGCAGTAGGTATGCACATGGTACACAGACATGCACGCAGGCACTCACGTGTACACATAAAATCTAAAAAAGGAATCAACTATTTAAAAAGGAAACATTAGGCTCCATCTTGTAGCTTATTTTTAAAAGCAGAGTTGAGTTTCTAGGCATAGAACCTAAGGAGTTAAGTCTGAGGGTGTGGAGAGACACTAACACACACACGTGCTCACTGCAGCTTTATTCCCAACAGCAAAAGGTGGAAGCAGCAGAAATGTTCATCAGCAGAAACGCAGATACAATGTATTGCACATGTGTAATTGATTACTTTGTCTTTAAAAGGGAAAAGATTCTGATATATACTACAGCACAGAAGAACCCCAAGGACATCAACGAACAAGCCAGTTTCAAAAGGACAAACATGATTACACTTACCTGAGGTACTTAAGGCAGTAGACAGACTAGGCTAGTGACTGCCAAGCGGGAATGGGGAAACAGAACAGGTCTTTACTGGGTATCAAGTTTCACTGAGGAAGATAAAAAATGTTCTATTCTGATGTGATGCAAGACAGTTGCACCATCATACAAATGTCCACAAGTGTCCTGGAAATGGTGCTTCTCAGTGGTGAAGAAGCTAAAAGCTGCGATTTGTGTAAAGAGTGTACCTGAGGTACTTTCAGCTTTAGAGGTGAGGAGTTCAGAACAGCTCCCTCTAGAGCTCATGATTACTGTGGCTTTACGTGTATTTGTTTTGTTTGTTGTGATAGGATCTCACGAAGCTCAGCTAGGCTTCAAAGTGGTGAGTGATGTGGCAAACAATGACCTTGAACTCCTGATCCTCCTGTCCCCACTCTCCCCATCACACTCCCCTCTGAATGTTGGGATTGGGATTATTCCAAGTGCACCATGCCAGGCTATTATTGTGACTGGCATCAAGCGCCCTTTACCTTCCTCCTACCCTCCTCCGATTTTTTGCTTTTGCTTTTGTTGTTGTTGTTGTTTTTTGCAGCTCCTGGGAATTGTGCCTCTTTTCATACAGATTCTTCTCTTCTCATGCTCTTGGACATTTGAAATCCTCCTGCTGCGTTATCTGAGATCAAGTCCTTCATTTGCTTTAACTAGACTTTAGCATTGATATGCGAACAAAATGCTTTTTCATCCTCGGGTGGTGGCAAGCACCTTTAAGGTCAGCACTCAGGAGGCAGAGGCAGGTGGATCTCTGAGCACCCAAGAAATATACCTAAGGGAGACCTGTAGCCTCCTATGTACAAGCATGTGTGTGTGTGTGTGTGTGCATTCATGTGTCTGTGTGTGCATTCATGTGTGTGTGTGCATTCATGTGTGTGTGTGTGCATGTAGTAGAGACTTCCACTGAAGATTCCTTGAGCACATGGCAGGGTAGAACAACCATGCGTCTTGCAAAACCAAACTTCTGTAAAACTCCCTGTGGACATTTCTCATGGCTCAGAACTTAGCCTCCCGCCAGCCTCGAACTCTCGTCTTTCTCTGACTTGAATCCCCTCCCAGCACTCCCCTGTTCCAAGCTGACTGTCTTCTGCTGTCCCTTCCCCTCTCTTTCCTCTAGTTCAGGTGCTTTGGTTTCTTAGTTTCTATCTATCCTAGTTGCTCATGGAAAACATCACAGCAGAACGAAGAAGCAAGGGAAAAGCAGTTCAAACAACGGGCTCTCTGTGAGTCAGGGATAATTGTGAAGTTATATATAGTTACTTGTATTATATAAATTTACAGCACCTCTCAGCTCCAAAGATTGTCCTGTGACATACCATGACATCTTCAGGAGATTCTGAAAGCATTCTCCCACAGGGAGGTGTGGGTCTATCACAAATAGCATCTTCCACTCAACTGAGCTGGTCAATGTCTTCCTGCCTTACCTCCAGTGCTGGGAGATACATCAGGTGAAAACCCTGATGCTCAGAGGATAAGGAATTGACCCCATTTACCCAGATCTCAGGTTTAAATGCATCCTGACAAGAAAGCCCATGGGCTTCCCACTCTGCCCTCCAGCCCACTAGAGAGAAAACCATTTCATCCATACAGCCAAGAGGACCGTGGTCCTAACCCATTGAGTGAATTATGAGAGATCCATTCCACAGATCTTCTCAATCAAGGCAGGAATTTTTCATCTCAATCCAGGACACACACCCCCTTTATATTTACAATAAGCCTTAATCAGCTCTACAGCTGGGCAGATATCTACCCTCTATGTTATTAGAATCTACTTTCCTATTGATAACCCCAAATTATTACGTACTATGTTTCATCTGGGCTGCTTTTCACTCCAACTGGCCAACCCTCTGGGTCATGTTTTCATGACTCACGTACCCCAAGGCAGATTCTCCTTCCTCCTTCACCTTCTCCCTCCCTCTTGGTTCTCCTCCAACTCTCAAGTCCAGGAACCCTCAACCCTGTCTATGTCTTGTCTGCCCAGCTATTGGCTGTCGGCATCTTTACTCACCAATCAAAAATAATTTGGGGGCAAGGTCACATAGTGTCACTTGGGTCTCTGCGTCCCACTCCTTGGTGTGTGTGTGTGTGTGTGTGTGTGTGTGTGTGTGTGTGTGTGTGTTAACATAAAGTCCAGGCTTGTCCCAAATATGTGATTCCCCTGCCTCAGTTTTCCTGGTGTTGGTATTAAAGATGCATGCCACCACATTCGGCTGACATCAGCTCTCTAATTTTAAGGGACTGATTATCACTATGAGGCCTGAACCAGGCTCTGCTGTGTTCGGTCAGATGGAAGGCGCATGTCCCCTCCAGCTCTCCTTTGAGATGTGTGGCACTGCAGGATGCTACTCTCGAGCCCTTAGTTTCCTTGGAACCCAAATACTCTCAATCTAAGCTTATAAATCAAATCTAGCATGGCTTGTAGGGGACACCCTGCCTTAGAGGCCAGGACTCTAGGAAATTGCTAACCGTCTTTATCAATGTCCCAATAGTCTCTATCAATGTGACTCTTTAATCCATTCCTTAATCATGGAAGCTTCTAGACAATTTTGATCTCTGTTTTATACTTTATTAGAAAACTGTATTTCTCTGAGCACAGGGAGGCAACTATTTAAAGACACATGTCTGCTCCAGTGACGTTAAAATACCAAATAAATGGTGTCTTAGAACCAACGAGATCCATTTACCTGCTTTAGTTAATAAGTCTGGCATGCAATGGCCCCTACCGCTCAAATGGCCAGATCATTTAGATCCACCATCCTGTTTTCCAATTAACCTTCTGCATGATAACCCGAGAATCTCCCTGAGTCAAATCAGTGAACATACATCACACTCATTATCCCAAAGTCAGAAAGAAGCATTTACTCCTGGCAGAGAAGATTACTGCAGTACAGACTATTTACAGATTGGGTAAGCGTGGTACACAGACAGATTCAGAGTCCACACCACACAAGCTTTCTATTGGTGAGAGAGCAGTCTGAGGCCACATGCCACCGAACCAATGGTCACAATCTCGGAAGGAGGGTTAGTGGAAGCAGGTGGAAGAACTTCCGATTCTAAAATTCTACGTGGTCGTTTTCCATCCTGCTCTAAAGTCAACACGACGTCACGGCCAGGAGAAGCTTTCTATCGCCTTTCAACATGAGCATCCATAACACGCCCAGCTGGGAGTTAGGAACCCAGAATCAAAGTCTCGAAGCACCTTATACCATAACTATGGGAGACGAGCAAGCCAGCGGCAACTGCAGAGGCTGGGATCTGTGAGGTCTGCGCAGAGACGTGCCAGGCAAGGACAGTGACCAGGGAAGCGACAGGGCAAGTTTTCAGAAAATACTACTTGAGTTTAATTTTTTACACATATAGGTGACTGCCAGCTTCCAAATGGAGAGAGAGGAGCAGTTAAAAGTCACACGAGGATTTTAAAGGCTTGCGGGATGTAGGCTCTCGCAGGGGAGTCAGGTCTGATGGTGGAAAGGCGGCACAGTTCGGTCCTGGAAGGCCCCTGACAGGTAAAGGATTCTGGACTTGGGAGAGTAAAGAGTTAAGGGTCTGCACAGTGGAAAGATTCAGGGAGCATGGTACAGTGGTTGGGAGCGGAACCCTGGACACAAGATAAGTGGGAGACTGTTGCCGTGATCCAGGCAAGGCTGAATCAGGGTCAGTAGTCTTGGCGGGGAGGGTAAGGGACACCAGCGAATACCTCCAGAATCCACAGAAGGTTTAGGGACTGGAATGGTGCCAGTGTTTTTGTTTTTTTGTTTTTGTTTTTTGGTTTTTTTTTGAGGCAGGGTTTCTCTGTGTAGCTCTGGCTGTCCTGGAACTCACTCTGTAGACCAGGCTGGCCTCGAACTCAGAAATCCACCTGCCTCTGCCTCCCAAGTGCTGGGATTAAAGGCGTGCGCCACCACTGCCCGGCTGGTGCCAGTGTTTTTGACTGGCAACAGGTGGTGCCCTTTCCCCGTAGGAGCAGCTACAGAGGGAAAGATGGCATCTTCAAATTTCAACAGATCCCAACTGACCTCCCGGAAGAGCAAGCAAAAGAGAAAACAGCTCGCCTCGCCCCCACATTAAGACGCAGAACTGACACGTACAGCATTGCACAGTTTATACAAAACCACTGTGGAAACAGACGGGCTGACACAGGCAGTGTGGGGGCGGAGTGCTGGCGACAGTGATCTGGAGAGGAGCAAGCTGTTTAGAGAGAGCCTTGAAAAGCCCAGCATGGAGCCCGAGCTGGATGCAAAAAACAAAACAAAACAAAAAACCCAGGATGTCACACATTGAGACTAGGGAACATTGAGCATTTAGAGGAAAAGGTGTGTAAGAATATTTTAGAGAATTAGTGTTAAGGATAAGATACATATATTGTATATTATGTTCGTTGGTTTTTATTGGGGGTACAGTCAGCTTGTCCAGGCACAGATGCTGGGGGAATAAATCTTCTCCCCTAACACCAAGTGTCACTTTCCTGACAATTTCATGGAGTGGTTGCCTGTGGGTGGGAGGGTATATGGACATGGTATCAGATTCCGACCAAGGATGGAAGGAGATGATGTTCTGCAATGTCTGTTCCCTCCCTCATGATGTTTTAGCTGGGAACTCGGTTCCCTGTACCATATAGTAACATGACTGTATTTATCTACTTTCCTTGCATGTAGGCATGGCCATGTGACCAAACTCAAACCTATAGGATATAAGTGGAAACTGTGACGTTTTTTCTTTTAAAAAGTTCCTCGAAATAGAATTTCTATGCATTCCAGCCACTTAAGCAAGCACGATTATAGAGAGGCATTCCAGGTATAGGAGCACATGGCTAAAAGCATAGCACTTGGAAAGATGAGGCAGGAGGATTACAGGTTCCCAGGGAATGTCTCAAAACAAACAAATTATGCTTTTATTGTAGTCACAAAGTTAGATGACTATCAGCACAATCGTAGACCATTTCTATTACCTACAGAAGAAGTGCTGAACCCCCATATCTATCATTCTCCAACCCCCTACACCCCAAGTCCTAGATAAGCACTAGTCAGCATTCTGACTTAACAGACTTGCTTATGTTGAATTCTTCTGGTAAATAAAGTCATGCACTAAGGGCTCCCCTCTGTCTAACTCCTTTACTCACCATGTTTTTGAGGTTTGCCCACGTTGTTGCCTGCAGTTAATTTCTTTTGGTGTTACTAATTGTAATGCCATGACCAAAAAGGCAAGTTGGGGAGAAAAGGGTTTCTTTGGCTTACACTTCCCTATTGCTGTTCATTATTGAAGGAAGTCAGGACAGGAACTCAAACGGGGCAGGAACCTGGAGGCAGGAACTAATGGAGAGCCCATGGAGGGGTGCTGCTTTGTGGCTTGCTTCCCAGCCTTTCTTATAGAACCCAGGACCACCAACAACAGCACCACCCACAATGGACTGGGTCCTCCCCCACTGGTCATTAATTGAGAAAATGCCTTACAGCTGGAACTCATGGAGGCATTTTCTCATCTGAGGCTCCTTTCCTCTCTGATGACTCTAGCTTGTGTTAAGTTGACACACAAAACCATCCAGTACACTAAGAATACATTGTTTAGATAGAAAACATTCTATTTATTCATGGATTAGTAGATGGACATTTATCTTAACTGTACTTGGGTAATGTTTTGAATAATTCTTATTTGTTCATGTATAAGTCTTGGCTGGAAACAATCCCATGAGTCTTGGGTAGATACCCCAAAGGAGAACTGCTAGTTGGTGAGTTACGGTATGGTTCTGTGGTGAAGTCTTAGGTATTCTCAGAACTGTGCTCCACACCTGCTGCTCCATTTCTTTCCATGCACTAACTGGATAAAAGCAAGTATTTCCTTAAGAGAGATCATATTCTCCTTCCTGGTGGCAGAACATGTCAGAACATAAGACTTACGTGAACATAAGACAAGTCTGGAACTGTCTTGAGCAAGAAGGGAAATACACATTGAACCTGGAGGAACAGCAAGACAGCTTGGAGCGAGGACAACAGAGGCTCCAAAGGTCCCAAGTTTTCTGTCACTTGCAACTGAATCTAATTCTAATGTATGGTTGTTGTGAGTTTTGGTGAGATCTCTATAGAACCAAAGAATGTAGAGAAAGCCACTCAGAAAGAGAGAACCAATGGAGAGGCTGTCAGAGGAACAGACAGAGTGGATGTGGGCTAGGCCTGCCTCCTAGGGTCATCCATCCTGTCTCTTATCTTTCTAAGAGAGCTGTGTTTGTGGAGCTGGTTGAGGAGGAATTCTGGGATCACCAGGTTACACTACAGAGTGGAGAAGAAACTGTGTCACCCTGAGCCAGAGTCATCCAAGCTCCAATAAAAGACACAGTAACTCACGAGGTGTGTGCGGGGAGCTGTTTGACATGACTGTGGATTGATGTCAGGACCTCGCATTCCCTCGCTCCCCAATCTTCTCTGTCCTATCTTCAAATAACCCAGTGTGTTGAAATGTGAGCAGTAACCAAAAGGGGGTGCATGTGGAGATTATCAGAGACACCTACAATCAAGAGAAACTATTCAGACAACAGAGAAGAGTTCAGACAAATAGCATCCAAAGGAGATGAGGTTGAATCATAATTGCTTAGCCAGAAAGTTAAGAAAAATAAAAACCACTACAAAGAATGTAAGCCAGCCTTGAGGCACCAGGACGTTTTGTTTTGTTTTGTTTGTTTGTTTTACTTATTTGGGACTCTCATATCATGCACCCTGATCGAACTCACCTCCTAGTCTTCCTATGTCTGGCCCCTTTCCCCATGACCATCTACCCCCTGCAAAAGAATAAAAAGAAGAGGAGGAGGAGGAGGAGGAGGAGGAGGAAGAGGAGGGCTACAAAAAGGGATAGAACTGTAGAAAATAATAACCCCTGCACACTCTCCATAATCCTTCCTTAACCCCCTTAAAATAAAAAACCCTAGATGATGTGAGCTTGTTCGTTCATCTGGGAGGCTAGAGACTGCTTTTTCCACCCTTGACTGTGCTTATGTCTATGGCTTATAAATACCTCACATACAGGGCTCTCAGCTGGTTTGTTCTCGGTGGAAAATGGCACCACATGTCAGCAGTGCAGTCTCCACGTACAGTTGTGGAATAGATGGTGAACTATTCTATCACCTAATATGAGATCCAGAATAGATCAGACGCTTAACGATGTTGCTGCTGTAGCCATTTCTCTGACTGCCATTTACTATTTACTGAGCACTTGGTACATGCCAGGCTCTGCAAAGGGCCTTACATCTGTCTTCTTATGACTGACAGAACAAACCATGAGGGAGGGGCTGTATTTCCCCATGCTATGCAGAAGCAAACTGAAGTTTGGAGATGTAGTTTTCCCCAAGGTCAAATGACCCAAGAAAGGAATTGAAATTAGATTTCAAATCCAATTGACCCTCAAAGTTCATGTTTCTCTTCTAGTGGATTTGAGGTACATTGTGGGCCTAGGAGCTTCAAAGCACACATCTCTAGTACTGTAGTATTCAGTGGAACGTATCCCAACTTCAATCCTAATAATCCATTAATGAGGAATATTTCCTTCAGAAAGTCGGGGGCTTCCTCTCCTATAGACAGGGGCCATCTACTTAACATGAGTGAAGTCTACTTAAAGAACTGCCAACACATTTTCCAGTGACATGAGAGTCTTCCTAGATGAAGAAATTGCATTATCTGGGGGCCACTAGGCCACAACCTCACTGATGACAATAGATACTGTCATAGACCAAGGGCTAGTATATGACAGCAATTAGCTCTAAGCCTTCTCTCTAGATCCTTGCCTTTATCATGTAGGATGACAAGATCACATCTGGAAATTGTGACATTTTAATCAGCAGTGGAAGGCAACATTCAGGGATATACGTTGGTCCCACCATGGGGGTCATCTCTGAGCTACACTGGTCAAGCTATGTGCTATTCACCCAACAGATCCAAGAGGGAAGGGTTACCTTTATGGGTGGGTCATAGAGTATGGGATGTTCTTGAGTACTAGCTAAGGGCAGAGCATGGGGCGGGATGCAGGGGGAAGTCAGTGAGCAAACAGGCTGCTGGGCGGAGCTGGAGACAGTGCCACAGGCAGAAACCGTGGGCCAGTCAAGCCTGTGCTAGGTCCCAACACTGCCCAGCTCCATAGTGAGGACCCCAGGCTAAGGCATGCTGAGGAGGGGAGGCTGACGCAGAAGGATCTGGAGCAGGGGTTAAACTCCCCAGGGAAGCAACATTCAGGCTTCAATGACTGCTTGGAAGGAAGAGGTTTTGTGGTGGGTGACCCGAGAGGAGGATTTCAAAGTGCCCGTCAATAACTTTAGTAGATTTAATAAGTTAGGCAACCACCCCTGTCATCCTGTTTTGGGACACACCATCACTCCAGTAGGCTCTCCTGTCCATCCCCCATTCCCATCTCCTGCCTCTTTAGTAAACACTGTAGATGTCTACTCCAGGGCAGCTTCAAGGGACGTTTCACATAAGTAGAACTGTACAATGTGGCACGATTCTCTTCTTGTGTTGCATCATGGTTTTGGAGCCCTGTCACACTGGATCAAGGATTTTATTCCTTTTTATTGATGGCTAGAATTCAGTTGCATTTGTATCCCACCTGTTGCTTTTCCTTGCCTTTTTCCCTTCCCCTTCCCCTTCCTTCCTTCCTTCCTTCCTTCCTTCCTTCCTTCCTTTCTTTCTTTTCTTTCTTTCTTTCTTCCTTCCTTCCTTTCTTCCCTTCCTTTCATGTCCTGTTTTCCCACATCCCCAACCCTGTCTGATGGGTTCTATGTGGCCCAGGCTGGCCTTGAACTCTAAAATCTCCCTGTTTTAGCTTCCTAAGTGCTGAGAATGTGTACCACCATGTCTAGCAAACCCTTTACTTGTCTACTTTCCTATAATAGACATTTGGGTCATTTTCACTTTGGAATTATTATAAGTAATTCTAGCACACACAGTCTTGAGTGTAAGTTTTTATACTCTTGAGTAGATACCCTGATTTGTAAGTAAGTTGCAGTTATTTCTATGGGGGAGGGAGGATTTACTTAACTGTTTTTATATTTTCTTTGTAAAAGTAGCTATACTAGATATAATTCCCATGCCATAAAATTCACCTGGCTTAAGTGGATAATTCAAAAATATTAGTTTAACCAGGCGTGGATTCAGGAGGTAGAGAGGCAAGTGGATCTCTGTGCACTTGAGGCAAGCCAGGACTACACAGTGAGACCCCATCTCGTGTGTGTGTGTGTGTGTGTGTGTGTGTGTGTGTGTGTGTGTGTATGCACGCCTGAGTGTTTGTGCATGCATGTATGCGTTTGTGTGCAAGACTCTTTGTATTTGTGTGTGGGGAGAGGGGACAGGGTCAGTGAGATGGCTCAGCGGGTGCTTACTGCCAAGACTGATGATTTGAGTTGGATGCTGAAATCCATGCGGTGCAAGGAGAGAACAGACTCCTACATGCTGCAATCTCACATGAGTCATGATATGCAAGCATCTCACCCCTACTAAATAGATAAATACATCCACATTTTATTTATTTATTTATTTATTTATTTATTTATTGGTTTTTTCGAGACAGGGTTTCTCTGTGTAGCCCTGGCTGTCCTGGAACTCACTTTGTAGACCAGGCTGGCCTCGAACTCAGAAATCCTCCTGCCTCTGCCTCCCAAGTGCTGGGATTAAAGGCATGCCCCACCACCGCCCGGCTACATCCACATTCTAAAAGATACATATCAGAACAGTTCTGGTTGTACAACCGCCACCATTGCTATACCTGGTCTTAGAACTTTTTCTGATCCTAAAAAGCAACCTCGTATTACAGTTGCTCCTCACTCCCATGCCTGGCCGTGGGCAGTCTCTAATCGACCACCAATTTCTCTACATTGATGTTGGCCTTTTATAAATAGCGCGTGTGAAAGGAGTCACACAAAATGGAGACTTTCTCATCTGGCCTCTCTCAGGAGACCCAGCATTTAACACGTATCCACAACACACAAGGTGCCAGCACTTTGCTCCTTTCTGTTGTCCAGCGACATCCTTTGGTGTGGAGGGGTGAACTGTGCTTCTGCTGAGAGGGCTGCTGTTCACTTTCACGTGGGTCTCACTTCTCTTGGGTAAATAACCAGGAGTTGAACTGTTGGGGTAAATGGAAAGTGGATACTTAATCTTCAAGAGACTGTTGAACTGCTTTCTAAAATGTTTGCGCTGTCTGATTTTCCCATGAGCACTGTGCGAGGGCCCTACTGTCTCCTCCCAGCCAGTTTCCCTGAGCATCCCTCTATATTATGATCATTCTAGGGGAGATGAAGTGGTTTCTCACTTGGTCTCAACTTGGATTTTAATAATGAATACTGAGCATTTTGAAAAGCTGACCATTTGTACCTTGGTAAAATGTCTAATCTGATCTTTTGACTATTTTTACTAGTGTGTAATTATTGTATGAAGCAATGGGGGGGCAGTATGAAACTTTCATACACACAGTATTTCAATTGTATTTAGCTGTCCACTGGCCACTCTCACCTACCTCCTATCTCCAGCTAGTTTCTTTCCTATTCTCTAATAACTTCCTTCTATTTAATGTCTTTTTAAAAGATCCCATACATTATTTAATATATATATATATATACACACACACACACATTTATATATATGACTTTCTCACTTAAGCATCATATCCTCTCCAATTCCGTTCTTGAAAGCAACAATGTTTTATTCTTTATGGCTGACTAATATTCCACTGTGTGTATGTATATCACATTTTACCCATCCATCCATGGCTGAGAGCCTAGGCTAACTCCAGGACAGGCCTATGGTGCATAGAGCCATAAACATAGGTGCAAAGGTTTCACCGATCCTTGCTGAAATTATTTGGGCATACATCCAAGAGTGTGATAGCTGGGTCATATGGCAGTCCTATTTTTAATTAAAACAACAACGACAACAACAGCAACAACAACACATACTTGCTTCCATAAGGGCTGGGATTAATTTACATTTCTCTGTGACATCACCAGCATCTGCTGTTTTCCTGACATTAGTCATTCTGGCTGGGGTAGACTGACTTCCAATCTTGTTTTCACCTGTATTTTCCTGACAATGAACGAATGATTCTATCCATCTGAATTTGAAAGGCAGCTATTCGGTTCCTTTACTCGTTGGTTGGACTGTTGGTTCTTTTGCTTTGTTTTGCTGTTACTGTTGTTTAAATGTCACGAGTACAGGTGTTTTGCGCCCATATCTGTCTGTTTACCACGTGTGTGACTGGTGCCTGTGGAAGCCAGAGGAGGCTGTCAGGTCCCCTGGAACTGGAGATACAGGCAGTTGTGAGCTGCCACGTGAGGGTGGAACTCAAACCAGGGTCCTCTGGTAAGCAGCCTTTGCTCTTAACCGATAAACCATCTCTCTAACTCCTATTTAGTTTTTTTGTTTGATTTTTTTGTTTTGTTTTTTTGAGACAAGGTCTAATCAGATAGCCTGGCTGGCCTGGAAGACCAGTCTGGCTTCAAACTTACAGCAATCCTCCAGCCTCTTCGGGTTGGAATTATAAGTGGGTGCCAGTGCATTCCAGCTGGGATTTAATTTTTCGAGTTCTTTAAATTCTGGATATTAATCCTCTATTAAATGAATATCTGGCAGGCGTTTTCTACTGCTCCGTAGGCTCTGCTCTGCAGAAACTAAAACATTTCTGCAATCACAACTGCAGAGTCTAATTTCCTGAGCTATGGGAGTCCTACTCAGAAATCCATTTTCTTACGCCTGTGCCGAGATAGAATCATCTTCCTATCACTGTGTTATAAATTATTTATTAACAACAGATACATTATCAAATACGTGATTTCTAATTGTTCGCTCCAAGCAGATGCCTCATTTTCTCAATTTGTTCTGTTTACTTTTAAAATCTTTGCATGGGGACGACAAGACAGAGCGGTGCTTCAGAACGAAGTGTGGGACAGGGTTAAAGGGGGCAGGAAAGATCCTTTTGATAAGGGGATATTAACCCAGAATCTCGGAATACCCTAGACACAATACGCATATCAATAGATTTCTAAGAAGATGGAAGGAGAGATCCCTGGTCCTGGAAAGACTGGATGTAGGGGAATGCCAGGACAGAGAAGCGAGAGGGGGTTGAATGGGGAAAAGAGGGAGGGAAGGGGGCTTGTGGGACTTTCAGGGAGGGAGGAAACGGGAAAGGGGAAATGATTTTGAATGTAAATTTAAAAAAACTTAGAAAATAAAAAAATTAAAAAAAAACAACAACAACAAAAAAAGAAAGTTGTAACAAGCACATGCCAAAGTCTCTTAAAAGCCCCTGGGAGTCAAAGGGTTAGAAGCAGCTGTTTCTTGAGGCCTGTTTACAGTCCGGTTAATCAGTAAGCCAGAATCAGAGAGCCTCCCAAAGTGGGGATGCGCAGAGCCCTTCCAAAAGGTTTCCCAGGTTTTGGAGGGGGAAGAGAAATGAGTCCTGAGGGCATCGCGGCTCTCCTGGGGCTACAGAAATAATTCCCAGCGTAGCAGACGCCGGTCCCCAGCCTCCTGCAGGTGAGGCGGGTGCGAGGCTGGCTAACCTGTGCCCTGGATCCCGACTGGCAAAGGATTGCTTAGAGAGCGGGAGGGCACATTTCAGAGCTGCTTTAGAAGCTCCGCGAGATGCCAGACCTGCCCTCAGCCTTCCTGCCCCTCCTCCTCCTCTCCAAGTTTGTTACCCCGGTGACCTTTCGTCACCACCGCTACGACGACCTCGTGCGGACGCTGTACAAGGTGCACAACCAATGCCCGGACATCACGCGGCTCTACAACATCGGTCGCAGCGTGAAAGGGAGGTACCTCTACGTGCTGGAGTTTAGCGACTACCCTGGGATCCATGAACCCTGTAAGTCTTGAGTGGTTCTGGGGTGTGTTGGGCAAAGAACTCCCTTCCTCTACAAACCCAGAGACAGTGGTCGCTGCACCAGTGGAGAACTCCATATACAATGTAGTACCTCTTCCTCCATCTGAGAAGGCAGGTGTCTCCACTTGGTTCTCAAGGCCCTGGGGAGCTGCGACCCCAGTTCAGGCTCCAGCACTTTCCTCTTTTCTGGGTTCTTTTTGCTCAGAATTTCATGGGTAAAGGGTGTCTTCCTCCTGTTTCCTCTGCCCTCTCCTCCTTTCCCTCCCATCCCCCCCCACTCACCCCCCCAACCCCTCTCCCCACTCCCGGTCTTTTTCTCTCACTCCCTCTATCAAGATCCAAGACTAGGGAGCAGAGCGGAAACAGTTGGCCTCTTAGTTCTCCTGAGGGATCAGGATCCCTTCCAGCAGTGACCCAACATGGTGTCCTAGAGTTTGGAGGCCGGGATAGTAGCTTGCTGTTTTGTTAGTTTGTTTCTGTTATCAAAGCAATCTGTGTTGGCTTCAAAAATTACTTCATGACCAGCCTGGAAACATTTAAAAAAAAAAAGAATTTTTTTTTTCCAAAACAACCAACCAGCTGAAAAAAAACCCCTAGAAATCAGAAGAGGCAGAAACTAAGAAGACGGACAAGCAATCCCAGCACTCACAGATACCTAGTATTTACATAGACTGGCATCTCTCCTTCCAGACACGTTATGCAATCCTCCATCTCAAATGCAAAATGGAAAAATACTGTCACTGTTTTTCTCAGTTCATCATCTGTGTCGTAAATACAGCTCGATGGCATCGTTCTTAGTTGTGTAATGTGCTGGTCCCTTGTTTCATTAGCTCTTCACAGATGGATGGACATTGACACTCTTGTTGCTTTGTTTACAGCAACGGTGACATCTGAGTTAAGTCACACAGTGACTTATTTCAGTTTCTCCTTCAGAGGGTCAATGGTAAATCTCTTTCCCTTCCGTATCCCAACTCTGCTCCATTTCCCATTATGATCTGCCTTAAATCATTGCCCGGAGCTCCCAATGGGTCTCCCATGCTAAAGTTGCTGCTGTCTAAACCCACCTACTCCCAACTTGCCCAGGAGAGGCCAGGATCATTTCTCTCGATACTAACATAATCCGCTTGATCTCTTGCTTTAAAGGTCCAATGGATATTGACCATGAGAACTTCCAAACTTTATAGAGAAGGCTCAAGAAGAGTCATGTGCCCCCCCCCCCCCGTTAGAGCCTTGCATCACAAGTACCTGCTTTTACTCAGCTCACATGCGCCCTGTGGAAGCTTGAGTCTGTTGATGACTTTGTGAGCTTAGACTCTTTAGTCCACGCACCCTTTCTGGTGCCCCTGTACTTGCAACACTCAGGGGCTTCCTTGAGGCTGTTGCAGACAGGGCGGGCTCTCACTGATCCCTCTTTTCCCCTGAGTTAGCAGCTCTTCCATTTGCTCCTTACATTCCTTCATTCTTCAAATATTTACCCATCACCGACTAGAACTTTGGATGGGGCTGTAGAGATGGCTCAGCAGTTAAGAGAGCACTTGCTGTTCTTATAGAGGCCACAAGTTTGATTCCAAGCACCCGGCAGCTCACACACATCTGAAACTCCAGTTCAAGTGGATCTGCTCTCCTCTTCGGGGCTCTATGGACCACACAAACATATGTATCTATAAATAAACAATAAACCAGAAGTGGAGAAGGAGAGAAAAAGATCCTTATAAAGAGAGAACTTTCAGGCAAGGCGTGCTGACACTTTGATGGGCTTTGGAAGGACAACAAAGAATAATACAGACTTTGCCATAATAGGGCTGAATTTTAGCAGACTAAGACCAGCAATAAATGGGGCAGTAGGTGTGTCAGATGGAGCAAGTGCTATATATAGCAAGAGTTTAAACCGGAAAGACAGAAGGGCATCCTGTGTGGCAATCCAGAGGGAAGCAGAGAAGGTCACTGGTATCCCAAAGGCTCTTCTGCCTGAAGTGGTGTTGAGCAGAGATCTGAAGGGTCTCTGAGGGGGAGGGCATGACAGGCTAAGGAAAAAAGGAATGCAGTCCCCTGGGAGGCAGAGGGTGGTTGGCATCCACAGTTCCAGCAGAGGCAGTGAGATCAGAGCCAGCTGGTTGAGAGCACTAGGCACTGCCGAGCTCTTTTGGGAGTTACAAGCAGGTGGACCCACCTTGGCCTTTACTTTGAGCAAAGTGATGGAGGCCAACAAAGGAACTCCACCCACCTGCTCCTGTGAATGGAGTTTTATGGAAACACCAGACACTCCTTGAATTATCTGTGCTAATTATCTACTGGAAGAACTGAAAAACAGGGACAGAGATAACACTGTCCACAAAGCCTAAAGATTCCATGCCAAGGCCCTTCCTTGATCTTTACAGAAAAGTTTTATCAGCTCCCTACTGAGGTGCACGGATGCTAATGGTCCACTCAGATGCTGGGAGACTGCGTGGGAGATATGTTATAAAGATAGAGGTGTGAGGGTGCGGGAGCTTGAGCCAAAAAAAAAAACCTCAGGCAGTGTTTATTACAAGACAGCTGTCTTCTGCCTCTATTGACCTTAGAAGCAGAGGGTTTGCTAGTGAATGCTCATTGAACACAGAGCGCAATGCTGGGGAAATAGACCAGCAACTCCTATGCCCGATTCTCAGTGTTACCATTATACTGGACAGTCAAGAGAACAGAGGGGACCAAATAGATTATCTAAATCTTATTTTACCACAGACAAAAACCTACACCAACATTTCCTTAAAAGAAAGCCGAGAAATGGGCTGGGGGTATGCTGCATGCCTTTATTTTCCGCACCCAGCAAGCAGAAGCAGAAGGATCTCGGTGAGGCCACCCTGGTCTATACTTCAAGTTCCAGAACAGTCTGGGGCTACTTAGAGAGACCCTATCTCAAACAAAATAAAAGAATAAATAAGTAGAATACGTATTAAATGATACTTTTTTTTTTTTTGAGACAGGTCTCTATGTAGCCCTGGTTGGCCCAGAACTTGCTACGTAGACTAGGCTGGCCTCAAACTCACAGGGATCTGCCTATCTGACACCTCAAGTGTTGATATTAAAGGCAAGTGCATTACACCAGGTCTGCATGATATTTCCTAAAACATGATCCTCGCAGGTTGAAAGCCTTCATTAGAGAGGCTTCTTACCAGAATTCTAAGATAAATAATGATGAGTTGTTTTTTTCTAAAGATATGTTAAGGTCATCTACTCGGCTAACGCTAGGTCCTGTAGAGGAAGTAGGTTGTGAGCATATATAGGTAGAGCTCAGAACAGTAAGTACTACCAAAGGAAAGCCACACAGGGCTCAATTCTAACAAGAGCTCAAGGTGGCGACAGGGACTTACCGGTGTTTGAACTGGACCCGTGAGGACGGCAAGGAAATAGGGGGATGAAGAGGAAGAGAATCAACGACCAGAGAAGCAGACGTAGGTTGTGTAGGAAAGAGGGCGGCACTGGACGAGCTTTAGTTTAAAGGGGAGCACAGTTGTTTCACATTTACTGACCCTAAAGCAGCAGTCCTTAACCCGTGGCCGAGACCCCTTTGGGGTCACATATCAGACTTCCTGCATATCAGATATTTACATTACGATTCATAGCAGTGGTAAAGTTACAACTGTGAAGTAGCAATGACATCATTTTATGGTTGTGGGTCCTGAGCTGTGGGAAAGGGTCAAGGCGTCAAAAGGTTGAGAACCCCTGAGCTAGAGGCTTTTACAGAACCCCACTTCTGACTTCTGTTAACAGTTAATGTGGCCAAAGAGAGAGTAAAGACCCAGGCAGAAGTAGCCTCCTTCCTCTCTGGTGCCTTTCCGACTATGAAGGGGAGATTCCAGAGCCCCAAATGCCAAACAACTTACATCTCCAACTGGAAAGAGTTTACCAGGACCAAAAGCATTTTATGAGAGAGGTTTTGGGCGAAAACCATCGTTTAGAAAGATTGACGTGATGGGTGTGTCTTTATGTATGGGCCCTTCTGGATGGCATTGAGTGTTCTCTGTGCCTATTACATAATTGCCAGGCAGCCTCAGACAAGTTACTTAGCATCCACCCCTCACCTCTTTACTAGGAGGCTATGGGACCTACTCCAGTTTTCTGTTAAGGTTTGCAATAGCTAGTACACTTGGGGGTTCGATAGATGGTTATCATTGTTATCCTGAACATGGATTTCTATAGATTTTCCAATTATAATTTATTAGGAAGGGGCTTGGGAATTGCTAGGAAAGACCTAATAAAAGCCTGAGATTTTCTTTCCTTTTTGGATCAGGGATGGGGAGGAGTATGGAGGGTAGGGATTTGCGGGGCGGGGTGGAGGGGTGGAATGGGGTTAGAGAGGATCTTTTGAGTCCCAGGTTAGTCTGGAACTCACTATGTAGACAAAGCTGGCCTAGAACTCCATAGTCCTCCTGCCTGTCCCTTCAAGAGGGTTTCGTTTCTGTTTCCAGTGGAACCGGAAGTCAAGTATGTGGGGAACATGCACGGGAACGAGGTGCTGGGCCGTGAGCTGCTCCTGCAGCTGTCAGAATTCCTCTGCGAGGAGTTCCGGAACCGGAACCAGCGTATCCTGCGCCTCATCCAGGACACGCGCATTCACATCCTGCCTTCCATGAACCCTGACGGCTACGAGGTGGCTGCGGCCCAGGTACGCAGTCCGAGGGAGATTCGTGAAAAAACTAAGGCCATCTTATGAACTGAGGGCCAGCAGACAGTGTGTCCTATGTTCCATTGTAAATACCACTTTAAGGAAAAAAGGTAAACCGACCGGGGTGCAGGAAGGGGCAGAGGCAAAGAGTTAAGACTGGAGAACCCTGAAGCGCTCTTGACCCGCAGGCGTAAGTATGCAGGTAAGTGGGCGTGCGCAGGTAAGTGGGCGCTGTTTGAACCTCTGAACCCTACACCAGTCCAGCTAACTCAAGATCTTGTTATGAGAACAGATGTGGAAATTCCTTGGCAACACCTTGTAAATGGGAAAATATACCCATCTTCCTGTACTTGTGAGCACAAACTTTCCCCAGGGTGGGGAATTAATTCTAGATGATCTTTTTTTGGCCTATTGAGGCTTTAAACATGCTAGTCAGTACTCCACCACTCAACTATATTCCCCAGCCTTCTTTTTGTATTTTTTTTTTTATTCTGAGACAGGAGCTTGAGAATTTGCCTAGGCTAGAACTCAAGATGCAGGTCTCAAGCCTAGGACGCTCCTGGCTCAGGCTTCGAGGTGGCTGGCTGGGTTCGTAGCGGTGCCACTATGCCTGGCATGAAAGAATCACGAACCTAAGAGTGTGGATGGTGTCTCGAAGCCATGGAAGTCAGGGAAAGACTCCCTTCAGTCTTGTTGGAACCTCACTGTGTCACCCATGTCAGTCCTTGGAACTCCGGATAAAAAGTTGCCATTGTTTTAAACAGACAAGTTTGTGGTAGTTTGTTGCAGCAGCAGTAGGGATCTGTTACACCATTTGTTCTGTTTATGGGAACCTGGGAACCTTCTTTAGCTGATGTTCTTTCTCCTCCTCCTCTCCTTTCTCCTCCTCCCCTCCCTCCTCTTCTTCCTCTTCCTCCTCCTCACTCCTCCCCTCCTCTTCATCCTCTTCTTCCTTTCACTCCTCCCCTCCCTCCTCTCCATCCTCTTCCTCCTCCTCTCACTCCTCCCCTCCTCTTCATCCTCTTCCTCCTTTCACTCCTCCCCTCCCTCCTCTCCATCTTCTTCCTCCTCCTCTCACTCCTCCCCTCCTCTCCATCCTCTTCCTCCTCCTCTCACTCCTCCCATTCTCTCCCTGATCCGCCTTCTTTTCTTCTCCTTCCTCTTTCTGTGGCTCTTCTGGAGATGAAATCCAGAAGCCTCACTCATTCTAAGCAAGCTCTCTGACACCAAGCCTCAGCCCCCGTCCCAGAGAGCCCTTCCTTACCAGCCTAACTAATGGCCAGCTGTGTACAAAATCAACGGGTAAAGCCTTTTGCTGTTAAGATTGACAGTTAAGAGCTGCACTGATAAGAACAAGAAGCAGAGAGAAAGCCCCTGCCTTGGGGGGCCACACCCAACTCAAAAGTCGGCTAAGTGTTTGCACTGGGGCAGAAATTATGTGGGTAACTTAAGAGCACTTTTTAAAATGTCATGTTCCCTGTGCAATCTAAGAAAAAACATGAGTGGGATGCCGTGTAAAAAGGGAAACCCTGAGAATGAGAAGGACTCCTAGAGAAAATCTGATGGCAGTCCTCCTCTGAGTTTCCAACAGGAAAGGAGATTGATCTATATCACTTCCAGGAATAGCCAACGATTTGAGCGACACCTACTCAGTCCATAGGACTGTAGTGGACACTTGTCCCCTTCTCCAGTGACACACAAAATAATTCTAATGACCTCCCCCAACAAAAATACACTCCACTCTGAAACAGGATCTCATGTAGCCCAGGCTGGCCTTGAACTTGGTGTATGGCAAATTATGATGACCTTGAACTTCTGAACCATATGCCAGCATGCTGATTTTCTGCAGTGCTGGGACTAAAAACAGAGTGAGGCTTTAGAGGCAAGCACTTTTAACAACTGAGCTAAGCCCCAGCCCTGATGGGAATCTTCACAGATCTGTGTTACACCACTTTGTATTCATGTATGCATCTAGCTCCCCCTGTGTACTATGAATTCCTATGGGGCTAGAACAGTATCTCATTTAGCTCTTTTCCCAGTGTCCGAGAGCTTGGGATAAACAAATCATAAGTGAGTGGTTTTTGACTGGATGGGTGAACGAGTGGGTGAGTGGATACATGAACAAAAAGAGATAAAACCTGGACCATGAACAGAGAGATCAAAGCATCCAGGAGTTAAAGAACACTCAGAAGATAAGACTCCTAATGTTTCGTAATTTGGTTTCATTAGCATGTGTTAATTATACATAAGGGTTTCTTGATGTAGTTTTTTATGTGTAGAGAAAGTATTGTCCTCTCTAACTCCTGCTGTCCTCTCCCATCTAGCCACCCTTCGACTTTCATGCCTCTTGCTTGTGTACATGTGACCCAGTGCGTTTGACTAAGGTTGTTTACGTGAGCGTGGGTGAAGGGTCAGTTATTGGAGCATTGACGTCTTACTTGTGGCTACACCACTGAAGAAAGTCCTCTCCACCAGTAACCATTTAACTGCCTATAGCTCTTTTGGGGGGGGGCGGTTTGTAAGCCCTTCCTCCCTAGCAACTATTACCTGGCTGTAAATCCTCTGTGAGGGGCGGTGTCTAGGGAATTTTGAGGAGCCCAGCCTTGTGCAGGTCTTACACAGATAACCACAGCTGCTGTGAGCTCAGTAATTCAGCAGCCGTGTCGTGTCTTGAAGACTCCACATCACTCCTACATTCCACCCCCACCCTTCTTCCACGGTGTCCCTGGAGCTTCAGGGGGTGACATAATTATGCTACTAAAGGCTAAGCAGTCAACAGGGTCACTTACTATTAGCACTTTGAAGTTATGAGCTTCAGTGGTAATAGCTACCCCCTGTAAAAAGACACTTCCCTGACCAAAGCATGAGTCTGTAGACAATCATAATCAAAAACTGGTATTATTGATATCCTTATAAGAGCAAAATCAGGCATAGCAGTGACCCCAACATTCAGGAAATGGAGGCAAGAACATCAAAAGCTCATCGTCTTCCTTAGCTATAGCCAGTTTAAGTCTAGCCTTGGATGCATGAGACCTTATCTCATAAGAGAGGAAGGGAGGGAAAGAGGGAAAGAAGGGAGGGAAATAGGGAAGGAAGGTCATGGTGAGAGAGGGAAGGAGGGAGGAAGGGAAAGAAGGAGAAAGGGCAGGATGCGGGATAGATATATTAGCTGTGTTTAGTAGCAAACTTTTCTGTTACTGTGACCAAACACCAAGACTAAGGCAACATATAGAAGAAAACATTCATTTGAGCCTACAGTTTCAGAGCCTCAGAGCCCACGGTGCTAGAGCAAAGGCATGGCAGCAGGAATAGCTGAGAGTGTACATCTTGGTCTGGGAGTAGAAGGCAGAGAGTACCCTAGGAATGGCATTGGTCTTTAGAAACCTCAGATCCTACCCCAGTGACATACTTTCTTCATCGAGGCCACACCTCCCCAAACTCCCCAACCAGCCACCAACTAGGGAACAAGTATTTAAAAACCAGAGACTTAGGGGGACTGTCACAGAGAAAAGAGAGAAGAAAAGAGAAATACACAGAGATGCAGGCACATTAGGGAGGCCAGGAAAGCTGGTGTGGTGGAGGAATGAGTAGGAATGGCCCCAGTACATTCTTGTGTTTGAATGCTTGGTCACAGGGAGTGGCAGTCTTAGGAGGTGTGGCCTTCTTAGAGGAAGTGTGTCACTGTAGAGGCGGGGCTTTGAGGTCTTCAATGCTCAAGCTACACTCAGTGTGAAACACATCCAGTAGAACTCTCTGCTCCTCCAACACTGTGTCTGCCTGCACACTGCCATGAGTCCCACCATGATGATAATGGACTGAATCTCTGAAACTGTAAGGCAGCCCCAACTAAATGTTTGCCTTTATAAGAGTTGCCTTGGTCATGATGTCTCTTTGTAGCAATGAAACCCTAAGGCAGTGGGAAACAAAACTTCATGGTATATACTGTGCATCTAAAAGCTAAGAACAGGACCAGCAAATTGGTTCAGCAGGTAAAGCCACTTGCCCTGAAAGAGACCTGGGTTCAAACCTTGGAGCCAGCATAAGGTGGGAGGTAAGAACCAACTCCTCAAAGCTGTCCTCTGGCCTCCACATGCGCTCTGGGTCATGCATGCCCCCCACAATAATAAATAAAATTTAAAGTCAAGGATTGCCTAAGACCATCAGAAACTGAAAGGCACAAAGCCTTCAGAGAGCATGACCATGGTGCCTGGGTTTTAAGTTTAACCTTTCAGGTCAGGGAGAGAATTCATGCAGCCTCCCTGCTTGTGGTAATTAGTTACAGCAGCCCTAAGAACCTGACATAGACTGTCAGCTGGTGGATGGATGGATGGACGGATGGATGGACAGATGGACGGACGGGTGAATGGATGGGTAGATGGATAGATGGATGGATGGATGGACAGATAGAGGGTTGGATAGATGGACAGATGGATGGTGATGAGTCTGCACCATGCAGAAAGGAAAAGGGGGAAGTACCGGGACATGCTACATGGGTGCATCTCATGTGCAGAACACGTGACATATGATCCCACTTACATGTAACATGTACAGAGAAGACAGAATATGGTCACAGCACCAGGGTAAACATAAGCAACTATAAGTGGGAGTGAGCTTTAGTTTTAGGGGGACAGAAATGCTCTACAATTACAGTTTCGATTTTAGAATAATCATGAGGGTGATGGTGTTGGTCTCTATCTGTGGGCAAACGAAAACTCACTGAATTGTATTCTTTATGCAATTCTGTGCAGCTCTCTTTAAAATCTAGGAGTCACCCCTGCTAGAGCTTCTCCTGGGAGCCCCTAGAACTCTGACCCACCCAACTAGACACTGGAAACCTTAAGGTGATAATAATGCCTCACCATTTCATAAATAAGGCTAGTGTGTTGGTTTGAATGAGAAATCTTCCCCCACAGGCTCATGTCTTTGAACACTTGGTCTGTTGATGGTGCTTTGGTGAGGGGAGGTTATGGAGCCTTTAGGAGCTGGAGGAAGTGCATTGCTGTGGGTGTGCTTTGACCATGTGTAGCCTCGTTCTATTCTCTGTTCTCTCTGGCTGTTTCCTGTGTGTATTAAATGTGATCCACTAGCCTCTTGCATATGTTACCATGCCCTGACTTCTGGGCCATTATGAACTTCTGGGCCATCTGTCTGCCCGTCTGTCTGTCCCTCTCACTTTGGAACCATTTTTTTTTCTTAAGTTGATTTTGGTCATGGTGTTTTATCACAGAAATAAAAAAGTAACTAATGCAGCTAGTATTTTTAAAAGTTATACCACGGTCTTGAAATACAGGACTCTGTCTTAAACACTCATCTCTCCTCTCTCTATTTCTCCGAGGGCCCAAACACATCTGGGTATCTGGTTGGTAGGAACAATGCAAACGGGGTGGACCTGAACCGCAACTTCCCGGATCTCAATACCTATTTCTACTACAACTCCAAGTATGGCGGCCCCAACCACCACCTGCCCCTCCCTGACAACTGGAAAAGTCAGGTAGGAGATGAAAACGGTAACAGGAGCCAATAAATCATCAACTGGAGTCGATGCTAAGCATTCTGCATATCAACAGAACCATCAAGAATTACACATGCGCCCTCCCTGCTAATTTACCTAGAGGAATAACTGGTTGTTCGCTTCTTTGTATTCTATTTTGGAAGCATAGAGCCACCACCCCCATCTCCAGCAGCAAGTTCCCAATGACCATGAAGGTGGTAGTGATGGTGGCAGAGGAGAGAGCAGATAATTGGCGATTTCACAAAGCTCTTTCCCAGCCTGTTTCTGGTGTCACTGTAGCACTGGGCTGTGAATGTGGCAAGCTACAGTAGCCAGTGTTAGCCCTGTTCGACAGTCACTGCATTCACAGGTCAAATTAAATTCACATAGCTAATATTTAAACATAGATACGGGCTGGGAGATGGCTCACTCGGGCAAGTCTTTATTCTATAAGCACGGGGACCTGAGTTTGAACTCCAGGACCAATGCTAAAAAGCTACCAGCAAGATGGCCCAATGGGTAATGGTGCTTGCTGATAAGCCGGAAGACCTGAGTTTGATTCCCAAAATATACATGATGGAAGGAGAGAACTGACTCCTGCAAGTTGTCCTCTGACCTTCATAGCAGGCTGTTCTTGTTGTTGTTGTGTCTGTATTCACACACACACACACACCAGCTTGTACACACTCATGTTCATGAACACACACAGATCTTCTGACTCATATTCTAGAATTTCTACTAGAATCACTGATACTAGAGCAGTGATTCTCAACCTTCCTAATACTGTGGCCCTTTAATACAGTTCCTCATGGTGACCCCCTAACCATAAAATTATTTTCATTGCTATTCCATAACTGTAATTTGTTGTTGTTGTGAGTCATAATGTAAATATTTGTGTTTTCCGGTGGTCTTAGGCAATCCTTGTGAAAGGGTTGTTCAGCATGAAGGGGTTGAGATCCACAGGTTGAGAACCACTATGGTAGACTGTTGACAGAAAGCGCCAGCGTTTTATAGACAAGTTTTTTCTACTTGTGATGAGCTGGATAGTCAACAATATAAGCTATAGACTGAGGCTCCTGGTGTCCGACTCCTGGTTTCTCCTCTTTTCTTCCGGTGACCCTTTGCATTTTGAAGCTCGCCTTGCTTCCTATGCTCTCTCAATGGAAGACAGCATTTGGTAAGCCCTGGGTGATCTGAATGGTTCCATCCTGCTATAAACCTGCTACAGGGAGGGAATAAACTATGCCATTTTCAGAACATCTCTGGCAGCCCTGGCTTTTCTCTTGTGCGGGATGGTTTGAAACACTCATGAATATCTAAGATTAGAGACTGGGGCGAGAAACGCAAAGCAAGGGAAAGCCTTTATGTTGGACATTCCTGTGTGAATAGGGCCAGTATTTTCCCCTTGAAAATGTCGGGGCTGGAGAGATGGCTCAGTGTTTTAGAGAGCCTACCATTCTTACAGACATTGGACAGCTCACAGTTGCGTGTAACTCCAGTTCCTGGAATATCTGATACCCTGCATCCTTGTGGACACACCCATGCAGACACGCATACCCACACATAAGTAAAAATAAAACAAAATCTTTTTAGAAAATGATATAAAGGTCATATTGACATGTTGGATGTCTGGTTACAGCTGTCCTTTGGGCTTAATTAAGTTAAAAACAAACCAAAACCATAATCATGGGCCTGCTTAGTGTATCTTGCCAGAAGAATGTCAAGAGTTATTTTTTATTTCCTGAGGCACAAGGTATCATGTAGCCTAGGCTGGCTTCAAACTGACTTTTGAGGATGGCCTTGAACTCTTGCTCCAGAGTGCTGAGATTATAGCCGTGCTCTGCATTTTTAAAAGATTTATTCTATTTGTATTTTTTATTGGGGAGGGGCGCTTCGTGTGTCTGTGTGGGGTGTGTACACATCGGTTGCAAATGCTTTCAGAGTCCAGAAGAGAGTGTTGGATCCCCTGGAACTGGAGTTGTGGTTGTGAGCCACTTGACCTAGGGGCTGAGAAACGAACTTGAGTCCTGTGTGTACTCTTAACTGCTGAGCCATCTCTTCAGCCCCATGGTTTGAGTCATTAAACTTGTTTCTCTGTGTAAAGCAAAATAATGAGCCTCCTACTCAATCCTCTGCCTAACCCGGAAGAGGAAAAAATGGTGATGAAAACTCACCATGAGGGAAAGGGATGGCGAGAAGAAGCTGGCCTTTTGGGAAGTGGAGAAAGAAGGGCCTGCTTCAGAGGGCCTGAGCTCGGTCCTACAGCCACAGGTTGGGAGAGGACAATTTCTCTAACATCCATCACATGGGCAGCAATGATCCCCTCCTCATATGGCCAGCTCGGTTTGTGTAAGTTCACTCTGATTCTGCACAACAACACAATTGCCAGACATTTCTCAGAACCTACCCATTCACACACGACGTGTTCATTCTGGTTGCATGAGACCCAACTGTCTTCAGACAGTCCCCTTTGGGATGGAGAGACAGGACCTTTAGAACTGACCCGTTGGTCCAGAAAGAACCATTAGCTCATTGACCCCAAGAGATCACCTTCAGGACCCTGTGTGAGGAGGAAAGACCTGGAAACTGGATTATTCGTGCTCAAGTCCAGTGGGTTCAAAGTTTCCTTTACAAAACTGCCACTCACTGGCAGTAATACTCAGTAGAAATTAGTGTGTCTAATCTATGGACCATAGACATGAACAGCGCTTCATTAAAATCGTGCAGGAGACATGTGGGGAAGAGGATCACTTCCAGCAAGTGGTTCATCTTATTAGAACCCTAAGTTTGTGCAGAGCTGTCTTAGAAGCCCAGCCACACTACAGTGGGTAAACTTGGAAACTTGTCTGTCTGTCTGTCTGTCTCCCTTCTTCTTCATCTCCCTCCCTCTCTCCTTCCCCTATCCTTCCTCCCTCTATCCTCTCCTACTTCTCCCCAAAATTGAGTAAAGAAATGCAGAGTTCCTGCACACTTCCTGTTCCCACATGAACCCCCACCTTCAATGCCGTACCCTAGAATAGTACACTAATTTCAATCAATATACCTGTCTTTACCTGACCCCAAACTCTAAAGTTTACAGTTCCACTAGTGAGAGCCCTTGGCGTTACAGCGTGCCCACCACTGTCGGATGGTGCCGAGGCGTCTCAGCACATCTGTTCTGTACATTGTAATCCACATATTTCACTTTGGAAAGGGGTTCCATATACTTAATTTTGAAATCATCACCCCAGAGATCAGAGTTGTCTGGGAGGCTGTTTTATTGAGATACCCTGGCCCCACAGGTCCCTTCCTGACAGCATTCTCCAAAGGGTCATGTGGCAGCTCAGCCACACCTTGGCTGTCAACCTCTCTTCACAGGTGGAACCAGAGACCCGGGCGGTGATCCAGTGGATTCGCTCCTTAAACTTCGTTCTCTCAGCCAATATGCACGGCGGGGCTGTGGTGGCTAACTACCCGTATGACAAGTCACTTGAGCATAGGTTCCGAAGTGCCCATCACACCTCCAGTTCCCCCACACCTGATGACGAGCTCTTCCAGACGGTAGGTAGAATGGCTCCCCCCCCATTGGGGGAGCATGACTCAGAGATGAAATTCATGTCAGAGACACAGGACCCCATAGCAACAAGACCATAGACAGTTACAGAAAGCAGAGTCTGCTTGGGAGGGGCCGTCTAGCAAGTTACATTTTATTTCCAGTAGTGAGCCATAAATCCAGCAACGATTAAATCAAAACATTTTATAATTGCTCCGATGACGAGAACGCTAAAGCTGGTGACAAATGAGAACAGCCCTGGAAGCTAATCACACTGTCCGTGAGTCAGTGCAGTGAAATATGAACGTTGACTCTAATTTACGGTTTTATGATGGTATGTGTATTTTAATGAGAAATAGATTATGTAAATTAAGATTTAAATAAAATAATACCAAACAACGGAGCAGGGGCTGGAGAGATGGCTCGATAGCTAAGAGTTCTTGCTGCTCTCACTGAGGACTCCAGTTCTGTTCCTAGCATTCATGTTTGTCAGCTAAAACCATCTATAATGACAGCTTCAGGACATCTGACACTTCTGGTCTCCAGGGACAGCTACCCTCACACAACAGACACACAGAAACACACATATAGATCCTATTTAAAAATATGAATATAGAGCCAGGCGGTGGTGATGCACGCCTTTAATCTCAGAACTCGGGAGGCAGAGGCAGGTGGTTCTCTGTGAGTTCAAGACTATCCTGGTCTGCAGAGTGAATTCCAGACAACAAATAGGGCAAGATGTCTCAAACAAACAAACACCAAAGAAAATTTTAAAAATTATTAAAAAGTAATAGGGGGTTATAATTACAGAGAGTCTAAGCACATGCCTGTCTGTCTTTCCAACACACATCTTTCATCTGTCAGAACACGCAGGCTTTTGACTTTATGCAATCTTTGATTTCTCTCATTAAATTCAGCTAGAAAATGGTCCAGCTGAAAAGGATCCCTTGTGTGACAGTCTGCTGTCATTCCCCCCCCCCCTTTGCAACATGACATTTATCCTGAGAAAGTAGAAACACCAGAATACAGGGCTCCCAGGAGCAATTTCAGCATCTGGAAAGCTGAGGCAGGAGGATTGAGTTCAATACCAGCCTGTACAACAGAGCAAGACCCTGTCTCAAAATAGCCAATGGAGAGGGGGAGGGAGGGAGGCAGAGAGTACAAGAATGATCCAGAACTTTCCACCTATGGTCTGAATCATGCTCACTTGCATGGATGCTCGCACACATACACACACATACAGACACACACACACACACACACACACACCCCACCACTACCACCACCTCATCACCTCCTCCTCCGTCTCTGACACTTCCTTGCATTGAAGCGTAGAAGGTACTGTGAGTGTCATTGTGGCCTCTTGGCTTCCCCTGATTGAGCCCCTGAGCCACTGCCGGGGCTCAGGATTGCCCTCAGGCATTTTCTTCTTTTCCTCTAGCTGGCCAAGGTCTACTCCTACGCACATGGATGGATGCACCAAGGCTGGAACTGTGGGGACTACTTTCCAGACGGCATCACCAACGGGGCGTCCTGGTATTCTCTCAGCAAGGGTGAGCAGTCCTGGGAATGGCCCGACTGAGAGGGAGACGGCTTCTTAGGGACACGATAGGGAATACTCTAGAATTTTGCACTTGGGGTGGGGGTTAGAGAAATAGAGAGCTTCTAAGATGTCATTGTATAGCCTGTTCATGATTCTGAAAGATCAGGGAGGGCATAGTATGTGGTTTTATAAAACTAGTGTTTTATGTCCTAATCTGCTGGAGCATAGGATTAAAATAATGAGGTCCAGAGAAGGTTGTGGTCTCTGAGATTAAACTGGCTTGGAATTCATCTTGTGGGTATACATACCAACTGTGTGGCTTCAGGCTAATTGCATGGCCTCTCTGTGCTCTGGTTTCCCTGTCTCTAACTAAGCCTGATAAACACACTGGCCTCATAATTGTGATACTTTAAGTCAAACAGACACACCTGGCTTCTAAGTGATGTTTTCTTTTTTTTTTTCTTTTTTTCTTTTTTCGAGACAGGGTTTCTCTGTGTAGCCCTGGCTATCCTGGAACTCACTCTGTAGACCAGGCTGGCCTTGAACTCAGAAATCCACCTGCCTCTGCTTCCCAAGTGCTGGGATTAAAGGCGTGCGCCACCACTGCCCGATTTAAATGCTGTTTCTAAAGCAGCACAGAGGTGGGCTTCAGGCAACATCAGGTGAGCAGAGGGGTGGGTCCCCGATGACTCTGTACCCTGACTACCAACTTCACACACACACACACACACACACACACACACACACACACACACACACACACACACACACACACACACACGGTCTTGCCGGGGATAGGCTCAGAACACACATCTGCTGTGAACCTCTTGCTATAAAGGGGGAGGGGCTAGAGCAGGGAGCCGGTCTCTTTCGGGAGCTGTTCCTGTCTGTCTTTTTTCACACTCTGACATCTGAGCCACCCTTACTACTGAGGCTGAGTTGATGTTTGGTCCTGGGGAGAGTGGAGAGGAGAGAAGTTAGGCTTGCACCCCAAACCTACATGAACATTGAAGATCCTGGTAGATTTTCATTTCTTTAACTTTGTGCTAGAAGGCCAACCTCCTCATCTTGATTGGAAGCATCGGATATGCTTTCTCTTTTCTTTTCTTTCTTTCTTTTTTTTTTTTAAGATTTATTTACTTTTTTTATTTATATGAGTACATTGCAGCTGTCTTCAGACACACACCAGAAGAGGGCATCGGACCTCATTACAGATGGTTGTGAGCCAGCATGTGGTTGCTGGGAATTGAACTCAGGACCTCTGGCAGAGCAGTCAGTGCTCTTAACCACTGAGCCATCTCTCCAGACCCAGATTTGCTTTTTCAAATGATGCTTTTTTTCCTCGCTCTCTCCCTCCCCACCCTCCCTGTCCTCTGAGAAAGCGTGGCCTCCTCAGAGAATCTCCACCCTAAACCAAACCAACACAATCCCAAGATTAACAACAATTAACTAGGTCAATCATAATGATTGTCTCAGCAATGAGGTCTCTGACCACAGTATCCTGGGAAGTTGTTGGACGTAGAAACTTGGGGCCCTTGCCCTGTGCCCTGTGCGCTGTGCCCCGTGCCCTGTGCCCTGTGCCTCCTGAGTTAAGGACCAGTGACTTGTGTTTAGCTGGATGGCCTCTCCTTCCAGGGGCCTTTAGTGCATGGGAGGAAACCGGTTGTTCAGTTATAGTTGCTGGTCTCTGTGTTTATTTTGAGACAGAGCTTCACTACGTAGCCCAGGCAGGCCCGGAACTTGCTCTGTAGACCAGGCTAACCTTGAGCCCATAGAGATCCTCCTGCCTCTGCCTCCCAGGTGCTGTGCTTAAAGGGTTGTCCCTCCATGCTGGACACCTATATTATTTCTTATACAGAGTCTTGCTCAGGCTGACCAGGAACTTGACTCTCCCTGCCTTGTTCTCCAGCCTCCTGAGGGCTGGGATCACACCATGGACATCTTTGTGTGTGATATTACACATGGAACTAACTTTATTTTTATTTAGTTTGTGTGTGCATGGGGGGGATATAGCACTATTTTACTAAATATTTTTATTAGCACTACTTGCTAAATAATCTTTCATCCTTTATCAAAAAATTATTTGAGCATATATACAAGAGTTTCTGGGATCTGCCTTCTATCTTTTGGCCTAACTCTGTCTTTACAGCAAGACTGTATTGTTTTGATTAGTGAACCTTTGATCATATCAGAAGTGAAGTTTCCAGTTTTGTTCTTCCCTACCCCCACCCCCAACCCTCAGGGTTATTGTGCCTTTGTGGTGGGTCCTTTGTGATTTCATATCATTTTAAGATTATATGTCTAATAACTCCATGTAAGAAAGATACAGGCAGCCATGCTGACTAAGCCAGTTAAGAGAATAAAAATCCTTTAAATTGGGCTGGCAAGAGCCCACACCGCAAAGTCTCTTGGTGCCAGAGCTCAGGGTTTGGCATTTTTAAAGACAAAAACCACAGGCAGAGGAAGGTGATGTATGTGAGTTGGAGGCCAGCCTTGTCTACAGAGTAAGTTCCAAGACAGCCAGGGCTACACAGTTGCATCAGTGTTAGATGAGGGCCAGAGTAACCTTACAACATTTGCTTTTGGCACAACCTGGTAGCTATTTCAGATATAGCCTAGTCATTTGCAGTAGAGAACTGAGAAGCATTTAAGCAAACCAAATTAGGTCTGGACAAGATGGTGTTACCTTAGCCACTTCATATGTAAATTTAAGAGAATATATACGCTATAAAAAAATCAGAAATGGCAGTAATTTGGTTGGTGGCTTTAGCTTGAATAGATGTCTTTGAATTGATGAATTTTAATCCACATGAAGATACAATATAAATGTCATTTTAATAATCAGAAATATACTGAAACGATTGATTCAACCAGATAATTGAATAATATAAACACCCAGAAGAAGTCAGTATAGGTACAGAAAACCTAAAATACAGATGACTACTGCTTTTCCATGAGTCAAATTTTCTGGGCCATTTTCAGATTCTGGGTGTGTGCCTGCCTAGCTGTGAGACATGAAGCGAACGCCCATCTCCTCTCGCCATTCTGGTCTACAGAACATCCTAGTGCAAGGAGAAATGCTATTCCTCTAAAAGCAGCCCATGTCTGCACTCAGCTAAGAGGCAGGCAGGAATAAGAGACACGAGAGAAGTCAGGGGCTGTAGAGGTGGCTGTTAGGCAATAGCCCTTGCTGCACAAGCGTGAGGACCGAGTTCAAATTCCTATCACCTTGGCACTTGAGGAGAAGCCAGGAGAGTTATTGTACTTGCTGGGGGTGAGCTTAGCTCCAGGTTCAGGTGACAGAACCTCTCTCAAGGGAGTAAGGCAGAGTCTGATAGAGCAGGGAGCCTGATTCTTCCTTGAGCATCCACACATGTGCACACACTCGGAAGGGGAATTAAATCACCAAATGGAAGCAACATAAAAGGATTCAGATGGGCATCAGCTAGAGATTGAGAAAGGCACACAGCCTGGGACTCGGGAACAGCTCTGTGTCGAGGAAAAGTTAGCAGATGTCAAGAGGGAGAAGAGAAGCTGATACAGCTGTGGTGGAGAAATTGTGACGAACGAGAAAGATGGGCTGTGGCAATGGTGGGTCCCTCAACACAGAGATCCGCTGTCTCTTTCCTTAGGAATGCAAGACTTCAACTATCTTCATACCAACTGTTTTGAGATCACCCTGGAACTGAGTTGCAACAAGTTTCCCCGACAAGAGGAGCTGCAAAGGGAGTGGCTGGGTAACCGGGAAGCCTTAATCCAGTTCTTGGAACAGGTAAGACCTCTCTGCTTGACTCTCCTGGTTGCTGGAGATGTGGTTCCAGTGACAGGCAGGGGTTGCCAGGGCTCGGCCCGGCCCCGCTCTGACTCCACTCAACCAGCACTCTCCTCCTGGGATTGTTTTTTTTTTCCTTCAATGTCCTGGAGCACAACTGTCTGTCCAAAACTTCACTATAAGCTGGGAACTCTGGGTAAACAAGCATACATCCCTGTCTATATGGAACTGACATTCTAACCAGAAGAGACAATAAACAAAATGAGAAAGTAAATTCTGTGACGAGTTAAAAACAGAAATGCTGTGAAGAAAGTCTCCCTGGAGAAAGCGACTCTCAGAGTCTGAGAAGCCTGGGGAGCCCAGGGGCCCAGGCAAGCCAGGGGTCTAGAACGGGGCAGGGCCCTGCAGAACGGGTCCAGTGGAGACAAGGCAAGCCCCACACCCGGAAGCTGTTCAGCATCACCAGGCCGGGAGCTGCTGCCTCAGTGTACCGCAGTGGCTCCCGTCAGAACCGGGAAAGACAAGGCTTCGGAGGAGGTGGAGAAACTGGACTCCTTAAGTGCTGCGAGCAGAAAGTGATGTCGCTTCTAAGCCAAGCAGTCAGACAGAGCTTCCGGAAAATTACAAATCAGGCTGAAGTTGAGCTCAGTGATAAAGCTCTTGCTTAGCCTGTGAGAGACCCAAAGTTGTGTCTCCAGACCCATGAAAGAAACCACTAGAAGAAAATTGTTATATTATTCAGCACGGCTAAATCCCAAAGAAGTGAAGACAGACAGACAGACAGACAGACAGACAGACAGGAAGGGTGATTATTCAGCCTTCAAAGGTAAGCTCTGACACACACCTTAGTAAGGCTGAACCCTGAGGACATTGTGCTAAGTGCAACAAGCCAGTTACACGGCAATAAGCCATGACTCCATTTGTCAAGATAGAGTTCACACAGTTGCACAGACAGAATGCAGAATGGTGTCTGGGGCTGGAAGAGCCAGGAGACGGAGTAGAGAATGGGAGGGATGGAGACTTTCAACTTAAGGAGAGCAGTTTCGGTGTCAGCAGATGAAAAGAGTTTTAGAAGTGAGTCGCTGTGCGAGGCGCACGTTGGAAGTGTACGTGATAAACTGGGCTGTACCATCCACCCTGTGAGTATTTTATCATAATTTATTTTAAATTCTGTATGTGTGTGTGTGCACATGTGCATTCATGCCATGGTGTTTGTGTGGAAATCAGGAAGCAGCTTGTGGAAGGGAGTCTGTTCTCTCCTTCCTGCATTTGGGTACCAAGATCAAACTTGGTCAGACTCAGCAGCAAATGCCTCTAACCACTGAGCCATCACAACAGACCACAGTCTAAAGGTTCTCTCTCTCTCTTTCTTTCTTTCTTTCTTTCTTTCTTTCTTTCTTTCTTTCTTTCTTTCTTTCTTTCTTCCTTCCTTCCTTCCTTCCTTCCTTTCTTTTTTAAAGATTTATTTATTTATTTTATATGAGTACACTGTATCTGTCTTCAGACACACCAGAAGAATACTTTGGATCCCATTCCAGATGGTTGTGAGTCACCATGTGGCTGCTAGGAATTGAACTCCGGACCTCTGGAAAAGCAGTCAGTGCTCTTAACCCCTGAGCCATCTCTCCAGCCCCTAAAGTTTCTTAATTAAAACAAAATTCAAGATTAGATCAGCTGGAGCTGGAGAGAGATGGTGAGAGATGGTGGTTGAGAGTACTGATTTCTCTTTCAGAAGACCTGAGTTTGATTTCCAGTATCCTCATGGTGGCTCACAAACATTCCTGACTTTGTGGGGGACGGGGAGGGGGGGAGGGAGGGGTGTCTGAGGCCCTCTGGTGGCTGTTCCATGCATGCACATGGTGCAGAGACACTTGCAGGCAGAATACCCAAACGTGTACACTTGAGGCTGGGCTGTTAATGGGGACTGTGGCCTCACAAGCCCGAGGCCCTGAAGCTTTGAGAAGAAAGGTGGCGTGGTGTGACTGAGTTACAGGGTCACTCCGTCTACTGAGGAGGGATTATGGGCTTGGAGGAACCGTGAAGAGCTAGTTTACAGGGTGTCGTCACAGTGTTAGTGAACATGGACCATGGGGACCTGTGAGAAAGGAGAAAGGCCAGAGCCTCCCCCACTGTCCACTGCTCTGCAAGTCTCACTCTCAGTGGCTGCTCTCTCCTGCAGGTTCACCAGGGCATCAAGGGAATGGTGCTCGATGAGAACTATAACAACCTCACGGGGGCTGTCATTTCTGTCACCGGCATCAACCACGATGTCACTTCAGGTAGGAAGGAAGTTTCTGCCCCTTGTGTCCTCCAGTAGGACTGGGACCAGCTTGTAAGCCAGAAAGACCAGCCATCAAGGACACTGAGAGGAGGGGGCGCGCCGGGTATGGGAGCAAACAGGAAGCGCTGCGTCAAGCAGCTAAGATGGAAGGATATTCTGGAGTGAGCAGGGAGCAAGTCGCCTTGAAGAGAATGCAGCCCCTGATCAGAGCCCAGGGGTCCTGTGGAGGCAGCCTGGCTGGGAGTATTTCTGGGCTAGACACCACTAATAACGATGGAGCAGATTAGCCAGGAAGGACTATGACGCTCATGTTTATTCTTCGCTCTGGCTCAGGCATTCCCCATATGCGCATCCAGGCAAGCTAATAGATTCCTCCTGTAGGCTGGATCTGAAGCAAGTGAGCAGTGGAGAACCTGCCGGAAGGGCCCTGGCTGGGTTTCTTCTGCTGCTGCTATGATAAAGTACTCTGGAAAAAGCAACTTAGACGAGAAAGGGCTCGATGTGGCTCATAGCTCCAGGGTCTAGTCCGTCATAGTTGGGGGGGGGCAGGGGGGCAGGGGGGCAGGGGTTTGAAGCTTCTAGCAAACTCACATCACAATCAGAAGACATCTATGAGCATGCTCCATGCTAGGACCTAGCAGTGCCTTTTCTCCACTTACACAGACCAGGAGCCCAGCGGGAAGTGGTCACCCAACAGTGGGTAGGCGCTCTCGCCTCAGCTAACACGGTCAGTACACCTCATAGGCATGCCGGGCTCATCAGCCTCTCAGGCGTGCCCGGCTTGTCTCCTTGCTGACTGTCCCAGCTGAATTGACTACCCGCCAGTCTTAGGAGTTTCTCTGTGTTGATTCTTCACGAACTACAGTAGCTCTTCACCTCCCCAAACAACCTTGTATGCTACCAAGCAGGCATCTCACAACTCACGCTGTCTGTTCAGGATGGAAGAAATCTCTGCCTCATATCCTTAGAGGTGGTCCCAGAGCCCTTCAAAGACAGGCAAGTTTAAGGAAAAGGCAGAGTTCTAAAAGAATCCTGTCGCCTCAGTCAGGCAGGATGGGGAATCTTCCAGCCCAGCAGCTGCGCACAGAACCATGGAGGGATCAAACTTCAGCACCATCCCTGAGAACACTGACTGCTGGTCTTGGTTCTTCCTCATTTAAGCAAGGTCGGGGAAGAAGGTCTCTGAAATGTCAGAGCCACTAAGAATGGATACTATAGTTAGACCCCGTTTCCGGGATCCTTTACAAGGATTAAGCTCTAGTTACCATTGACTGTGCTACTTAGGGAAGCACCTGGTGTCAGTTACCGGTGCAGACAGCCAAAGCCCTCTTTGAGGAAGCTTCTAGAAACAGAGCTTTTTGTAACACAATCGCTAATCACCCCTGAGCGAGAGCCCCCACTTAAGACAATAACAGTTTCTGGATATAACCTAAACTGTCCAATATGTACATAATAACACCCTGCCTTACTAAAGTGTTTGAAAGTAAATTACAGGGCTGGGGGTATAGCTTGGTAAAGCCCTTGCCTAATGCGCGGGAAACTCTGGGTTCAATCCTAGCACTGAATCAGCTAGGCATGGTGGCTTACACCTGTCATCCTAGCTTTCTTCCATCAAGAGCTGTTTATCAGAGTAGTTTCTGCTTCTCTCTGGCAAAATCTGCCTCCATCCAGCTTGAGACTCGGGCACTCATCTTTATTTCTTCAGGCGCTCTCTTCTTAGAAGAAAAATGGCTTTTTGAATGTCAGAGGGCTCGCTGTTTTCTTATCACACAAAAATATTAATGGACATGTCCACCTTTTCTCTTTCCTAGCACCTTTTTATGGGGCATGAGTCTGTATTACACCCAGGATCTAGAACAGACTGTAGTGTGAAGCTTGTGGTCAGCTCAAACTTTCACAGACAGGTTCCATCTCAAGCATGTTTGAAGTCAGCTGACTGAGTTACATCCTTCTGATGTTTAGGTGAACATGGGGATTATTTCCGGCTGCTGCTTCCGGGTACTTACTCTGTCACTGCCAAGGCACCAGGATATGAACCAAAAACAGTAACTGTGACGGTGGGGCCTGCGGGACCAACGCTGGTAAGCCTTAACCTGATCCGTATATGTCACGCTTTGACGTTGCTGGGTTGTTCCCACTTGACATTCCCTGGCTCATGTCTTTGTCACTATCCTGCTTCTTCCTCTGTAAATTGGTGCTAAAACTTCCTCTTAGTCAGGGTTTCTATTGCTGTGATGAAACACCATGACCAAATAGAAAATTGGGGAGAAAAAGGTTCATCATTGAAGGAAGTCAAGACAGGAACTCAAACAGGGCAGAATCCTGGAGGCAGGAGCTGATACAGGAGCCACGGAGGGGTGCTGTTTACTGACCTGCTCAGCCTGCTTTCTTATAGAACCCAGGACCACCGGCCCACGAATGGCACCTCCCACCATGGGCTGGGTCCACCCCCTTGATCACTAATGGAGAAAATGCCTTACAGCTGGATCTCATGGAGGCATTTCCTCAACGGAGGCCCCTCTCTGATGACTCTAGCATGTGTCAAGTTGACATGCAAAGCCAGCCAGGACACACTTCCTCCTCAAGTATTGCAAAGACAAAGCATAGGTCCATAGAGGTGTAACACAGGCTGGTTAGTAAGTCCTGGAGATTCATAAACAGGAACCACCACTAGGTGGCGCTCTACAAGCCGACTGTGTCCTGTGGTCTCAGGCTCACTTGGCTGGCACCAAGAACCAGCCACCTCCAGTCCTCAACTCCCCACAACTCTCCTTTATAGATAGGACGAGGAGAAAAGAACCATTGATTCACAGCCCGGAACTTTTCACTTTAGATCATATTAGATTAAGCCTCAGAGGGTGAAAGGGCAAGGATTGTAGCTCTCCAGGAGCTCAGTGTCTGCTGACATGCAGAACATTTTGAGTAGCTGCTGGACAGACATCAGATATTGCCGGAGAGCTTTCCAGGATTACTAGTTTTAACCTTCACAACCACTGGTAGATATCACACAGTGAGTGGATGGTGGGAGTGGGATTCACACCTAACGTGTGGCAGGACTCTCACCATGCTCTCCAGCTGTTCGCAGAACCCTGTAAAGCCAATGACACAAAGTTTTGGGTTTTTTAAAAATTCCTTGGAAACTTAGAGATCATCACCACCCCACCCCACTTCTACCTCTCTGTCTCTCTGTCTGTCTCTCTGTCTTTCTCTGTCTCTCTCTGTGTGTGTGTGTGTGTGTGTGTGTGTGTGTGTGTTGAGATGTGTGAACGTGTGTTGTGGGAGAATGGGGCATGGACGCATGCCATGACAGAGGTCAAAGGACAATTTCAGGTGTCAGAGTCCTTGCCTGCCACCTTATTTGAGGCAGTGTCTCTTTGCGGTCTGCTTCTGCACCCTGTGTGTACTCTAGGCCAGCTGACCTGGGAGCTGCCAGGGGTTCTCCATCTCTGCCTCCAGTCTCCAGAGAGGGTCACTGGGATTACAGAAACACCCCGTGGTGCCTTGCTTTAAGGAGTTCTCGGGGATTCAAACTCAGGTCTTCACACTTGCATGACAACTGTTTTATATGACTGACTAGGGGAAGAGAAGACTCCCCTCTATGATGCAGAGAACCCTATTGCCCAGCCAGTCGATCCTCTTTCTTCCCTATCCCACCCTAAAATCAAACGCTTGGCAGCAGTCACGTACATAAATAGTGTACTGTAGGCAAGCCCGTTTGCTGCCAAATGTAACTGGCTTCACGGCTTATTGAGTTTACACCTATTTTGAAGTAGCTCACCCCACACACAGACACATATCCTTTAAATAAACTAGCATAACCACTCATTGTGTCAAGTATAACCCAGAGGCACAATCTGCCACTTGGATGTAGTATTCTGAGACAGTAACAGCTACCGGACTGTTCACTGATTGCATGACCGACCATCTACTTCCTTTCCATTTTAATTTTAGGGCCATTAGCTACTTGCTTGAGGGAAGAAAAAAGATGCTTACTAAAGGGCCTTTGGATGTTGTTAAGAGGATTAAGATGTCTTCCAGCTTTCTCTGCTGTCCCCACCCCCCTCCGATGTTGGGGCCTTTCTTCTCCTCTCCCTTTGCTCCTCTTCTCTTCTTGCTCATTCCTTCTCTTTTTGGTTCCTTTCCTAGGCTTAGGTGTTTACTAACTGGGAGGTAGGAAATCTTCTACGGTTGGCTCTGACTCCCCTCCCCTCTACAGAGCTAGCAGAAAAATCTGGCTATGGATTTTTTTTATGGAAGAGGCAGGAAACTCAGTGGTGTGTTTTTAACTCCCTGTATTCTGTGGTTCAAGCTATTTCAGGGAGGGGTTGCCAGGGAAACCCCACGGGAGTGTACTTAGGACTTGGTGTCACTCCCTCCTCGTTTGCTGTTTATGACGGCTCCACACCCAGTGTCCCACGCCCAATTCACAACATCTTTCCACTTGCCTTCCATGGCTAGAGGACAGTTGTACACAGCCCTTGGAAGATTGCATGGATGCCCCTGAAATCTTGGGCTTAAGAAATTAGGGGGATGCGGTGGCACACACCTTTGATCCTAGCACTCTGGGCACCGAGGCAGGTGGATCTCTGTGAGCTCAAGGCCAGCCCGATCTACAAAGCAACCTCGAAGTAGCCAGGTCTATGTAGCGAGACCCTGTCTCAGAAAAAGAAAATATAGAACCAGACAGTCTCTGTCATCTCTTTTGCCATGCTGTGTGGCAGAGGTCAAGACACTCATTGGCTTGTAGGGTGACTCACACAGCCAGCAACAGGGGGAAAGATTAAGTCCCTTTACCCTTTCAATCAGCACTCTTGCTCTAAGCAGGGTATAAGAGGAAATGCGATTGGAGATGTAAATAGAGTTTCATGCTAATACATGTATTAAAAAACAAAACCATACATGGGACTGGAGAGATGGCTCAGCGGTTAAGAGCAATGACTGCTCTTTAAGAGGTCATGAGTTCAATCCCCAGCAACCTCATGTCACCAGTGATTAATTCTGTGCCACTGTTTTGGGAAACAGTTGCCCAGTCTGCAGCACCATTAGAACCTGGGACAATGGGGGGAAAGTCCAAACAGGAGCTCAGCTTCTGCCTTGCCTTTGCAGGTTGACTTCCAACTCAAGCGAAGCGCATCTCAGGGGTACCCTGTGCAGAGAGCTCCCGGCCGAGGACAGGGAAACAAGGCAAAGCAGTCCCGGACATCCAGAAAGAAAGACTCAGCGACGAAGCGGCATAGGGGCCCTGCATGAAGCCGGCACCCAGGGTCACACACAGCGAGGCCAGGTCCCTGCTCTCAAACCCCATGGCCACACTTCTCTTTTATTATCTGGGACATATTTAGACACAGGCACATACAGAACAGTTCCGAGTGTTTCTGTCTGCCCCGGGATCAAGCCTTCCTTAGGCCAGCATTAAAGGAGTCCGAACCTTCCAGAAACTGGTGCCACTATGCATGCCTGCAGCAAGGTTCTGGAGACCTTTCTGGGAGTCTGGTTTGGGTCACTGCATGCTGAGACAGGTTCCGGCTGGTTGTCTGTCTGTCTCCAGAGTCTGGCATGGAGCTGGTGCTACAAGAGGCTGTCAAAAATGGCTGCTGAGCGGATCCAGAATTGCCTGGGACCATTTTCACAGTGACCAGTGGTTTCTAGTAAAGAGAGGATGTGACCCACAGGGCCCAGTTCCCCGCCCCTCACGTGTGAGCACTGCCAACAATTTACACCTTTCGAAATGTCTTCTGGGTGTGTAGGTGGCATGGTGCCCCTGTAGCCTGGCATGTACTAGGAACGTGTCTTGTGGGGCGGTGTCCGGGGCCTCTCAGAGTCCCAGCTGAACCCACTGGTCCTGAAGGCATCATTGAGCAAACTGGATGTTTCTGAATTCACCGTGTCCTCTTCCATCTCGTGCCTAGAGCACACAGGCTGCTGTCTCCCAGGGCTCTGCCCCTGCTCCTCTGTCCCCGGTGCTGACTGTTAGGGATCGGCCTGAGTTTCCACAGCTGTCCCACTAAGGACCCCAGCTTTTTCCTGCAGATGAGCAGATCCCCTCTCACGTCTCAGGACACAGCCTCACACACATCAGCAGCTGTGAGGGTATCTTTGGTGAATTAGCACATTCTTTCTTCATCTATCCTTGAGCCATCTCTGTCAGTGGCCAGAAGGAGAAGAGTCAAAGACGCATCCTTTCCCCACTAAGAGCTGTCTCTTCTCAGGCTAAAGGTTAATGCTTTCTTTGCAGTTTTCCCCGGGTTGAACTCCTTGGGTCCCTTCTTCTAGTGACGAAGCTTTGAGAGGGCACAGCTCTGCCCAGTGACATGCGATGCCTGCACCTGTCACGTCTGCCACATATTTCTACACTGTCTGAATATCATGTGCTACGACATTTGACAAGCTGATGTCTATGAAATGGGGACTCAGCGTGCTGGCTGTCAGGGCCAGAGACTTTCCTTCTTCCATGCAAGGGATCTTTATTGGGTCCCTGCTCACAAGAAGGCAGGGAATACAAAGAGGAAGGAGACGCGGCCCATGGTCTCGGTGTGGCCATAGCAGGGAAGACCCATGAGTACTGCAATACGTTGTCATAATTGTTGTGACCCAGGAATTCTGAGGCAGGGTTGGGGAGCCCACCGAGGGCTGGGCAGAACTCAACTGGCTGCTGCCAAAAGAGCTGGCCAGACAGACGGCCACAGGGAGTCAGCCGGGAAGGTGGCCTTGGCCTTGTAGGGACAGTGGCAATGACATTTGCAAGCTCGGAGGGGTTCCCAGCAGCTCCTTGTGACCTCCCTACCTTCCTGGAGACTTCCATCTTCTCGCTCAGATCTCCTCTGCTTGCCACCCTGAGGCAGAAACACTAAGACTTCTAGGGCTCCACCCCAACCAGAAGGTCCATCCTAAGTCAGTCCAAAGTAGTGAGATTAAACTGAAACTTCATACATGCTCTGACCATGGCATGAAAACTCCATGAATCCTGAAGGGAAGCTGTGGTTTGTATATAGTTGAATGTATTCCCCTGTAGGTTCGTGCACTGGAAGCTCCGTCCCCAGGGTGATGGTGGTGTTGGGGCAATGGAAACTGTAGGGGGTGGGGCCTAATGCAAGATAATTAGGTCATGAGCCCCTACCCTCCCAATAAATCAGTGCTGGTCTCCCGGAGTAACTAGCCTTGAGTGAGTCAGTGCTACACAGAGTCACCCTATGGTCTAGCCCCTTCTGCTTCTGGTTGGTTCCTTTCCATTTCTCCATGATAGGAGCAGACATCAGGCCTTTGCCAGGATGCAGGGGCCATGTTGTTAGCACTCTCCAGCCACTGGAACCCTAAATCAAACCTCTTTACTTTGTAGGTTATCTGCCCCAAGGATTGTTATAACAACACGAGACAGAGAAGGCTGATGTGAGGTCATTAGGGTAGGAGCGGTGGCAGAGTTGACACAAAACGAAAGAAGGTTCTCTGACTTTGGCCTTGCATTTTCCTGACTGGTTTTATAACCAGTTTTAGAGAGGAAATCTATCTGAATGGCCATGGCCCAGTGCTGTGGGACATCATAGTGAATGGCATGGGTTTTGAACTCTGACAGACCTGAGTTTTAATTGTAGCTCTGTTCTTTATTTTCTGTGTGGCTATAAGTTAAAAAACAAAAACAAACCAAAAAGAAAACCCCACCTTTTCTTCTGCGAGTCATAGTCACTCATCTATGGCAACAACAAAAACCACAGGCATATTATCTGCTGAGCGCAGAGTTTGTGGAGACTAAAGGTGAGTCTCATAAACCATCAAGGAAGGGAGAACAACCCCTGCCCATCCTTCCCCAGAGGACTGTCACTCTTTGGGGTGGCCAAATGCCAGGCACCATATCAGCACAAGCATCTGAACTTGGAGTGTGCTGGTGAGCCTGGAAGCGGCAGTTTCCTGAGAGGCTGAGCTGAGACCATCCTGCTTCTAAAACCCCATGTGCTAGAGAGCCTCGACTGGTCTCCTGGTCTTTGTGGCACTTACCCCCTGAACTGAATGTTTTCTGATGAAGTGATTCCTCTTCCTATTTGATGTAGGAGGACACCGACTTTTCAGACTGGATAGCATCCCAGTGCCACGGGGGATGTTGTGGTGGTAGTGGTGGTGGTGGGGTGAGGGATGATGAGTGGGAGGGGGTGAGGGATGATGTGGTGGGGATAAGGGATGATGAGTGGGAGGGGGTACCTTGGCGGGCCCATGCTGAAGCATATCACCCCCTCCAAGGTATCAGCTATAGGACAGCTCTAGCATAAAATGAAGTTAATTTGGGACATGGGAAGGGGGTCTGGGAAGGGAGTAGAGGCAGAGAAAGAAAGAGGACAGAGAGGAGAGAAAGAAGGGAAGAGGCTGGCCAGAACACATGGAGAAGGGGGAGGGGAGGGAGAGAGAGAAAGCACTTTTATATGTAAGCCTAGCTGATACCTGGCTGTTACTAAGTAACTGTTGGGTGGAGCCTAGAGGAAATGCTAACCACCCCCACCCCCACAAGATCACAGAAATAAAATGCAGAGCATTTAAGAAACTACTTAGTTAGCATTGTGTGTGCCATTGTGTGTGCAAACACCGTGGCATGCATGTGGGGACTAGAGGACAGCTTGCAGGAGTTGATTCCCTATTTCCACCAAGTGGGGCCTGGGACTTGACTCAGGTCCTCAGGCTTGTGTGTGTGTGTGTGTGTGACATTAGTGCTCATGAAATCCAAAGACATTGGATCCCCAGAGGTAAAGTTACAGGTAGTTGTGAGCAACCTGGTATGGGTGCTAGGAACTGAATTCTAGTTGCAGGTATGTCTCTTTCCTGCTGAGCCATCCTTCGAATCCCATAACTGTGACCTTTCTCTTCAGGGTAGGGCAAGGGAAGAGTGTCTTAGTTTATTTTCCTGTTACTGCGATTAGAGAAAAGAGAAGAGGGGGCTGGAGAGATGACTCAGGGGTTAAGAGCACTGGCTGCTCTTCCAGAGGACCTGAGTTCAATTCCCAGCAACCACATGGTGGCTCACAACCACCTATAGGGGGATATGATGCCCTCTACAGGCAGGCAGATATATATGCAACAGAACACTCATACATTAACTAAATAAAAGTTTAAAAAAAAACAAACCCACGGGGAAGCAGGAGTAGGTGGATTGGTGAGAAGGGGGAGGGGGATGGGTTAGGGGATTTTCGGGGTGGGGGGAACCAGGAAAGGGGACAACATTTGAAATGTAAATGAATATAGCTAATAAAAAGGAAAAAAGAAGAAAAAAGAAAACTACTAAAAATTAAATTAAATTAAATTAAAAAGCACACAAGGATTTTTATCTGAAACGTGAAGCCCAGAGATCTGAAGTGGGGTCCTGTGGAGGCAGGATGTTTAAGGACGATTTATCTGAGCAGGTGATATCTCATCTAGGCTGATACGGAAAGGAGAACGAACATGGGAGGCTTACCAAGGACAGACCAGTAATCCATCCAGGCCAAAGGAGTCCTGAGCCCAAGGATCCCGTAGCAGGGAACAGTCTCTCTGTCTCCAGCATCTCTTGGATGCAAGGGCACATGTGTGTCCCTGGTGTGTGAGGAGGCAGGTGAAGTGGAAGCTTCTAGTTTCTTTGGAACGTCAGTTGTGTCAAATGACGGTTTGCTGTCGCACGCAGGTGAAAGGATGTTTTGCTAAAGCAGACGCGTGAACGGACGCATAGTGAAGGTATATAAATATGACCTCACCGACAGCGGGAGCTGGAGCATTGGTTTGGTTTGCTCTGCCTTGCTAACAACATGCATGTATTGGTTTGCCTTACTCATGAGGTTCCTGCGGCTTCTTGCTGCTTCCTCAGACTTGGATGGTTTCCTCTGGATTGACCCGCAGCTGCTGGTCTGTGTGTGATGTCTTCCTGACGAGAGGACTGGACTGCAGCTGCTGATTCGTATTTGGTGTTTGACACCGGAGTGAACTGCTGTATCTGGAGAACGAAGATTGGACTCGCCCCCAAAGAACTCTTTCTAAAGAGATCTGCTTTCCTGTGTCTTAATAACTTTTCTCTTCCATTACTTCTGGTGGATGGTGGGCTAGAACAGAGGTTGAACCTTATTAAAGTAGGTTAAAAATAATGTGTGCCTACAGGTGGATGCTTTCTCTCACACTACAAGTCTAACTCAGCATCCAAACCACAAAGTCTGGTAATCAGTGAGCCCAGAAAACTCACTTTTTCATGGCGACAGAACACACAGGGGAACCTGACCAACTATCCCCAAAACAAGGCTCTACCAAGTGGGACAACTTGCCTCTGGGCAAATCTGGCATCAGACCTGGAGAAGCTGAAGTCCCTGTATGGAGAGGATCGTCCTCCATGATCTGTCCTCCTATGACCTGGCACACAGCCTGCATGCTAGTGGCTCTCTCCCACCTGGAGTGTGGCTTCAGGGCAGCCCGCGACACTGACTTCATTCAGACTTTTAAACCTTGAGGAACCTTGCTGGGCGAATGCCTAAGCAAACATGTGTCCTCTGGCTTCTCCTAAAAGTTAAATTCCACCATTTGGAAAGGCCTCCCCTCACCTGTCTGTCATTCAAGTAATTAATGGCCCTCACCACGCCCCTTCTCACCACGCCCCTCCCCCTCCTCGCCACGCCCCTCCCTCCCTCACCACGCCCCTTCCTTCCCTCACCACACCCCTTCCCCTCCTCACCACGCCCCCTCCCTCCTTCACCACGACCCTTCTCTTCCTGGCTTTTTCTTTACTTCTCTTTCTCTCATTAAGCTAAGCTTCTCCCTGACGGTACAGCTAGAGTTGGCAAAGGCTCTAAACACCTGCAGAGAGCAGCTTCAGGGTGGGCTGTGGTTGTTTCTCTGTTGGCTCTCTTCACACAGTCCTGGGAACAGACAAATAAAACTATTTCTTGGCTCCATGTTCCCCTCATGGAGAGGTACAAGAGGGAAAAGGCCTCTTTGACTTCCCTTAGATTGTCCCCAGCCAGACCTTAGGCCTGGAGACACCATGCTGAGCTTGAGATCAAAGGAGCTGATGAATCTCTTTAAATTGTCTCCAGAAAATAAGCTAAGAAATAACGGGACCACAATTTTATTTCTTTTCCAAAATACCTAAATGTTTATACACTGTGGTTTATAGCTAACCAATAAAATTATTTTATTATTCCACAGACCAATAAAAAATTTTAATGACAAGTTAAAGGATCTACTAACTATTTTGGAGTAACTTATTGACTTTCTAATAAGGCCAATTAGAAGAAATATGTCTGCCATCCTCCACCTCTGTGAACTCACAACTACTTTCATGTCCCAAGTTAGGAAATCTGTCATCTTAACGTTAAAGGTCATGATCCAGGACTGGAGAGATGGCTTAGCAGTTAAGAGAGTTTGCTGTTCCTCCAAAGGACCTGGGATCAGTTCCCAGTACTCACCTTGGGGAGCTCATACCACCTGTAACTCCAGCTCCAGGAGTTACACAGTTTTACACACACACACACACACACACACACACACACCATACAGATGCATAAAACAAAATGTTTCAGCTGGACATGGTGATGCAGGCCTTTAACCCCAGCAATTGAGAGGCAGGAGGATCTCTGTGAGTTCGAGGCCAGTCTGGTCTGCATAGTGAGAGCCTGTCTCAAGTGAGAAATAATTATACTAATAAAGTGTAATCTTTAAAACTATACGAACTCCCTTTTCTCCTTATGCTATAGTAAATGTTTCATTTCTGATTAGCATTAGTGTCTTACATAACTAAGTCTTTGTGCATGAGGACTTCACACACAGCTGAATCCAGGTTCCCCACCTATACCTGTAGCCTAAAATCTCTCTGCTTTTTATTTCATTGTCTGTGGTGAGAGCCTCTTTCTCACAGTCTTTCCCAAGAGGGGGCGCGGTGACTGAGAGTTCTACAAGCTTGTGTCCTCCCAGACAAGAAGCTGTGACTCTTTGACTCTGTGTCACATGCATTTGGGTGTGACTTTTAGTAACACAAATTGGGAAACCATCATAGTGACTCTGGTTGGTCAGTCTGGAGCTATGTGCTACCACTCCTGGAAGACAGAATCTGCATGTGTGCGTGTGTGTGAGTGTGTGTGTGTGTGTGTGTGTGTGTGTGTGTGTATGCAGGCACTCTTACACACTTAGAACATTGCTTATCATTAAACAACAGCACAGTTCTTTTATTCCAATCCTAGTTATTAATACTAATGCTCAGATCACACATGGTGCTCCGTCCAATAAATACATCTATATCCAGATGCATATATGTAGGTTGCAGAATGGCTGTACTCGGCGGAGAGGCCACAGCAGAGTTCAAGGATTCTAAAGTCCTCTACAGCAAGGAAGCTGAGAGACACATGAGTAGAGTCTGTACTGACGGGAGCTGCACTGGCTACAAGGCAGAGCAAGACTGCCAAGTCGAGCCCACCTCTGGAGGCAACAGGGCAGGATGAGGCCAAGATGAAGGAATGGGCAGACAGATGGGGCCGGTCCAGACTGATGTACTGGAGGATAGGCACAGAGCAGATGAGTACCAGCTTCCACTGCAAGGATGAAGCCCTGCGAGAGCTTAGTGTCCATCTCTTTATGGGGTCCAAGTGAGGGAGTTTCCGCTCTCTCCTTGGTGTGGTGTGTCTGCTGAGTTCTTGGGGATGCCCTCCCTGATGCCCCCTTGGCCCTTACAGTTCCAACCCAACATGATAAACTTACATGGTGGCATACTTTCTACTCGTGGGAACGGGTCATTTGTCAATCTGTGCTGCATGGCTGGTCAGTCCAGGTGCAGATTCATCCTGCTTTCTCAAAACAAGTCAGATGCTGCTCCTTCCGGATACTGGAGTCTCCCAGGGCAAGGCATCATCTGAATACCCCAGTTTTACACAAAAATGGAATAAAATCGCAGGGCAGCCTCACTCCCAACAGTGGACAGCTTTGTGCTTGTTTGTTTGTTTAACACTTGAAAGAGCAGCCCTCCCTCACTCTCAGGAATGAGAGTTTCGTATCAGCCTTGTGTCTTCTGTATTTATTCTGATGATAATTTGCTGTGATTCCATATAGATGTAATATAGATGTGTTGATTTGCACTCAGGGGTGTCATACAAATTTTCCCTTCATAAACACAGTGAGTGAATTTAAATAAACAAACAAAAAAGTAGAAAGGTGGTATGCCATACAGTAACAGTTATTGGGCTGAGGGTGTGGCTCAGTTGGTAGAGTGTTTGCCCAGCAAGCAGGGCTTCCATTCTGCCTTCCATCCAATCCCAGTGCCCAGGAGGTGGGAACAGGAGGCTCAGAAGTTCAAGGACATCTTTAGCAATATATGGAGGACAAGGCCAGCCTGGGAGGCAGGACACCTCGCCTCATACGTACAATGTTTTGCTGATACAAACTGTATAAGAATGATTAAGTCGTGGAAAGCTTAGGGAAGACAGATGAGCCAACCTCACACGGCCTTGACTCCTCGTTTATAAGCTAAGGGTGACAGTGACTACCTCTACGCTCATCACGGTGTGTGCCAAGGAGTGCAACCACTGTTATCTAGAAAGAAAAAGACGAACTTTATTATCTTGCTCCATTGTTGTGAACAACCAGGACAAGGAAACAGATGACCTATAAAGAGTTTTGTGGGTTGTTTTGTTTTGTTTTTGAGACAGTGTCTCACTGTGTAGCCTAAGGTAGTCTTGAACTCAAGACCCTCTTGTCTCAGTCTGTCAAGTGCTAAGGTTTTCCTGCTGAATCACCATGCTCAGCTACATCGTGTTTTTAAAAATTACCTCTGGAGCCGGAGAGGTGGCTCAGTGGGCATGGGTACCCTGCGAAGTCCGATGACCAGAATTCCATGGCTGGAATCCACATGGTGGAGGAGAGAACTGATTCTTCTTGCACGCTGTCTCTGTCCTGCCCAGGAGCACTGTGGAACACGCAGGTGTGCAAAAAATTCACACACACACAAAATAAATAAGATTAAGATTTTTACAAAAAAAAATTCTACTCAAATGAGGAATTCTGGTTCTGTTTCTTGGAGAAATGTTTTTTTTTCTTACTGTTAAGGAAGAAAAACTAAAGGTTTAAATATATGCTGTGGTTCTTACATAAGGCCAGGTTATAGTAAATATTTTCTATAAAATTCTCTTCAGGGGTTGACGAGATGGCTCAGTGATCATTGCCTGCTCTCTCAGAGAACCTGGGTTCAATGCCTAGCACCCTCGTGGTAGCTTACAACCATCTGTAACTCCATTCCTAAGGGATCCAGCACCCTCTTGTGGCCTCCTTGGACACAAAGCATACAAGTGATGCACAGAGATACATGCATACAAAACACTCATACACATAAAATAAAAACGTAATTATCTTTGGTAGTTTAGCTTCTACATTACCCGCTTCTGATTTCCTTCATTCTTTCAGTACCTTCTCCCTTTCTTATCTCTATTTGAAAATAGGAAGAAATACATCTTTTGCAATTATATAAAATAGATAGGTTTTTAAAGAAATACTACTTCTGGGACTAGAGAGATGTCTTAGTTAAGAGCCCTGGCCACTCTTCCAGTGGACCTAGGTTCAATTCCCAGGACTCACATGCCACTCACAACTGTATAACTGAATTTCAGGGGAACCGACGTACTCTGTTGGCCTTCATAGGCGTCAGGCATGTATGCGGCACCCAGGCAGACATGCAGGCAAAACACCAATACACATAAAAATAAAATGAAAAATAAATAAAATGTAAGAATGTTACTTGAGTTCAGCATCTGTATGTTGAGGGGAGCTTGGTGTGCTATGAGGGGTATTTGTGTTAGTAATTTGGTTTTGCCTACTTTTTGGATTTTTCCTTTGTTTCCTCACTATGTAGCCGAGGTTGCCTGGAACTCTCTATTTAGACCAGGCTGGACTCAGACACACAGAGATCCTCCTGCCTCTGCCTCTGCTGGGATTATAGGTCTGTGACACCACCATGCCTGGCTTGGTTTTCAATTTTGACTGGGATGGAATATGAAGCCAGTTGAAGCTTCCACAGGTAGACAAGAAGTAGACCTTCTGCATAGCATCAAACTCCCTACAAAGACACTGGGTACGGTGTTTTTGTGTGTGTTTGTTTGTTTCTCACAGGGAACCTTTCTAAGAACAAAATAGAAATTGCATTACTCTAGGTCCCTGAGTGGAGCTTGTTATCTTTCTCTAAGACAGTGGTTCTTAACCCTCCTAATGTTGTGACCCCTAACACAGTTCTCATGCCACGGTGACCCCCCCAACCATAAAGTTATTTTCGTTGCTACTTCATAACTGTAATTTTGCTACCTATATGAATCGTGATGTAAATATTTTTTGGAGCTAGAGGTTTGTCGAGACCCTCAGGATGAGAGCTAACGCTAGGAGCTGGCCCTGCCCCTGCACAAGTCCTCTAAATAGATGTGGCTCCCTCAAATCCTCCTCCTCTGTTTTCTGAGGGAAAACAGCCCTCCCTGCCCACCTCCATCCCCGGTGAGTGCCGGTCTTCTACTGTCTCTGCCCTGGGATCCAAGATGTGTTCTAACCCCTTTTTATGAATAGTTGCAAGCCTACATCTTCTGTCTTGTACCACCAAGCTCTGGACGGCTTCTTCCTTAGCAGTAGGCATAAGAACGGGCATGGAGTTGTGCTTCTCACCCTTGGTTGCCCCGGATTATCCTGTATCCTGTATCCTGTGTGAGGCCAGCTTCAGTCAGCAGCCTGATACTCTAAATCAGCTTAGGGCTATGACACAGTACATTCAAGAGAAGCTCTGCTGTGGGGCCGAGCCACGGACCAGCTGCTGGGTTTTGATGCTGTTCACTTTTCAGACAGTGAAAGTTTAGACCCAGGGCACCCTGGCAGGTAGAGTTCCCTTTAGATCTGAGATCAAAGGCCGACACATCTGAATAGTTTAAACAGCTGAGATTCACCAAAACTGACAAGAATTCTGTTTGGGTTTATTGGAAATTACTGGAGGTGGACAGAAGCATATATTTATACAATTTTTAAATATTTGTGCATTTTTATTTTATGTGTATGAGTGTTTTGCCTGTATGGATCTTTGTAAACAAGGTATGTGCCTGGGTTGAGCAGGAGTCAGAAGATGTCTGATCCCCTGACACTGGAGTTAGAAATGGTTATGAGCTACCATGTGGTTGCTGGGAATCAAACCCAGGTCCTCTAGAAGAGCAACCAGTGCTCATACTTGCCGAGCCATCTCTCCAGTCTTTATTCACAAGTTTTTAAAAAAATATTTATTTATTTATTTATTTAATGTCTATGAGTACACTGTAGTTGTCTTCAGACACACCAGAAGAGGGCATCGGATCCCATGACAGATGGCTGTGAGCCACCATATGGTTGCTGAGAACTGAACTCAGGTCCTCTGGAAGAGCAGTCAGTGCTCTTAACCACTGAGCCATCTCTCCAGCCTTATTCTCAAGTTGTTTTTTTTGTTTGTTTGTTTGTTTTTTTTGTTTTTTGTTCTTTTGGAGGCAGGGTTTCTCTGTATAGCCCTGGCTGTCCTGGAACTCACTTTGTAGACCAGGCTGGCCTCGAACTCAGAAATCCGCCTGCCTCTGCCTCCCAAGTGCTGGGATTAAAGGCGTGTGCCACCACTGCCCGGCTTATTCTCAAGTTTTAATGTTACATACTAATCTCATGTCTTACAAGGCAGACCTCTGCCCTCTCTATCTTCTCCCCTCACCCTCTCTATCCACTCCCATCTTTTAGGAGGGTCAGGGGTACACAAGGCTGGGTTTGAACCCACTATTTGGCCAAAGGTAATCATGAACGCCTGCCTCCGCCTCCCAGGTGCTGAGATCACAGGTATGTGCCGCCTTGGCCAGTGTAAGTGATGCTGAGGCTGGAATTCCAAGCTTCATGCCTGCTAGACAAGTACTCACCACTGAGCGATGTTCCCAGCCTTACCTAGATCTCTTTTGATTGGTCTTATTCCAGTCCTTCAACTACAGCTATTGATCCTAAAACTGGGTCTGTTTTTACAGAGTCCAGACGATCCTCACACCCATTTACTTTCTATTGCACTTTACTCGCTCAGTTACTTACTGTCTTTACTGTCTTTGTGCCCCTGTGTAGGTCGGAGGACAACTTTCTGGGGTTGATTCTCTCCTTCCACCATGTGGGTACCCCGCAGCACACTCAGTTCCTCAGACTTGGTGGCAGTAAACACCTCCACCTGCTAAGACATCTCACTGGCCTCTGTACTACTTGCTCACACCCGGGGTCTTAGGGGTTAATCTGCTGTGTACCTGGCTGGTTCTCTCCATGCTCTCTATACGCTGATCTGGGATATCATTTCTCTCCTGACACATGACTATAGAGTATGACTTTCACGATAGCAGGGAGCCTGCCGTCTGTTTGGCAGACTGGATCCCAAATGCCTGCACTACTCCATTTGTGCCAAGAGTATGGTGAGTTTCCCTTGTTCAGAGGAAGAGTTACCATAGACGGGCTGTCTCAATGTTCTCAGCCTGGCATTGAAAGGATTGAGAACAAGGGCTCACTCTGGTTTGCAAACGAAAGAGGATAACTTTACTTAGAGTCAAGAGTAGAGATTTAGAGAGGGGTACATTGCCCAGATTGTCAGTGGGCCCCAGGAGAGAGAATATCCAAGGGTTCCAGGTGGCAGCTGAGGTGTCCCAGTGGCCTAAAGGAAGGAAGGACTGGCTACCAAAGGGCATCTTTTGGGCCATTCTCTATCTATTTTGATGGATAGGTTAGGTTATTATTTTTATTGTTATGCATGTCTGTCCCCTTCTGGAACACACCCGATTTTAATCATGTGGTCATTTTAGTCATTATGTATAGTCACAAGTTAGTAAATAGCAGATTCATTCTAAAAGGAGAGGACATTGCTTTGCCTTACTGGAAATACATACAAAACCAGTTCCAGCCAGATCAGATTCTTCTTCTTCTTCTTCTTCTTCTTCTTCTTCTTCTTCTTCTTCTTCTTCTTCTTCTTCTTCTTCTTCTTTAAATGTGGATTTTTTGGGAATGTACCATTTGATTGTTACCAGTCTGGTTACCAGTTCCAGGTAGTGTGGAAATGTATACTATTGTTGGGAGACAGAACTCTCCATCTCGTGAATTATTACAAGAAAGTGCTGTGTAGCCCTAAACTAAGCAGGAGTCTCAGGGCAGTAAACCCTTCCTGTGCTTGCCTGCCTCAGAAGAATGGTATTATACCATTCATGATTTAGAATCTCTGTGATGCCCTCAGGCAATCAGTCTCAAACTCTCGTGCGCCCATCAAAGAGCGCACCTCTGAGAGTTGGTGACCTGGTCATTCTGGAACTGACTCTTATGAAAGGAAAATGTTTAGATTAGGGCTGGAGAAATGGCCCAGAGAGAAAGATACGTGCTGTCAGGCCTGGAGGCCACATGGTAGGAGAGAATGGGCTCCCAGAAGTTGTCCTCTGACCTCCTCATTTGCCCCCTACCCCAGTAAATAAATAAATAAATGTTTTTAAAAAAAAAGGCATTTAGATAGAGCTGAGCTATGCTAAGCCGTTCCAATGTTGTTTTAGTTTCAAAATGAAATCTTTGCTTCTAGTTCATCTGGCTTTCATAAGGACTCCTTGGCTCCAAACCACATTAGAAAAGCATACACACAGAAAACAAAATTGTGGTTAGTTAATAATAACAAGTATTAGCGCCCGGGTGTGGTGGTGCATACCTTCCCTCCCAGCACTTGGAGGTGGAGGCAGAGGCAAATGGGTCTCTGGGAGTTTGACGTCTACATAGCAAGGTTTAGGACAGCCGGAGTCACATAAGAGAGAGGAGACCTTGTCTCAAAAGAGAAAGAAAGAGAGAGAGAGAGAGAGAGAGAGAGAGAGAGAGAGAAAATACTACTACTAATACTACTACTAATAGTCATTATCTAGGTAAATAGATTGTCAACTTACTTGAAAGGGGGAAGGAAAGCTCACTGTTTCAAAGGCAACTGAAGCATTTGAAAAAAAATTTTTTTTTAAAAATCTGGAATATTTATGTTCTACTACAACAATTCTTCCTTCAGTGTTCAAACGGCAAAGGAGGGGATAATAATATACGTGGGCAGCAGCTTCACTCCTAGGTACAGGCTCCGAAGAACTAGAAGCAGTGACTCCAGTAGATATGTGTTCAATCTGGGTCGTAGCCTTATCCACAGTAGCCCAAAGGGAAACCCTGCCGAATGCCCAGTGAAGGACAAACGCATAAACACAACGTAGTATACATTTAGCAGTAAAAAGGAAGAAAATTCTGACACACATAATGGCACAGATGAAACTTAGGGCATTATTCTAATCAAAATAAGCCAGACACTGAATTCATAAGGACACGGGAGACGAGGGATCGCTAGGAGTAGAGTCCCCTGCATGATGAGGGCAGTTCCAGTTTGGGAAGATTAAAAGGTCCTGGTGATGGACCAGATGATGGCTGCATAGCAATGTGAATTTACCTACTCTGATGAACTCTGTACACTTTAGAATGATTCAAACGATACACTTTGTGCTATGCCAAGTTTACTATGATCTTTAAAGAGTCAAGAAACAATATCGCTAATGAGATTTTAAAATAAAGCCTTATCTCTGCTGTGTGTGCATAGTGATGTAAGATGCCTGCATTCTTCAAATCTGCTAGGTAGGTCCCAGCACTTGCACCACACCCTCCACGCACTTGCGATCTTTAACAATCAGAAATCCTTGGGGACTTTCAGAAACCGAGGCGTCTGGTTCTTGTATTCTGTGAATCCTGGTTCTTGTATTCTGTTATTCCTTGCTTTTAAGTTCTCAAAATTGTCCTGTGGGACTTTGCTTGGGAGGAAAAAAAAATCGATGGGGAGTAGGCAGTGACCTGTTGGTGCTCCCCTGTAATCTAGCATTTGGGGGAGTAGACGAGGATCGAAGGTTCGAGGCTAGCTAGCCTCCACCGCGGAGTGAGAGAATTTCTAGGTTGGCGGTGGCGCGGGTGCCACCTAGAATCTGGATCCTAGCCTGAGCGAGGTGTACCGCTAAACTCCCCGAGTCTCCTCCGGTGCCTTAGTTTCCCCAGAGACCCTGGGAGTCCGGGCCCTGACGTGGCGGAGCGACAGGCTGGACGGCCGCCAGGGGGCGCGAGCGCGGGAAGCGGAGCCGGGGGGCCACGGGGCGGAAGCGGCGCGGAGGGAGGCGGGGCGGCGCGGAGTCACCCGGATCGGCCCGCCCGCCGCCGGCGAGGGGAGGTGACCGCGGCCCGGCTGGGCCGCCAGTGGCCGTGCGCGGAGGGAACACCGAGGGCAGAGAGCAGGTCGGTGCGGGGCCGGGCGCCGGCGGGGTGGCGGGGTGGCGGGGACGGTCGCCAGCGGGACGCGCGGGGCTTGCGGCGCTGCTCCGGGTCGCGCTGCGCTGCCCTCCGCGGGACGCGAGGCCCTCGCTGTCCCCACGCACGGCCGAGGGGTGCAGGGGGCCCCCCGCAGCCCTAGGGCCCGTGCCGGGGCGCGGACGAGGGGACGAGGTGTCCAGCCGGGGCACTGTCACTGCGCCGCCCTGTCTTTTGGCTTTGAGTTGAAGAACTGAGCCCCAGTCCTGCCCCTGGTCGCTGCTGCAGCTGGTGGACATGTGAGGCCGGGATTCCGTGACAGCCAGGCAGGGATGGTTTCCCAAACAACCCGGCACTATTTATATTTAGCTGGAGATGCTGCTTTGGTTTACTGGAGTTTTTAGGTACCCAGGACGACTGCAGTGATGCCAGGCATGTGTGTGTCAGAGGAGGATGGTTGTCTGTCACTCGAGTAAAGGGATGGTGGGGTGACCAGACAAGAGGGCATCTGGTGTGTATTAAGAGCTACGAAGAGTGTTTAGGGCACCGGGTTGTGTTTAAAAACCAACTTGAAAAGCAAGGTCCTATGTGGAATTATGGATGGCAAATTCTGGAACCTGTCTTACAGTACTTCTTTTATAGTCATGGGAGCACCTCGTGGAACTTCCTAATTAATAATGGTGACAAGCTAGTGATGACACCGATACTCGATACTCGGGTAGGAGCATAGTTTAGGCTCCACTGTACTTAGTCGAGTTACATGCTGCTGATAGAGCTTACTAATCAACGGGCGAGTTTTGCAGCTCACAGACCTAATTTCTCAGTTAGTGCTGCATTTATAAAACAGTCGAAGGAAAAGCAGAGTCGAGGTATAATGTTCAAGTCAGTGTATCATCAGGACTCCTTCCCCTAAACTACTGAATCTAGCGATCACTCAGGCCCTTCCACGCTATAATCTTTAATTTGTATGTTAACTTACTTGAAGCAGACTCCTCCCGGTGACAACAGAAGTTCTAAGAAAACAAAGTTAATTGTACATATTATGTAGCAGATGTTCAATTTCACTGTCCCTCCGAGCTCCCCTACTCACATAATGAGTATCCAGCTGAAATGAGTGAAACCTGTTTGTTTGTTTGTTCGTTTGTGTCACTGATGTTTCTTCTGTGTTAATGTCACCCAATGGCTTGTCTAGACAGCGAGCTTGGTGTGTAGTGGGGGAGTGCTAAGTCTGGCATGGAAGTGACGTGCATGTTGTCACAGGTAATTTTTCCAATAAGTGGAGAACATTCTGACTCAAACTGTGCTAACTTTTAAGCTACCTTTTATCACATTGTGTATGGTTTGGGCTGGCATGTGATAGTAATCTTTATAGATGCTGTTCAAATATGTGTGAGTTATTTGTCCTTTAACCCACAAAGTAGGGCCTCCTCACCTCTTAATCCCACTCACCCCCTCTTCTCTGGCCCCATGCTCCTCTGAGCACCCCCTTTGCCTGTGGAGACCCTCTTCACATTCTTCTTTCACCCACGTGGCAGGGTGGGGCCTCCCCCAGAGTGCCCACTGAACTGGCACACTACAGGAACTCTACTCCTGCCGAAGGGTAGAGCAGACGACGTTCTGAACGTTTATCTCGGTGTTTGCAGAATATCATGAGAGATGTCTCCAGAGCAGAGCTCTATCCCTCTGCCTTAGAAGGAAACTTTTTCAGCGTGCTACGTTCCAGCGCTTCAAATTCATCACTGTTCCCAGACTTCTGGGTCACTTTGATCCGTACTGGGCTAAAATAAATGCAGAGTCATATTTTAAGCTACAGATTGCTTAGTCTCAAATTAGGCAGGGTGGGAGGGCAAATTTTTTAAAATGATTCAAATCGTTTACAAGCAGAGGCTTGCTGCCTGCCGGCAGTTACAAAACTTGGCTTATTTTTCCAGGTTTATTTTTTTTCCCCTTTGGGACAAAACACAAGTCAGTTAGCGTATTGCCTGTGACCTTGTCACGATTACAGGATCCTGTGAGGTTCTCATGCTTTGCTGCTTTGGTTGCTGTTAATAAAGCATTCTTGAGATTCATTCAGAACACTCCTCAAAAGTTTCACACCACCGAATGTGGAATTGCTTCTTATTATACCCAGCATCTGAATAAAAGCATCTGAATAAACTAATTTTCAAGACTGAATAACTCAGTCTTGCTTTTGGGAGTTCTTTATGAGATAGCTTCTTACCTGGAAAGCAGGGAGATGGAGTGTCCCAGCCATAACCATACCATCCCCCACTCCCACCCCCACTCCCCATTCCCCATGAAAGAGCTATTTTATATACTGGGTGCTAACCTAGGCGCTTCATTCTTGGTGTTAAAAAGAAAGCCATACTGCCTGGTGTGGTGAGTGGTGGCTCACGACTTTAATCCTTTAAACTCAGGTGGATTTCTGTGAGTTTGAGGCCAGCCAAGGTTACACAGTGAGACCTTGTCTTAAAAAGAGGAAAAAAAAAGCAGCCACAGGGTATCTAAAATGACTTATTTCATCTTTGACTTTGTAAGTCTTTTCTGTAGGCTGAAGATCTGTGGCTACGGAGAACTGACAGCACAATAAGGTGTTGTTTAAGGAGTTTGAGTTTGAGGATTGTGTTCTGATGCTGAGTGGGTTCATTCATTCATTCATTCATTCGGCCAATACTTCTGAAGCACTTGCATGAGCTAGGCCCTACTGTAGGAGTCAGGACGGAAGTGTGAGCAGAGTGGGCAAAGGCCTGACTCGTGTCTACTCCAGTGGGGCCCTGAGCGACAGTGGGTGTGTGAGCATAGCAGATTCCGTCATCAGAATACAGTGGAAAGTTCCAAGTGGCTAGATAGGAAGGAGCGTGTGGGAGTGATGTCACTGTTCACACGGAGGGATGGGGGCAAACCTCTGCTGAGATGTCTCCTGATCTCTGACTTGGGGGCAGAGTCGGAGGCAGAGAGGCTGGAGCAGGAGCATGCTTGATAGGTGGGGGGACTGACAAGGTCACAGCGGCCAGGCCGGGCAGGCAAGGGGAAGGTGGCAGATGAAGACGTGGTCGGAGCAGGAAAGGACACCTCAGAATAGGCCATTGTCAGAAATCCAGCTTCGACTCTGAGTAAGGGGGGAGCCTTTCAGGACCTTTTCCTGTCCACTTGAGAAAACGTTAAGCGTAGATGCTGGGCAGGGGGCATGCTGGAGCAGGGGATCATGGGAGATCAAGGACAGAATGGGAGGCCTTCCTTTTTATATTAGTTGTGTGGACCTAAATCAGAATTCTTCTCTGGGTTTTCATTTCCTCATCTGCAGAATAACTGGGTCTTCTCCAGCTCCAGAATTTTAAGATTTCAGGTCATGTGGAATCCTTCTTCAGGGAGGCAAGAAGAGGCAGGATGAGGTTCTCAGAGTAAAAGAGAGGAGGATGGATGTGTTTGAGGCCAGTCTGGTCTACATAGTGAGTTCCAGGCTAGCCAGGGCTATGTAGTTAAATCCTGCTGCAAAGGGGGGAAAAAGGAAGGAAGGAAGGAAGGAAGGATAGTTTCTGAGTATTCTCTGCTCACCTCTATCAAACTTTTCTTATCTCTGATTTCCTTTTCTGCTTGAGACAGGATCAAAGCTGTTATTCATGTGCAGATCTGACAACCAGAGTCACTTTTGTTGTCAGGAAAATCTGGAACTTTCCAGAAGGAAATAGACCTACTTTTTGCCCATCACAGGTCATTTGAATTTTGTTGCTGTTGTCTTTGAGGCACCTACAGGTTCACCTACAGAGATCTGCCTGCCTCTGCCTGGAGAGTGCTGGGATTAAAGCTGTACACCACCAGACACCCCCCCCCACTCTCATTGGAGTTATTTTATCACAATCTAAAAGATTTCTTTCGCTTTCAGTTCTCTTATCCCACTTACCTGCCCCCAGATGATCTTCAAATCATTTTTTAAACACACACAAATACATACATACACACACACACACACACACACACACACACATACATGCCCTGGACAACCTGGAACTCACTATGTAAACCAGGCTGGCCTCAAACTCAACTCACCCATCTACCTCTCCCCAGCACTGGGACACACACACACACACACACACACACACACACACACACACGAGTGTTTTGCCTGCATGTATATATGTGCACCACATGCATGCCTAGTGCCAGATCCCATGGCACTGGAGCTAAAGATGGTGGTGAGCCACCATATGGGTGCTAGGAACTGAACCTAGGTCCTCAGGAGCAGCAAGCCATTGCTGAGCCATTGCGTCAGCACCGAACCCCAGGCGCTGTCCTCTAATGCATTTTACAATGTGTGTGCTTTGCTCGAGTGCGATCTCGCAAGGTGGGAGTCCTTGCTTTAGGCGTTTTAACTTCGGCGTTGCAGCTCTTCTTTCTCCCAGGCACTGTTGCTGTGTGTGCGCCCGCGTCTCCTCTTAGACATTCTGTATCACATGCCACAACTGCCTGGTCCCTGTGTAACAGGTGGATGCGGATGCTCAGGTCAACCCGCTCCCCAACACCACAAGTCATTACAGCAGTAAATACCCTCTTCTACCTTCTGTGTCTGCGTGTAGAGCTGTGAGGCATGTCTGTGGGTGATCCCAGACTCATTTCTGCCATCGCTGTACTGGTCGCTGTCTCTCAGAATTATCTGTGCCCCGAGGTTTTGCCAGAGTTCAGCCTTGGGCACTTTATCTGATCTCATAAGCGCTCAGTGACGGCTTACTATTTTAGTTGGTATTACTAGTCCTCTTGAGCATCTCTTAGGCACACAGCTTCTTGTGGATGTGCGTGTGCTCTCTCCGTGCTGTTCTGTTGGAGTTGAAGTCTGTGGTGTCACTGATCTGCAGAAGGATTAGAAGGAGGATATTCTCTGGAACATTTATACCCTGACCGCATCTTCTCATCTGGCCTATTCAGTTTTCATTTGGTCAAGATCAACCTTTTATTTTATATTGCCAAATAAGTTATTTAATCTAGGTTTACACATCTCAAATTTGTTTGCTTTAAGAAACATCCTGGGGCTGGAGAGATGGCCCAGTGGTTAAGAGCACTTGACTGTTTTCCAGAGGACCCAAGTTCAGGTCCCAGGACCCACATCAGCAGCTCCTGAGCACAGGGGGAGCTGATGCCTTTTCTACCTCTGCAGGTGGTGTGCTCAATGCACACTCATGCACACATGTGCGCACACACATGCACTCAATGCATAAACCTCATACACACATGCACACTCGCACATACACATGCACACATGTACACGCACATGCACACACATGCACTCAATGTACAAACTACACACACACACACACACACACACAGAGAGAGAGAGAGAGAGAGAGAGAGAGAGAGAGAGAGAGAGAGATATTTTATAACTCCATCTGTGGGTCTCATCTGTGACTCTTAAGTCCTAGAGACATTGAATCCACATTGCATCTAGCCCTCTCCTATTTTCTATTTGATGAGCTAGGTTTTCTGATAGCATTTGGGGGGTGGGGGCAGGAGGGAGGCAGGAAGGGAGATAGGGGAAGAACAGAAGAAGAAAATTTCATATTTTTTTATTGTGTCATGGCACCCTTTCCCCTCTGTGACTCCCATGGTGCACTGCTCTCTAGCCCATCGCCTATGACTCCCATGATGCACTGCTCTCTAGTCCATCACCTGTGACTCCCATGGTGCACTGCTCTAGCCCATCACCTGTGACTCCCATGGCGCACTGCTCTCTAGCCCATCGCCTATGACTCCCATGATGCACTGCTCTCTAGTCCATCACCCGTGACTCCCATGGTGCACTGCTCTAGCCCATCGCCTGTGACTCCCATGGCGCACTGCTCTCTAGCCCATCGCCTGTGACTCCCATGGTGCACTGCTCTCTAGCCCATCACCTCTCCCGCTGGTCCGGAACACCACACCTGTTATGTCCCACTGCTCTGCAGCTCTTGCTCTGGGATTTGTTGCTTAGGTTTCCATTACAGTGACATCCTCCTCATCCTGTGATGACCAGCACAGCACCATTCATTTTAAAGTTCACGTAACTATTCCTAAGCTAAAGCTTACTTCTCCTTATATATTATATACTCCTTATTTGGAGTAAAGTCATTAAGTTGCTCAGAAATTATGTTTTGAGTGGTTTTTAAGTTGGGATTACGTTAAATTTATAAATTACTCTGAGTAGGCTTAACATCTTTTTAATGGTTACATGTTCTACCCAAAAGCTCGTGGAATGTCATTTTTTTTTTTAGAGTTTGGAAATAATTTAAAACTAACAGAAAGGGTCTAAGAATAGAATGAAGGGCTCCTGAGTGTCTATTCTCTGGGTTCAGCATGTTAGCAGCCAGCCATCATTGCTGTATTGGGTCCTCTGTGCGTTTCTACGAGTTTCCCTGGCCCTTTATGCCCTATACCTAGTGTCTGGGGTCAAACCCAAGGCCTTGCACATGCCAGCCAGGTGAGGAGCACTCCACCCCTGTGAGGAACACTCCACCCTGAGCTGTCCTCAGCTCCATTGTCAGAGCTTGAGTCCTCCACGTGAGCCTAGAGGGGCGAGCTTCCTTCTTCCTTGATTTGATCCTATTGCAAATCTTATTTCCGTTTGTTATTTTCTAGATGGGTTACTAGCAGTTTAAGATGCTCAACATGGCTTTTTCTCTCATCCTCTCTACAGCCATTAAATTCTGTCTCTCTGGTTTTCTGAAGCAGAGTGCAAAGAGTGTATTTCCTCAGGAAGACTTGTGGGCATTCTTATTAGGAGAAATATCTGTTTTTGTAAAATACTGAAACGTGGCCTACTTTATGATACTACAAAATATATAAATTTGGAAGTTGGTATTCCTCAGATCTGTGTTTTCTTTCTTTCTTTTTAAGCCAACAGCATCCGTTAGGTCTCCCATCCAAGTAGTTAACGGAGCCCAGCCCTGCTTAGCTTCCCCAGTCAGATGGAGTGAAGCACATTTAAGGTGATACTGCTACAGATAATGCTGTATTTTCTTGAAATTTGTATTAGTGTTCCATACACCATGTATTATTATCCATCTTTAGTAAAAAGACATTAATCAGCACTAGAATTGTATTTGCAGTTGGTGCAAATTGTATGTTAATTTTGTGAATATAATTATACTCAGACTTGGTGCAATTCTGATCAAGGAGTGACGTGCCTTCAAAGGCCCCCTCCGTGTGCTGTGCAGGCCCTGTGCCATGCAGTGCCTCCCAGTGGTAGGTGTGCTGTTTGTGTGTGTGCCCTTCATCAGGGGAAGGTGTTTCCTCTGCTTGTAACTTATTGAGCTTTTGTGTCGCGCACGGACAACTGGATAGCTGTTAGCCCTTATGGAACACGTGCAGAATTTGTCCTCTAGGAAACAAGACAGCTTCACTCCAGCTGCAAGCCCAAATCCTGAGCCTCATGGGGACTCCTTACTAACATAAATAAGAGTTCTCAGTATTTCTGCACTCTCCTCGTATTAATGTATGATCAAACCCCAAGGGTCTAATACAAACTTACTTTACAATGAGGCCACGTTTTCCTTCTGCTGCTGAGAGTCAAAATTTAAATAGCTATGTGAAGGAGAGTCATGTTCAGTATTATAGCAGTAGCCGTCAGCGTGATCATCAGTAAAGACACAAAAGTACTAGTGCCCTTACTCTGGTTCAGTTTCTACTCTAGATGTAAACTTTAAGGAATACTGCAGTTATTTAACACATACAGTCATAGGTGGGTGCTTAGTTACCACTATCCCTGCTCTCCCACTTTAGACCAGTATTTTCCCCCTAATTATTTGTATGTATATATATATATGTGTGTGTGTGTGTGTGTGTGTATGTATGTATGTATATATATATATACCTATACATATAGTTATTGTTGTTATTATTATACAAGAAAGTAAAATATAGAAAAGCAAACCCCTATAACTCCGCTTTGGTGCCAACCTGTTAACAGACTATTTCTCATGCTGTGGAGTAAGGGATGCGCTTAACACCGTGGTTTCTGAGCCTTCCTCCTTGTTCAGGGTTAAACCATCAGCTCACCTTGGTCTCACCTTGGTCCTCTGGGGAGGATGGAGGAGGGTGACAGGCTATAATTAGCTTTAGGTGTGGGGAGAAGCCTGCTGGTCACTTGGACCAGACTGAGCCTGAAGCAGCCACAACATACCAAGCACCAAGCCCAGATCATCGTAGTTGAGTGTGGAGCATTTCTGGTCTGGACCCCAGTGGAGCAGAGGCACTTACTGGATGATGATTTAATGTCCTTTAGCACAGGTTTAGTCCCTCCTTCTTCCCCTTCAGATCAGTTTCCCCTTTTCACTAAGTAAATAGAGTGAAGAAAATAGTTTTGTTTTGTCTTGTTTTGTTTTAAAGTAAAGGTCTCAGTGTGTATCCCTGGCCTCTGGCCTGGAACTTGCCTGCTGGCCTAGGAATTTCAAAGATCCTCCTGCCTCAGCCTCCTAAGTGCTGGAATCACTGTATGCAGCAGCACCACACCTATCTTCTCTTGACACTGAAATAAACCTCCACAGGATCACTTTGTTTCCCTAATCTCTGTTTGCCTTGTGTTATGTCCCATGGACATGTGATCATATAAATAGCAGGAAGTGAGCTAGTTCCTGAGTCAACATTCCAATCATCAGCATGTTCAATTCCACACAACTGAACTTCCTCGTTATGCCCATCCCTGTATCCTGATCGGCTGGAATGCGTGTTCCCGGTCTGCATTAACCCGTGCCACCTTGGGGAATACAGCTCACACCCTACTCATCCCTCAAATGCCAAGGTCCCCAGGCACCTCAGTGTGCCCTTTCAAATGAATCCATCTTGGAACACAGACAGGAAGCCTGCAGGGGTAGGGGATGAAAAGGTACAGATCTCAGCCTCCTAATTCGAGGGAGGGGCGAGGGAGTGGGATCCCCCCCCCCCCCCCCCGCTGTGGAACGAGGAGAGCGTGCTGCGGAGTGAGGATCTGTGGTGCTGACAGCCACGATGGGGGTGGATCGGGAGAGAATGCCTGGGTGCTGACCTCCAGCCATGGGGTCTGAGCCCCACGCGCAACGCACGCCAGGCGGGCATTGTTCTCACACTGCTGCGACGCTTTTAGCACAAATGAGCCTGCCCCGTCAGCAGAAAAAGTTGCAGTGGATGAGTCGTACTTCACTCCCCAGCCTCACCCCCGTGATCTCCCCTTTCTGGTTTGTTCTCTCCTCCCATGTAAAGTAGACACTTTTTTGCCTTTTCTGCTGTTTCTGAACAATAAGTAGTGTTCTGGATCCGGCCCTGCGCTGTTGTACCTCATCGGCTTGACCTCCTATTCACAGCACAGTGTGGGATAGTTGACTGACAGCTGCTACAAGGACGCACTATTGCTGCCCTGAAGCCAGTGCCGTGGGACCTTATCTCCAATATAAAATAATTAATATGATGTAATATCACATGCCAGCAGTGAGCTTGTTAGCCATTTACATGAGCGCCTGGCTCACTGACTCTCCAGGATGATTACAGGAAAGTAACACTTTAGCCCTCAGTTTAACGTAGAGACGCTTGATATATGTCAGTAAGGAACCTTCCGTAAGGTCTGTTGCCAACTGTAATTGAACTCTGCCCGGCAGACTTGGGTTAGCCTTAAACTCACGGTGGTCCTTCTGCCTCAGCTTCCCGAGGGCTAGGATTACAGTCACACACAATCATTTTTTAACTAATTAATTATGCATGTGTATTTGTGTGTCTCTCGTGGGCTCACATGTCCCACGGTGCACTTTTGGAGGTCCGAGGACAAGCTTCAGGCATTGGGCTTTGCTCATCTCCCGTCTGTTCAAGGCAGTCTCCCTGCGGCTGTATAACCCAGGCTCGACGGCCTGCCAGCTTCCGGAGAGTTTCCCATCTCTGACTGCTGCCTCCTGTTGGTACATGCTAGGATACAGATGTGTGTATACAGAGTCCAGTTTTTGTGTGGACTCTGGGGATCCAAAGTCAGGTCCTCAGGCCTGTGCGGCCTAACTGTGCCATTTCCCTAGACCCTAGATCTTCTTAAATAATCCACTTTGAAAATCGGTCCAAGAAAATTACATAGTTTGCATTTCATACATTTCTTAAACAGTTTAAATTTGTTTGTTCTAGGTTTAAATTGAAATATTTGGCTTATAACTTATTTGTTGATGAAACTGGTCATTTGTCCTAAGATTTCCTACAACACAGTTTTTGTTTGTTTGTTTGTTTGTTTGTTTGTTTTTAAGTTTGGTTGGCATAATTTCACTCTTGTTTCTAAAGTGAGTTAGCTTAATTTAATGGCTACTGCAGAAGGTTCCAAAATCACTGGCCCATATAGTTTGGTCTATTCCTGGGGTGATTTCTGAGGAGCCTTCTAGAGTGTTCCAGGGAGTGACATTATCACATTGTGTGACAGCCAACACATTGTGCCTTGAAAGAATTTTGTAACTATCTGGCAAGGCGGTTTCCAGGTTCCCTAGAGCTGTAGGGAGGACAGAGGCCTCTGGTTTTCTTCTCTAGGGACAATATGTTGCTTTAAGGATTCTGTGAGGTCAGTGTCAGAACCTATTATCTGACAGTGTAACTCTGTTGCCAGAAAGCACCTGCGGATGCCGCGGGCTGGGTAAAGGAGAGCGAGTTTGCTCTGGGACCAGACTCTACAGGTACCTGCTCTGGTCCTGGAGACTTGAGCAGCTCACAGGACCATGCGTCGTGCTGCTAATAAAGAAGGTTCTGAGCCACAGCTTTCAGTGGCCCAGGTTCTTACTACCAGTAATTCCAGTATCAGATCACTATGGCATGAAGAGGTCAGGCTCACTTCCTTCCTTCCTTGCTTGCTTTCGGGAGGGGGGCCTGTTCCATTTGCCCGTCCATCACCCGGTGGCTCTGTAGGATCACAAGCCAGTGTTAAAGTAACACGGACGGATGCTGTAAAGTTTGCTATATTCGATCTGACACTGCTTCAAAGGTTCCAAGAAGAAAATAGCACAGTGTCAGTATTTTCATCTAGTTTTACTAGCCAAATAGCTAAACTAAGACATAGAAAAAGATGTTCAATGAGTTGATTATAGCCCTGAGGAGGGTGGTCATTTTAGCAAGAGTTTTGCTTTGATTAAAGCATCAATTAACAGTAAGTCACTGAAAAGCTTCCACGTGAATTTGACCAATATTTATTTAAAGTTTATTCTTATAGTCCATAAATGAAATTCAAACCGGGTTAGTTGTCTCATATTATGACTTGACATGCTTAAAAATGAAAATGAATTATTTGCAAGTGGAGTGTTAGTCAGGGGTGTTTCCCCTTGCAGCATGAATGAGAAATGCCAAGCGCTTCAGGTTGGCATGGTGGCACGTGGTTATACTCCTAGACTTGGGAGACTGAGGTGGGAGGATTGCCACGAGTTTGAGGCCAGCTTGGGCTACCCAGTAAATTCTTGGCTAGCTTGAGGGTATAGTATGAGACCTTTGCTTAAATAATCTAAAAATTGAACTCCCCAAATTAAACACTCACTATCAATGCCCAAGCAAGGGAAGCAGTCTCCAGTTGCAGGCCAGGGCTGCAACTGTAAGCTGCATCAGATTCCTGGTCTGCAGTGAAGACAGTTGCTTTGCTGGGCCCCAGGGCCCTGTTCACGGTGTTTTCTCTTGGGCAGATGTGCGACAACACGTGACCCTGCAGAGATCGGGGTGTACGGAGGACGGCAGGGAAGACTAGGTCTTGACCAGGTTTGTCCACCCCAGGGGAGTTTGACTGCAAGTGGTGGGTGGAAGAACTCCAGGCACAGAGAAGTGTGAGGTTTGCTTTTTCCCAGCCACAGTGCAGTAAACAAGGCTGAGGAGGGTGAGACTTGCGGGCAGCATGCCGGAGTCCATGCAGCAGGTCCTCAGAAAAGGCAGATGGAGTCAGACTGCTGTTTACATGACTCAACTACAGAGCCTATGGGTTTTTTTTTTCCTAGAACTACAGGGCATTTTTAATAAAAGTAGATAAATTCATTTTATGTCCTCCTTTTATCACCAGAAGGTATTTGGCAAAGGTTTTCTTGGGCCCATATATAGGGGTTTCCTTTGTAGACATCTGCCTGGTCTGTTACGAATCTACTGCACCATGTAAAAGGGTGTCCATTGCCCTTTCCCCATGACCAGTAACCATAGGACTCACGTTTCTCCCTCTGCTCAAGAACACAGTTGCAGTTTGGGGAAGTTAGCTCCGCCCAGAAATGCTGCTTCACCTCTGTTGTTTGTGCAGTTACTCTGGGTGACGATGATCCCCCTCCTCCCTTCCCTCCTCCCTTCCCTCCTCCCTGCCCCCCCATGACTATCGTCATCACAGCAGTGTTTTCTGAGCGTCTGCCTTTTGTTGGGAGGTGTTCCAGGAGTGTACTGACATTTCAGATTTAATCCTTGCCATACATACACTGTGAACCACATTACTGTTATCTTCATTTATAGATGAAGAAACTAACATTCTGAGGAATGGCCGATTGAACGTCCCAGGTCACAGAGTCAGAAGTTGAACCTAGGGCTGGGGATGTGGCTCAGTTAGCTGTGAGTTTGCCTAGCACAAGTGGAGCCCTGGTTTGGATCATATCACATACATGTGCTGTGGCACATGCCAATGGTTTCAGCACTTAGGAGGTAGAGACAGGTGGATCAGGTGTTCAAGGCCATCTGTGGCTACATAGTGAGTTCAAGGCCAGCCTGGGGGTTCAAAAGACCTATCTAAAACACACACACACACACATACACACACACACGCACACGCACACAGAAGAAAAAGAAGAAATTGAAGCTAATGCTCTCTTGCTTAAGGGTCAGATCCTGTTATTTCTAGTTATTAATTCAACTTAGGAATAATTATGATTTACCATTTTAAATTTGCTCATTATTTCATGGGTGGAGCAAGTGTATAGAATGCATAAGGCTCTGGGATCAGTACTTAGCAACACACACACACACACACACACACACACACACACAAACTGTTCTTTTTAAAATATTTATTTATGTGTATGTATGCATGTGTGTGTATGTGCATGCATGTGTGTGTGTTCGTGTGTGTCTGTGTGTTGCTGTAGCACATGTGTGGAGGTTAGAAGAAAATGTGAGTCAGTTCTCTCCTACCAGGTGGGCTCCAGGGACGGAACTCATGACTTTAGTCAGATGCTTTAGCCTACTGAGATAGCTTACTACCCCAACAAATTGTTTTGTGATGTCTCCTCACACAGTGAACACACAAATCACCAGACACTATACTTCCCTCATTTCTGCCCTTGATCAGGTATAAGTTGCAAGACTAAAAATATTCATTAAAATGTGAAGCTCAGAGGTGGGGCTGATTATGCTATGTAAACATCGGCCATTTTCAGGCAGAATGATCATGTAAGCCTCTGACAGTGGATTAAAGTACTGAGATTGCTGAAATACAAGAGGAGCTCATTTTTAAAAATTAAAATTATCATATACTATAAAAAAAAATCCCAGTGAGTATATGAGTCACCTGTGCCCTGGGAAGTCAGGAGAGTGATAAGGATCCACTATGACTGAGGTAAGGTCTGTTGTGAGCATCATGTAGAGGCTGGGAACTGAACCCTGGTCCTCTGTGGAAACTGCTTAACCTCGGAGCCATCTACCACTCCAGTCCCCTTACTTGTTTTTATAAAAGCAAAACAAAATGGTATGTAGAACTAGACAGAACAAAATAGTGAACGCTGACCCTCACTGTCTGAGCAGGAACCACTGTGCCTGCTACTAGCTGGGCCCAGGCAGAACTCTGGAGGCTTTAGGACAGTGGTTCTCAGCCTGGAGATTGAACGACCCTTTTATAGGCATCGCCTGACCGACCCTCTTATAGGAGTCACCTAAGACCATCAGAAAACGCAGATATTTACATGATGATTTGTAACAATAGCAAAGTTACAGTTATGAATTAAGAACAACTTTGTAGTTGGAGTCACCACATCATGAGGAACTGTATCAAAGGGTCGCAGCGTTAGGAAGGTGGAGAAGCACTGCTCTAGGACATAGTTCTCTAGTTGGCAGTGATTGTGTGCATTCGCTATTTGTAAGGCAATTAGCTTCGCAGCTTATATCCACTGCCAGGCATTACCATTCGCATCTGTAACGTAATTAAAGCACATTATTTTGTCCTCTGTCGTGGCAGTCTGTGATATAAATCTTTTCCTGTTTCTTTCTAGCTTGATATTATCCTAACTGCTATTATAATAATGTGGTAGCTGGAAAGATGGCCCGGCAGTTAAGAGCACACTGCCTGCCCTGCCCTTCCCGCCCAGCCAATCTGGGTGAGGTTCCCAGAGCTCACAACAGTTTCTACTTCCAGCCCCAAGGGATCTTCTGGTCTCTGCAGGCTCTGCATGCATGTGATGCCCAGACTTACAGGCAGACAAGACACCTGAACACATGAAATAAAAGCAAAGGTTTAAAAAGAGATTAATGGGGCTGGAGAGATGGCTCAGCGGGCAAGAGCACTGACTGCTCTTCTGAGGGTCCTGAGTTCAAATCCCAGCAACCACATGGTGGCTCACAACCATCCATACAGATTAATCAGTTTCTTGCATGCCGTTGCCCACTTTGAAACATCCACGTGTGTGAGGTGACCCTGTCCCCACTGTAGAATCCCCTCATCCCCCCAGGAGGGTTAGACTTTGTCTTCCTCCTTAGTTCATTCCTTTTTTTGGAAGGGGGAAGGGCGTGGCTTGAGACCGGCTATCACTGTGTAGCCTTAGCAGGTCTGGAACTCACTATGTAGAGTGGGCTGGTTTTGAACTCCCAGCCTCTGCCTCCTGAGTGCTAGGAATAAAGAAAGGCCATGCCACCATGCCTGGCCGTCCTTCTTGCTTTGCTGCTCACCCTCCAGGCCTTGTTCTTGTGAGTGTCAGACCCCACGTGACAGTTTTCCTTCTCTATCACATGCCACCATGCACGGTCTGAGCTTGCAGCTCTTCATCAGAGACCTACAGCATTCCTTACCTTAGTAAACTTTAGCTTAACGTAATTACAACCATCTCTCCTTCCTTACTCTTAGCAAATAATGTTGAATATCACTAACTCCTGGTGTGTTTTATTCAATTATTACTAATAACTAAAACTTAAAATTGTAATAAATGAATGTGTGCCAAGACTTTGAAATTGCATCGCTTTACTCACTTTTCCAAATACTTTTCTTTATAAGGCGTGGTCCCTTTGTGTTTGTGGGGAAGGGCAAGGCTGTTTGTCCTGTGTTAAGACATTAGGTCCTTGTTCAACTATCTAAGCTATTTAGTGGGTATGATGCATGCTGGTATAGTTCCTTGTTCACCTTGAAAAGAAGCTACAAGAGAGTCCATGCTCTGTCCGGCATGGTGACTTTAGCTTCTGTGAGAGGCCAGTGGTCATTCTTGTTGTTTGTATAAAGCTTCACACCTGTTTTCCAGGGCACTTAGATATCAGTACTTCTTAAAATGACCTAAATTCCCTACCCTGGGAATAGTTGCAGATATTTTTAACTCTAGCCAGACGAGTTTCTTCATGTTCTTTCTGCCCAAATCTACAGGTCCCTTCCTTCCTTTATTTTTCTCCCAAAGCATCAAGAATAGTTTACAGGCTGACATGGGCTGGAGGATAAGGAAATTCCATGTCTTTTAAATCTTCTGAGGCTGAAAGGCTAACTCACCTTGAACCAATAGATAAAGAAACTCGATGCCTGTGTCCCAGATCTCAGTGTCAGGTGTCCTTGCTTGGAGCACTGTGGGAAGATGTTCTCTGAGCCTCTCCTGAAAAATCTCCGCGATGCCTGTTTTCACTTGTGCACTGCACTGTTATCTGCAGCCGCACCCTCAAGTTTCAGTTCAGTTTCACCTTAATCTTGACTTGTGCAACCGCTAACACGTAGCTTCTGTGCATGTTACATCTGCACCGTCGTGGAACCCCTGATTTGAATGTGTCGTTTAGCTGCCCAGCTCAGACATGTCCCTTTTATCTAGCTATGAGTCACTGGTTCTTAAATTTCCACTCATAAATGAGGTTCACACATGATTTAAGAAGCGTCAGTCTGAGGGCGTCCTTAAGGGACTCCTAGGTTAAGTCATTTGGAAAAAAGGTTTTCCCTATAAATGTCTTAAAATGTTGTAGGTCTCAAAACATTAATCATGGGGCCTCCATTTACACAGTTTTGTTCAAAAGAGGCTGTCTATGCGAAGGGGTATGGGCAATTTCTTTTTAAAAGGAGATTAAAACTAGAAAGAGAGGGAGGTGTCAGCTCACAGGGTGTGGGATGGAAGCCTGATGGGACAATTTTCAGGGGAATGTGAGGACTGAAGGGCCCTTCCACGCTGGGCAGAAGCTCAGCGCCCTACCCCATCCGCTCAGCTGAGAATCTGCCTTCCTCCTCGGGACAGGTTGAGATGTGACAACTGCTGCAGTTGAACGGTTAGGACAGGTCCACGCGTCGTTTTCTACCTTCGTTTCTCAGTCACCCGTTCCAACCAGAGTGTGGTTCCCTGGTTCCTCAGCATTCCATAGGCTGTAGAGCCAGAGCTCGCTAGAGCTCCGGTGGCAGCCAGCGGTGTAGAGGAAACCCTGTGACACGCACTCCCTCGCCCGGTGGGGTCTCCACAGTGTAGTTTGCCTTTCCTGTTCATTCTTCTTCGGTGTTTGCCTTGAGGAATCGCATGGCAGCAAGTCCAGCATCAGCTCTGTGACCTGGAGCAGTGGAGGAAACGCTGCCTTCCCAAGAATCTCACTTCCTTCCTTCCTGAAGCTGCTTTAGGCTTCATTTTCTGACGCCTCCGATCCTGCCACAGAGAGGAGAAAGCACACTTGCCTGTGCTGTCAGGAGAGAAGCGCAGAGCTGCTCTCAGGGTTGAACGTGTCTCATTGCGGGCCTGACATCTTTTAAGTGTATTCCCTGAAGGTCATATTTCCTGGAGAATTCAGTTATAAAACCTGGGGAAACTCAAGATCTCCCCCATAAAGCATACCCAAACAGGGAGGAGAGCAGGCCTTTCAGTCAGGGAGACCCCTTCAGAGAATTTGCTGACGTAGATGGTGTCACCATGCTTTCTGAGAGAATGAACATAGGGCTAAATTTTGAGGGGAGAGTGAGGAAGAACCTAGGCACTAATATTTCTTTTAAAGGTTTGTGTGTATGTGTGTGTGTGTGTGTGTGTGTGTGTGTTTGAGTGTTGTTTTTAAACAAAATCTCAATTGCTCAATTTTACCAATAAAGACTCTGGAGCCAGATGCTGGGGTGAAAGCCAGAGAGACAAAGCGCCCAGCTGACCTTCCCTCTCAGCTGATGTCTCACCAGGAACAGCCCTCCAAAAAGCTTCTTTCAAACTATGCCTTCTACTTCCTGTGCGCCTCTCTATCCGTCCTCCTGACTCCCTCTCACTCTCTATGGTTTTTCCCTTAATCCTAGGTTTACTTCCAGTCATTTGGTTGCTTGAGTCCCCTCTTGACCTATGGTTGACTTTAATTCTGTTTACAATATTCAAGCAGAAAGCTCTTGGACTAAAGGTGTGTGCTAGGGCTGAGCCACCCCATAACTAGAAGCAGGTTTTTCCAGTAAATAATCCACAATCTAGGGTTCACAGTGTGATCAAGTATACGGTAACAGTGCTTTGCCTGCATGAAGTATATTTACCACGTGCACATGGGCCACCTCTGGAGACACTGGACTCCTTGAACCTGGGTTACGGGCAGTTGAGGCTCACCATGTGGGTGCTGGGAACCAAACCTGGGTCTTCTGCAAGAACAGCAAATGCTCGTAACTGCTGAGCCATCTCTCCCGACCTCTACTGTGTTTTTTAAATCTTCAAAATTGATGTCTTTGGTGTCTCTTGCTTGGATTTATAGCGGCGGAACCGTGGGACTGACCACCCCTGCCTTCCTATACTCTAGGTTTCCGTTCTTTCCAATACATGGTCTCCAGACATAGCGCTCTAGGGATCGTTTGGACCTGTCTCAACCTGGGGCCAGCAAAAACAGGGAGCATACTCTAATCTGAGGATTTGAGGAAGTCCAACTTAGAATGCACAGGTTTAGGGAAAATAATAAGGGATTGTACTTGACACCAAGACTAACAGGGAGCCAACCTACTCCAGGACCAGGGGATGGTCGAGTTACTTGACTGGGCGGGAAGTGCTGTCTGGAGGTTTCCTGGCTGTAGCCTTTGATAATGCTGCCTCACCAAGTCAGTCCAGCAGGGAGGGAAACCCAGCTTCTCCTGCCTTCTGTCTTTAGATCTCTGCTATCCCATTGGTCGGACCCAGCTTCACCCGCCTCTGTCTTTAGATTCCTGCTATCCTATTGGTTGGACCCAGCTTCTCCGCCTCTGCCTTGCCCTTCTCATTGGTCAAAGCTAGCAGGAATCCAGAGGCAAGCGCGTGGATTTGACGCTTTAGGGTTCCTGTGTGCCCAGAGCAGGCTGGAGGACAGGATTGGAAGGGCTGATGTTTGGTGTCCACAGTGTGTACCCAGTTCAGACCTTAACCCCAAAGGCAGTGTTGGAAATTACTCATTAGGCTGGTTGATATCAGTATCTATCTGGGTGAAAGTTTACAGCTCAGTATCTCAGATTTTTAAGTGTGTCCAGACTTGTGGATATGTTGCTTCTTAAAAATAATCAGTCTCCCAGGACTTCTTTTGCATTCCATCACATTTTATAACATGTTAAACATGTTGATTTTTCTATTGTGATAAGTGAATATAGTATCTGCTTTACCATTTTGAACATCTTAAGTGTACAGTTTCGTATCATTACTTCACTACCATCTGCCTCCAGAACTTTCTCATGTTCCCCAACTGAACAGCTATACCCACTTAAGGCTAGCTCTGGCCTGCCCTCTGTCTCTGGCTACTCCGAGCACTTCTTCTGAGTGGGATCCTGAAGTGTTCATCCCTGTGTCTGCTTCTCATGTAGCACAGCATCTTCGAGGGTCATCCGTGTGGTATTATGTGTGACTACTCTTTTTCTCTTTATAGTATGTGTTGCTTGGCATGTTGTAAAACCTTATTTCTGAATATTCTCATTATTTTATGTTTATAGCTTTAACTTTCACATATCCAGGGCTGGGGGGATGGCTCAGAGGTTAAGAGCACTGGCTGCTCTTCCGGAGGACCTGGGTTCACTGCCCAGTGCCCACGTGGCAGCTCCCAGCCATCAGTAACTCCAGCCCCAGAGGGTTCTTCTGGGCTGTGGTGCACGTGTGGCACATAGACAAACAAGCAAGGAAAACATGCACACACATGAAATAAAGACTTGTGAATGTTTTATGTTCCTTGATTGTCAGAGTCACACACAGGGGTGATGTATTTGGTCCATTGTTTTTATCCAGAGAGACCCAAGCTAGCCTTGAGTAATTCCTACCTTGTCTTCCTAAGATACTGTTACGCTTATTGTACCTTAAAAAAATGCCCTACATACATCCCTCTTTGTCTACCTCCCTAAATAGTGCTGCAACAGTCTCTATAGTATAGCAGTAACTTGCTTATGAAGTAAGAAATAATACTACAGAAGGAGAGCAATTCTTTTATTGAAGATCTATGCTTGCTTGCTTTTTATTTTTTTACAAACTTACTCTAACACTGGTGTTTTCAAACAGTAGGAAACTTTTTCTTTTCTTTTTTTTTACAGTTTAGTGTGTATTTGGCTTGTACATGGGAGACTAAAACATTCATTTGCTAAACGTGGTCTTTGTTAACTAAATCTAAGATGCAGTGCTTAGAACCTGACACACAGATGTTTTTCTGCAGTATTGTTTGATGAGTTTTGAATTAAGTTATGATTGGTGTGCATTTGAAAAAAAATGTTTACACACCCAAGCTAATGTCGCACAAATCTTCAAGATGATGTACAAACAACATGGGAGGGATGGGCAGCATTTGGAGGAAACAGCGATGACAGGTGTTTAAATGTGTGGAAATGTAACCTGCTGTTCATAAAAGCAATGGCTGTGAACACAGGAGTCTCACTGAGTGCCAGAAATGAAGACATGTCATCACACCTGGTCCAAGTTTATTTGTGAATATGTATTTGTATGTATGTAATGTATGTATGTATGTATGTACATACTATGCAAACATGCTCCTAGATGTCTGAGAGGCCAGAAGAACATATAATTCCTCTGGATCTGGAATTACATGTGGCTGTGAGCCACCTGACGGGGTACTGGGATCCTGACTTTGGAGCGCTGCAAGAATAGCAATTGGTCTCAGCTGCTGAGCCTTATCTCCAGTCCCCAGACAAGTTTAAAGACAAATAATTAAAGACGACGCTTCTTTCCCAGTTGTCATGGTCATATGTTTGCGCCCCTCCAAGAGGGAAATGTGTTTTGTAGCCTTCCTTGAATCATAATGACTGTAATCCACTGTAATTTGAATCATCAAGATTGGCATTCTTAGAACATGGTTGGGAAGGGACAGCTGGGGACCACTAAGCTAAGCTTTTTGGGTTCCAGGACTAGTCTGTCTCCTACGATGCTGCCTGTGCCCTGGACTCACTGTCCGCCCTTGGGGGTGGAGATGAGGTGGCTCAGAATCAGTTGCACAGATTCCTGGAGCAGATGAGAACACTGCCACAAGCTCCTTTAATCCCCTCCCCCTGCATCCCATTGGTCCCAAGCTGGCATCTCTTCCAAGCAGCAGTCCCGATTGGCTGTCCTTGTCTGCATCAGCAATCTTTGTCTCTCAGTCTTCAGTTAGGTCCTCCTGCAGGAGATGCCTTTGCAGCTGCAGGGTATCCCCCCACACCGCAGCGTTTATGCAAAGACAGCCACGGTGTCCTTCCTGCACTACACATTTTGAATGTTCTTGGAATGAATGCTATTAGAGCAAACTTGAATTAAGAGGCATCAGCCCATAATAAATATTAGAATATCCATAGGGAGCATGGATCAGTCGTAAAGTGCTTGTCCTACATGCGTGAGGACCCCCTTCAACCACTTAGAAAACCAGGGTGGTGGCATGCTTCTGTAACCCCTGCATTTGGGGTGGGGGTGAGGTGGGTTTGCTGGCCAGCTAATCTAGCCTAATCAGTGAGCTCCAAGTTCAGAGAGAAACCTCGTCTCAAAAGATAAGAGGAGGGTCTACAAGGTGGCTGCATGGGTAAGGGTGTATATTGTCAGGCCTGATGACTTGAGGCACATGGCCCAGAACACACATGATGAAAGGAGAGAAACGGTTCCTGCAAGCTGTCCTCTTACATGCATATGTGCTCTGTAGCATGCACCTACACATGCGTCCACACATATACATGCAACAAATAAATAATATGTAAAAAAATACTTAAAAATAGGACACCTGACTTCAACCTCTTGTCTCTGGCACATGTACACACACATACATGTGCCTATGCACTTGCACACACAGTGCACACATGCACATGGACACATGCATATACAATTACTGCAGACTTAAGACATGCTCTCCCCCTAGATCAGAAAACAACCTTTAATGCAGTTCCTTGTGTTGTGGTGACCCTAACCATAGCATTATTCCATTGCTACTTCATAACTGGAATTTACTACTGTTACGAATTATAATGTAAATATCCGATATGCAGGATATCTGATATTCAACCCCTGTGGGGGGTCGAGATCCACAGGTTTGGAATCAATGCTAGATGGATAAGACTGTTTCCTTCTGGGGCTAGTGCTAGGTTCTTCTCAGCAGGAAGCTGCTCTGGGATGGAGAGTAGATTGTTTGCTGTGGCAGATTGGAATCTAAATGCTACTCAGCCCCTCCGTGACCAGAGGAGCACCGTCTCAAGAACTAGGTTAAAAGGATGTCCAATGACTGGTCTGCCTGCTGGAGTCAAGGTTCTATCTTGCCTGCCTAGATAAATCTTTGTTAACTATGTTAATAAATCATAGAAAAGAAGAGTTTAAATTCTAAGCAACTTGAGGGTTAGGGAAAAGATTAATCACTGATATTTTTGTGAGCAGAAAAGAATTGTAATTTTGGCTGAGAGGAAAAAGGTTCTTAATTTAAGAAAACAATAAACAGTTGTAGATGTTGGTACAGTGGCATATGCCTGTAACTCCAGTCCTGGGGAGCCTGAGGCAAAAGGATTGTCATGAGTTCAAGACCAGCCTAGACTACAAAGTAAGATCTTGGTGTATCTAAATAATAATGATAATATTTTTAAAAATTAAAAATAAAACAACAGCAAAGAATTCTGGTTAAGACACTGTACTGGCTGGTTTTGTGTGTCAGCTTGACACAGGCTGGAGTTACTGCAGAGAAAGGAGCTTCAGTTGGGGAAGTGCCTCCATGAGATCCAGCTGTGGGGCATTTTCTCAATTAGTGATCAAGGGGGGAGGGTCCATTGTGGGTGGTGCCATCCTTGGGCTGGTAGTCCTGGGTTCTATAAGAAAGCAAGCTGAGGAAGTCAGAAAAGCAAGCCAGTAAGTAACATCCTTCCATGGCCTCTGCATCAGCTCCTGCTTCCTGACCTGCTTGAGTTCTAGTCCTGAGTTCCTTTGGTGATGAACAGCAGTGTGGAAGTGTAAGCTGAATAAACCCTTTCCTCTGCAACTTGCTTCTTGGTCATGATGTTTGTGCAGGAATAGAAACCCTGACTAAGGCAGACACATATGCCCAAGTTTGATAGGCATTTCTTTGATTTTTATTTTGTAATAATAAAAATAAGAAATAGTAAATGGGCAGAGAGTAGATGATGAAGTCCCTGTGGTCAGATGTTGTGCTGTGACCTTGGCGGTGAGTGTACAATTCTTTCTACCTCAGTTCCTGACAAAATATTGAAGAAACCAAAAAGGGAAAGCGGTGTTTTGGAGTGTTTTCAAGGAAAGACAGTGATTTAAGAGAAGCAGTGTTTTTAGTAAAAGGAACACAAGCCAAGGAGCCCTCAATCTTGAACTGTGGAGAGCTGTTCCTTAGCCGTCGAGTCTGAGTGAATTGCCAAGTAGCTGTGCTGGGATCTGAGCCTTTCTGACTACGATGTGGTGGACGGGGCAGGCTCTGGTGCATGTGGCATGGTGGGCACTCAGGTGGTAGCTGTTCATAGTGTCCTTTGGACTCTTCAGAACAAGAAGCCCTGGATACCCACACTTGACCTGGAGGGCTCACGCCATCCCCACCCCTTACCCCCAATCCCTGTAAGACCTAGACAAACTGGAGACTGAAACTATTTACACCAGAGATGGTTGGTTTACCGTTAGGTGAGCAGAACTATGGGCTGAGGTATAAGTGGTTTCAGATATTCCAACCAGCTTCCGTTAGTTACTTAAGTCTTCCTGTGCACACATTGCTGCCTGCCTGCAGACAAATGGACAAAAGCCACTTTCATCACAAATTCCTTTGGAGTTTACCTTCCAAAAGGGTTCAGAGAATCATCTTTCTGAGGATATTTATGTTTCTACTCTTCAGAGGAAGAAATAGGTATTCACTAGTAGGAAAGGGTGGGGTTCTACATCTTCTCGATGTCCCTGACAGCGTGCTGTATTGGACAGTAATTTCGCAGCTTTCCCTCAGTCCATCTGTCCTGTAGTTTCTTCTGCAAACTTCCATCTGGAGTTGGGACTTTTTTCAGAAACCACTAATGATTAAATTCTGAAACGCACTCACAGGCTTCTAAATGGCCCCAGCATGGGTGACAATAGGTGCTTCTTAGACTGTGTACAGGACAAGATCAACTCAGGAGTGTCTGTCACCTGAGTGAAGTGGGAGACGTTGAGCCCTGCCTCCTAGGTGCACACATGAATCACAGAGTGTGACTTCTGTGCCCTTCTAGGGTGTGAGTCTCTTGGGATTGTATACTCATTCCTGCAGAGTAGGAGGTCAGTCAGTAAATGACTTTATTGAGCCAGATTCTCCTCTGCGTGTGAGTCATTTTCCCTTACTGTGAAAAGGAGCCAAGAGGAATGCTTAACTCTTTCAGCTCACGAGGCTAAAGGGCAAGAACTCAGTGGGCCGAGGCCCATTCCTTACCTAACAGCTCAGAGAACGAGCCATACATTCGGTCAGACAGTGAGAACTTTGAGAAAATATACTGGAAAATTATGTCCATCTTGGCCTGATCCTGAGGACTTGTTTTAATAACATAGATGGCTAAGAGATTTGCCAAATATTATGCTTGATTTTCTGCTTAAAATAAAACAAAACAAAACAAAAAACAAAACCCTACCCTTCTGCAGAAATCTGACATCTGGCAACTTCAGATGCCTGGAAGACAGTCAGAAAATAAGAAAGGGGTCTCAGAGTTTGTGAAACTGTTGAACCCTCCTCATCCCCCCCAGAGCCAACGAGTGTCCCTTACCTCTGCAGAGGAGTGCCAGTCTGCCTTCCAGAGGTTGTCTGCTTTTATCTATCTGGGAACTTTTAGTAATGTTGGTGCTGTAGACTGTAAACTAGAAGTTGGATTGAATTGGGCACACCCTTAGCCCCCACACTTGGGAGGCAGAAGCTGGTGAATCTCTATGAGTCCAAGGCTAGCCTGGTCTACATAGTGAGTTTCACTCAGGGCTACATAGTAAGACTCTTAAAAAAAAAAAAAGAAAAGAAAAAGAAAAAGGGTAGAAAAACTGACTGGGTGGGGTGACTAAGAAGATAATGCAGAGGTTAAGAACACTGGCTGCTCTTTCAGAGGACCCAGGATTAATTCCCAGCACCCACATGGCAGCTCACAACCATCTGTCCAGTTCTAGGGGATCTGACATCCCCTTTTGGTCGGTGCCCAGGCACACATGTGACATATATACAGGCGAAAACCCATACGCATAAAATAAAAATATGTGAATTTTTTAAAAAATGAAGCAACGGTTGAGATCAGCTGACCTGGAAGCAGGCCAGCAGCAAGAGAGGCCCGAGGCTCTGTAACTGTCTAGGACTGCAGCTGCCATTACGTACAGCGTACTGTACGGACGGACCTGCTCCCAGCAGCCCACGTAATCCACATTCACTCGGGATCTTTGGACGACATCAGGAAGGTGCAAGGTGTGTCTTGCTCTCAGGTGCTGGGATTGAGAGGCATGCACCGTCACACTTGGACCCGTGTGCCTATTTTAAAACCTGGTCAAAATTAGATTAACCATGTTGAAATAAGAAGGTCTGAAGTGTTTATACCTGAAGACAGTTTCTTCTCTGGTCGCCAATGACACAGATTTAAACTTGTACTTAGCTATGGAAATGATTTTTAATAAGCTAATGTTTACTGAGAAGCTGTAACTGCCAGAAACTGAAGACAGTTATGTGCCTGTCATGTCCTTGTCACATTCACACAGCCTCCGGGGTGAGGCTTTAGGGACAGCCAGATTTGGATTCCCATTGTGTGTCTGACTTACTATGTGCTTGGAGTTATCACTTTGAGCTGTGTTCTTATCTGCCAAATGGGAACCAATAATGCGCGAGCAGATGGGTTGTCGTGAGGACTCACCAATGTGGAATGTCATACAGTGTGTGGCATGAGGAAGCACTGTGTGAGCATTGGTCACTGATCTTATCACTACGGTCATCCTCATGGTGATGGCTGTGAAAGTATTAATGTCTGTGTTTCTCAGGTCCTGGAAATGCAATTGCCGAGAGTTAACTGTGTCCGGGTGAATAAGCTAACAAAGATGAGAGCTCAGATTTGAGTCCTGCTCCGTCGCTATGGGAGCCTAGTGTTTCACATGCACACTGCCATCCCTCAGAGTGTATGTGTATAAATACTAGGTTTGGGTGTTGCTTCTTTTTTTTTCTCTCGAAACAAGTTCTCACTGCGTGTCCCGGACTTACCCAGAACTCATTCTGTAGACCCGTCTGACCTCTCAACTCAGAGGCATGCCTGCCTCTCTGCCCCTTAAGTGTGTATACCACCAGGCACAGCTAATTAGGGGCTTTTAATACACATTCAGTAGAGCACTGGTCTGGCATGCTTGAGTCCCCGGGTTCTCTCCGGAGCACCACAAAGGAAAACGAAAGCGGGAAGCCTGTGGTAGGAAAGGGACGGGGCTGCCGAAGCCACTTCTCCATTTTACTGTGGATCTGTCATCTCACTACTGCAAAAGAAAAAAATAGTAACAGAAGAATAAGCTACTTTGACCCAACAGTACAAGTCAAAGGTGCCATATGTAACTGTGTAGTATGGTTAAAATACCAGTATACTGAGCCATTTATTAGATGCCTCCTACATTTTTTTTCACACCAGTTAAAGTCACAAAGCAATAGTTATAGCTGTTTTATTGTTCTCTTTCCATTAGACATTTGGTTTTTAAAATGTGTGTGTGTGTGTGTGTGTGTGTGTGTGTGTGTCACCAGTGTGCCATGTATATGGTACCACAGAGGCCAGAAGAGGATGTGCATCCCTGGAGCTAGAGTTATAAGTGGCCATGTGCCCCCTGACATGGATGCTGGGAATCAAGCTCATGTTCCCTGGAAGAACCACAGGCTCTTAACTGCCACGCTGTCCCTCCAGCCCCCGACCCCCTACTCTCTCCTGTCATAGGCCCTAGGAATCAAACTCAGGTTACCAGGCTTGGTGACAGTGACCTTTATCAGCTGAGCCATATCACCGGTCCGACTTGGTGCTTTTGATGAGGTTAATCATATGTGAGATAAAAAAAAAGTCCATATTCAGCAACACAAAATGAGTCTTTGAAGAAATTAAAGAAACACTTGGGCCCTGACCAGCCTGGAGAGTGTGAGCTGCCCCCTGGGAAGCCTCTGGGAAGGTTTTTGGAGAATGTGTGTCTGTCTGGCTGAGCACTCCCAGGTGAACACACCCAGGGCCCTTGTGCCCTCACTTTCTAGTGTGCAGACACATCCTGAGGTCTCCAGCCACCCACCCACCTCACATACATACACACACACACACACACACACACACACACACACACACACACACACACGAGGGCAATAGACCCATCATCCATTGCAGTGCAGACCTGAGAGAGTGCAGGTGAGACCACAGGCTTCTTCAAACCAGAAACAAAACTCAATCTGCCAGTACTAAATGTCCCCTGGAGACACCATCTCTGGGACTTCTTTATGGGGACTTGTGTTTTTCTGTGGGTTTTAAATCTTGGTGTGTGTGTGAGTCATGCTCTGCTGCCGGTATCAGACTGTGCTATGCTGTTTTACATGGGATGCCCCAGTATCCTTGGGCAAATTAGACTATCTAAATTTACAGAGCCTTATCATCCTGCTCTTAGGGTTATCTTGGGAAAAGGATGAAATGCTGTATGTAATGTAAAGGGTTTGGTTTTGAAAGTACTACATTGCCTAGAAACATGTTAAAATGTTATTTTCCCTCCCTCCCTCCTCTGGTGCTTTGAAAGCCGGAGTTCCCAGCTTAGATCTTCTCTGTCGCTACACTTTGGGTGTGTTGTTAGTTTTTAGTTGTTATTGCTGTTAGTTTTTGGGTGTTATTGGTGTTAGTTTCCCAATTCTAGAGTTATACTGAGAATTGGATGAAATTATTATTTCAAGGAAACAGCTTTATATTTTTGTATTTTATACCTATGTTATCTTCCTGTTTTAGGCGTAAGGTTTTAGAAGCACGCTGTGGCATGTCTTAAGTAGCCTCTCCCTCATGCTTCGACCTTTCCTTTCCAGCTCGGGAAGCATGGAGCCTGGGTCCGTGGTCCGAGCCATCTTTGACTTCTGCCCCAGCGTCTCAGAGGAACTGCCACTCTTCGTGGGGGATGTCATTGAGGTGTTGGCCGTGGTGGATGAATTTTGGCTCCTAGGGAAAAAGGAAGATGTTACAGGTGAGAGAGCTGTGATGCATGGCAGGCCTTTTCTCAAGCAACACACAGTCATGTTAACTTAGTTCTTACCTTACACGAGTTGTGTGCACCGGGCTGGAGCATGGGATACAGTCCTGGGTCACGATGCTGTGAATACTTGCCAACTTTGGGGAAGAGGATAGATTATTTTCTAGTAGAAGCGATGCTTCTGTTCAGATAAAACCTGGGAGCAGGTATTAGAGAGAATTGCCTGCTCAGTGGCCCTGACACAGGAGCTCTGTGGAAACGTCAGTAGGGCCCCAAGTGGCTGAAGGGTGCAGTGGGGCTACAGAAGTCAAAGGCGAGGAGTTGAGGAGCCCAGAAACTTCAGTGCTTCCCACACCATCAAATCCCGATGCTGTTGTTTTATGAATGGGGGGCTGGAGAGATGGCCCAGTGGTTAAGAACACCGGCTGCTCTTCCAGAGGTCCTGAGTTCAATTCCCAGTAACCACATGGTGACTTACAATCATCTGTAATGGGATCTGATGCCCTCTTCTGGTGTGTCTGAAGACAGCGACTGCATACTCATATACATAAAATAAATTAATTGATTAATTATAAAAGCAATGATGGGATGGGGGACTGAAGAGGGGCTGGGTGGTTAAGAGCACTGTCTGCCCTTCCTGAGGCCCTAGGTTCACTTCCCAGGACCTACACGGCAACTCACAACCATCTGTAACTCCAGTTTTGAGGGATCAGAGGCCCTCTGCTGGCCTGCACACGATGCACAGACAAACATACAGGCAAACCACACGTGCACATAAAATGAAGCAATAAAAAAATATATTAAAAGGAATGATGGAAAGAATAAAATGGAGGCAGGAAGGTAACACCAGGGGGCGCTGACGATGGCTCCAACCAAGGTGGTAGGTCTGAGAATCCGAGGTCCTCCAGCGGACAGAGCCTGTTTTTCTGCACCACCTATAAAATCGTCATACTGAAATTCTCTGCTTCATAACGATCGTCTTCCTGACCCATTATCAGCCTCCTCAGAACCACGGCTGTATGTACAGCTGTTGTGGATGGGTTTCCTGTATCCTTGGTTTCAGTGGATTTCAGGTCTTTGAAGACCAAGACTACACAACTCAGGCTTGGCAGCAATCACCTTTACCCGCTGAACCAGCTCACTGGCCCGATAAGTGATTTTGAATTGTATTCTCTGTCCTCTGTGGACATCTGGTTTTGTACCTTGCACTTTTTCTACGGTAAATTCTCTAATTATTAGCATTGAGTCAGTTTTCAGCTCAGGATTTGTAAATGGACTCAGAGAAGAAACAGTCCTTGTTCACAGGCTGAGATTAAAAGAACACTCCATGTGTGCTTCCATTTCTCAGGACAGTTCCCCAGCAGTTTTGTGGAGACGGTGACAATCCCCAGTCTGAAGGAGGGAGAGAGACTGTTTGTCTGCATCAGTGAATTCCTGTCTCGGGAGCTGAACAGCCTCTCCCTCCATCGAGGTAAGCAGAGCGCCGAGGTTTGCAGAATCTGGCAAATGGGAGTCTTTTAAATGTTCACGCACACTGGGCGTCTGCAAAGTCCTCCACACGGATGTGACTGGTGAGGGTGAGGCCTTACCTAGGAGCGTGGGATAGCTTTCATAGTTATGCATTCTTATATTGTTTTAGATTTTATTGTTTTGAGACAGAGCCTCACTATATATCCCTGGCTTGGAACTTCATCTATAAACCGGGCTGGCCTCAAACTCACAGAGATCCACCTGCTTCTGACTCCTGAATGCTGGAATTAAGGTGTGAGCCATTGTGGCAACCTATCTTTATTTTTAAGTGTGTGTGTGTGTGTGTGTGTGTGTGAGAGAGAGAGAGAGAGAGAGAGAGAGAGAGAGAGAGAGAGGCGGGGGGTGGATCTGAGTATGTGCACATGAGCTACAGGTACCAGGTACCTGGGGAAGTGAAGACATAGAAGTCATAGGCTCTTCTGGTGCCAGAGTTACAGGTGATTGGGAGCTGCCTGATATGTATGGACTGCTGTCCTCTGAATAATAGAATATGTTCTTCTGAACCATCTCTTCAGTCCCTACAAAGGGATTCTTATCTGATCTTCAACACTAAGAGTGTCAGTAACTATACATCATACATAAAAGCATAGTTTGGAAGCTATTACAAACCATTATTTCCACAGGTAAGAAGTGTGGCCTCAGGATAGCAACTCATCAGCGTGTGCTTGTCTGGTGTTACCTTTTTACTCCTCCATGCTGTAGACACTTTAGATAGTGCTATTCTCTTCCCCACATATGATTTTGCTGATGTATTGCTACTTACTAATGTACAACAGGGAAAACAGTCATGTTGAGAGAAGTGTAAGAGTGCCTGTTACTGTGCTTCCACTGGACAATGTAAAAGTTCTCATGAGAACCAGTTTAGGCAGATGGTGCTAGCCCATCCCCAGGATGATTCAGGTATTTATTTCTCACAGTGTACTCCAGTAGGCATGACTCACAAAGATGGAGAGGCAACACTCCATGCATTCACTTGGTTAAGAGACCAGTAGTGCTGCAGACTGAGGCTTGTGATCGAGACTCAGTCACCATATCAACCTAGAAGGGCTGGCAAGCTGGGCTGTTTGTGTTGTAACTGTACTTTTCATATGATGTTGAAGGCAGGTGCTACACACACGCAGAGAGAGAGAGAGAGAGAGAGAGAGAGAGAGAGACAGACAGAGAGACAGACAAAGAAACAGACAGAGAGACAGAGAGAGAGAGACAGAGAGACAGAGAGAGAGAGAGAGACAGACAGAGAGACAGAGAGAGGGGAAGTGAGACCTAGCAAACTTCTCTAGCCCCTAGTCAATAAGAGAAAAAGAGTATTAGATTTTTTTTTCTTATGTTCCTCTTCAATGTTGTGGGAGTTTGTGCATGTTAGCCTATACTCAGTCTCCTACTCTGGTGGGAAGTCAGTATAGACCATGAGGTTACAGCAGGATCTTTGTTCTTGCTTATAGCTAGCCCAGCAGCAGTCTGGAGTCGTGGGCAAGTTACCCTAGGTAGGATGGAAAAAGGGCAAAAGCCTCTTGGTATCTTTCCGGGCCATGCACAGAAGACAGCATGGCCTTGTCGGTCTGTCTGTCTGTACTTATGTACGTACATACGTATGTATGTATGGGTGGATGTATGTATGTATGTTTCAGTGTTAGAGGTTGAACCGGGGCCATGAACACACTAGTCAGTGAGGCCAGCAGCTGGCTACCCAGTCACATCTCCAGCTCTGGACATTGTCTGTCCTAATCCTGGCTCCTAGTGAAAGCAAACATGCACAGACAGTGCCTGTGACACTCAGAAGAGGACATCAACCCACTGGACAGAAGTCACAGGTGGTTGTGAGTCACTGTGTGTGGACACTGGGAACCGAACTCTGATCGTCTGCCTGAAAAGCAAGTGCTCCTAACCACTGAGCTTTTCCTCCAGCCCTGTATTTATATTCTTAATTAACAAACAAAAATTTTCATGTATGGGTGTCTGCCTATGTACCTGTGAGCCATGTGCGTGCCTGGTGCCTACAGTGGCCAGAAGAGGGCGTCAGATCCCCTGGAACTGGATTTGGAAACGTTGTGTGCTGCCATGTGGGTGCTGGGAACCAAATCTGGTTCTCTTCCGGAGTAGGACATGATCTTATCTGCTGAGTCCATGAATCTGTAGGTAACTTGACTCCTTGTGACCTGTTAAACCTAAAAAGCTTAACATGGAGTCCAGAGGAAGAGGAAGCTGGGATGAGAGTCCGCAGGAGAGAGGAGAGGATGCTGGGATGAGAGTCCACAGGAGAGAGGAGAGGATGCTGGGATGAGAGTCCACAGGAGAGAGGAGAGGAAGCTGGGATGAGAGTCCACAGGAGAGAGGAGAGGAAGCTGGGATGAGAATCCACAGGAGAGAGGAGAGGATGCTTGGATGAGAGTCCACAGGAGAGAGGAGAGGATGCTGGGATGAGAAGCCACAGGAGAGAGGAGAGGATGCTGGGATGAGAGGCCACAGGAGAGAGGAGAGGATGCTGGGATGAGAGGCCACAGGAGACTTTTTTTTTTATTGGATATATTCTTTATTTATATCTCAAATGTTATCCCCTTTCCCAGTTCCCCCCTCCCAGATAGCCCCATCCCATCCTCCCTCCCCCTACTTCTGTGAGGGTGTTCCTCCACTCACCCTGTCCCACCTCCCCGCCCTCGATGCCCCTACATTGGGGCATCTATCGAGCCTTCATAGGACCAAGGACATCTCCTCCCATTGTTAATGGCTTCTGATTTGAAAAAGTCAAGCTTTCTTGGACAAAGAGGTTAACGTGTCCCTTTCTGTGAAGCTTGACACACTGAAGTTATATATGGCACATCACATCAGCAAGAAGTAATTTCACTATTTGGAAGCAAAGTTACTACAGAATGAAGTATTGTTTTAGACTGCACACAGCTTATCAGATGTAAGTCTGAGGTTCCCTGATTTTCAAGTCTAGGCCTTGAGAGAGCCTTTCCACTTCGTTAGACCAAAAGTGAATTTGCCACGAGAACAGCTCAGCTCAGAGCTGCCCTCTACTGTTTTTGCTTTATCCAAATCCCTGTGGTATCATTTTTGATCTGTCCCTAGGAACCTTCACTGTAGCTGTCTTAGTTAGGGTTTCTATTGCTGTGATAAACACCATGACAGAAAAACAAGCTGAGGATGAAGGGAATTATTCAGTTTACACTTCCACAGCACATCACTGAGGAAGTCAGGACAGGAACTCAAGCAGGGCAGGAACCTGGAGGCAGGCGCTGACACAGAGGCCATAGAAGGGTTCTGCTTACTGACTTGCTTCCACTGGCTTGCTCAGCCTGCCTTCTTAAAAAACCCAGGACCTTCAGCCCAGGGATAACCCCACCCACAATGTGCTGGGCCCTCCCCCTTCAATCACTAATTAAGAAAATGTCTTACAGCGGATCTTAAGGAGGCATCCTCTCAGTTGAGGTTCTCTCCCTTCAGATAACTCTCGTTTGTGTGTCGAGCTGACTTAAGGCCAGCCAGCACAGTAGTGGTGTGGCTTCTCTTCTTCATATACAGAACTTTGCTGATAAATGGATGAGAAGGAGATGTGGAAACGTTTAAGAGTATTGGGGTGCTAAGAGTATTGGGGTGATAAGAGTGTAGTTCGGTTGGCAGTCTGCTTGACTGAAGTCCACAAAGCCAGGAGTTCAGTGTTACTAATCCCAGCATTCAGGAGATTGAGGCAGAAAGATCTAGAGCTCAGTTGTCTTCAGCTACAGTGCCAGCCTAGGCTAAATGAGAGCTGTTTTGTGTTTTACTGCCTTTTTAGTTGCTATTAAGTTACACTTAAGAATTATTTTAAGGTTAGTAAGAGCAGCTGGAGAGATGGCTCAGTGGTCAAGAGCACCAGCTGCTTTTCCTGGGGACCCAGGTTCAATTCCCAGCACCCACGTGGAGGCTCACAGTCATCTGTATCTCCAATTCTAAAGGATCTGACTCCCTCTTCTGGCCTCTTTGGGACCGCACAAACAGGGTGCACAGACAATCATGCAAGCAATGCATCCATACACATGAAAGAAAAGTAGATGAAATTGCCAAAAGAGAAAACTTGTGTGTGTGTGTGTGCGCGCGCATGCACACACACAGGTTCATAATTTGTGTTTGTGTTATGAGTAGTGTTAAAAAGTGGGTACTATGGCCTAGAGGGTAGATTGCTCATGGCCCTAGATCTAAATCTATCGTTGCCATGCACCATGGAGTAGCTGTGATGTTGGGCTAGTTATTTACAACTTTCAGACCTAGTTTTCTTATGGAACAGTTGGAGGTGATGGCATTCCTATATCAGAGTAGCTGTTGGGGTTGCTGGGTTTGGAGTGTGACCCAGGCGGAGAGAAGCTCGGTGGCTCCTCGGTTTCGATGTGCCCGGGCCTGTTGCTCCATCACTCTGTGAGGTGGTTGTGTGCTGGGTGCTTCCCCAGAGTCTCCTGGAATTGGAGTCATCAGTAACTCTTCCAGCAGGTGTCACCCTTGCCCCCTTCCCTGAAGCCAAGCCATTGTTTCAGATTTGAAAACAAAACTGTCGTCTAGAAGAGTCAGCATGAGTGGCTAGAGTCACCAACTGCACAAAGAGTAAAAACTAGAGAACAAAAAGTGGGGCAAGAAAGAAAAGGAAAGGAAAAAAGAATACGGCAAGCAAAAGACAAAAAGACCAGGAGAGTAAGACTAAGAAAGGGCTGCATATTATGGGATACCTCCTATCATTCCTATTAGAGAATGTATTAATCCTTAGATTCTCCAGAAAAAACAACTCCACCATTTTGGGCCAAATTAAAAGTAAGCTTTATTGAATAGTAACTACTGACCAAGACATGAACTTTGGTCAGGACCATTCTAGAATTTCCCAGCTGGAATTCCATCCAGGGACTTGTTGCAGGGACTTGTAAAGACAAATCTGTAGGCCTCCATAGTTACCAAGAACTACAATTCCCAACATTCCAAGAAGTTACCTGTTTCCTGAGCAGATGGGGCTTACTTTAATTTTCGGCATTACAAATGTTTATGACTGTCTAAGCCTTGCAGTCTGGGTTACCTCCTCTTAAAAGGCCAATAAAATCAAGTGATGATTTATAAATAATGCTGCCTGATCTTTATCTATCAGTCAAAGCACGAGAACCCTAAATCTTTTTTTTTTTTTGGTTTTTCGAGACAGGGTTTCTCTGTCCTGGAACTCACTTTGTAGACCAGGCTGGCCTCGAACTCAGAAATCCTCCTGCCTCTGCCTCCCAAGTGCTGGGATTAAAGGCATGCGCCACCACCGCCCGACTGAGAACCCTAAATCTTAATGCCACGTATTGAAGTATTAGGACAAAACTCCAATTAGTTTCCTTAAATTATGTGGCCTACACAAAGCACACAGCACCCTGGGCAGTTAGTGCCACGAGTGTCCTCAAGGAGGAAGCCAACTCTGCAGAGCCGGACGGCTTGTGACAGACTCGAACAAGACCTACATTCCTTCCTATATGTAATCTTACTTCTAAACCACTTCCGGATCAAATAAAAATTGCAGCCAGAGAAACCACACCATGGTGGGCCAAAGGCCAGAGTGGCCCTGAGGTTGTCACAGCTTCCACAGTTCTGGTCCCAAACCTGGTCCTGCCAATCCAGGACTTGGTGTTTGTGAAGGCTAGAACCGCTGGATATCCTCCACTCCTAAAGAATTAGCCAGGACTCCAGGGGAGTAGCTTGTTTGACTAATTAAAGCAGGAGATTTTTTTAAAAAAACAAAACAAAAACAGAGAAACCAAACCAAACCAACCAACAAACAAAAATCCAAAAACCCACCCCAGGAATAGTTAGGCCTATAAAATAAAGACAGTTATCGGGTATGGGGAGAAAAGCAATCAAAAAGGGTAAGGTGGGTAGTGTCGGACTAAAGTAACGTGCCATCTCAAGTAACGTGCCATCTAGCTTGTGTGTTGGGAGTGGGGGGTGTCTAGCTTGTGTGTTGGGGGTGGGGGGTGTCTAGCTTGTGTGTTGGGGGTGGGGGGTGTCTAGCTTGTGTGTTGGGGGTGGGGGGTGTCTAGCTTGTGTGTTGGGGGTAGAGGGCGTTGTCTTGTTTTGAAAGTCCACCTTTATTATCTGTGAATCACTCGCAGCAGAGTGACTGGCTGCCCGGAAGAGAAGCTCATCAAAACCGCTCTGCTGGAAGAGAGAGGAGAACAGCCCTATTGTCCAGGCTCATGGAGGTCTGGCCAAGCAGACAGCAGTGCGTGAAGTGAGCCAGGCATTCAAGGCTGGCGAGTGGGAGTTATGACATGCTTTGATTTTCCTATTCACCAAGAGACCCATTGTGTCTGAGCAGTCATGTCACCAGTGACATCCCCCTGTGGCCTGCATGGCAGGCCTTAGGGCCGTGGGGGGTGGGCACTTGTAATTCTTAGGACCAAGGCTTTGGCCGGTGGATGTGGGTTCATAAATTAAGAACTACAGAATAATGGGGGCAGGACAGTAAAAAGTAGAAAATATGTGAGGTGTCTGCCACTAAATGTAAATTGTTGTGTCTGGTGCCATGCACTGTGTGGAGATACAAATGCCAAGATTGAAGGGACCAAGTGGGGGTCTCATTGGTAGAGCACAGGGTAGACCACAGGTGATCCCCAAGCTGACGTGAGTGCCTAAGGCACTTCAAGGAAGACTGCTGAGGTTTCAAATGAGACAGAAGCAATGGTAAAGATTTGGGGTTCAGCAGGGTATTTGGTACATGCTTTTAATGCAGGCACTTGGAAGGCTGAGGCAGGAGGATTGCAAGTTTGAAACCAACCTGGAATACCCTGTCTAAAAGGCAAAACAAAGTAAAAACTCTCTTGTGTGAGCCTGGGTCTCATATCATGGGTGAGGTCGTGATGGGTTATCGGAGAGCAGAGACGTTAGAACTGGACAAAACCTGAGCTACACTCAGATGTGGCAAAGACAGAATAGCCTGTTGTTGCCCTGTGAAGAAACTTCTTCAGAGTGTGTACAGAACAAACATGTTTTATTGATTTCAGTCAATAAGAATAGGATTGTTCCTAGCACCTGGGAGTCTGAGGCAGGAGAATTGGCACAAGTTTCAGGCCAGCCCATGCTCTGGAGTGAGACCCTATCTCAGAAAACAAGGGTTATTAGGGAAGAAACTGGTGAGCAGTAGGCCACCATGCCTCACAACTAAAGCTTGAGCAAAAGGATGTGGTAAAATAAATTGGTCCGTTTATCATTTGATAGGCTGGAAGAAATAATTTGGGGATAAAATTTCAAAGGGAAGATGGTGGGGATTAGAACAGGCTAGGGTATTAGCAATGAGAATTAATACATGGGAGACATGTTTTGAAAGAAGAAACTAGAGGAAGCAAGGGTGTTAGCAGTGGGAGCCAATGGTCGACACAGGATGTGATGAACTTGAGAGTTGAGGGCAGAGAATAGGCGTCAGGATGAGATGGATACTGAGAGCTCCCTGTCCAAGGCAGCGTCTCCGACTCTTAGGGCACAAAAGGGAAGTGTGCACTTGGGAAGGTAGTACACACAAGCGTCTTTAAAGAAATCAAGAACAGTGCTGAGAGGTGACTGAGAGGTGGCGGCACTGGCTGTTCCCGCAGAGGACCTGGGTTCAATTCCCAGCATCTACTAGTGACCCACAACCACCATGGTTCTAGTTCCCAGAGATCGGACTCCCTCTTCTGGCCTTCTCAGGCACTGCATACATCTGGCGCCCAGACATACATGCAGGCAAACAGCAATGCATATACAGGAAATCTCTTTTAAAGGCCCAGGAGCATATAAAAACAAGAACAGAACAGCTAGCCCACTGTCCAGCGTGTTTGACTGGGAACCATGCGCCGCAGCCCCATCCATCCTTCTTACTGTTTGCTGCTGTTCTACATCCCTGGAGCAGCTCTGAGCACAGAGGTGACCCAAGCACTGGCCAGGGGGGAAAGCAAAAAGTACGATTAAAATTCGTAATCCACAGAATGATATTCATAGTTACATAATCCAGAGTTTGTTATACAGCAATTGATTCTGTATAGAACCTTGGGATGTGTTTTTAAAACTGGTAAATCTAAACACTAGGGCAAATGTAACTTTTGGCTTATGTTTTGTGAAGATAACCAGAGATACTGGTTATTTGAAGAGCTGGTTACTGGTCACTGGTCACTGAGTCAGCAGGTGAAGGTACTTGCTGCCAACCCAGCGACCTGAGCTCTATCTCCAGGATCTAGGTGATAGAAGGAGACATTCTTCTCAAATATCCATGCAATCCTAGCACCTGAGGGTGCTGAGGCAGGAGAGCTGTGGTGACAGCCTGGGCCACAGGCAGTCCTGTCCCAACAACAGCAAAAGGGGGATTGCACCATTGGTCCGGGGTGGTCCCTGGGGCTCTGGCCAAGGTCCTGACTTTTGCTTCTCTTTCTCCAGGAGACCTGGTGATTATCGATGGAGCTCCCAGTGCAGGATGGGTGCAGGGCCGGAGCTGCTGGGGCGCCCGGGGCTTCTTCCCATCTTCATGTGTCCAAGAGCTCTGCCTCTCCTCTCAGAGCCGACAGTGGCACTCGCAGAGTCGGCTGCTTCCGCCTTCAGAGTACTCTATGGGACAAGCGCGGGCCCTCATGGGCCTTTCTGCTCAGTTGGATGAGGAGTTAGATTTCAGGGAAGGAGACGTGATCACCATTATCGGGGTGCCTGAGCCAGGCTGGTTTGAAGGAGAGTTAGAGGGCCGAAGGGGCATTTTCCCAGAAGGTTTCGTAGAGCTGCTGGGGCCCCTAAGGACTGTGGATGAGTCGCTAAACTCTGGATGTGGGGATAACTCCACTGTCAATGGTGAAGTGGATGTCTCCCCAGAAGAAGTGGAGAGTGGGGGCGACGAGGACGACCAGCAGACGGGGACCTATGGAATCGCCCTCTACAGATTCCAAGCCCTGGAGACGAATGAGTTGGATTTTGAGGTAGGGGACAAAATTCAAATCCTGGGGACCTTGGAGGATGGCTGGCTGGAAGGACGTCTGAAGGGCAAGACAGGCATCTTTCCCCATCGCTTTGTGAAGTTATGTTCTAGCAACAGGACAGAGGGAACCACGGCTCAGCCCCAGGAAGACAGCTTCCTCAAGAACTCTGAAAACTCTGTGGGCGAGGCAGGGGACTCCATGGAAGAGGAAGCAAGACAGGAAGTCCAGGAGTGTGAAGAAGAAGAAAGACCTGACTGTGACCTTCCAGAACAAGCCTCTGTGCCCCAAGATCATGTAGCACCCGAGTGTATTGGAGATAGGATCTCTGGTCAGGGTGAGGATGTCTCAGGAAGCTCCCCAGATGTGGAGCTTCTTGAAAGGCCTCTTGCTAAAGACCTTTCCACACCTGACCCCTCAGAGGAAGTCAATGGTATTTCTTCCCAGCCTAAGGTACCTCTTCATCCCAGAGTGCAGAAGAGCCAACATTATTTAACAGCAGGAGAGAGTCACCAAAGCTCAGACCCGTTCTCCAAGCTTGTCCCTCTAGAAGCCAGGATCAGAGACTACTCCAGCCTGCCTCCAAGAAGAACGCATGCCCAGTGTTCACTCCAGAAGCCAGTGCCCCACCTCCAGAGGGCCTCCTCTCTTACAGTCTCAGGGCTATACAGACCTAGCCACTTTTGCCATCCAGTCATGGCCAGCTACGCTCAGAAACACCAAACAGCTACAGAAAATACTGCCAGCCTCTACTGTGCACCAGAAAGACCAGAGAGGAGGCCTGGCCTACCAGACAGTGGGCCTGCCACAGAAATGACCACAGCATCACAGGGGGACAGCCTGGACCTAGATTCCAAGTTGACCCAACAGCTGATAGAGTTTGAGAAGAGTGCGTCAGGGCCCAGCACAGAGCCAGAGAAAATTGTACGCCGCTTCTCAATCATGGACTTTTACTCTGAGAAGGATATCGTGAGAGGCTCCTCAAACTCACTGTCCTTACAGGCTTTCCCTGAGAGGAGAAAGGTCCTGAGGCCACCACCACCTAGACCCTGTACCCCAACACCCATTTCTCCCCACTTGCTGGTTGACCAGAGCCCGAAACCTGTACCTGCCTTGGTTGTGCGGCCCTCCCGGCCAGCCCCCCTGCCTCCTCCTACCCAGCAGAGGATGAACACAGCTTCCCCTAATCCCACCTCCTGTGCCCATCCCGGTTGGGAGGCCCCAGAGAATGAGAGCTCTGAGCCCATGGAGAAGAGCCCAGCCCAGACTTTTCCATGCCCCTCTGTGCTGGCGAGGATTCAGGATGTGGAACACGACCTGGACGTGTGCACCAGGGCTCAGGAAGAGCTGAACTTGTTGTTAGAGGAAAAGCAAGATGAATCGTCGAGGGCAGAGGCTCTTGAGACTCTCACATCCTATGAGAAAACCATTCAGAGTCTGAACCTGGAGCTCCAGCAGCTGAGAGGTAAGTGCGACTGTAGGTCCCGGTCAGGAGGCTCCATGAGGGCCTCGCCATGTGAGAAACATCTGATCGGCCCAGATTTACAGCCTCATTACCCGGTCCCTCCTTCTGTCGCCTAATGAGATTGCTCTGTCTGGCTGTATCTGTGACTGCCGTGTCCTCCGTCTTCATTTTCTGCTCATACAGAGAAGCCCGGTCTCAGAGACGTGCACTTTCCGTTAACACCGTACCCTGTGGCATCCAGGGTGCATTGCAAATAGGAAAACCTTAAAGGAGACTGTCTTAAAGAGTTTTAAAAGAACTTAAGTCTCCCAGGCCAAGTCTCCCGAGAAAGCTGAAACTCGTATCTTTATGATCAGGGGCCGTATTTCAGTAGTAATGGCTTATATCTCTTACTGTTACTAAGCATTTGTTCTTAGCGTTTGTCTACATAGAAGACATACCCAGCCCTGGTAGAAGTACATAGAGGGGTGTTCAGATGGCCACTATAGAGGGAGAATTAAACTTGGAGCCAGTTAGTAGCCTGCCAAGAGAGCTGAGGTTTAAGTGACATTTTTCACTACCCTCGTGTCTTTCTTCCCCCGTGTGTAGGCATGCATGCAGATGTGTGTAGCTGTGTATAGGTCAGAGGTCAGCCTTCGGTATTGTTGCTCAACTAAGGTCACCTTGTGTTTTTTGAGACTGCTCTCATTGGCCTAGAGCAGTGATTCTTAGCTTTCCTAATGCTCGACCCTCTAATGCAGTTCCTCACGTTGTGGTGACCCCAGCCATAAAATTATTTTTGTTGCTACCCCATAACTGTAATTTTTGTTAGTTATGAATCATCATGTAGGTATCTGATATGTAGGATCTCTTATATGAGACCGCCGTGAAAGGGTTGTTTAACCCTAAAGGGGTCATGACCCACAGACTGAGAACCGCTTGTCTGGAGCTGGCCAGTTATGCTGGCCCAGCTGGCCAGTGAGCCCCACCTGCCTCTACTTCCCCAGTGCTGAGGTTAGAGGCCTAGGCCACCGTACCCGGCTGTGTACATGGGTGTGAGGACTTGAATGTAGGTCCTGTGCTAATGCAGCACGCTCATTAAGCCATCTCCTCAGTCCCCTCTGGAGACTTGACATTCATCACACTCACAGAAAAATGATGTATAAAGTGGAGATGGTGCGTGGTAGTATGTGCCTTTAATCTGAGCACTCAGGAGGCTGAGGCAGGAGAATTGTCACAAGTTCAAAGCTAATCTTGGCAACATAACTAAGCCCCATCTCAGGGAAAAAGCAGATGAATGGTGGTACAAACCTACCTCCCTGTTGACCTTAGACCTCTAAAACAGGGTGTAGAAAGAGTACCACTAGAGGGCAGAGCGATGGCTCAGTGTTTACAAGAGGACCTGGGCTCTGTTACCAGCACCACATTGTGACTCAGAACTATTTGTAACTCCAGTTCCAGAGAATTTAGTATCCTCTTCTGGTCTTCCAGACTATCAGGTATGCATGCAGTCCACATACATGCATGCAGGCAAAGCACTTGGAGAGATAGATAGATGGATGGATGGATGGATGATGGATGGATGGATGGTGGAAGAATCCATCCATCCATCTATCTATCTTTTGGGTTTTCTTGTTTGTTTGTTTTTTGTTTAGGTTTGATTTTGGTTTTTTGATACATGGTTTCTCTGTATAGCCCTGGCTATCCTGGAATTCATTCTGTAGACCAGGCTGGCTTCACAGAAATCCACCTGCCTCCCGCCTCCTGCCTCCCACCTCCAGAGTGCTGGGATTAAAGGAGTGTGCCACTACTGCCTGGCCCTAGATGCATCTTTTAAGGATCCATTAAGAAAAAAATATTATTGGAAAACCCAAAATTGAGTCATTTTCTGAAAGACAGAAATCAGCTGGAACTGAGAGAGTAAGGAAACCTCTATCCAAGGGATAAGTGCCCAGGAATGTGGTCCAATTCTAAGACGAGGCAACTGGAAGGGTCCTAGAACAAGCTCAATGTAACTGGGCCGCTGGCCACCTGTGCTGAGCGGGAGCATTTGTCCCTGAGCCGTGGGATAGGTGCTTAGCAATCTTTCAGTCAAGTGTTCCTGTGACAGCCACCTGAGCGCTTGGAATTCCTGCCGCCTTGGCGACTTGCTTCTGTCATTTTGAGCTTGGACTCCTGGGTCCTGCAGACTGCCAGCCACTTACCCGACAGTTACTGCAGCAAGACATCCAGCCCTGTGCAGACCACACAGTCACACTGTCCACTGTGGCTGCTGCTCCTAAGACCCTGAACTTTGACCTCATGAGAGTATCCGTAGTAGCAGCCTCCACTCTTCCGTTCATTTTGGTTTTGTATCTGATGCTACCCATTAGTTGTTCTCAACGCCTCAGGTTCCTTTCCACTGCTAAGTTTTTCTTTTTGCCAGGTGTGGTGGTGTGCAGTGGCACAGGCAAGTGGATCTCTGTGAGTTCGAGGCCAGCCTGGTCTACAAAGAGAGTTCCAGGACAGCCAGGGCTACACAGAGAAACCCTGTCTCTAAAAACAAACAACCAGAAAGGTTTTTCTTCTCCTGTGGTAACATTATGGTTTGATAGTTTTGTATGGTTCAAAGATGCTAAGTCTTTGTGGAACTATTTTTAAGATGAATTTTTATTTCTATTTATGTGTACTTATATGTGTGTGCGTGCGTGCGAGAGAGAGAGAGAGAGAGAGAGAGAGAGAGAGAGAGAGAGAGAGAGAGCGCAAATATGAGCATATGAGCATGTGAGATATGCTGTGGCTGCGAGTGCTCTTGGCCGGCCAAGGAAAGGAGAGCTTCAGATGCCCTGGGGCTGTAGGATGCTACAGTTTGCATAGATCATAAGTGTAAATAAGCTCACTACTATATGTTTTATTTGTAAGTGTGAATTGTTTTTATGAGCATGCGGGGTCATGAGCTTATGGTCTCCCAGACACGCACTTAACAGCTCTGAACCAAGCGATTGGACCCTGCGTCCTGGACCCTTGGTACTGTCTGAGCACTCACCCGGGTGGGGAGTGTCTCCAGTCCTCTCCCCTGGTCTGAGTGTGTCCCACTTCTGGTTAATCACAGTGGTGGGGTCCTTCAACTGGCATCTCTAATGTTAGGCTTTTTTCTCATAGGAGAGTCCTAGTCTTTTCTCTCATTTTCTAGGTGTCTCACTTAATTTTGGGGGAGGCTTTTTTATGTACTTATTTTATTGGGTGTGCATGTCTGATCTCTGTCAGAAGGTGATTGACAAAGTTCAGGCTCAAGGTGGGAGGATACTGGCAAATTCCTTCACACAATGTTTTTAGGGTTCTAGTTTTCCTCTGTTGTTGGATTTTTAGGTTTTATTTTTTTATTAGTTTTAACACTCTGTGTGTGTCTAAGACCCCCTGAAGCTGAGACACAGGCAGCCGTGAGCCCCCTGAAGTGGGTACGTGGAACCCGACAGAGTCTCTCTAAGAGCAGACCATGTTCTAACTTCTAAGTGTCTCTTCTGCCTGAGGTGCCCTTTGACAACCTATAATTATATACTATTAGCTCAGCATTTGGATAGTTTTAAGATGTGGTTTATATATCTTCTAATTTTTTAGCTTTTTTTTTTTTTTGATGTGAAGGGTCCAAATAACTTAGACTTCATTATGGGAAATCCATAGGCTAGATAAGCAGTGTTTGGCTCTAACTGGGAATTGGAGTTTTACATTTCAAATTATCATATGTATTAAGGTAGAGTGCTACAAGGTAGTTATAGATTGTCCTGAGAGACCATGACATTTGGCATAAGCTCAGGTCAAGCCAATGTCATCTAAAAAATACCTTTATTTTTGCTGAGAGCAGGGTATGGCGTGATGTACATTCTAGAAGTGCTGTTTGCCTCTTGGAGTTCCAGTCACGTGAGCTGAAGATCCACAAGTCAGGGGCTTCATCTAAAGCACTGTGCCTTGCAATCTTCTGACTCTCTAGGCAGCAGACACAGTATAGGTCAGTCCTCAGACATTTTGATTTCTGTTTTCTTTTTAGTTTTTTGAGACAGGATTTCTCTGTGTAGCCCTGTTATCTTGGAACTCACTATGTAGACTAGGTTGGCCTTGAACTCACAGAGATCCTCCTGCCTCTGCCTGTGAGTGCTGGGATGAAAGGTGTACACCACCAGCAGCACCCAGATGACATTGGGTTCCTTAGAACTTGTTACATTTAGAAGTTCCAGTTAGAGCTGCCAAGTGCTGAATCCTGGGAGAGGCTGGTTCTAGCCAGTCATAGTTCTTTCCCTTCTCTAGGTGAGGCTTACATACCTGAATTTGACACTTAGTCTCCATGTGCATGAATTCCTCCTCCGCCAAAGGCATTCAGTCTGAGCCAAGCATGGCCTACGCCGGTTAGTAAGAAAGACACATTCATGGTATCGCTCACACTCATGTCGGAAACTCTAGTGATGCTACTGACACTGCCCTCTGGTTAATCACACTTTCTGTCCTGTAGCTTTTGAGCCGTGCCCACAGCCTACAGAGTTACTCTCAGTGCGGGAAATCCGCTGCTTGCTCTCACTACCGAGTGAGTCAGCCTCCCACTCAGCACAAACCTAGCTTCCAGCTTCTCATTCTTGTCTCTAACGTACTGTCAGGAAAGAGGTCTATGAGAGGCATAAGACTGTTTATTTGAGACAGGGTCTCACTGTCTAATCCTGGCTGGCTTGGAACATGTGTGCATGTGTGCATGCGTGGCATATGCATATGTATATTCATGTGTGCCCAGGCACATGTATGTTAAGAGCAGAGGATGTTGGGTGGCTCTACCACTTTCTGCTTTATCCGCGTGAGACAGGGTTTCTCGCGGAGTCTGGCATTCACTGTTGTTTGGCTAGGCCAGCTGGCTACAAGCACCAGCAGCCTTCCTGCCTCAGCCTACCGGACCCCCAACTCCCAGTCACATACACACACCAATCCTCAGCCGGGGTTACAGGCCCATGTGACTATACCAGGTTCATTTGTTTGTTTAATGTGGGTGTCGAGGACTCGAACCCAGGTTCTTCTATTTGTACAGCAAGCCCTCTAACCCACTGAGCCATCTTTCTAGTCCCTGGCCTTGAACTTCTGCCTGCCCGGCTTTAGCCTCCCTGAGTGCTAGCACAGAGGGCATGCCTGCTGCCACACCTGTCTCAGAGTAATTTTTAATGATGACTCGTAAATGAGATCAGAGCATGTTTTTAAGGAAAATCCTATTTTCAACAAAACATTGGGTGGGATCTAAGGCACACTGAAGAAAGCCAATAGATTAACAATTGGAAGATTACTGGTAAGGAACAACAAAGCAATCTATAATATTCTAGAGACAATCAAAACATGCAACGCAGGTTTTGTCTCTATAAAAAATATTCTAAAAACTGCTTGTAATGTCTCTGGTATAATATTTCTTTCTCCAAGTAATAAAATAGAATAAACTATCCAAGCCTGAGCCAGTTGTGATGGCACACAGATAATCTCAACACTTGGGGGACACAGGTAGTGGGATCTGAGTTCCAGGTCAGCTAGGGCTACAGAGTGAGACCCCTTCTCAAAAATAAATAATATAGTCAAGCCAATTTGTGCTTTTTTTTTTCAAATGTTAAAAGTGTAGAGCCAGGGTGTAGCTCATCCAATCCTGGTATCTCCCCCGCCAGGGAGTGAAAAGTAAGACAATAATAATCTTTCCCTTTTTCTAGTCTGTCAGTACACAGGAAGAGAGCTAGTATCCTTAACCCACGTGGCATCTGCTTTAGGGTGTTGGCTCAGTACGAATTACCTAGTTAAATCAGCTGGTACAAAACAGCAAACATAGTCTGAACCTATGAATAATCTGTCCATTCAGAATAGTAACTAGTTTGTCCTTTTAGGGCTGATGGTTTAATGGAGTTAGGATTGTTTATTTGCTTTTGACTGATCGGTGAGTCACAGTTGTTTGCAGTTTGTAGGGTGACTTTGCAAACCTTATTTCCTCATGCTCAGGGTCAGGCACAGGGTGGGAAACTGCAGTAGACGGACTTTGCAGGGCATAACAAAAGAGCTTGAGCTAGCCTGAGACCCTGTCATGCTGTGAGTCCCTGAGTGTGCCCGTTCAAACCAACCTACTACAGGCAGCTGTGATGAATAAGTAGGAACCACACTGCTGAGGGTATCCGTGTGTGTGTGTGTGTGTGTGTGTGTGTGTGTGTGTGTGTGTGTGTTGTGTGGGAGCACGAGTATGGAGGGCAAAGGTCAGCCTTATGACTCAGGTGTTCTCTGCTCTCTACCTTGTCTCTGAGGCATCATCTCACGGGCCTGCAGTTTTCCAGTCAGGCTGAGCTTGCAGGGAAAGAAGCCCCAGTGATCCACCTGTCTCCACCTCCCAGTTTTAGAAACCTAAACTTTAGCACCCAGCTTTTGTTATGTGTTCTAGGGGTCAAATTGAGCAAACATTCCTGGCTGTCTCTGCAACCCCTAGCTCCAACTTTCTTGAGCATGATCACGTGCTAACTAACAGGGGTTGGAGAAGATTATGATCCAGAGCTTAGCACCAGAGCCCTCCCAGCGCCGAGTGTGGGGCCCCGAGGACGTAGACCAGCACAGGATTGGGAGTCGGGGAGAAGGAAAAGTAAGAAAGACTTTCAAAGGAGAAAGTTAACCAGTCAAAGCTATGAGGAAGCCAGATATGGTAGCTCATGCCTTTAAGTCTGAGTTCTGGGCTAGCCTGGTCTATATAGCAAGTTCCAGTCCAGCCACAGACACAGGACTAGGGGTGTAGATCACTCAGTGGCAGACTGTGGGAAGCCCTGGATTGAGCCCCCAGAACAAACCACAAACAGCGACCCAGCTCACTTCCCCTGCGGTAGGTAGCTTTCTTCATTTTACACAGTGTCTTCCTCTGACCTTCCGTAAGTTCTGTCTTCTTACCTCTAATGTAGCTTTCTCTTTTTATCTCTCCCCTTGGCGACCTACCAGCTGCACTTTCCTTATCAGGATTGCTTTGTCAAAGATACTGTTGCTAGAGAACTTTGTTTTCCCAAACAGTCAGTCAGTCAGTCTCTCTCTCTCTCTCTCTCTCTCTCTCTCTCTCTCTCTCTCTCTCTCTCCCTCTCCCTCTCCCTCTCCCTCTCCCTCTCCCTCTCCCTCTCCCTCTCCCTCTCCCTCTCCCTCTCCCTCTCCCTCTCTCTCTCTCTCTCTCTCTCTCTCTCTCTCTCTGTGTGTGTGTGTGTGTGTGTGTCTCCTTGTAGAGGCCAGAGGTCAAGGACAAATTGCAGAAGTTGTTTTCTCTTTCTACCCTGTGGGTTTGGGAGATTGAACCCAGGCTATCACTTGGTGACGGGCACTTTACCAGCTGAGCTAGCTTACCAGCCCCCCCACCCCACCCCTTTTCTGAAATTTAAAAATTATGTCCATATATATGTGCCCTGGCATGCGTAAGGAGGTGAGAGACAACTTTCAACCTTGAACTCAGGTAACAGGTTGCTTGGCAGATGCCTTTACCTGCTGCGCTAGCCTCTGCCTCTCCCCGTTTTTAAATAGTATCTCATATGTAGCTGTAGCAGGTCTCAGGTTTCAGGATCCACCCTCCTCCCAGTGCTACTTGCTGAAATTATTGTAACTGTATAGCACAGTGCCCAACTAGAGTGATTAGTCTTTTTGTTGTTGTTTTGGCTTGTTTGGGTTTTTTTTTTTTTTAACTCTGAGTTTCCCTATGTAACCCTGGCTGGCCTAAAATTTGCTGTGTAGACCGGGCTGCCCCAAACTCCTGAGTGCTGGGATAAAAGGAAAGTAACCTTTGTTTTCAGTTGGATTAGAAATGACCAAGATCATCGGATTTTAGACTTAAAAGCAGAGAGACCGTCAGCTTCCTCATTTCACACACAAGAACGTAACAACTGGGGCTGAAGAGATGTCTTACAGTTAAGAACGTGGGTTGCTCTGGAAAAGGATCTAGGTTCTGTTTTTAGCAGGATGGCTAGAAAGCACGGGTACCTTCTCTCATGTACACACACTCACAGAGACACACGGGTGTACAGGATTTTAAAAATAAAGTAAATCTGGAAGGAGGAAGGGAGGGAGGGAGGAAAGAAGGAAGGAAGGAAGGAAGGAAGGAAGGAAGGAAGGAGGGCAGGCGGGCGGGCAGCAGGCAGGCAGGCAGGCAGGCAGGCAGGCAGGCAGGCAGCAGGCAGGCAGGCAGGCAGGCAGGCAGGCAAGTAGCCAGATGTAGTGGCAAGTTCTTTTAATCCCAGGACTCAAGAGGCAGAGAGAGGCAGGAGGATCCCTGTAAGTTTCAGCTTAGCCTGGCCTACATAGTGAAATCCTGTTCCAAAAATAAAAACAGCTTCATTGTCAGGTGAGTTCTCTATAGATTTTGCTGTTGTTTTGGATAAAGTTGTCCTCCTAAATACTGTTGCCTGTTTGGTGAGCAAATCACTGTCTTAACTTTATAGATTACAATCTCGATCAGCACAACAGTCCTGTGTGCTCCCGTGGGGATCTGGATGTTGGTGTACTGGGGGTGAGGAGCTGCCTGTGCAGGGGAGGCCAGGAAGTCAGGACTGGAAATGAGGGAGTGGTAGTACAGGCAGGAGGAGAGCAGTCATTGATGAACTGTACCATGGTAGCATGGCAACATGGTAGAATGTCCATGCCAGGCGTAACTGCTTTCATCTGACTTCATGTAGCAGTGTATGCGATCATAGACAAGTGATTCCAGCACCCAGACTCTCAGGACACTCACACTGGCTTTGAACTTGCTGTTTAGCCAGGATGACTGAACTCTCAATCTTCCTGCCAAGTGCTGGAATTAGAGCCATTCCTCACCAGATCCAACTGGATTATTGCTTTATGTGTAGTAAAAATAATAGTAATTGCTTGCTAACTTTGAAGGATAGTGAAAATCAAACCAGACTTCTTTTTTGACTTCTAGCACCAATCATAGCTTGTACATGCATGCTCCTGCTCACTCAATTGCACATATACACACAAGCACCCAGGCACACATACATATACACATACATACACACATGTACCCAGGCACACACACATGTGTACATATACACACACACTGAAGTCATAATGTCTAGGACTGTCACTGCTGCTATTGATGGAAAGATTCATGAGAAGAAAATATGTGGACTGAATCTCAGGGGAAGATCAGAAGTTTTGATAAACTAAAGAGGATCTCAAAGTGGACAAAATCCAAGCATGATGGCACAGGCCTGAAAACTCAGCTTACTCAAGAAGGTGAGGAAGGAGGCTTATAAATTCAAAGTCTGTCTGGGCTACAGAGTGAGTTCAAGACCAGTCTGAACAACTTAGTGAGCCCCTTTCTCAAACAGAGAGGAGGCAGGGTGTTGCTGCACACCTTTAATCTCAGGAGGCAGAGATAGGACTCTCTGTGAGTTCGAGGCCAGCCTGGTCTACATATCAAGTTCCAAGCCTGTCAGGACTACACAGAGATTTGTCTCAAGCAACAACAACAGATCAAAGGGAAGAGAAATTGGAGATCCATCTCAGTGACCGCATGCTTCCCTGGTGTGTATGTACCACAAGCCAGCAAAGGAAGACACCCATGGTTTCTAAGAACCCATCTGGGAAGTTGTTCCCTAAGAGTGGAACCGAGGGCTGTCAGAGCTAGAAGATTCAGAGGAGTCACGGAGGCCATCTTGTAAATGGACCAGCTGAGTCCTGGAGAGAATATGCAGATTATAGGTAAGAGGATAAACACTGAATTATGGACGGGCATACTACTCTGATCTCTCAGAGTTCTTTACACCACTCCAACACTGCCAGTTAGCAAAAGCTAAAGATCTAACTATTCTTTGTGTCTAACTGTGGAGCAGATAGCTGGAAGAGCAGCCAAGAGAGGTTCTGAAGCCTCCCCCAACACATGAGAGCTTGACTCTGTTGATGTCGCCAACTTGTTTGTTACGGCGTTCAAGCCTCATGCCTTTGCTTTATTTTTTTAAATGAATTATTTGTGTATTTTATGTATCTGAGTACGCTGTAACTGTCTTCAGACACACCAGAAGAGGGCATCGGATCCCATTACAGATGGTTGTGAGCCACCATGTGGTTGCTGGGATTTGAACTCAGGACCTCTGGAAGAGCAGTCAGTGCTCTTAACCATTGAGCCATCTCTCTAGGCCCTGTCTTTTGCTTTATAGTGTATGTTTTTTGTGATGTCCCAAGTGAGCATCCCTTTGTTTATCTTCTCTTCTCAATGTTCAGGTATAAGGCCTATCTTCTGTCTCCGTCTGTCTGTCTATCTGTCTGTCTGTCTGTCTATTGGAAACTTGCTGGATTCTCATAGGCACTTTCACTCCATCCTTTACGGGGCAAGCCACATTCTTTAGTTCTTAAACACAGTGTGTAACTTGGATAGAAAACAATTTTAGAAAATGGACAGTGTTGATGCTTTCTGATAAGAGTATCTAAGAAAAGAGAACATAACTTTCTCTGGACAAGACATTACACACTGTGATTGCCACGACAGAGAAAGGGATAGGAAAACCTGTTCTTCCTTCACTGCAGTGGCTTCTGGCAGCCGGAGCTTGTGTGGCTGGGGGTTTGAGTGAGCACTGCCTGGTTACTGGAGTCTCACAGGAGAGAAACCCTCAGGGCAGGGGAGCCGTGCTTCTCAGGGAAAAGACCCTTGGCTTTTGCTGGGTCTAGAGACCCAGTTGGAGCTGCCCATGTGAGCAACTGCTTTCATCCTGCAGATTGACATAAGACCCTAGCCGGGCTCTGAAAGGGAGCTCTCTCTCTTTCACATCCCCTTGTCTACAAGACCTCGAGGGCATCCGAATGCCTGTACCTTCAGTGTGTAAAGCAGCCAAGCCAGTCTGACCAGCTCGGGGAAACACCAATCGCATGGATTCTGGTTACTAATTATCTCCTGGCCCCTGAGGAGAAGATAGAGTAGCTCACTGATTGGATCCTGAAGTTGAAATGACTCCACAGTGCCCTGCACTCCAGCCAGAGCAGCAGGAAGACTCCGGTGCTGTGGGAGACATTTTAAGGACAGACCTAGCCTTAGGCTAGACTGCACCTGTTCCAGTTTCAGCCCCGAGCCCATGGAACAGAGAAGCAACGCCCGTGACCATACTGAACATGAGTGAGACCCATGAGCTTGGGAGGGAAAGAGTTGCAGAGTGGAAAGGGCCTCGGGGCTCCAGCTGGGAGTACGAAGACTGCAGGAGCCTCCGGAAAAGGAGCCTAACTGAGCCAGGTGGGCTCCGCCCAGAAAATGGCCTGGACGCTACATGCCGGGCCAAAAGGCGGAATCGGCCCTACAGAAAAAGGGATTGTGGGTACTGGGATTTTGAACAGAGTGAACCAGACGTTATGGACTCGGAGGAATCAAATCAAAGCAGAAAAGAGGGTCTCTTCCCAGAAGGCTCTGCTGCTTACCGGAATGGAGAAGACTTAGGGTATATGAATCTCAGGCCTGGGACAGAGAAGCGTTTACTTATGGGAAGCCCAACTGGGAGCCAGGAAGCTGGAGGAGGTGGGAAGGTGAATGGCTGCGTAGATTCTAAGGATCTGATTTATAATCCCAAGGGCCAGCAAAAAGCCAAACACAGGAATGGCTACAGGGATTTGGACGACACTTTGGAGAATTTATATCAACCTCAGAACTGGTACATGGGCCTGAGGAATTTTAATTACAGTCTTGAGGATTGTAAAGGAGTTAACTTAGATTACAGAGATCACACGGATTCATGTCACGTTCCTGGGCCTTATACCAACGGTGAGTCTCTGGAGCTTCCAGATTGGAATGGGGTCGCCGGAGGTGAAGAGTTTGTTAGATACTATGAAGAAGACAGGAAGGTTTGCCAAAGTAACAAAATCTACCCCAAAGCAAGGAGCGACTGCCCCGGGGAACTGGCTAATTTTGAGAAAGAAAATAAAGGCTATGATACTTTCTCTACAAACTCTGAGTCTCATCATTACAGACAAGCTAGTTCTCTCCATCGAGAGGACTTGGAGTATGACGACACCGACAGACTGGGAATGAGGGCTCCCAGAGGCAGAGGAGCCATCTCTGAAGGTCTGCAGCAAGATCCTGGGGACAAGCAAGGAGAACATCACTTTGGGGGTGCTGGGGCCCCCGCTTTAGAAAGTACCTGGCACCTGGGGGAGATGAAAGCATTAACTGGTTCAGAGCCGTGGGGAAGGAATAGCTGCTTCCGCCGCACGGCTCCCAGCACCCTGAGACACTCGGAGTTTGTGCAGAGAAGGAAGAAGGCTCAAGGTAGGAGTCCGGATGGCCTTCTGGCGAGAGAAGAATGATGGATGGAGTAGCATGACTGTGCATGCTGATGTATGCTCAGAACCTTGGGCCCCTGAATGTGTTTGCATAAGACCGACCTAGATTATCCTCGGGGGTATCTTGCAGAGTGACATTACACAGTGTCGCAAATGATGTGTGGTTGCCCTCAAACAAGACAACCTCTCCTGGGAGTTTTCTCTCTTGGTTGTCAGCTGCCCCCAGTTGCAAACCTCTTCCCATCCTTATGCTAATGTTTTTATTCTTGCAGGGTCAGCATGATTGTCATTGTGGTGTTAGTGCTAAAAATTACCTTTCTGGCAAATTTCTCTTGGTCCCTAAACTTCTTTAGATTGTAGTGGAAAAGAAGCATGCACCATCGCTATTCTTTTCTCGATAGTACAGCTGGCATAATGAACCCTGGTGGGATCCAGGCATGGATTTCAGTTAGTCACCATGCCTTGTGCCTGTTAGGTTAGGTGTACGCCATCTCAATCCCTACAGCCTTCCCTCAGTGATCCCCAAAGTAGGAGTCCGATCACAGATTGTCTGTTGCTTTGTGTCCTCAGCACTTTATTTGATAAACTTGTTCATATGTTGTGTTCTTCTCAGGCTAAGCAGCCTGTGTTGTTCTAACCAGGTGTGACATGGGGGTCCTGGTTATGGTTCGAGGATCAGGCATGGAACTGGAGAGAGGGAATGAGCTGGAAGACTCCCTCATACCCTTCTTCCTTTCTCACTTAGGGCTCCCACAGAATGACTCCTGCTTAGATTTGTTCTACACACACAGACACAGACATACACACACACACACACACACACATACTTACGCACATACACACATATGCACATACAAACACACACATACATACACACATATACATATACACATGCATACATACACATATACATACATACAAACACATACATACACATATACATACATACACACATACACATATACATACATACACACACATACACATATACATACATACAAACACACACCCATACATATATACATACAAACACATATATACATACACACATGCATACATATACACACATACATACATACACACATACACATACATGCACACACATACTCACACATACACACATATACACAAATACATACACATACATACACACATGCACACACATACATACTTATACACATACATACTTACACACATACACACATGCACTCGCATGCATGCCCTCCTCCTACACAGGCTTTATCCCATGTTCCTTGGCTTGATAGAACTTAACATTTCCAAGCCACTCTTTGGACAAAGCTGGCTCCATGTATCTACACTTACTAAGATAAAATGAGATCAACCCGGACTTCAGTCAGGAGGCTGAGGAATTCAGCAGCTAATCTTTCTTCTTTCCTTTCTGTGAATTTCTCTCTCTGAAATGATCGGATTAGGTGATATCTAAATTCCTCACAACTCAAAGAGAAAGGTCCGACTGTGGTCGGTCCTGTGGGCTGGGATCCGCTCCTCTTCCCTCTCCCACATCCCAGATGAACTCTGTTCCCTACCTGCAGTTCCTTATTGTCGGAAGCCTCCTATCACCAGGGTGTTTGTTTATTGTTTAGTGTGCTGTAATGTGCCCTCTGATCTCTCTGAAACCAGCTTGGTTCCACCTTACCCTTTGTACTTTCACGGCAGGCACTGTCTCATCGGAGGATTCCTCATGGAACTGTTGGCATCTCTTATACTCCTGATGCCCCCTTGGCCAGTCACCAGCGCTCATCCTCCATAGAAATCTTGAGGTTCCCTCTTGTGCCGGTAGCTGTCTTTGAGTACCAGCCATGACCTTTAGTGCCTTACCCAGCAACAGCAGGCTCTAGAGTGGGAGTACCTTAGGTTCAAATCTCAGCCCCAGCATTTACTAACTGTGTCATTTTAGGCAAATTCCTTAGCCTCTTTCCATGAGGCTGGCTCAGTGGCTAAGAAATCTTGCTGCTCTTGCAGAAGACTCAGGTTTAGTTCCAAGCACCATCATGGCTCATAACCTCCTGTAACTCCATTTCCAGATTAACAGGCACCCTCTTCTGGCCTTTGTGAGCACCAGGCATGTATGGAACACACACCTACATGCAAGCAACACATGCATACACATTTTAAAAAAATGTTTTTTAAAAGATATTGCTTACATGTTTGGAATAAATATAGTAAGTGCTTATACACTAGTGTGCATGTGCCTATGTGATACACCGACTCCCCTTCCCCTTACAGATCACTCCACTAGACGGTCACTCATGGTCCCCGAGGCACAGATTTATAGACACTGATCCTGTGGGACATTTGCAAACACTTCAGCTTTAAGGGTGAAACGTTCTGTTTCTCCCTTTCAGGTCCCATCCCTCCCATCCATCCACCAGAGAAGCAGTTACTTTGTAGCTGCCAGAGGCCAGGCCTCCCCCCCACCCACCCACTGCTTTCCTTCTCCTCTCCTCTCCTCTCCTCTCTTCTCCTCTCCTCTCCTCTCCTCTCCCCTCCCCCCTCCTCCCTCCCCTCCCCAGCCTCACCATTTCCTTCTCTGTGTACATCTGTCTAGGGCTGTTGGGCTGAGTCTGTTATAGTTTTGGACCTTGGCCCTAGGGTGTGGTCCCTGAATTTAGGAGGTCTTCTCTCCTAAAGTGCCAGGTTTCTGTGAAAACTGGAGGCCTGAGAGAAGCTCCACACCGGGAGGCTGTCTTCACTAGCATGCATAGGGTTTGAGGGAATTTCTTCATAGGTGTTGGGGGTCTTCTCCTCAGTGGCTTCCCTGTAGAAGTCCTCCCTTATACCTAGCCCTTTTTCTGGCCTGCTACTTGAACTCTAGCTTTTGGTCCAGGCTACTTGTTGGCTCTCTTCTGTTATTTTATTCCCTTACTTGTCAAAGGCTGGAAATTGTCTCAGGGAGTAAATGGGTAAATACAAATGTAGCCTAGTTGCATTTTCTTGCTTTGAGTCACGTCCTCTTCGGTTTCTGCTGCTTTTGATTGTTTTGTAATGCCTACATATAATTATGGTTTTAATGTCGTGTCTGGAGCTGTTAATTAGTTATCAGTAGGAAGGTCGGCAGGACATAAGCCACCGGTTATCTTTAAGGTTTTATGCTTGCTAAGAATGTAATTGGCTATGACAGGAAAGGGCCTGGTATGTCGAATCCTGGGTCTCAAATTCCATGTTACTTATGTTGATATAAGTGATGCCAGGGTCTGGAGAGGAAGAGTTCTTCCAGAGATGAATCTGAAAGTCGAACTCTGTGGGGGCTGAGGCTAAAGGTTCCAGGTTGAGAAGGCCATGACAGAGTCTTTTTGTATTAATTCTAGAAGGACCCTTCATGCCAACAGAGCTAATGTTTCTAATAAATAATGGGTGACTCTCATAACTGAGTTATCCTATTACTTTATATGTGTGAGTGTTCTGCTTGCATGTATGTCTGTGACCCATGCATCAGAAAATGTCAGATCTCCTGGGACTGGAATCCCAGGTGGCTAGGAGCCACCATGTGGGTGCTAAGAATCAAACCCAGGTCCTCTGAAAGAACAATGAGTTGTCTTAACTGCTGAGCCACAATCCAGCACTCGTGATTGGGTCTTAAAGTATATTTAGTGGGTTGAATTTCCCCTTCCCCTTTTTTGTGTGTTGCTTTCTATTTATTTGTTTGCTTGTTTTGAGGCAGGGTCTTTCTATGTAGCCCAGGCTGGCCTTGGTATGTAGCCCAGGCTGGCTCCTCCTCTTCCTGCCTCTGCCTTCCGAGTACTAGGATCAAATCCATGTCACTATGCCTGGCTTTTGTTGTTGTTTCTTTTTACTATTGTATTGAGTTGGTCTCTCTTAGATTCTCAAGCCAGGTTAGCCCCAGAACTTATTGTATAGCCTAGACTCACATTAAACTCAGAGCAATCTTTCTGCTCAACCTCCCTCCTCTAACCCCCCAAGTGCTGGAATTACAGATATGATCCACTACATCTAACTAAAGTAAGAGTTAATGGTTAAATTTAAAAATACATCTAGTATCATCAAAAAGCATGTTTTATGTATGTGTGAGTGTACATATACATATATATTCATTCATTTTGTAAATGTATATATACACACATTGAGGAAGATGTAGGTCACATTTTTAAAAGTTTAAAAAGCACTTAAATCCAAACTACTTAATTTATGAGTGAGGAGGGAGCACACCCAGAAACTGACAAATATCCAAAGCAGCTCAGACAGCCTAGATCAGAAACTGACAAACATCCAAGGCAGCCCAGACAGCCTATATCGGAAGGGACTTGTAGTAGCTCAGACCAACACTTCTGCTACATTACCAGGGCTGAAGCCAGAAGACTGGATTCATTCTGCTTAAACAAACTTAGAAGAGAGGGGAGCACTAGGAACAGGGGCGGAGGGGTAGAGCACATGCCACACAACAGAGGCAGGAAGAAGGATGTGAGCTGAGCAGAGATCCACCTCTGGTAGCGGGCGGGGCACAGAACAGCAGAGGCATGGTGCTTGTTCCAAGGAGTGTGCGCTTCTTTTCCTGTTACTGGGATAAAATACTCTAACAAAAGCAACTTTAAAAAGGAAAGGTTTATTTTAGCCGACAGTTCAAGGTTCTGAACTGTCAACATAGGGAGATGGAGGCAGCAGGAACTTGAAGTGTATGGTCATGTTGTGTCAACAGTTGGGGCTGAAGGAGATGGTCACCTTTCATACATGATAAAACGGGGAACAATGCATGTGTCATAATGCTTATCCACTTTCTCCGTGTTATACAGTGCTGAATTCCCAGCCAGGGAACGAACGGTCCTACCCTCAGTTAAGATGGGTCTCCCACACCAATCAGTAAGATTAGGATGCCAGAGGCCTGCCGACAGCAGTATACTCTGTAAGCCGACAGCAGTATACTCTGTAAGCCGGCAGCAGTATACTCTGTAAGCCGACAGCAGTATACTCTGTAAGCCGACAGCAGTATACTCTGTAAGCCGACAGCAGTATACTCTGTAAGCCGACAGCAGTATACTCTGTAAGCCGACAGCAGTATACTCTGTAAGCCGACAGCAGTATACTCTGTAAGCCGACAGCAGTATACTCTGTAAGCCGACAGCAGTATACTCTGTAAGCCGACAGCAGTATACTCTGTAAGCCAAAGAGTAACTCTAATGACCACAGCCCCACCCCTTGCCAATTTAACACCTGCATGTATCATTTCCTTTTAAAGTTTAATGGTCTATATAACTTTTAAATTTATTATTAGGATGGCAAGTAGAGGTCAGAGATCAACGTTGTGGGGTTGGCTCACACCCGCCACCTCTCTGCGGAGCAGATCAACCTCAGGTTTCAGGCTTGTAACACAGATGCTTTTGCTTACGGAGCCCTTTCTAGCCTACACACATCCCTTTTCGGCCATAACTCTCCATCTCTTGCTCCCACGGGCTCAAGACCACGTGGCAGTGTAAGTGGTACTCATCTCTCCTGTTTCCTGATGGTGGATGTGATGTGACTAGGGACTCTAAGCTCACATTGCCTGGATAGCCCTACCCTGGGGTAGACTGTTAAATAAGACTCATCCATCTATGAGACCAAATGGAAGGAATGGAAAGCAAGTCACCAAATATAAACCAAAGGAATTGTGGGTTCACCAAGTGGGACAGAAGCCAGCCAGAAGCCAGTGTGACCTCCAGCAAAAAGATCATTTAACACTGGCACGTGCCTGTGAAGTCAGTACTGAGACGAAAGCAGGAGAGTGCTGAGATCCAGGCCGGTGCGGGCTGTATTACAGGTTTTCTCATGGAAAGTTTTTATTCCGCTGTGCACAGTGCTACATGTCTGTAAGCCCTGCACTTGGAAGGTAAAGGCAAAAGGATCAGGAGTTAAAAGCCAGTCTTAGCAAATTAGTAAATTCATGGCCAGTCTAGG